>JAUOZQ010000024.1:0-600000 GCA_030710315.1 Anomotaenia brevis
ATAAAGACATTCAGTAATTTTTTCCGCATTATCACTATTTCCGTATTCAGGATCATAGACGGTAGCCGTTTGGTCACCTTTTAAATAATACAGGTTCTTTTGATTACCGTTCCTTCCAACAGAGATGGTGTGTAGATATATTATAAGCAATTCTACTTAGTTGGACTGCAAACGCAGCTTTGGTTGCCATTGTAGCCGATAGGCTACTCCTAGGCTACCCCGTGTAAGATGGTACCACTCTCGTGGGAGGAAGAGAGGTGCTCACCAGAACGTTTATGCTAAGCCTGTGATCCTGAGTAGTGCAGTGAAGAGATTTTATGTGGTTCAAGTACAGAGGCGAGACGCCTATTTGGTTTGGCGACAGGGGAGTCCGGTAGCTAGGTTTAGGTGGGCTTTGCTTGAGTCCGAGAACAGGATATTGACGAGGCTCTCGAGACTGCCTAGCTGACTTCAGGCCGCCACAGCATAATCAAAAAACGGCCATATACCTGTCTTCACCTATCATTATCGCCACTTTCTTTGAACTCTTCTATCTGTAACCGATTCACAGGGAAGGACCAAGCCTCACCACTGACTGAGCACGCGCAAGATCACTTGCTATCATTACCTAGATCGACGAATCTCGGCAAGCATCTTTTACTTCATCAGCTTCCGCAATGTTCCTACCCAATCAGCATTCCTTATTTTATTTGTAGGCTGCCATATTATGATAAATAATTTAAGAGTATACTTTATGCCCAGTGCCATGCATATGGTTATGCTAATTATAACCGCTCGATTTTGGAAAAATATATCGTGATTACAACTTATATCCTATAATTGGTTCAATATTACGCCTTGTTATGAATGCAGCATTACAAAATGCAAGGTATAGCTCACGACTTGGCTGCAGCTTGAATTTGAAATGAAAAGTCCTCAAGTCGAGCCAGTGTTGATGCAGCAAACGTTAGCTTATTCACGACATCCTCATATCCATTGGTTGGTAGTAGTCCATGTATCCTAACACTGTTCTCTTCCAGGAAGACTTGCGTCCGACGAATGAGGTCATGGAAATACCTCCAGTCCACTGCAGACTGTCCCGCCGATTTTATCTAGAATAATTGTAATTAAAAGGAACAAGTGCTGACAAACCCTATGTCCCGAACCAGTCAGCTTGTCAAAATCCGTTTCCAAAGCCTGGAATTGTCTAATCACGTTGCACAAAACCGTGGAAGCAGTGCATTTCCAAGCACCAAACTCCTCCAGTAGTCTCTGGGTATCTCCGAGTTTTCTGGGATGGTGTCGCTGCTTCGATCGACTATTCACACGAATCACAAGCTGGTGAAAAAAGGTTCGACAGTGTTCCAACAAGGAAACTCCTTCTTCAACATCCATGGGCATTCCACGCCCACTCTCATAACGCCTCATCCATGATTCGAGGTTTTGTGCCGCTCCGTTGAAGTCGTCCACAAGGTTTTGAACGTCACTCAAGAAGTTGAGATGGTTCTAAGGGAAAGTAAGATGATCGTCAACAGAAACTTCACCTTTAATCGCATTTCCAGGCTGGTCAATCGATTGGTGGTATCGGTAAGAGTGTTTCCAGATTGCGCTCTGAGCAAATCATCCGCTAGACTTTCCAACTCAGTTTTCTTTTTGCCGACATTCTCGTCTAAATTCTGGCAAACAATCGGTATGGAAGGCTAGAATCTCACCCTCATTTCTTGCAGCTGTCGATTCCAGACTGAATCGCCTTCTGGACTCGCGTCTTTTTCAATCAGCTGGATGGACTGAGCAATTTTGCTCTCAGCTGTTTCCAGCCAGTTAACTAGACTCGTATGTCTAGACAATGTCTGGGCCCACTGACCCAGTGTCCTCTCGTACTCCGCGATTTTCTAAAAACAGCGACGAAATTAGATAGAAATAACCATATCTGAAGGCACTGCAGTATAAATTCATTAGATGATGAAGCAGCTCTATAGGCTACATGTATGGCAATCCGTGTGCTTCTTAGAACAACTGCCTCCACTCACCGTACCCCGAAACAAGCATTTCGATTAATCATCGTCTTTGTGCTCGAAAAATCGCCTATCACCCATCAGTCAACCAGTAAACGTCCGGATTCATAGTTTTCAAGACTGGTCACTCTGATCTGAATATCTGGCAATTGATGGCAGTGTTTAAGGACCCAAACACTATCATGACCCTTCAAATTCTCACCGCAGTACAGAAAAACAAGCACTCAGTCAGCTGTTGTCTGGTCGCTTCCCAATCTGTATTCCTATATAGTGGTCATTTCTAATCAGTGCTGCAAATTTTACTTCTTCGCATCGATATCCCTTAAGCCACAGATGTTACCTAGTCTCAATACAGTTACGTAATATGAGCATTGATCAATCTATTAAGCGTTTTAAAGTCCTCAAATTGAATTCCAGCAGTACTTAATGAATTGAAACACGAACTATTCATTAGGGGTCTGTAGTATAATTACTAGATCTTACCGTGGGAATCGTTTTCTCTAATTCGTTCATGGTACCCACAGCTGAAAGAACTGCATCGTACCATCGATAATTCACCGAAAAGCTGAACCCATGACTTTGGTATCCATGACCTGTAGAAGCCGGGATAAGCGCTGATGTGGCGTCTAGCGAATGCAGAGCTCTAGACACGGCGACGGTCAGCCTTTGAGTCTCGTCTGCTACTGCCTGTTGCTTGGCAACTCCCGTGCCGTGGTCGCTTTGCAGCTTCTATATGGAATGATTGGAGCTCACTCATTTCGCTTACCTTGAGTTCCTCTAAGCCCTTTTCTGTCGGAAGTGAATTCGCAAAGAAAATGTCGATTCGTGTGACAGTAGAGGCCAGTTTGTCTATCCAATTAACAAAGTCGTGACAAGTAGAGTTCCATTTGGTGCATTGACTGGCAACGGTGTTAAAGTGGTCAATCAGTTCTTCACAAGCTAGGAGCAATCGGTTATTTCGGTGACACAGTTGATCAACTTGAGTAGATCGTGAGATGTCGGAATAGTCTCGTCTCAAAACGTCGCTTTGATCGGCCATTGACTGGAAATTTGTGGCACTCATTTTGACATCGGCTTCAATGAACTATTTAAACAGAGGATTTAAGGGGATTAAGGTCACTTCGAATCAGATATCACTTATGTTTTAAAAGTAGTCAAAAGATGTATTTACATTAAATTCATTCCTATGAGACCTATTTGTTGTTGAAGGATTTAAAAATCGTCACAAAGGATGCTTTATAGGCATGAAAATTAGAGGACTGAAGTCCGGAGTCTAGAATAAAAGTGCATTGCTAATATTCAAAAGGGGTAACGTGTTATAATGATTCACCTATGTACACCTACTAAATGATGAAATTTTATTATGCTATTGTAGTCGGAAATTTAATTAATGCTTGCATGCATTACCTATAGTTCATGGCTTGACTCCTGTAATAATCTAGCCCCAGCTCATGGGTTCACGGTGTCTATCGTCCGGTTACCAGGTGCAGCAGGATACTCATCCCATCCATCAATCAGCGTTTAACGTGGTGTGCATGCTTGGGATATTTTTCCCTGTTAGTCGACCCCTAAAGCTACTGTCGCTAGACCCTTTTATGGACAGCACCAGTTGCCAACTCACACCCCGACGGGTGTTTCAGGGAATTTACACTTTTTTGTACTGCTCCCACTCGGCATCTAGTTGTGATCTTAACAAGCAATTTCACACTAAACTTTTATCAGTTGGGAAAGTTCTCACCCTTAAGTCTGCATTAGCTCTTACCTATTCTGGGCTGTGGATGATGAGAAATTTTAGTGCTAATTGCAAATTCCTCAAGCATTAAATAATCAGTGAGCAATAAAATATCACACCTGGGCTCGACTTAGTAGGCATTTCTCGGGTTGGTGATAATATTTGAATTCGTTTTGCTTCGAAATATAAATGTTTGGATTAACACTAGGGACAGCTCAAGAATGTTATTTCAGGAAATATACAATAGACCAATAACTAATTTTTTCTAGCATTTAATGATAAATTCCCTATTTTCCTTAAATGTTTCGTAGTGTGTACTTTCAAAATGCCGCTGTACTGATGGTAAATAACAGTTTGTAAAGCAAACCAGTTCCATAGTACTGTAATGTGTCACAACTGATAATTCACCTTCAATTCCTGAACAAGCATATCCGCTGCATCCAGCCATCCCAGCTCGTCCAAACACCGAAGTTCGGTCATCAGACGTTCTACCTGGGGTGTAAGACGGTTAGTCGAGGACCTCAGAGGCGAAAGAGCCCTCAGCCGTCTACCTAAGCCCAAACACCGGTTCAAGAGTTCATTCACCCTCGTTGCGCTGGATCCCACTGTTTCTTCTGCTTGAAGGATGCCCTTATCGAGCCCAGCAGCCAGAACGCGATAGTTTGCGAGACTCGCTTTGGCTCGGGAAATTTCAGCAAGTAGCTGCTCAATCTCTCCATCGGTCTTGTCGACTTCTGCCAGCGCTACTTGAAGAAGAGGAGTTGCTGTGCCCTCCTTTACACTAGGGGATGTTTGGAGGAGGTTGAGACCTTGCATCAAGCTCTGCCGGAGATCTGCAGCAGTGGATTGGAGACTCTCGTTGTTGAGGAGATCTGAGTCATCCTGTGAATCACTGCTTGAACGGAAAGCCTAATTTTTCAATAAACAACAGCCATAAGGTGGTCACAGATGGACTTATCGGGGAAGCAACTTCAGTCCCTTATAATTGCCATTTTGAATAAGAAAAGTAAATAGGTGTTTCCATGAAATACACTTCATTGTAAGCCACAAAGTCCCTTTAGTTAATCTATGGCTCATCCGCTTCCAATCTCGCCGAAGTTCAGATGCGGTATCTTTGTATCATATCTTGAAATCATCCTTTTTAGTACTGTAAGCCTATCTATAAGAGTCAAACTCAAGACACTGGAGGAAATTTAACCCTTCTACTACCAAACCCGGTCACCCATGTTCACCTTCGCCCAGTCAGCACGCAGATGGTGGAAACTGCTGGTCAAAAAAGATATTGCCAATCCAATCAGCGTTTTGATCATGGTTCCTTGGCCTCATAACTGGAATATACCATGGACTCCAGTTCCGACACTTTCGAGGACGCACTTGGGGAACACACACTAAGACACACATCTACCCACTCCTACTCACGCTGTAATAGATCGGCGCTTCCCCATGTCTTTCCATCGGTAAACTGGTCCAGTAAAGGCCGTCATAATTGGAAGATAATCAACAAAATCAGTCGATGATTAGAATCCTTCTCAAGGACTTGGCAAACTATCAATGTGCCCGCCTTGTGGCTATAATATATGTATCTCTCTACTACATACCTATATCAACAAAGGTTTTTTTCAGTATATTGAAATGACTTCCCAGGATGGCTAAAATATGATAGTAAAGTATTTGCATTTACCTTAAGTTGTTCAAGCCGCATTTTAGCGTCTTTGATCCATTCTTTCGACCTGAAAATGCATTCTCGAAGGCTTTCCACACGAAGAAGCCTTTCTGTCAGTTCCGTAATGACACGACTGACAGCTCTTTCATCTGACGTCATTTCTCTGTTCAAATTTACCAGTTCTTCCTCCTCTTTGCCTCTCTCAGTCGCAGTTTTATCTCCTATCTTCCTTAGAAGCACTTCTGCCTCGTTTTTCTTCGCCAAAATCTCCCGATTAAGCGTTCTTGCATTATCCAAGCAGTGGAACTTGCCCAACGGAGTTTTTGCGGTCAGATGAATACTCAGCTCAAGATCTGCCGTGTTCGTAGCCTCTTCTAGGCTCTTCCTCCATTGAATTAACCAGTCGAAAATGCCTGAAGTCATCAGTTTGAGCGATTCCTTCTCTGAAGCAGCAACTCTATCCTTCGCTTGCCTTTCACGCATCCAATTTTGTAGAATCAAAAGGAATAAATCTGCCGATGAAAAATGGACTCCCAATTAATAGTCATCTTGAAATAGCGCGATCCAGCCCATCACTGATCGAGACTCTAGCCTCCAACTACCTCTTCGCCATCACACTCCCACACACAAACACTGTGCCCACCAACTTACACTCACTCACTTCCCCAAACTCACACTCCCCTACGCACCTCAACACATCTACCCTCACCGCCGCACACTCTCCAACACTTCCACACTTCCACACACACACACTCACTCACTCACACACACACACACACACACACACGCAGACAGTCCCACAACAACACATCCACGGCACCATTTACTCCTGTCCCATACACGTAGTACCTGAGAGCCTCAAGCTCACAGATGTGGAGCGATGGACCACCGACAAGGGCCTCGTTTTCGGAGGATTCTCTAGCGCGATCCAGCCCATCACTGATCGAGACTCTAGCCTCCAACTACCTCTTCGCCATCACACTCCCACACACAAACACTGTGCCCACCAACTTACACTCACTCACTTCCCCAAACTCACACTCCCCTACGCACCTCAACACATCTACTCTCACCGCCGCACACTCTCCAACACTTCCACACTTCCACACAAACACACTCACTCACTCACACACACACACACACACGCACACACGCAGACAGTCCCACAACAACACATCCACGGCACCATTTACTCCTGTCCCATACACGTAGTACCTGAGAGCCTCAAGCTCACAGATGTGGAGCGATGGACCACCGACAAGGGCCTCGTTTTCGGAGGATTCTCTAGCGCGATCCAGCCCATCACTGATCGAGACTCTAGCCTCCAACTACCTCTTCGCCATCACACTCCCACACACAAACACTGTGCCCACCAACTTACACTCACTCACTTCCCCAAACTCACACTCCCCTACGCACCTCAACACATCTACCCTCACCGCCGCACACTCTCCAACACTTCCACACACACACACACTCACTCACACACACACACACACACGCACACACGCAGACAGTCCCACAACAACACATCCACGGCACCATTTACTCCTGTCCCATACACGTAGTACCTGAGAGCCTCAAGCTCACAGATGTGGAGCGATGGACCACCGACAAGGGCCTCGTTTTCGGAGGATTCTCTAGCGCGATCCAGCCCATCACTGATCGAGACTCTAGCCTCCAACTACCTCTTCGCCATCACACTCCCACACACAAACACTGTGCCCACCAACTTACACTCACTCACTTCCCCAAACTCACACTCCCCTACGCACCTCAACACATCTACTCTCACCGCCGCACACTCTCCAACACTTCCACACTTCCACACAAACACACTCACTCACTCACACACACACACACACGCACACACGCAGACAGTCCCACAACAACACATCCACGGCACCATTTACTCCTGTCCCATACACGTAGTACCTGAGAGCCTCAAGCTCACAGATGTGGAGCGATGGACCACCGACAAGGGCCTCGTTTTCGGAGGATTCTCTAGCGCGATCCAGCCCATCACTGATCGAGACTCTAGCCTCCAACTACCTCTTCGCCATCACACTCCCACACACAAACACTGTGCCCACCAACTTACACTCACTCACTTCCCCAAACTCACACTCCCCTACGCACCTCAACACATCTACTCTCACCGCCGCACACTCTCCAACACTTCCACACTTCCACACAAACACACTCACTCACTCACACACACACACACACGCACACACGCAGACAGTCCCACAACAACACATCCACGGCACCATTTACTCCTGTCCCATACACGTAGTACCTGAGAGCCTCAAGCTCACAGATGTGGAGCGATGGACCACCGACAAGGGCCTCGTTTTCGGAGGATTCTCTAGCGCGATCCAGCCCATCACTGATCGAGACTCTAGCCTCCAACTACCTCTTCGCCATCACACTCCCACACACAAACACTGTGCCCACCAACTTACACTCACTCACTTCCCCAAACTCACACTCCCCTACGCACCTCAACACATCTACCATCACCGCCGCACACTCTCCAACACTTCCACACAAACACACTCACTCACCACACACACACACACACACACACACGCAGACAGTCCCACAACAACACATCCACGGCACCATTTACTCCTGTCCCATACACGTAGTACCTGAGAGCCTCAAGCTCACAGATGTGGAGCGATGGACCACCGACAAGGGCCTCGTTTTCGGAGGATTCTCTAGCGCGATCCAGCCCATCACTGATCGAGACTCTAGCCTCCAACTACCTCTTCGCCATCACACTCCCACACACAAACACTGTGCCCACCAACTTACACTCACTCACTTCCCCAAACTCACACTCCCCTACGCACCTCAACACATCTACTCTCACCGCCGCACACTCTCCAACACTTCCACACTTCCACACAAACACACTCACTCACTCACACACACACACACACGCACACACGCAGACAGTCCCACAACAACACATCCACGGCACCATTTACTCCTGTCCCATACACGTAGTACCTGAGAGCCTCAAGCTCACAGATGTGGAGCGATGGACCACCGACAAGGGCCTCGTTTTCGGAGGATTCTCTAGCGCGATCCAGCCCATCACTGATCGAGACTCTAGCCTCCAACTACCTCTTCGCCATCACACTCCCACACACAAACACTGTGCCCACCAACTTACACTCACTCACTTCCCCAAACTCACACTCCCCTACGCACCTCAACACATCTACTCTCACCGCCGCACACTCTCCAACACTTCCACACTTCCACACAAACACACTCACTCACTACACACACACACACGCACACACGCAGACAGTCCCACAACAACACATCCACGGCACCATTTACTCCTGTCCCATACACGTAGTACCTGAGAGCCTCAAGCTCACAGATGTGGAGCGATGGACCACCGACAAGGGCCTCGTTTTCGGAGGATTCTCTAGCGCGATCCAGCCCATCACTGATCGAGACTCTAGCCTCCAACTACCTCTTCGCCATCACACTCCCACACACAAACACTGTGCCCACCAACTTACACTCACTCACTTCCCCAAACTCACACTCCCCTACGCACCTCAACACATCTACTCTCACCGCCGCACACTCTCCAACACTTCCACACTTCCACACAAACACACTCACTCACTACACACACACACACACGCACACACGCAGACAGTCCCACAACAACACATCCACGGCACCATTTACTCCTGTCCCATACACGTAGTACCTGAGAGCCTCAAGCTCACAGATGTGGAGCGATGGACCACCGACAAGGGCCTCGTTTTCGGAGGATTCTCTAGCGCGATCCAGCCCATCACTGATCGAGACTCTAGCCTCCAACTACCTCTTCGCCATCACACTCCCACACACAAACACTGTGCCCACCAACTTACACTCACTCACTTCCCCAAACTCACACTCCCCTACGCACCTCAACACATCTACTCTCACCGCCGCACACTCTCCAACACTTCCACACTTCCACACAAACACACTCACTCACTCACACACACACACACACGCACACACGCAGACAGTCCCACAACAACACATCCACGGCACCATTTACTCCTGTCCCATACACGTAGTACCTGAGAGCCTCAAGCTCACAGATGTGGAGCGATGGACCACCGACAAGGGCCTCGTTTTCGGAGGATTCTCTAGCGCGATCCAGCCCATCACTGATCGAGACTCTAGCCTCCAACTACCTCTTCGCCATCACACTCCCACACAGGCATACACTCGGTCCACCATTTCACATTCAGGTGGCTGTTCTTTTCAGTCATTGATTGAAGATTAATGTTTGGTTTTTGTTAAGAACTAATAGTGCATAAAAAACTTTGATTAAAATTGTTGATTCGCCTTTGCACTTCATCTTAGCCTTGTCGTGCAGGCTATTTTGCGGGGCTGGTCGGTGAAGGGCTAGACGCAACGCATGAGGGTGGCATGGCTAAGATTTATCAAACAAGGTGGTAGGGTTTATGTGGGCTTGACAAGGGGAAAACACAAAGACGCGGAGGTGTAAGGGCCTACTTGATTAACTACAAACGTGTTGGAGAGGGTTGGTTTATTACCGATGGTAATAGGGCTAGGTAGACATTCAGTCAGTTGCGGTGTTGTTGGGCTTTTGAGGACCAATGAGTGGGGCCTCGGCGGCGGCCTTTTGCTCAGCCTCAGCTTGTCTTTTGGCCTGCAACTGGGCCACAAAGGCCTCCACGTCGGCCATTTGCTGCTCGTCGTCGCTGTCGCGCTTCTTGTTTGTTAGAGGGGCTAGTGGTGGGGTCTTTATACGTGCTCGCGAGATTCTCCTAAATTATTAACAAAGCTCCGTTGTAGTATCTGATTTTACATATATAGTCCATCAGTACTCTTGCGTTAGAAGTTAAAGTGTCAGTTAAACCATTTCCCTTTTAAAATGTCCTTTGTGAAAAGGAGAGCGTCAACCAATGAATTCATACTTTTTTTTAATTTTATCAAAAGTCACAAGCATTGCTTTAGCCGTTTATGTTATTAACGGCCTATTCAACGTTTATCGTGAGCAAGCAACTATTTTAAGCAGGGCCATCACCGATTTCTTGAACCGTTACTCTTGAGAGCATTAAACGGATAAACCCATGCCTATACGAGCCCATACGGTTCGATACTGAATCATGCACAGAGAATGAACTAGTCTCACTTCTTAGGGAAGGGCGAGGGTGACCGAGACACGGAGCGAGAGTAGGAGCGGGATCTCGAGCGACGACGCGAGGCTCCCGAACCAGAACGGCTGTCGTAGCGGCGCGGTGGGCGCGAGGTCGAGCGAGAGCGCGAACGGCCATGCCGACGCCCGCCACCTCCACTTATCTGCCTGCGTCTTCCACGCGGGAAATCGTCACTTCCGTCGCCACCGCTGCGCCTATCACCGCCGAATCGGTCGCTAGAACAGTAGTAAAATAGCATCACATCAAATTGTGCAGTACTAAGCCTCTGGCTATGACAGTGTAGTACAAAATGACTTTAAAAGAGGGACCTCTTATAAGTTAGCCATTTTATCTACAGTGAAGAACCGCAGATTTTACCATAGAGATTCAAGGACAGGACTCACCGATTTCCGTACCAGCCACCACGTCTTCCACCTCTCCAGTCGTCATCGTTTCCACGCCAGCCACCACGCCAGTTTCCGCGACCGCCACGAGGTCCGCCGTTATTTCCACCTCCCCTACCCCGGCCGTAAAAACCGCCACTGCCGTTGCCACGGAAACCACCGCGACCGCCACGCCAGCCGCCACCACCGTCACCACTCCCGTCCGTAGCTCCGTGGCGACGCTCAATCTCCTTGAGACGCTGCTGCAGCCTATCCTGTAGTGTTTTTGAGGTCAGTGGCAGATCGCTCTTGTTCACGTACTTAGTCAGAACACCGTTTTCAACCTCCATTGCATCCTTTGGTGGAGTGTAAACCTACAATCACAGGCAATGTCAAAGCTTATTGAACGAATTTGTACGATTAGATTAGCGTAGACTCTAGCACTTCATTCATACCGTTAAATGCGTCAGCACTAGTATAAACCATGAATTTACTAAGTTTAAAAAGACTTTTTAAGATTGGACACCGGCAGATAATAAAAAGGACTTCTGCATTGGCCGTAACAAAATGTGACGAAGAATGCTACGTTGACGATAACTCACTCGTCTGTCATACTGGAACTCTGCCTGGGGCATGTTAACGTCGTCTTGCCGTTCTTGAGCTGAAAAAGTGACTAAATGCTGTTAGTTTCTGAACGGTTTAGCAAAAACAAACACGATCGACTAGAAATAACGAACCTAGAGGTGAGCCACCACGCTCTTCGCTGTCTTTCCAATCATCGCGTCTGAAGAAAATAAGGATGAAACCACAAACAACCTCAAATTAAGCAAATGATTCCCACAGTACTGATGCTTCACCTCATAAGTTGGCGATCCTCATTGACGGGCTCGCGATCATTGTCGTATCGGCGGTTATCACACCAGTCCCTTCCTCGATTGTCGTCATACCTATTCCAGCAAAATCAACATAGAGGTGAAGGAATCGAGGTGAAACCGTAGAATGGCGTTGCTTACTACGCCGATAACCTACCTTCTAAAGTCACGTTCGCCACCGTAGCCACCCCGACCACCGCGATGGAAACCTCGTGGAGGAACCTCGTTAGTGCGATCGCGATCCCGTTCCCGACGTTCGTCATCATGCCACCTATCCTGATCCTCGCAGCGAATCACACGACCTGACTTAAATACACGGGATTTGTCAATAAGAATCAGGAAACTGCTGTTAGCTCAATCCAAGCGCTAGTTACCCAACTCATTAGTGCATTCCCCTTCATTTTCTATCCCTTAACTGTATGATTCATTTCTCAAAATGAAACTTGAGCCCACAAACGTGTGATCTTTTTTGCAGAGGCCACCATACGTAACTAACTAACTGTTTATATTTCTAAATTGGATCGATAATTCGTACACAATAAATTTTAACTTGGAGACAACTTTTATGGACAGAATTAGCAGCAAAACCTGCAGTTCTACATTATTCGTTAACAATTTGGCGACCAACATGATGAAGATAGAGTTGAAAGACGGTTAAATTCAAAACTAACCAAAAACAGGACCGAAACTTCCCTCGCCAACAAAAATATGCTACGCAGAATCAAATACGAATGTTGTCAACTTACACGATCCCGAGTGATGACAATTTTGGCCAAGTCCGGCTTTTCCAATCGACTTTCGTCTTTTTCACCATACCTCACAGGCTAAGAATTCAAACAACCTATTAAAGCGAACCAACGTGTACATATGTTAGGCAGGTTTAGGAAAAAACCTACTTCATCTCGATCGTCACCGTAGCGAATGCGAGCTAAAACAGTAATAAAAACTTTTTTTAAGAAACTATGAGGTTCGCGAGCAGACTGAGCCGGTATACAAAACTAAATAGGTCACTTGGCACAAAAATACCTAAGATAACAACGCCAATAAAAGTGGAAAATAAAAAAATAAATGGCGGAAAGGATTTTAAGCGCGATCCAAGCAAAGGCAAACGCTCAGTCCTACTCGAATGGACATTATAAAATGGAACAAGACAATCCATTGCATGGTAAATATCCCACTCCCCAATGCTCCTCTGAGTGCGATTGCATATAATGAAAAATTAACATAGGAGAGTTATTGCACAATCAAGACGACATCCGACCGCATCTCATATCTCCAAGTAAATTTTCCGTTCGAAATCCTTGGAATTAATTTCAAGCCTTTTACCTCATAGAGTAAAAAACTGTCACCGCAGTAATAAACCACCCAACTATCAAACGTTCGACAATGGAGATCGAGTTCGCGTGACTACTATCAAGATAACCGCATTTTCATGCTGCAGTAAGCAGTCACTCTAACATTACCCTACCTATTGGTACACCCTCATTACCTGAATTACGAGGTGGCGATTGAAAATCGTCTCCAGAATCGGCTCTTCCCCTACGCATAGCTGCCTCGCGTCGAATCCGATCTTCGTTCACCATTTGCTCTAAGGCCGCTCGCGAGCGTTCAATTCGTGAAGAACCGGAGGCCGCTGGTGATAACGGAGGCGACCTTTCACTGTGGCGTTGTTCCTGCAGCTGTTTCATACCACGCTTGCTGGCACTAGTACCACCAGACGGCGATCGAGACCATGAGTACTGAAAGAAATAGACCGTTTACACATAGCGTGAGCGGCGTAGCAACCAAATCTAAAGATAACTCACCATGCTTGCGTCTCTACCACGATTCACACTGGCATTGGCACTAGGAACACCAGGAAGATCACGTAGAGCATCTCGTGCTTCCAGGTTATCTGGATCGACCTCCAGTGCTCTTTGAATGAGCTTCTCAGCCCTTGGGGTATCCTTCGCACTCAATCTAGGGAATTAATAATTTCGACTACCAAACTTCTGATTTAGAGAGAATACAAAAGACGGATACAGAACTTACTCAACAGCAAATGCCAGAAGGGTTTGGCAGAGGTAGTTCTTTGCATTCGCATGATTGGGTTGGAGCGTGAGACTGCGTTCCAAGTCATCGATGGCATGCTCGTAGTTTCCTTTTGAGGCGTAGAGAGCGCCTCGAGCCACAAAGGCATCAGCATTGGAGCTTTCAACTTCGATAGCGAAGTTGTAGCATTGCAAAGCCTGCGTATTCTGACCTTCCTTGAAATACTTTACACCCTGGGCAACATGGCGCATTGACATATTGTACAGCTGGACACGACGTAGTTCGCAAGCCATTTCGGGTTTTGGGAGATTTATTCTAAAGGATTAGTGTTAAGAGACTGACGATGAGCACAAAGGCTAGTAAAATTACTAATTGACCGTTCAATTAAAAGAATGGCAATAACCGTACTTGTTCATGGAGAGAAGAAGGCTGCAAGCGGAAGCTCTTGGAATGCCGAATCGGGAACAAAGAACACGAAGACCATCTGGATTGCGAAATTGCGGAGTCCCAGTAAGACAAGCTTCAAAGGACTTGCCATCGAGATTTTGAAGTTTCCTAAAGATAATAATAATTGAAATGACACGATCGAGGCCGTCACAGTAGGACTCACCTGTAGTGAAGTGGTAAGTCATCATCTGAGATAATGCCCAAAGTTATATTTCCATAGATGTTCGTATTGAGAGCCTTATCGTTCATACTAAGAATGAGACGACCCGTAGGATGAACGTCGAGGATAAAAGCTAAAACAAATACCCTTTAGTCTCAATCAGACGGCATTTTGAAACAAAATTAAGCAAACACCATACCCCTAACTTTGTCGTGCATCTGAAATGCATCGAGGGCGTTTCCATGTGTAGAATATTTCGGCAATTGACGTACTGGACAGAAACCCTACACAAGAAGATATATATATAAAGTTTTGTATTGAAAAATGGTGCAATGTAAGGGTATTGTACTTACAGTAAGTCTGAGACCATCAAAATCACGCCGAGGACCCTGATCGTAAGCCAGAAGTGTTATAACAAGTCCGGTATCTTGTATAGCACTGACTGATCCTATCAACATATCATCCCGACGTGCAGTCTTAAATAAAACGATTCAAAGTCTATACGGCTGACACATTTGAGCAAGGAAATGAGGGGGCCTTTAACTCACTCGATAAAACTGCTCACGCCTGGTTTCATCGGGAACGACCATAAATGTCTCCAATGGTGGTGTAAGGGCACAGAAAGCTGCCGCCTTTTCATCGGGCCATACTGGATCAGATGGTTTAGGCACCGGTATTGGCGGGACCGGCTCTTCGCCTAGTAGCTCTTCTAAATTATTTCCTTCAGCGGGTGGTGGTCTGTGCATGCGATTGATTATATCTGCTCGTGACTTGAGCAGGTACTCAAGTTTTTCACCGAAATGGGACCTAAAATATATTGAAATGAGGACAACGCACCAAAGTGCCCACTTTAGGGAAATATTGAGCCATGATCTTTATAAGAACAAAGAGGAAGTCAAGACAGAGTGATTCCTTTACTGGTGTGCCAAAATTTTGATGCGCATTTTTGTAGTTTACTAGCCTTTCCAAAAATTGCGATTGCATCCGAAGTGTATTTACCTTCACAAATGCATCAGAATCCCTATCCCGGTACTCTTGTCGTCTGAGAGCTGAGATGGCTCATTAAATGATTGCGGTATCAAATTGGATGTTTATATATAAAGCGTGTGCGAGCAGAGAGCTGGGTATTAACATATAAGGAACGACAAATTAATGCCGAGATTTGACGGACACATATTGCTTATGCAAATAGCCAAACCTAGGAGAATGTTAAGCGCTCACGCGAATGATAATAATAACAAAAAGGCAAAGCGTAGATCCAAGAACTCACATTTCCAAAGACTATCAACGCTTAAAAGTGAAGCAAATACACTCAGTGTGTGACAAAACAACAGTCAATGTATAGACAAGTCTATTGTTTCCGGGCATAACCATGAACTTCACAGCAAATTTTAACTATATATTTATTTTTAAACTTGGAAACGAGAAACGAAATTGAAAGGTCTATTTTTATAACTGTACGGTACCCATATTCTTAATGTGTTAATGGAAGCCATATGGCATTGCCTACATCGTATGCACATATCTCACATTATTTGATTTTTTTACATTTTCGCGCTAGACTACAACTAAATTCTCGAGTGCTTTGCTGTTCCGTAGTCATTTACATAATTATGCTTTTTATGTAAGGCGTTATTCCCATACCCACTTTGCTAAAGCTTGGAAATATGAAGTGTTAGTGATAGCATTCCGACGCATAATGGTAGAGCATATAGCAACTTTAACTGGTTCCCCTATAAGATGCGTGTCTCGTTTCATATGATGATGAATGAATGATGTTATGTAAACCATGCTTGTAAGTGACATATTTTTAAATGAAAGGGGTGTGATTTACAAAATAAATTTAAGTTCCAGAGCTTTAAGATCATATAACTATCCTGATAAATACCAAATTCAGCTATATCGTGTCGGAATTGTCTCGAAATTACAACACTGTGTCATAACTAGTGGCCAAGTTTGGAATGATCCCATTTTGAGAATCTTATTCTTTAAAATGAAGTATTATAATCGGATAGAACACAAGCATTTACATTACCCTTATGACTAAAGTGCAAAAGTTCATCAAATCCATTCAAACAAACCTACACAAAGCAAAAATAAGCACATAGTTTAAATGGAAAAACAACCGCCATAAAGACGCGACATGCGGGTTTGATCCCCACCGTGGTGCAGGGCGATATCCTGATCACCCTGGGGACAGCTTAGCGGTAGCCCTAGGTTTGCGTGACGTTGAGCCAGGCACACTTTAGACATTCTGGTTGGACTATAGCGTATATCCCAGGGGGCGTCCACGTACATTCCTGACGTGCAATGAAACTCGACCGAGACTTTTGTATTGCAAGAAAGGTTGCTTGGGCGCCATTACGTGCAATGAGGGGCGCGTAAACCGGGGGCACAGACACCACCCGTATGTAAAACCCTGTAAGATTCTAACAAAATTTTACACGATAAATGACTTAAATAGCTCAAATGCAGACTTTTCAAATAATGGTCCCATCAATTTTTAACTACATTTAGCCTTCTAACCTAAATCCCATTGCATTAATTAGTGTGTATAACATGTTATTGGTCATGCGAAAGACGTGGTCATCATCAAGCAACAAATTTTATTAATGTAAGACAATTTTATAAAATTATGAGCCAAAATTATCAATTAAACACTTAAAGCAGAAAAGATGCATGCCCACAGAGGCTTTTTCGATTACAAGTTGTTAAATTTAATTCCCTTTAATTTTACAGCAGGTAAAATTGCAATTAAATATTAATAATTAGGTTATTCAATAGACAGTAATGAACTAAAATATATGGCATTGATCTTGTTTTAACGATCTAAATGCTTTTATCTGAAAGCTTACTTTAGGACGCGGCTTCTGCGGTTGAGGGTCGTACTCTGGGCTTCTAATATGGACGGGTTCGAACTAGATGATATATTCCCTGGTCTGAATGACGAGGCCCTCGTATGTGTTTTTTGGATTAAATAATCAAATAGGGCTTACTCAATATTGAACCGGATTGGTCGGCCGATATTTTTAATGACTTGACTGCTGAAGATTTGGAGGATGCACTCCTTACGGACATTACTTCCAAGCAAACAGCGAAGACTGAATGCATCGACATGGATATATTCAGTAAATAGTGTTGTTTGATTATTTTAAAGCTATAGGCAATGATTTGGTCGTTGGTGATGAAGTTGAGGTGAACAACTCATTTGAACAAACTATAATCCATCTTCCTAACTCTGTCAAAGACGAACCTCTGGTTGAGTCAGAGGAGTTCACACAAACCGCCTCTACCGACGATTCTCCGGAGACGTGCCATCTAACTCCGGAGGTAGAGAGCAATTGTCCAACACCAAGTAACTCGGATTCCTCCGATTCACCTCCTCATCTGCATCTTGTCTCCAAGACGTCGCTTAAGCGGTCCAAGTTCGAAGACATGGTGCTTGAAGAATCGCCCTCTGATATGAAGCGAGTCTGTGCCTTCTCCCCTCCTATTGTGCCTTGTGAACCAAGTCCCAGTGCCTTGAACCGCGTTCATCATGTTCTTCAAAAAGGTCAAACCCTTATTCTTCAAACTGAAAAACCGTGTAATCGGTCACCACAAAACACCGCCTCCCAGGCTCGAATAAAGGCACTCAACAGTAAGTTCCTTCTCATCACTTTTTCTACATTTCAAGGGATTTTTTATTAAACCACATTTGTTACAGCACACCAAGGACCAAATCAGTCGGTGTATCGCTCGGAAAACAATGATTTTATCCGAATTAAACCTTTGCCAACACATCAGAGGTCCTCTGGTGTCTACTCAGGCACAGGATCGGGTTCTCAAACCAGTTCCGACACCGATGGAGGCACAGAATCACCAGCTGATTCTACTGAAAAGCATGGAAGCTTCTCCGTTTTCAATACCAGAAACGGCGTCTCATTGTCTTCAACTTCCACAATCCGGTTAACGCCAGCCTCCAACAATGTGTACACTTCTGTTGGACGATTCAACTCCGGTGCATCCTACGTTGGCCGTCATAGCGATGACAGTGGCTATGGTGTCGAGTTCACCAACGACTACAGCGGTGGATATACGACAAATAATTCGTCCACTCCTTACCGGCAGCACCCAGTATTCCAGAATTCAGTGAGTTTGCTAGTTCATCCCTTAGAGAGCTTAGGCTATGTTTCGATTAGTAGCAGAATGATTGCAACATCTCTAGTAAGTTCGTCATGCACTAAAGCTCGATTGCGGAAAACTTCCTCAGTGATGTGCGTAAATCTCCATTACGTACTCATCCATGTAAGATCACGTTATGTCTGCTCCAAATTAACCCGTTCCCATGCCTTTTTCCACGAAAGTACTCGTGAATTTGGAATGTTCCCCTCTTGCAGCCAGCCTACACTCCATTAAATTATCAGGTACCGTTTCGTTTTCTAAAATTCATCGTTGGACATTGTCATGGCTACTGCCATTGTTATTGGAGTCCGTTTGTTTACTTGACCTCTTTCAGTGAGTGCTTTCTCAACGCTCTACCCCAACCCCACAGTTACCACTGATCGCACTCTTTGATAGTAGGCCAGTGCTATTAAATTTACCCCCTCCCCATGTTCCTGCGTGCGCACACACCTCCGCACCCATGTGCGTTCGTTGTGCCCAATCGAGTTGTCGGAAGTGTGTTTGCGGAGTTCGCATGCTTGCTTGTGTCAGAGGCAGAGGAGGGGAGTGAAGGAATGAAGCGGTAGGCTGCGCGTGGACAGGTCTATCGATTTTCGAAAGTGCTTGCGCGCGTGCGCATGGTAGCAGCTGCATCAGCATTGCTTCGGCCAGTGGCCGGTTCATCCGTCGCCCTATATCAAATGTCTATAGCATGCGGCATCGTTTTATTGCCATAGCATCCAAACTTCTTACCCCATTATTCGGACGGTAGATACTCATAAGTCAAGAGTGTGTGTGCGTCAGACAACAGAGGAATTTGGTTTATCGTCAATCACAGTGTAGGGATGTAGTGTAAGGCTTAGCGCACAGGTAGTGACCTGCTTCCGCGGTCATGTGCTGCTATGGCACTTTCAGAGGACGTGCGCCGTTCATCTGACCTAGCAGTGATAGCACCTGTGGCAATAGACAAGCCGTGAAAGTAGGTTCTAGGACCTAGACCAGCGATATTATCTACCCAAGAGGGGATTTGCAATAGGTGGTGTTGGATTACGTTGCACATTACTAGTGCATTTGGTGTTTACGCCTAAAATGTTAGACTTAGTTGGAAGAGTTCTGATTCTTGTTATCTCTGACAAACTACATTTCGCTGTGCCGCATTCAAGAGCAATTCGATTCAATCCTTTAAGTGGATAGGTATTTTCTAGGGTAAATTAGTTGTAGCCTCATAAATTTCCCTTGTAAATTTCTGCCTATCGTTATAATTCGAAATGTACGATTAACGCGTGCTACTTATTTCGCCAACTTTAGTCCGGAATTCTGGTTCTAACCGACGAGGAGAAGCGTACACTTCTGGCCGAGGGCTACAGCATTCCTACTCGTCTTCCACTGTCGAAACAGGACGAGAGGAATCTGAAGAAGATTCGTCGGAAGATCAAGAACAAAATCAGCGCACAGGAGAGTCGTCGAAAAAAGAAAGAATACGTCGAAGGCCTTGAAAAGAGGTGCGTCCGGTTGTGTGCCCGTCTTACTTTTTTTGGGGTGGAAGGGGGTTGGCTTGGTGAAGCTTTGCGAGTGTGTGCTGCATGTGCCAGTGGCCTGGTGACCCAATTTCCGGCTCTTTGGTTGGCTGATCCTCTGCAAAAGGGAAGTGTCCCGTAGCTGACGTGTCCCAGTTGGGTATATAAGCCTCCAGGAGGCAATCGATTGGTTGAAACTAGGCGGCCTCCTACCCTAGTTTCATTCCGAGTTTATAAGAACCAATGAATGGTGTTTTTATGTGGTCTATACAGCATTATGCTGATAAGAATCAAAATTGCAGTTGTCCGTCAATATTAACGCCTGAATCTGCCAACTTCCTCGATTTGAGCATCAGCTAAAACGAAATCAAACGTAGGTGGATATGTCAGAAGACGAGTAAAACGACAAATAATTACACAATTTGTCATTCTTACCACTAGGTGTCGCATGCTCAGCGCATAAGGTCGTTGCCGCTCCAAATCGGTGTGTGCTTCTTTTCCTCGCCTTAATTTTCCGAAATCGTGAGGTGATTTTTCCATGGCTTCCTAAATATTCACACAAAGGGCCCATAGATGTAGCGGGCTGCTACTTGTGTTACCTCTTCCAGTAAAACATGACTTGGAAAAGGTTGAAAGCGATATTACGCGGCTTCACACTTCCGAGAAATCTTTATTGTACCGAAATTGGAATTCGGTACTAATTCCGAGATCAACAGCCCCCGTAATAAGAAAAATAGTTGGGAAAAACCATTCACTGAAAACAATCATAACTACATTGAGCCTCATTTGAAAAAATTCCATGTGCTCAAATACTTTTCGAAATATTACCAAGAAGCCATTTTACGTAAATGTGTAAATGGATAATATTTTCCGATTTCAGTAGTTTCATATATGTTGTTAAAATACGCTATTTTACACAATAAAACTGCAATGGTTTCATGACCATTTGTAACCATTTCCAAAGTTGTGGGAGATTTTAAGCAGAAAGGATCGGGCTGCCATGGTAACTGTGAGTCTATGGACTGTAAAAGAGTGATTTTTATCATTAGCGGTATAAACCGTAGTGGTTTGTGGGTAAAATGTTATTTTTCGAATTCATTACTGTGAAACCTAGCCGAATTAATCGGCTTTGAAGATGTATCGAAAAGCCTTAGCAAAGAACCACTCATCTCATCGAATCTAAGCCAACATATTTACCTCTGTTTACCCAAGCACAAAATGCACATTTGTGGTAAGTCAATGTGTAAATACATTCTCAGCATAAGACCGCCGAGTGCATCCAAAGTGCTCCACAAGAGTGCACGACAGGCGCTGGTTTAAATCGGACGCTTAGGTCCTCCCGTGAGCGGCTCGAGAATCGGTTACTTGATTTTGTTCACGCACTGTCTTGATGCAATGCAGTGGTTTGTATTATTGAATTTGCACAGTAAACATTCAGTTAGTGGGTTTTAACAAGATTAAAGCCTATAAAAAATGAAATTTGTGCCAAGCAAGTAGGTGGTAGCGGTGAAAACAAAATGCTGAAGGTGACGATGAACGAGGTTTGTTTATTTTAACCCGGTCACCGCGACACGTCAATTCAGCATGTTTTTGAACCTCCATTCTGATCTAAAATCGATGAATTTTATGACCTCATCTAACATATAGTCTCTGAGGTCAGCTTGTAACCCAAAAACAGCCTCCAGAGTGCTTTCATATCTATGCCACTTTCTCTTTTGTACTGGTATAAGTAATGCTACATTCTTTTTGCCAAGTCCTTTTAACGAGAACAGGATGTTCGTGATACACCTCACAGCCCCATCAAGAATAGCAGTGCTTAGGAAATATAAACTTTAATAAATTCAAAATAAATCCGGTAGACGAGATTGCGTCACTGTCAATGAGTTTTGACCAAACTAACTGCTATCTGTGTCTATTACAGCCTTCACAATCCCACGCAACCTGGAACGAGCTGATTTTGCGCTTTCTCTGGGGAAGAGTCCCTTCAAAAATGCTTTTTTCATGAGCTTTTTTAGTACTTGTACGGAGGCAATTAATATCTTTCGCTAAGACAGAGTCCAACCACGCATAATAGTCCATCGCCTGTCTAAGATCTGGAGAGGGAGAATTCGGTGAAAGTCAAGCATGAGGGCTAGTGTAGTTGTAGAAATTGACCACGACTTTTCTCTTTTCCTTGAGGTGTGATCGAGGACGGAGTCCTGTTAACATAACTAGTGGCCTTTTTCATTTCTACCCTCGTTATCTTGCAGGATGTAAATTCAGTGGTTAGCAATCCCACATGAGCACCCGAGTTCATCCTAAGCCCTTCCCGTACTTTCTGCATTCTTTGATCGAATCTGCTACTATGCGAGCGCAATCAGATCCTCTTCTGTTATGTTACCCTTTATTGACACGGGAGCCTCGTAGTCTCGAGTTCATACCAAGCCCTAAGAGAGCTTCCATATTTTGATGGCCGGTGAGAATTCTACTGACAGGTTAGTCTCCTTAAAGATGAACTAGGTGGATTCTAGTCATCCATCCTTTAAGGGAACTTTAACGGGACTAATGCAATGGCTCATTTCACAGTAATCAGTGCTATTTTAGGCAACTAGACTGCTATCCTTCCAATTGTGGTGCTTTATCAAACTATGCGTACAGAAGTTGGTACAAACATTGTGCTAATAGACGGTGAATCACTAATGTGTCTTAAGGGCTTTCAGGATGTTTACATGGAGGAGCTTTACGGTTTCGTGCACACTAAGGCGTCTCGTGCTTGTCAATCCAACCGACCTTCCATGTGTGCCTTTCGGAACCTCAGATATCAGTATCGCCTTATGCTCTACCACCGACTACGTTACAAAGCGGTTACTAAAACAGTTTTTGGAATTCACAATAGGTTATATTGTCGGTTCGAAATAGACTGCAGTCCTATTCTCATTCTTTGTTCTCCTTTATCAGTCCTCTGAGGGGTTGTTTTCGGAGAAATCCGCAAGATATAGCCTAAATCGAAACCGTGACGACACTTTAGCTGGATAAGTATGGCCTTAGCGTAATTACGACCGATTGGTTGGATATAGAGGCATGGATTTAAAATGATGGATGAGTTACTTCCGTTGTTCGATGAGAACACAGTTTTAGAACTCTTTAGTTCAGCAATTACGGAAATCCTTGATGATGTTTTTCTGAGTTTTCCTCACTGGTAGACCAAGGCACCTCCGCTCTAAATCATGAGCTTGTCTTTGCTTCTGAAATAAGCTTGTTATGACTTGAACACGCCATGAACGCGTTTTTGTGCTGCATTATCGCTGCAGGGTGGAAGCCTACGCTCAAGAAAACGCCAAGCTAAAGACGGAGCTTGACCGTCTGGGTGAGCAGCACCGTATCATGTTGAGTCAGTTGCGTCAGCTGCGCCACATGGTCGACAGCAAGACGCCGGCTGGTGGAGCAACCATTACGACAACCTCGAACACAGCGACTTCCAACTCTCCGACGGCCTCAAAGAAAAACTCGGGCTCAAACACGACGAATGGAAGTATCCAAGGCAGCGGTACCAACTCTGGTTCCTCGTCTGCCTTCTTGATGGTCTTCTTGGCTTGTTTCTTGGCGCTGTTTGCTGGACAAGTCGAGTACACGACAACTGCGGGATCTGGTGTGGCATCTTATTCGTCTGCTGCCGTCGCCTCCTCGAAACGCCACATTGTCGGGGACTTCTCGACTTTCGGATCACTTCATCAGGTAATCTATAACCAAAAAATCTTTCGAAAATAGTAGAATAGCCCAGGGAGCAAAAATGGCTACCCATCCACAAAGCGCTTATGAAATAATCTAAACAAAGTTGTAAATAGGTTTTACCCTTAAAATTATGAAGTGCATACTGGAATAAATATTAAAAATAATTGATATCAACCACAACGGCCATTAAACCATGCTAGTTATATCGATTCCAATATGTCTTTCGTAATACTGGGTTGTAAAACGGTTCTAAATCCCTTAGTTTCGATAGTAATAGCAGCAGAATTATCTGCCATTTATTCGCTAGAATTTGCATAAACGTAGATTGATTGGAGAAGGCCCAACGTTTCTTTTCGTTTACAGGTTTCAAAAGGGGAAAAATACCACAAATGGTATATTGAGTATAATTTTGAACCTAATGAAAATCCAGTCACCGGCATATAGCTGTGGTGAATTTTTGGAACTAGCATGAATCCCAATTTTTAATCTGACTGCAATTAGAAAGCATTAAATTATTACTAGGTGTTGACTATTGAATGGTTTACTAGATGGTGTATCAGACAGTTTGTCAGGAACGCGACTAAACGGTTGATCCGGTAGTTTGGCTAACCTTGACAACTAATCCTATCAAATTGCTCCATGTGGAACCTAAGTTTCACTTGATAATATCGGCCTTTTGTGCTCTTCGACTCCTAAAGTAGAGCACAAAAGCGTGGGAAGTTCTCAGCAACGAAATACAATGCAGGCTTGCCATTTACGAAATGGCAGCTGGAGGTGTGATACTGAGCGTTTGGGATGAATAAAACAATCTCATCCGGTAAAAGGGAAAGTGGTTCGAAACTAACTTATTAGATTTTGAGGAAATCTCATTGGTAGGGAACTGGCACTCTTGTTACGAACTTCTTCTGGCTACAGCAATTATCCAGTTCATGCCGCCGGGTTGTTTTCAGAGTGTTCCTTGCTGTTAATTAGGAGGCGACCATAATCCTATTTTGATGACCAGCACGTTCAATCATCACAACACAGTTCATTTACTTCACTGATTCTTGAGGGGGCTTCCAGTCATCATCCATTCTCCTCGATGTATTCGCTGATTTTGATGAGGAAGAAGGGTTAAAGCTTTCAAGGAAATTTTAGTGTGCGTAAACGCCTTTACTACATCTCTAGAAATTACTCCGAACACTCCGTACATACTAACTTAGAAGGCGCACCACAAAAAAGTTCGAGATTGTTTTTTTTACTACTCCATTCGGTAGTGTATGTAACAACCTTTTACTCCCCAGATCGGTTACACCTGGTCGGGTAGAACAAGCAAAATGGGACCGAGATTGGATGGCGACAGCGCTCGAGGACCCAATGTGAGCTACATGAAGGACCTGCCAGCGGGACCGGCGTCAATCTACCGGATGCACGAGTGGGCCCGCGCCTCAGTCAATGGCAGAGTCGCCCCAGTCTCCCAAGGTCAGGAGCGGACCAGCATCGCTAAGCCTGGTAAGCCCAAAGCCCCTGATTGGCTAGTGTCAAGGCCTAAGTGGTCGAAGGTTCCAGTTGTCCTAAGAGATCGTCAAATTCACTCTGGAGCTCGACGCTGGAGTACAGTGGTGGCTTTGAGCCAACCGGGTTCAGACACCACCTACGTTCTTGATTTAACTCTTCCGAGGATCTAAATGCGTGAAGCAGAGGCCATTTCAGACGGTTCTATTTTTTCATCTAGACCATGTGTGTCGACGTCAGTCACCTAAACGATATTACCGAATGCGTCAATCATCGGGAAAGATGGAGGAGAGCAAATTTGCATTTGTTTCTGATAGGCAATTGTTTGCTAACGATCCAACTGCTTCACAGGGCTGTCTTTCAGGGGGGGGAGGTATAAGGGATAAGTAAAACATATATCCAATTTTATAGATCTAAGCAGATTCTCAGCCCCACACTAGAGCAGGCTAACGTTGCTGTCTCCAATTGGCTAAATAGAGTTCTTGAGTACTTACGTGCGTGTGAGTTTAAACAAAGTGGGAGTTTCTACCTTTCCTCCATGCGGGAGCCTGAGCAGTTGTTTTTGGGAACTGCGCAATGAGATCTTGTCTCTGGTGAAATCGACTAATAATTTTCAATATATAGTAGGAACTTAAGATAGTAAAAACCACAACTGCAACTGTTTGCACATAAACTATTAAATTCTGATGGAATCTTTGGTTTCGTGTATTCAGAATGTAAAATAGTCGTACCATTTGAAAATTGAGAATGGTTTTGATTATCAATGCTTCAGAAGAGCTGTTTTAAGTTCTAAAAGGAAGATATAACCCATGCCAGAGCCTGGAACTAAAGTGCGGCTAAAACTTTCACTGAAGGCTAAAATTCCCTACCCTTCTTGTAATAATTACGCCGACTCTAGTGGTTAAAACGAAATTCATTTATTTTTTCGTTTTCAGCACGTGGCAATCAGTGTTTGAAGCCCATTTAAAATTAATTATATATGTATCCATTTCATGGGTTTCTTTTACACCTGTTAATCGTCAAATCCCAAGGGAAAAAAAGTTAAAAACCATCTATTTGAAATTCACAAGGCTTATCGCCAAGGCTTAGTGCTATCACCTCCTTTATATCTCATGCCTCATTCACCTAACGACTTTTGCATCCTTTTTCAAGTCAACTTTTAGGTCCACAATATAATTTTATTTACTGTTTCAAATTTGGTGTAAAATTTGGTTTCCGCTGTGTTGAGTTCACCAAAGTCGTTATTCCTCTCGATCACGAGAAGAATTTATCTCGGCACTACTTTGAGGTGCTTGGGCAGTGTTCTTTTGTGTGTTTCTTTACCGAAAAAGACTCATTTGTGCGAGCGCGAGTTAGGTTTTCGTGAGTTCTGTGTAAGGTGTGTGGGGGTGCTGGCGGTGTGAACTGCCAAGGTTATCAATTGTCGGCAATCGAGTCAGTAAAATTATCTTATAAAAATCTCAACTGTCATCAATCTTTAGCATGATGGCTATTTGTATGCAATGTAAATTGAAAAATAAGTGCTATCAAACATCTTAATTCGATGATAACTTTTTGAAGTGGTTGGTTTTTGACAAATGGAACTCTTAATAATCAAACACCTAAGAAGTAATTAATTAATAAGATAGGTGTAATTGTCAAATTTATGAACACAGAAACCCTAAAAGTGCATCCTATATTTCGAATATATTCCAGTATTTTCTATGTATCTTTAATATTACGATCCATAAACAGGAATAAAAGGCACTCTTCAATCTCCCTCGGTAATATTTATACAAGATCGAATATCTCCACATTAAATGTTACATTTTTCTCTATCAATCTACTTTCGTACCTTTAAATTAAATTAAATTGAATGTTGGGCTGTTAATGGTAAAATAACTTGCTTTACCTTTCACTTAACAAGCCGCACGGTGTTCTACACTGGGTACTCATCACCCTCACGTTTTCACCGGGTCACGCTATTTGGCTATGGAGAACAATTAAGGAGCTTCATCTTCAAAGTGGAATTTGAAATGTTGTGATTGTAATATAATAGTAGCCTCCTCCACCATGACTAAAAGTAGAACGCCTAACGTCGATCAATTAAACGGAAGCATGCGTGGGTGTATTTTTAGTCCCTTACGTCCAGATTATGGGCCAAATGACACACTTGTCACTAGAAAACGTGATTCTCAAGTTCATAAAAGTATTTTCTGTTTATTATGAATTTTTAATCGTATGGGTTAAATAGTTAAACGGTGCACATCTAATATTGATTATTTGTAAGCTTGGTGCGTGTACCGAATCGAATCAGTGCTCTTTCTTGCTCGAAAAACCTCAGTGCAATCGATTCTTGATTTTTCCATAATTTGCTATTTTGCAGTGAGTCGCTCGCGTATTTTGGGCTCTACAAGGGACTTTGAAGAGTGTGAACCAATGACATGGTGGGAGTACTTCTTCGGCCAATCTGGTTCCGAGTGTAACGAGGAGACAACCAATGCAAACGAGCTATTTTTCGAAGCACCTAAACTCGATCCAATGAGCATCGAGAGTGCAAGCAGCGCTAAATCCACAACAACAACAACAGCAACCAATGATACCATCAGCACCGCACCGACGACCAATTGCACAGCTGTTCAGAGCATACTAACTGAACAACTCTCACTGGTCCAGTCCAACTTCGCTCTTGTACTGGCCAATCAAGTGCTTATCTCGGCTTGAGCCCCGTCTTTCAGAGCTGGCCATTAGCACATCCTCGGTGCAATGAAGTCCATGCGCACATCCGCTGCCCAATCACCTCATCTTCGGTCGGGCAAATACCCCCTTCCCCTCTCCCCGTGTAACTGTGTAAAGTCTCGAGGTGTGTTGGTGCTTTTTGTCTAAGTTTTGTTTGTAGCCGCTCCCCCTACCCCTGTTTCCTGCATTTAAACCAAAAAATTGAAACAGCGAAACCTCTCTCTTGTTACTCCCCAATTTTCTGTACGAGTGTGGTGGTTTGTCTTTCCTCCGTTTTTTCCATACATACGTCAGGCCTCTATCTCACGTGCAGGTCATATTTAGCCCTACAACCTTTGCATTGTTGTACCCGCGTCTATCCCCACTCAATTACCGATTCTCCGACTTTTTGTAAAGTATCGCATCACTTACGATTTACTTGATATCAACTACTTCAATCCTTATTGTTATCATATCTGTAGACACATCAGTCTGTCTACATGGTGATGGTTTGATTTTCGTGCATCGTCAACATCAATTCGTCTAGCGTTTCATCGCCATTCATTATCGTATCTCCCTCCCACGTTTTTTGCATGTATCGAAAAACCGAATGGTAAATAAACACACTACTTATCTATTTCGCCAGTAGCAGGCGAGCCGGCAGTTGTGTAACCGGATGCGAATACTGGTGAACTAGCAGGTGGCAGAGGAGCAGTGAGTTCACCGAAGAGAAATAAGCAACATGTTATAGTGCGCTCACCTCAAGAAGATAAAGTTAACTCGCTTTTTATAGAAAAGCAGTCTCGTTTAGCTGTGTAGCATTTCAAGTAGGTGCCAGTTTAAAATGTTACAATACTCAGAGGAGTTAGAGAAGCCCCTCATTAAAGAAAAAATTGTAGAGGAAACAGTCATCCCCCGGGGACGCTTGAAGGAGAGTGGATGTGCAGGTTCCTTTAGTAGAAGTGTAGAGTTGCTGGTTAATATAGCCTATAAAAGCCACCATGAAGAACCGGAAAGAGAACTTAATATCCCTGTTGATGATTGGGAGGCTGAATATGGGAACGGAATGAATCAGCAGCTGTTTTGGTGTCACGTAGCAACAGAAGTTGCACATCGTGAGAAGATGGACTGGGCATCCTGCTGTCCTCCCCAGTCAAACCCGAAGGCTGCGTAAGCTGAATAAGGAAAACAGGAACAAAGCCGTGTGATTGAAAATTGCTGGTCTATCGCAATACGAATAGTTATACAGTATCATGATTTTGCTTAACCCTTTCTCTTCTATCGACACAACCAAATTGCCAATAGACCAGCATTTCCATGTTGGCAACAACACTCCAAAACTCGTTCAAATCGTCTTAGGAAACTGTATCAAATCCTCGGCTTCTTGGATGCTAACTTTCAAGGTCACTGTTCGAAAAAACGGTTTAAACTACTTCCTCATGAATATATCAGTATCATGATACCCTATTTATCAGGAAAAAGGGTTAACATCGGTAGTCAGTAAACTATCACGGTGTATACGAGAATGTCAAGTTAGGGACTATTGAATCGGTTCGAACAGATATCCTTCATGAGGTTAAGTCACTTGTATGTCGGAAGCTATGTGAGAATCCGAAGAAATGCCGTTTCATCTCCTTGTGAGGTCAGCCAGTGCTCTTAAATTTGCTAAAAATGCAACAGTTCGGATTAATATTTGGGTGGCAATCACGCCAAAAAAAGCATTCAGCAACTATTGTTACCCAAGTGCAAAGATGTTTGGTAAATTCACTTCGTCACCGATTTGTGAGATAAAGGACCAGTTTGTCGAATCTAAAAACGTTCTCCCAAGGTACGATAGAGGGAGAAGACCAGAACGGTGACCGCACCCTTACAATCAATGAGGGGTTTATTATTAATCAACGAGTATAGCCTGGGAATGAGATAGGTATACCGATGTTTTCGTACCCACTAAGAGTAGGGAGTTGGATTCGAACAGCGTGTTGCGTAGAGTTGCTAATCAAACAATTACAAAGAGCAATTTAAGATGCAACCAAGCGGGTTTGAGGTCACACTATATATACTCCAAGTGGTATCTAAGCTACTTAGGACGAAATGTGACGAGGGAATCATATATATATATGAGAATCATATAACCATCAGTCGTCAAATCATGCTTTTATTTGGTATTCAGTAACCTCAAACCTAACAAAACAGAACGATTCGTGAAAAATTGCAAAACAATATGGAAAAGAAAACGCAAAACATGGCAAAACGGTTTTATATTATATGCAAAAGCTAGCATACAAATCAGCCACAATATGTAAACCACCGGTGCTGATACCTACTTTGAGTCAGGCAACTTGTCAAATGACTTGTCTAGGTATCTTCCCTGACGAACAGCATTGATAGAGAAGGCATCTTTACATAAGTGTTAAGGAAAGAAACCTGAGTTAATAAAAAAACACTCAAGCATTGATAAAAATGTAAATTTTGTTGAAACTTGGCATATAAGTTTAAAAAACACTAAAAATTTAAACGATTTAAGCAGTAAATATACGAATTTGCGACAATAGATCAAGAAACTGGAAACAAGTTCCGATTGCAAATGCAGCGGCAGTGAGAGCCACAAAAAGGCTTTTGTTCTTTCGCGCTTTAAAAACATTTGCACGGCGAAAATTTGTGGCCTCCGTATGCTTTATGAAATGTTGAGTGATGGACTCGTTAGTGGTTCCTTGTGGCATCTCTGCAATATGATTGGTTATTTAGCTACATTCGTTTTGCGGGCTTAAAAACCCATTGTAATTATAAAATTATTAAATACAATTTTTTGAGATTTTGGTAGGTTTCATATTTATTTATTTAGCTCTGAAAACTATCTGACTATCAACTTTTTAAATTACACCCTTGGCTCTCTGAGCTTCTGCGTAGTTAACTTTGAAATTTGCAATAAAATATGATCTCACAAGAATAATGTCTTCTATGAACAAAATAGCTTATAACATATTTAGATCTTTCTAAGGACAGGAGCAATTTCGAATTTGGCCTTTTTTTATAAATATGTCGATATTATGACAGTTAGAAATCCTGTGGATGATTTCGGGAGCTAAAAAGTACTTAATTATGCTTTATTGGCTATTCTTTTGTGAATTAAGATTCCGACCATCAAAAAACCAGGAATGTCCTTACCTATTTTGCACATTTCTGTTTGCTAGAGAACCTAAGCATCTTTACAGCTATTGTTATCGACCCACTCGATAAGTTAAATCAAGTTCCATAGAGCTTAGTTTCATTATCTCTGCACAAAAGTGAAATTCCCGTACCCCAATCGGTGGTTTGATAGTCAGTTGTAGTTACTAAAATTAGGGAGACCATTTGTAACCATTCTAAACAGAATATAATGCAGAAAAATGAAAGCTTCATTAATCATCATTTCAGTACATACATTGTATAAATCAAATTTTAGTCAAATTTTTAAAGTGGGTTTTATCTGTCATCTCCTGTTTGTTCTTGGTGGAACATAATCACAATGCCAAATTTTTAAATGTACTATAACGTCTCCAGAATTGGTTTATATTAGTTTGAATCACATTTTATTGTAAATAAGAAATATTAAAACGTTTAATTGACACATTATTAAGTTCAGAAGCATTTAGATTTCATTGAAGTGGCTAGGTCTGATACAATTGATGGTTAACTCTTCTGAGTATGATAAATCGATGGCAGTGCCTAGCTAATGATGATGAGCTAATCCAACTTCTTATCATCAAAATCACAATAAATAGCTTTAGAAATGAAAGGTGTGTAGAGATTCTGAATACCCCGAAGTGATCGGACGAGGTAGCCCTATCCTTTCGATATGATCGTCTCTATGATGATGGATCCCTCAGTAACTTACCCTAGTTAAGAGAATACCTGTCACAGCCTTCCAGCTGCTAAATCGCATGAACGTTTTGATCCGCCAATTCATGTTGCCCAAATATGCCCTTCAATCAAACGAGATTTAGGATTCCACATTTCCTGTTCCCGAACTATTTATGCTATTCAACAGCCATCACTCCAATCTGATCTGCTGCAATGGAACTGACGTACTCAAAGGAAACCTCATTGGTTTTACAAAGGCTTAAGTTTAAGACGCTGGCATATTCCACTTAGACATTCTTCTAACCAAATGCCTGACCTCAATCGGATCGAAGGCCAACAGTCTCCTCAACCTACTCACAAACTAGTCCAAAAAAGCAGGAAACCGGCCGGTTTCCAGGACACTCACCAACCAAATCTACCCTTCGATTATAACATCCCTACAATCGGATAGATAGGCTTCTTTCCATTGCCTATGGTCTTTCTCTTAATACAGGCTTTTCGACTCACAATCTACGCTAACTTTGACCGCCATATAGGCGTGTCAAGAAAGGACCTTTTTATCCCGATTGCTCTATGACTAATTAGGCCTTCAGCGTCTTTAACCGCCTTCTGTCTTGGTGAAGGGGACGTTTTGATGACCTGACAGCATCGTCAGAGTCTAGCAGGCCGCCCCCTTGCACTTTTTTGCGTGCTTGCATTCACCTCGAATCATCAACTCCGCAAGCCATAAGTGGACTGCGAGCACTGACCCTAGATCATTTTAGCCAAACTGTTGATCAGTACATCCGGTCAATCCAACCTTGGCACTTTTCCACAGCGCTCTGGTACACACGTCTTCTCGACTCTCTCATTTTGTCAGAGGTAGTTGGTCCGTCTGGGAGAGAACTCGCTCTTAGCGGAAGTATTCCCTGTTGGACCCTTATTATTCCATTAGGCATTATTTGATTAACGTGTGGAGGCCTGACTAAGCTTCAAACCCTTATCGTTAGCTCAGTGTCACTTGAGCTATGCAGACGTGACAAACAGGATACCGGACAGCTTTCCAGGCCCACAGCCCGGCCTACCAAGTGAACCAAGCGATCGAAGTCTAAGTCAGGTGGTCCTTCGTTCCCATACCATCCACCTTTTTTAATCAACGTTCCGGCACCCGTGTTTCTGCTTCCGAGATAGCGGTACCTCATACAGGTAGTTAATCCGCCTTGGGGAGAATGCAAGAGTTGAAATTGATTGATTATTGATTTGGCCGATCCTGGTTAATGAATGATAGTCTTTTTCGAATCGACTTCGATCAAATGTCCACAGGCAAAGCTTAGATTACAGTAACATCTTTGAGAAAAGTCAATTGAAATTCATCCCACAATGAGTACAATAATTTTAATGGCCTTGAGTAGAAACTTGTAGGCAAAAGCCAAAGCAGCGTCGCAACATTGTCAAGGAAATCTTCATTAAAAGGCCCAAACAAACTTGGCATGATGCAACAAGCAACCACCATTCAACGTTAGCGATGGGCCACACTCGACTCAACAGATAAACGACTCTACTTCGCAAGAGAGTGCAACATCATTATCTGAGTATATGGTAATACTAAGAAAATTTAAACGCAAGCGACTGGAGGAAATTGAAGTGTGTAAATATGAGCCTGGTTCATGTCAAGACCTTGACTGAAGAATTGTAAACGAAATTTTATTACAGGAATGCATGGATGCCATTAAAATGTAATCCTGAATGGCGATGCACTAGTCAAGTGCGAAGTCTAAGCTAGTAAACGAATCTACCTGTGAAAAATTAGTGCAATGAGTGCAGAGTTATTGTTAAATAGTAAATTTTACACGCTCTCCGGCGCCCGTGTGGCCTAATGGATAAGGCGTCGGTTTCCGGAGCCGAAGACTGTGGGTTCGAGTCCCACCTCGGGTGGTGATGTTTGGTCGTCTCCCCCTTGAGGCGCTGTCCCTTTGTTGCCATATTTGACGCGAACTCGCAAATTTTTCCACTCTTCGGTTAGTTATTTCGGCATATGTAAACATCTTAAACCTCGATTGTGATTGGTTAATCAAAGCCAAATCGACCAATGACGATGCAGCCTCAAACTTTTTTCCGCTTGATAGACATTAGGAATTGTAAGTACTAACGCTACTGAAACTTAAAGTAGTAGCAGCAATTTATTTACATTTATCTGTTAACTGAAATAACTAAGTTGACTTGGAGGCAAGGGTTCAGTTAATAGGATACTTTTACCCGAGTTTTTAGTCAAACTCAGTTAAATTCAGGGTCAGTCCAAAAGATATTTAAAGGAATCGTCAATTACCTTCCAGACATCTACAAATTGAGTTCCTTGAAACAACCACACTATGAGGCCTCTTCGTATTTGTTAGATTAATGAATCAGAAAGCTACACTATTTCTATCAGATTATCGATAAATGAATCATGGCCATAAGATCCTTAATGCCATTAGAACATAAGAATGCTCAAAGCTTAAATTTGCTGACGTGAAATGGAAAGATGACCCAAATAAAGTCATTTTCGGTAGACGAATTAATATTTAGATTTCAGAGTCAGTACAGCTCAATTTCAATTTTTTTAGAAACCATATTTACGTTTTGAATAACTTGCACTGAAAATGTGAGGCTTATATTTTGTAATCCACTAAGAAATTCCCTTTTGTGCTGCAACGACTAACGGATGATGCCCAATTGAAGTGTTAAATGATAAATCATGAAGCTAATGCTTTCTCAGTTCAATTCCTTTAATAAAAAATACCGAAGACAGTCATCATTGGGCAAATTAGATTTTTTAAGGATATGAAGTTTAACAGAAGAACAGTTAGAGAAGAGTAGATGGAAGGAAGGAACGGGATATAGCAAATCAGCATTTTCACATCTCCTTATCAACTCTTGAAATACCTAAAAGCGATACAAAATGGATATTTCTGCCATACCTATAGGTCAAGTAAAATCTGAACAGAGCTTAAGAGATAAGTTTTAATAAGAAACTGACGTGGGTGATGCTATATTAATTTAAATTAATAAATATTAAATAGCAGAGCAAAATGATTTCCGTCAGCAAATAATTATGCAGTTTCGAAAACAAAATATTTAATGGCTTAAGTATTCACAAACGATTCATTCTTTATTTATTTAAAACGACCAAATTTTGCAACCTAAGGTCGAGCCTCACCACATGGTGTGTAATTTTAATTGAATAACAGTTTGGATTGGTGGTGGGCGGGTGCAGTTGTTGTGAGTTTACAACTTGAAATAAGCATTTGAGTTCTAAAATCATGATTTTGATAACTATTCACATTCTTCTTGCATTGTGTTAGTCCACGTTAATATGCTGCCATGTCCAAATCTACCTATAATTTACTCTTTTCTTAACGAAACGGAAAATGCATTTGCTAAGTTAACTTATTTACTCATTCCAGTTGTTTTAATTTTGAATTCTAGGTTCTGTGATGACTCAACCGTCTTATGCATCGCCGATCGACATTTCGAGTTTTGCCGAGTTGGCAGTTACTGAATCTGGAAGCTTTTCCTCTCCTGACAAGATAGTAGAATGTGTTTTCGCCCTCGATATTGGTGGTTCTCTTGCCAAACTCGCCTACCAACACAAGTTCCGCTACAAGGTCTGTGTCCCAAAGGAGCTTTCTGACCCCCATTCGAAGCGTCGAACCACTGTGTGCGGTCCGTTTGAGTTCTACGACTATCGCGAGCACGAATACGAGGGTCATAAGCTCTGTTTCACCAAATTCGAGACAAGACACATTGAATCCTGCCTGGATTTCATCCGTACCTCTGTTCTTCCCATCTACGCTGATACTGACAGAGATGCCGTTCGACTGGTTGCCCGTGTCACGGGTGGCGGGGCGTTCAAGTACATGCCAAGCATCCTCGGGAAACTCGGCGGATCGGTCGAAATTGAGCGTGAAGACGAAATGGCTTCTCTAGTGCGCGGTTGCACTTTTCTTTTGAGAAACATTCCGGACGAAGCATTCATCTACGACAAACGGGCGAATCCTTCGGAGATATTCCTCTCCTCCTTCATGGTGAATACGTACCCCTTCCTTCTGGTGAATGTAGGATCCGGAGTGAGCTTCCTAAAGGTGGAGGCCGATGCTTCCTACATGCGTGTTGGTGGCACTTCTCTGGGCGGTGGAACATTTTGGGGCATCGGGAGTCTCCTCGCTGGGGGTAAGGAATTTTAGACAACTCATCTCCCACTGCTAATCCTTCTGATGAAGTTTTGGCTGTAGGAAGGCTGTTCAATTAATCAAGCAATACTTGGATTCCTATGCACAAGGGGCTTATATTCCCCAAATTACTTAGTGCTAATTTGAGGCTGACGTACATACTCAAGGTCTCTGTTGAGCCTCAGGCTTGCGAGTTTAGCCCTAATATGTTTCCAGTGGTAATGAGACTTTTCACTCAGCTTTTAGGAATGTTTCTTTTTTTAGTCCAAAATATCCGTTCACCCATCACATTCGTCACTTACTGCCAACTACACAGTTTAATTTCTTAGTTTGTAGCATGTGATCTTGTTCTTTACGGATATGCGGCTTGAGTCTCTTTCGGTTAATGTAGGCCATTTTGGAATTTCTAAGTAACCAAACTGACACCCGTCTTCTCGCTTTTATCTAGACAAAACGGGTTTGAGTTAAATCTAGTCGTTAAGCTACTACATGTGTTTACAAAACTGGGAATCGATCCTCTGCTACTAGTAGTGAGTGACCGATAAAAATCTTGTCTACCACATCCGATTCACTGGAAGGAACTTCGTCGGGGATCAAAGAAAGGTATAAAGAACAGTAAAATCTAACAGGCTTGGCAATAAACAGGATATTCGAGATGAATTTTAGAGACTTATTAAGGTGAAAAAGGAAGAGGTTGCTAACTTCATAATTTGGTAGATTCAACGGAATGTTAATGGGAAAAAATGCATACCTTATGTTGTTAAAAAGCCCCAATCCGGCGCAAACGGAACCTAAAACGGGCTAATTTAACACTTGAAACCTTGTAGAAGGTGGCAGTTGATACCGTCGATAGTCCGTCGGGTTAAAATAATCTAGTGAGTTCAGTGGAGGCCCAAACATTGGGAGGACTGGTTCAGTCCTTAAATTTTTGCACCAGTAATTTTCGAATTTTTTGAGGTACGACTAGACTCGGACCCTGCTGCTGCCGCTCGGATTATTGGCTTCTTTCTTCATCACTGTAGGGCTTAACTACAGTCTGCTATGCTTCCTCTTTCTAGCCACAGTCGCCTCGTAGTCTTCATTGCAATTCTCAAATTCATGCCTCCGGATGGTCGTGTTCTCAGTGTTCAGGGGGGAGTCTTTACGAACCGTCATGAATCATGTTACTCCCTTCCTTGATGAATTAGTCAGAGTTTCCATAATGACTATGAATGATGGGGAAGGGCTTGGGCTTTGAAAGGAGGCGTAGATCTGGGAAAAACAACCAAATCTGATTCTGTGAAATGTATTCCAAACAGGTCAGATGTCATTTGACGAGCTGCTGACGCTGGCGGACAATGGGGACCATCGGTGCGTGGACATGCTTGTGCGCGACATTTACGGCGGCGCCTACGAGTCGCTGGGACTGGCCGGCGATGTGATCGCCAGCTCCTTCGGGCTGGCGGCCAGACGCCCCAACGAGAACCGACGACCCGCCGATATGGTCAAGGCTCTCCTCGTTGCCATTAGCAAGTCAGTCCATGCAGCCATAATGGCCTCATGTGCTATTTGAGGTGCTACCGATGTTTTTTTTTGTCGGTCGGCTAACTTTTCATACTCCTAGCAATGAGAATGTTTCAAACTGGACCGCAAAATGCAATTTATTAAGGACGATGACAGGGATGGAGTATCAACAGGTAACTGAGGGGTGCTTGTGACCCTTGTCGTAGTCTAGAATTCCTACAGCTGTAGGTTTCGTGTGTTTCCTCCAAAAGCTATGCACTCTGAGTCGACGAGCTGGCCCTCCTGCTGCGCTATAAACACACTTAACAAGCTAAGGTACACTTTCGCTAAATGAATGAGACTCTAAGTACCGTATTTTCATCAAGAGGAGTGGCCATCGTAGAATCCCTTATTTATCCCATTCAACAGAGTTTAGTTATAAAAGTGCAATCATGGGAGGATGCCTTGTCATTTAAGCCGATTTTCCGAAGTTTAGTGACTAAAACTAATCCTTCGGTACCTTTTTTCTCAATTTCTCGAGGAATTAGCATCCATTTTTTCGAAAAAGTAGTAGCATGTCCACTGTGACAGTCTTGATTCTTACAGCTGTGATCGAAAATTTGAAGGATTCACATTGATTTGTCAAATATAGTTAGCTATTTTTTGTGGAAAATTCAATTCATTTTCATAACGGCATGCTTAATTATTATTAATTATCTATCGGACCTAGTCTTGATCCGCTTGAAGTGGGGATCAAATTGTTTTTAAACCGATTGAAATCCTATTTTGAATCTCCCAGATCTCATGGAGCCATTATTTCGTTTTTTATTGAATTTCAAAAACCCATTATCGAAAGTTTAATTGATAAGTTAAACCCAGTGTCAAAAGCTATTGCTAACTGCGAGTGCCAGTACTGTGGTAGCATTGGTATGCAAATATTCGGGCGCACTCCTGTTAAGTGTTGAGTTTTACTGAATAAAGCGGCTTATTCAGTTGGCTCGACCCCACTTCTGAGCCGACTGTTCTACCCTCAAACAATACCTCCTTGCACGCGTTTCTGTTAACATGTACAACATCAGATGGCGTGATGAATGATTTTGTCTCTCCCTCAAACGCTGTATAATTGGAAAGTTTGTATACATTGATTCTGTAAGGTAGCCACGGCGTCTTATGGCCAGATCTTTGCGTGATACGGCAGTTTAAAACCGGATGTGGTGGGTGGTTCTTTGAAGTAAACAATCTCAATCCTATTGAAGTCTCCTAAAGTACTCTTTAAATCGAATCAGAGTATGGTATTTATCGTTTTATTTACTTCTCATTTTCTGCCAATCATCTTGTTGGTTTCCACTCGAGCATCAATGTGCTCGTCTTTTTTAGCAACATCGGCCAATTAGCATGTCTATATGCCCTTCAAAACGGCGTTCGACGGATTCTGTTCGGGGGATTCTTCATTCGCGGACACCGATCAACCATGGATGTATGAGGCTGATATTCCGGTATTAAATACTGCCTTATTAGATGCTTGTTTCAACTCGCTTTACCTTCTGTTTCAGGTTATTTCGTTCGCAGTGAATTACTGGTCCAAGGGCACAATGAAGGCCATGTTTCTCCGTCACGAAGGATACTTGGGAGCCGTAGGGGCCTTTATGAAGTCCCACCAGTTCCTGGTGCCCGGTCAACTCAACGCAGTCGAGTCCGGCGACGTTTCTGACTCCCAGTCATCCACCGACCAGCTGATGCACCTGCAGCAGCAGCTGAGGCACTCCTCCAAGTGCTGGGCTGAGAGTTACGCGACCTCTCTCATCGCCCGGAGCGTCAAATCCTCCCCCACCACCACCGGAGACCCCACCCTTTCCGAATTCGAGCTGGAACACCTGGGAGACATGTCTCTCGAACCATTCCCTCTTCTCCTCTCCCCTGCAGACTACGTCCCGGACACATGGGACCTAACGCAAGACTGCAAGGCCCGTGTCTATTGGCTGGAATGCTTCAAGGCAAGTATTCCTATTGCTTTCCTGCTCCTGAATAGAAACTGCAAAACTTGTCTTTAAGCGGTTGGTTCCTGCCTTGCGATAGCAGGTAAAACGGTAGGAATACTCGTAAGCTGCACAAGCAAATCCTTGTCATATAATATCATCCTTTAATAGGACTTAAAAAGTAACAGAAGGCGGTAATTAATAATGAGAAAGACCGGTATTCCTGATTTTTGGCCAGCTCATTCATAAGACTTGGTTTCGGGATTGACCTTGAGTCCGAGGGTGTCTAGATGGAAAAGCACTGGAAGGATTAAAAAATCGACCGAATAAGGGAATGTTCGGTTGACTTGAGGTCCCAATTTCTTGGCCTCAGATGGTTCTTGTGTCGCATCAAGACTTCATTCCGACCTCCACTTCGCCTTCACCCGCTCTAACTCCGTGTTTCTGGGGTTTTTTTGGTGTGCAAGGTTTCAGTTTAACGTCTGAATGTCTCCTTCCCCCAACAATGAGTAGGGTGGAGTTTGGTATGCAAAGAAATTTCGGAGAATTTCACCCATTGCCTCTTTCCATTTCGCTTCGCATACACTCGTTTGGGAGTGTTAACGAACCGCCCCACTTGCTTGCCAGACTGAGGACGGTACGGCGGTATTTGGGCATGTTCAATACATTTACCGGAGCAGAATTGTTTAAATTTGGACGTCGGAAATTGTTTGTCACTGCCTGAGACGATAGCTTAAAGAAAAATCTGTGTTGTGGGGTTCTTTTCTAGTTTTGTGGTGGTAACACTACTTATGGCATGCTTATGGGGAGAAACCCAAAATTTTAGTGCTTTGAGAAATGTTCTTAAGGCAAACACATCAATCCGCGTTCTCATCAATCTTAAGCTTTCTAGCAGAGTAATCAAACGGGTCAAAGAGAAATCTACCTTCAGTCAACCGTTAGGTGCATGTATCATATAGTTAGTTGACTAAGTTTCCTTTGGTATTTTTATCCAGCAAGGCGTTGAGAGGCTTCGGAGAAAGGCGGAGGAGAGTCAAGCGGAGACCGCGACGCCGGGCGATTCGAGAGAAAGGGCGGAAAAATTCGCTGATCGATATGTCAACTTCCTTTCCGAACTGAGTGCCCGGCCTAGTGGGAGGGGTCTTTTGACCGTCCGAAGCATCCTTGAGGCCCAGCAGCACCTACTGCGCGAATTCGGCTTCCCTGACGCCTTCTGTGTACAGAAAAAGGCGAGTGCTTCAAGTCTCCTGACATCTACACGATGTTCGTAGGTACCACTACGACTATATCGACTATCAAGAGCACGAAGGGTTGATGTGGCTTGTATAAAGCTCCTATGCAAGTTACTTCAAAATGCTAAACTTGGAGGCGGGTTGACCTGGAGATATGCCAAATCGAGCATTATTTCATGGTACGAATACAAATGTAGATCTAGTGAGCCAACTTTCCGAGGATGTATAAATTGGCAGGAGTAAGAAAAGGCCTAGTTGAGTTATCTTCGCTATCCTTATTGCGAGGAAGGAAGTAGATAAAATTTACTGAGGCGACAAACGGCTGTCTCCTTTTAGCCTCGGGTGGGGACGCGACCGGACAACTGAGGGGTGTATGCGTCCCTTCAGCCGCATCACTGAGTTTTGTCTAAATTACAGAAGTCTCTGTCTAAAGAAGGTCAAATACCTATAATTCATAGCCCTTTGGCGAATTGTTTTGCAGTTAGCTATGCAACAGGATGAGTGTCCAGGTGTAAGAGACTGAGGTTATCACTTTAGTATCTCCAAACGACCCATAATGTCTCAAATTCTTTCTCGGTTGTTATAGGAACCTAGTTTTGTTAAAGTTGGAGGCATTTTCAGGCCCAGGAACTTGACATCACTTTCTCAGTTTGCATTCAGACTTCAAACGACTCATTTTGGTTATCCATTTAATCGATTTATAAGTTTCAAGCCTAGCTGCCGTTAGATCGTCAATTAACCCCTTCGAAAGAGCACTAAACAGGAGAAACTGCTGTAAAATACATGTGGCTTATATAAAGCACACTTAGGTTATTAGGTTTCATTCCCAATCTTCTCTTGTTTGAAAAATGAATCCCACACAGGTTTTCTTTCGGCTGCACGAGCTAATTTCCTCTTATTGACCACGTGATCTAGTCGAGGTGTTGATCCTTCTCCAATTTCCACTTGAGGTCCCACCAGTACCTTGTTTCGTCTTCCAACGTCTTAGTAACATGTGAAAACCGGAATTCCCTTTTGGGTTTCAGTGAAGGTTGTTGCAATCACCGGGCTTCTTGTCATCAACGGGTTTTGTTTCTTGTGCTCAGTTGGAGAACACGTGGTCGTTGTCCTTCCTCCCCGGGCTCATGGCACACCTGGACAAGCTGGAGTGGGCGGAGAGGCAGATGGAGCTGGCGCAGGGCTTCCTCACAGGCAACATCTTCGACTGGGGCGCCTCAGAGGCCGTGCGCTACTTCACCCAGGCCCAGGACACTGTTGACGGCATGGCCTCCTTTGACAAAGCCCGCGCCAAGCTCCAGGTAAGGCCTCCGCTTCCTTAAACTAGCTCAACAGAGGTGTACTTTAGGATACAGGGTTAGGTTTTGATGAGGTTGGTGTCAGATCGAGGTCATCCCATAAGTTCTGACCGAATTTTACCTTTTTAGATTTAACGTACTCATAGGAGTACCTTATGATCTCTATTGGAGCTAAACACTGCTTCTACGTTTAGATGCGTTTAAATTGGTTAAATTTAGCTTTCTGGAACAATTTTATGGAACATGGATGTACCCAAGAATCATCTGAAGGTTTAAGAAAGAAAACTCAGGATCTGAAGTTCCTAGAAGTGTTCACTCAGTTTATGGGGAGGAATGTGCGAATGGAAGACGATGGTTGCTGAAGATTGGAGATGAAAAGCTTCCTTAAGCAGCAGCCCTCGAAGAGGCTCATCCTTTTCTGTCGTTCGAGGAATTGAAATTTAAGCCTACTTCAAACCAACCAACAACTGTTAAAGGTCATTTTTAAAAAAAAACTTTGAAAGGCTCCTCAAATTGGGAAATGGGCGCCTAGCCATGGATCGTATGAAAACAATCAGTCAAATCTCGAGTTGATGACATCTCTTCTCCGCTCTCACCAACTCGTTTCACTCTTTTGGAGGATAGACAACTTGTGACTGATGATGAAAAACAGATCATTATCGAATTGTGAAGCTTCGTAGACAGTGGTAGGTTATAAAGGGGAAGGACTCTAGTCACAGCCCTCGAGAAGGAGAAAAATTTCTTCTTTCAATCTTGTCGGAGCGTCAGGGAATAGTGCATTTTAAATTGTTACCACCTAATGCAGCAACAATTACTTGTCAGATCTACTGTCAGCAATTAGGGCGCCTTTTGAAGCCAGCTTTGAGGAACAAAGACCTGCTATAGTGAATCGAAAAGTGTTGATGTTTCATAAGGGCAATGCACGACCCTACACAAAAGATCGAAAAACTTGGTTGGGGGAAGTGCTTCTTTCACCTTATTCACCCGACACCTTTGCACCTCCTTCAGACCACCATTTGTTTAGTGGCTTACAAAATAATTTGGGAGAAACAGGAGAAAGTGATAAAAACTGATATTCACGAGTTCCTCGGATGATCAAAACTCTGGTAATTTTTTGCAATAATGAAGGTATTGATTAGCTTGTTTTAGTAGGTGGAAGTCAAAGACAATTAGGGGAAGTGCATTGATGATTGAATCTTTAATTAAAATATGTATTTGGTCACTTGTTTTATTAAAAATTCAAACATAACTTCTGGGGTGACCTGATAGCACATAGGGGAGGAAGGGGGGGGGGGGGCTCCGCTCTCACGAGGAGGGTTCTTTTGCCACTTAAGAAAGCAGTCGTGTTTGCCCTGAAACAGCCGCGTCCCTGGTTGGTGGATGACTTTGAGAGGTGGATGGAGCGCATCAGTGACCCGGCCACGCGGCCGCGCTGCGTCCTGGTCTTCTGCGACAACAGCGGCGCCGACTTGATCTTAGGGGTCCTGCCCTTCGTCGTCGAGTGCCTCTCCTGGGGCTCACGGGTCATTCTCACTGCGAATTCAGGTCGGTTTTCACTCAAAACTGGCCATGAATGGCACAAAAGTAGCTGATTTGTTATTTAATAACCAGTAGAAACTTTTAAAGGACTGTTCAAGGGGTGTGGAGACAGTATGACCTTTAACTCAAAGCAACAGCCAATCAAATTTGAAGCCATGGGCAATATTAACACACGTAGAAGGTACTAACGTAGTGGGAAAAGCGGATGGCTGTACGAGCTTCGAGGTTCGTGGATTGAATGATCGATTGTTCGTCGATCTCCTATTTATAACCCTTCGAAACCACGAGTGTACCTGTTTAGTTGTTATTTGACAAAACCCAGTTACACAGTGTGTGTGCTTGGGTAGGACTTTCATCGTAAATAGATCGAATCAGGACACTGATTGGTTGGAAATAATCTAGAAACACGTGATTAGAGGTACACCAAATCAGGATAATCGGTCTGCCTGCTTATTGGATGACTGAGGGTAGAAATCGCCAGGTGATGAGAATTGGGCCTTTCAAAAGGCTCCAAACCAAATTCAGTGGACAATCAACTTCGTGGTAGTGGAAATGCTCTGATGTCTTTGGATAACGTTTAATGTTATAAGGTAATGACCAATATAGTTATAATGTCATATGTTAGTCATATGTTGGTTGTTGAACATGTCGATATTTGAAGAGTGCAACATTATGTCAAGATTCGAGAAAATAGTACTAAGTTGAGTTTTTCTTCACAGTTTGGAAATTTTATAACTTGGTATTTCTACTGCATTGGGAGAATCAAATCCTTCAAAATAGCAATATATTTTGCGTTAACCTGACCTCTGATTAAATTACGAGATTCAGTTTCGAGAGTCCCAATCTTCCGTGTTAAGTGCTTCAATTTCTGATTTCCTGTTTTCCCTGTCCGTGACAAAATGTGTGTTTGTTTGATCACTCGAACATAGTTTGTCAGTGATTTTGCGCAACGATTCCAAACAACTTCTCAAAGAACTAACATCGTTGATTCCTCCTTGATTATCAGTTCTTTATTGTGGATATCTATAGTTCCTGCCATAAACGACGTTACCTATCGCGAGCTTCTCTTTCTGCTCAACGAAGTTGCGGGACTCGAACCGAGGATGAAGACCGCGTTGGAGACGGGGGCTCTAATGTGCGTGGACAATGGACAAAGCTCACCATGTCTCGATCTCAGACAAACCTCCCATCGTCTCGTTCAGCTGGTCAAACAGGAAAAGGTTGGTTTACCTGGAAATCTATTTTAGCATTGTGCAATTTTACTAGGCTGCTGTATGTATCACGCTATCGATTCCCTCAGACAAGGATTTGAGTAGGTGATCGAAGTGGTGAGTTGTGTAGTCACCATGAGCGATTGTATACAGGGCCCAGTGACGAATTGAAGGGCTGATAGGCTAAATTTCAAACGGGGGGTTAATACAACTCAATTTTAATTACCGAGGCATTATGTAACACCGAACTGCTAACTAGGACTTACAATGTGTTGATTTTCTTGCTTTGGCTTTTACCAGAATTCTAATTTAGAAAAATTTGAGGCATTTCTGAAAGGGATTGAATGACCTTTGTTCTATATTTTCGTAGCATTTATTCCAAAAGGCTCACTTTTGTTCTGCCAAATGGGCTTATTGTCAAAGCAGTGGATTTGAAGCAAACATTAATAAGAGATCACACCATGGCCCTAGAGAGGGAATGTGCGGGTGTTCGAATCAATTGTGGGAAAGTGGATTTATTGATTGGCGAGGTATAAAAAAGGGATTATTAGATTAAGGATTATAAGATCACAAAGGAGCTTGAATGACGGTAACACGAGGCTAGTGCCGAAATGTCCAAGTTTTCTACGGTCTAGGAAGTAAGCAGGCGCATGTGAGTAGCTCATTCGGAGCCTTGCCAGGCTAGTAACCTTACAGAAGTGCCGGGTGTCTTTGCTAGCCCTGGAGGGTCATACAGGGATTGTCGCGAAACAACTGCGGTTGATGCGCCCACTGCCAATAGTGAGGGCATTGAAGGGTACCAAGAAGGCGCTCTGTTTGTGTTACTACCGGAGATATGGGGATGTTATGGCTATCCTTTGTGCCTTAAGATATCGTCAGCTGCGAAGGCACACCAAAGCACTGTTACATGGTGCACAAGCACTCCTTTGCGAGATGGGCACGCATGAATGGGGCTAGCTGCCTTTACCTGTAGAGTCTTGACAGGCAGAGTTGTTTCCTGCAGGTTGATCTGATCGTGATCGAGGGCATGGGTCGAGCAGTGCACACGAACCTCTACGCGCGTTTCTGCGTCAACTGCCTGAAGGTGGCGGTGATCAAGAACTCCTGGCTGGCCTGTCGGCTGGGCGGCGACCTCTTTAGCGTCATCTTCCGCTACGAGGAGTACTCCACCCGCTCCGAGGCGCCCACCAACCCCTCGAGTCCTAACGACCCCGAGCACGCCCTCAACTCGAGCTCCTGAGTGGACGGCTGTCGATGTCGCCTTCCCACTCGTCCCCCCCCCCTCACCACCACCGCTTCGGTCCAACTGCTGTAATCTTTCACGAGTGTTTGTATGGTATTTATATGTGTATTTAATGTATTTGTGTACTTGTGCATTCCCAGTAAATGTATCGAACCATTGGCTGACAACCACTTCTCTGGTTACAGGGTGTTTAATGATGAATTTGACAATCTCATCTTGTGAACGAAAGGGCAGAGAGCTCCAGAATTTAATCAGTCTAAAAGAAATTTAGTGGACAAGGAAATCGCATATTATCAAATAGTTTTACCCAAAGTAACCGCTGCCTTTAGGGTCTATTAAAACCTCGATTGGGCGCAACCTGGGACAAGAAGGCTAATTGAACGCCTTCCTTGAGGCTAGTATATCCTCAAGAACTTCTTTAATTCTATTGTTGATTAATGAGTATGCAAGTGGAACTGGCAGCAAGGCAGCAGTTGTTGCCTTTCTCGAAGATAGCACCCGGAAATGTTTAATGGTCCATTAACAGGTTTCGACCTGAGGGGGAATCCGGAGGCCGAACATAGGGTCTCCTTTGGTCGCGAAAAATGTAGGTTGGTACCAATTTTCGCCTTTTTTCTTAGGTCCCGCAAGGGGCCTAAGCTTGTGAGTAATAGCAAAGATAACATTTGAGCTCAAGATTCTTGTTAGAGGTATTAAACATTTAGTTCACGAGGAGTCAGCCTGGTTTTTGATTCCAGGGTCCTCATGCTACAATCTTTACTGAAATGTTTCGAGGGCATCTGCTGATGAGCGAACGCAACCAGAAAGTCTGTTGTGCTGCTTCTAGCCATTTCATGCCTGATTGTTTTTTCAGCCTTCAGTGGAGCATTGAGAAGCCACCATAACCATTTTATTTTGATGGCAGGCCGAGAATCATCATGATGTAAGCTACACTCTTAATTGAAATATCTTGGGGGTTCTAGTCATCATGCACTCTTTTTATTATCTCCGAGATGAAGGGTAATTTATACTTTCAAAGTGCAGTGTGCGTGAACAGATACAACACATCTGAAAAAAGTCATCTAGTGTTGTGCAAACTTTATTCTTAAGTCTGACTATCCTGATGGATGGTTTTGGTGCCAGCTCTGTTTCAACCTTCTTTGGTGATTTAACCACCCATATCTAAGACTTGTTGCTTGACTGACAAAAGGCGAAACTAGCTTTAGAACTGATCTGACCTTGCAAGGTAATCACAAGGCTATTGTGAAGGGCACGACACCATGTAGTCGGCAATGACAGAATTTCTGCTTCGGTGGCGCTTGAGGGCGGATGCGTTGTTTATGGAAGAATTGGTTCGCGAACCAGCAATTGCTATACTAGCCTACTCCTAGTGTTGACGTCATAAAGGTAAAGGTATATATATAAAATATACACTATTGTCTAAAAACAGTCAAAATGTTTCGTAGCACAATGCAGATAATTAAAGGGAAATTGTGAAGGCAGGCGAACATATTGTATGATTTTATCGACACAAAAATGGCGTAAACAAGGACCCAAAAAACAAATGTTCACTTGTTTAATACTTAAATATAAATATGTAGGCAAGCCAAATGCCAAATTAAATTCTCACTTGTTACTATTTCTTTGTTATGAAACATACCACTAAAATAATTTCAGTAATCTTTTTTATTATGGTCTCAAAACCAGCTGCCTCAAACCGTGAAATCACGTAACAATTGATGCCTTTTTACAAAATTTTTCCTTTCAACCCTGGCCACTGGTTGGGAAAGGTTGCTCTCCCAATATATGAAGAGCAGCATACAATTATTCCATGTGGTGTTCATTCTACACCAAATGTGGGTGGGGTACCTTTGCATAGTCTTGATTAACTTTCTTTTTGGCATACTTACCTTTAGGGAACCTGAGAACCGAGAATTGTGCTCGCGTCTTGTCTGTAAGCTCACTAGGAATACGTGGCGCTATTCAAACTTTTGAACCTCATAACTGAAGCATTGCACATTGTTGTAAATATTCTGCAAAATAAAATACACCTCACAAGTCAGCAATAAAGTAGGGTGTGATGAAAGACTTCAGTTCAACTAAGTGTTCGAAGATGGCAATTGAGAAATTGCTGATAAGTTAAAGCAGGGCTAACTACAACCCTAATCACTAAAATGCTATCCCCATCTACGCTACAATTGCGGGAGGTTCCATATTCAGTATATTTGAACAGAAATAAAGAGCAGGTGAGGACTGGGCAAAAAGATCTCAAATTCAAAAAGGACATGTTACAACAGAAAACTAATGCAACTGCAGCTCCATCCTTACTAATCGGGGAGCTGGCATTCACCCTCTCTTTTGAATTGCAGGAAACAGCTCTGGATAGAGACTAAATGAATGCCCTCACCCAAAAGTTCTCCGTTTGTGCAAAATTTGTCGAACTTCTGCCAATGACCCTCTTTGCTCTACATGATATATGTCTCTTTGTTTTGATGTCTTTAGTGGCAATCGGATTGGCAGAGAACCCACAATAAAACCTTAGTTCAATTGTAACATTACCAACAAGTGAAATCCGGCATTTGGATAGCAAAGGAAGGGCTAAACCGCGTGCTGGACAGACTCCGAATAGAACCTGCCTTGGTAAACCTGTACTTCTTTTGATTTTTAAGTTTATCCGTCGGCTACATTTATCCATATCGGCCTATTAGGTCAGCAACTAATGAAAGATCACTGAGAAAATAACGAAAGTGACCTTAATTCAGCTCGTTTAAATGGTAGTCACTTGTTCGTGGGTTGCTAAGTGGCATTCGTACACCGACACAGCCTAGACTCAGGTCACAACAGACTTCCAAGCTAACCATGGCTAAGATTGCTGATGAACTGGCGAAGCTGTTTAGGAGAAAGAGTAGGAGTGGCAGCGAGACTGCCAAGTCGCAGCGGCAAAAGACGAGCGAGTCAAACTCCTGTGTGGTGGTCGGGTGGACCAACAGTAAGCCGATGGACTCCCTCAGGCACATCGGGACAGTCGTGGAGACCGGACAGATCATCAAACGACCGGCCAACCCCCCCAAGTCCCCTGCGAGAAAGTAAACGGCGCCCTAAAGTCATGAGTGCTTCAATTTTTAATAATCCTTGTTTGTAAATACATCTTGAAATTTTATTATGGATTTTTTGTAGTTATCCACCACACGGCAGTTATTCATGACTGGGATTAAGCTTTTTAAATTTGTACATGAGTGGTTGTTCCCTTGATTTGGAATTAAATATTAAGTTAACTGGTTAATTCTTCACTCCAGCGGAACACTAGGTTCCATTGAAACAAATATGATCTGTTCTGCTCAAAAACTAAATTGAGGGTTTGTGTTTCTCTAGATTAACCAAAGCAGACAGCAACTAAAGCTTTAAATTGATTTGAGTGATTTTTGGTTAAGCAGATGTAATAATTAATCGCTCTTTGTCGCTTCTTGGAAGTAGTATTGCTCTCTTGAATCCCACAATAGAGAACACTCCCACGTTTTTCCATCTTATACTTTAAAAGATACGTTTTGCTTATGTTCCGCCGTCCCAGGGAAGTTCTATAATACTCACTTTTTCGTTTTGTTATTATCTCTTTGTATTCTCAGAGACATTTGCCTTGAGAAACTCCAATTACTGTCAATGCGTTTCATTTTTTGTGGACTTGTAGAAAACGGAGTTTGTCATCATTGTGATCATTGATTCTGAAAAAGAAACCACTGGTTCATTTAGAAGGAAGGAGGGTAGCAGTTTTTAAGTCAATAATTGAAGGGAATGCGCTAAATTTTATCACATGAAATGCCGATTTCAAATGCGAGAACTGGTATTTATCAATAAATCTAGGAAATTATAAATTAGGTATCTTTAAAGAACAAATTACCTCAATCTCCAGAGTTGCATTTTACGTCATTTCCAATGTAAAAGTGTAAGGATACTTAAAATAGAAATAAATACAGTATTTTATTGACAAAATCTCCCGGCCCGTGATCACCTCGATTTTGCTGCACTTGGTAATTTTGCAACGATTTAGAAGACTTGGGTTAATTCGTTAATGTGCATGATTATCATTAACTTTTCTAGATTTCTCTACATGAAGAAAAGAACTTTGTTTGATACCAGTAACTGGAACCAACAGACTGTGTCGGATTCGAATAGAAGCGCAGTGGTCAGGTGGAAACAAGGCCATCCTCCGAATTCTTTCTAATAGAGTGGGCCTGGATGAGGGATGGGGAAAATTCTCTGAGGAACAAAACTTCCATTGCCACAAACGGAAACTCCACAGCGAAATCTGACTCATGTTAGAATATCATTTACTTCGATGAATGTTTTACTATTTCCGTTTCGTCATCTTGTATTCACGCGTATGCGTAAATAGGAAGCTGTTTCACTATACAATAGTAAATGTAGGTTAAAGTAACCCCGAGGAACAGAGTGTCAAGCTCAACGACTCCTTATGTCTATCTCTGTTCTTGATTAGGCATTTAAAGGTTTGGTAGTCACACTATTTCTAAGTTGTGAGCATCAGCCATACTTAAAGCAAAAATAGTGGAATCTCTTACAACGAGTTGTGTAAGCTTACGCTTAAGACAACATTCAAATCTGCTTCATCATAAGCAATACTGTTTAGCAAAAGGGTTTTTATATCTGCCTCTAGAACTTCAAAATCAATACTGGGCTTTATAATTGGAAATGAACTTAATTAACTTCACTAATTTTGTACACTATGCATTCCTTAGTCTGAAAGTCATCACTCGTGATTTATTTATTAGAACCCTCTAACAAAAAGCGGCTTTTGATTCATAGTAGTCGAGAAAATCACGGAAGGACCCACTGCAAAAGTTGTTTGAGTTCATAAAATGAATGCTACTGCATCTCCATCCCTAACAGGAGGGGCACTTCCCAATAAGTAACACATCTGACAGATGTCTGTTTGTGCAACTTCTGCGGGCTTCTGCCAGTGGCAGTCCTTTTCTTCACAAGGCATGCTGCTTTGTTTTCATACATTTTGTAACAATAGGATTAGCAGGTATCCCGCAATAACGGCGTAGCGAAATTGACATAAGTCGTAGTTGGAATGAGGCATATACCTCCCTAATGAAGAACTAAACCACGTGCTGAACAGACCCCGAAAAGAGAAGCCTTTTAGTAATTCTATGTATATTTTACTTTTATTTATATAATAAAACTCTTTCGCCTTGATTGGCCATCACACCTTTTGAGGTCATCAATGTAAAATAGCATTAAAGATCAACGAGAAGATAACGATAGTGGCCTTAATTAAGCTCGTTTAAATGAACACCTTTTCGTGGGTAACGAAGTGGTACTTGTACGCGAACCCAGCCCAGATCCTGGTCATAGTAGGCTTCCAAAGCTAGAGTGTGGACGCACGCTGAGCAAACTATGGCTAAGATTATTGATGAATTGGCGAAGTTATTCAGGCGAATGCGGGGTGCTGGCATGCAGCCGCACAAGTCGAATCCCTGTGTGGTGGTCGAATGGACCATCAGTCAACCGGTGGACTCCCTCAGGCACATCGGGACAGTCATGGAGACCGGACAGATCATCAAACGACCGGCCAAACCCTCGAGAAAGTAAATAGCACCCTCAATTATGGGCGCTTCGTTTTTTACCCGTGCTGTTTAAAATTCACTATTTTTGCTAATACACATCTGGACATTTTACTATAGACACTCTGGATAAATGCAGAATTTAGAAAGTTTATGTCTACCTTTAGCTTATACTTGAACTGACTAATCACTATTTTTGTGTCATGAATAAGTAATAAAATGCAATTATGTGGAATGGGTTCTTTTCAGACCGATCTATTTATGAAAAATAAATTTTTAATGCTATGTTGGCTAAATTTAATTCTTCTCTCATTAACGTAAGTTAATATTTGGGTTTCTTTCTATAACCCTGTGAGATTAGCAATTTATTACTTTGTACTGAAATCCATATGATGTGCTTTTGGAGTTGAAATGGATTTTTTAGGTGAAAGAAATCTGACTATATTTTGCGTTCTGGCATTTCAAGACTGAGAGAGAGAGAGGGAGAGAGAGAATTGTCGCTTTGACAATTCCTATACATACTTCTGCCCCTAGAGGTTCAGTAAAACTTTATCCTTTGATAAATCCTAGTCTCTTACCAAGATCCACACAATAGTGGCCCTTCCCTTGCTAAGCTCTCTTTACTTTTATTGCGCCACAACATTTGTGAGCTTGTAGTAAAAGTAGGTTATAATCACGATGTACATTGATTCCCAAAGGAAATTAATGCTTTTACATAGAAGGGCGAAATCAACGTCTGAGTAACTAGTTGAAGTGATTGCACTTAATGCCATAACTTTGCTGAATGATGTAATTGTCATAAGAGGCATTGATGCCTTAACTCGGAATCCAAAACCTGTGTGAGTGCTGATGATTGTGCATTTTCAAGATAACTAGTTTTTGTAGAAATTAACAATCTTCGTGGATGAATAGATGAATATTTCTACTGAATGTTTGTATGGTTGATATCTTAAACGAGGAATTTCGATATTGGGATAGGTAACTAACGTGTTAGTTGCAAAAATCAGATAGGTTATCATAATAAACGATTTTTCATAGGGAAAATCAAAAGGTATCTCCTTAAATCTTTACTCCCAGTCTGAACGTCAATAAGCTGTTTTTTTTAAACGGATTGTATAAGTTTAAATCAATAGCGGTTCTATTGCTTTATTTGAATATCAAAGGGCTTGTTACTAGTCACACCAACAAAATCCTACGAATCAACTGGAGCATGATTAAATCTGAAGAAGCTTAGACCTTAATTAATCTTTGCTTATCCTCCGAAGTGGGCATAATATCCAAATTTTCACAAAATGACTATGAGGAAACGCTTAATTATTAGACGAAAAATTCAATTTCCTTTTAGTTCTAATGACTCATATTTGGCCTAACTATGGCCTTGAAATCTCACTTTGGTCGTAAAACTAACAATGACCCGTCCATAACCACCTTATCAATAAAATCCATTGGTTCTGGTCACTGGGTTTATCAATTATAGGCGAGGCTCATTCGAATTGTTGATGAGCTTGTAAAATGACGCACGTCACTAGAACTATGGTCGACTGTATAGCTACATTGGTTAGGATATTATTCTGTCGGAGACGGACAAGAAGTAACACTATGGTGGAGAGAAACGGCATTCCTTGCACTGTCAAACCTACCGCCAATCCATGCCTGTTTATCGAGTGGACTGACGAAAATCCCCCGAACGACTCGTCTCAACTTGGTCAGGTGAAAGAGGTCGGATACACCTTAAAACGTTCTGAACTCGTAAAATCCAACGCAAGGAACAGAGTCTTGGCAACAGAGTCTTCCCACAACAGAGTCTTGGCACGTACCGGTGATTATGTAGAAATTTTTATTCTTTATACAAGTGCCTAAACTCGTCTAAATGTTTTATATGAATTCATCCCCTCGCTGAGCTTCACCAGCTAACCCTTATTGTGATTGATGAATATACGCGAGCCTAAATCGGCCATTACATAAAACAATTTTGACGAATTTTCAATTTGTCTAAGTTGCTTCAGATTGTAGCAGTGGTAGGTTTTATAAGTGAATGTATTCCGTTTACCTACTTTAGAACAGAGTTACCATCTAAGGTGGCTTGTGGTTTTCTTGTTTAAGTTATTCGTTTTATCTATTTCTTGACTAGAATTAGGAATTGCTTAGTCGGACACCTTTAAAAAACAATGATTTCATTCACCCACCCCTCACATTTCAAATTCAGCAGTACCTCGCGCTTAAACACAGTTAATTATTCTGTGTGAGTCACCAACACCAGGAAATCGATAGGCGTAAGGCCTGAAGGGGAAAATAGGGCCCTTCGTAATTATCTTAGCTTGTTTTGACCTTGGATGGTTTACACTAATAGATGAGAGGGGGGAATTTTTCGACCAAATTAACAGACCAAGCGATTTTCTGCGTATGTTGAACTATGGTTAAGTACAAGCCTACAGTTAAGAGACCCAATTTAGCTACAAAAGTAAGGATTAGTGGTTGGATTAAAATGCGGGATGTTATATCTGGCTATTATATGCTGTGAATTTATTAGCTCTTTGCTGACGCAAATGGTGCATTATTTGGGATAATTCACGTCACCTAACATGTCCGACGAATGGTCATACAATGAGGTAATCAGCCTCTCACATTTGAATATTCTCCATGGAACGGAATTAAGATGATGAGTCATTCCGATGCCGGTCACCACAGAGACCAAATTAGAGGTATATAATTGATCACAAATTTAAATAGGGGCAGCTTTTGGCAATAGTTGCAGGGTTGAAAAAATGATATCTTATTAGAATTACATAAAACTACTTTAATAGAGGCATTCGTGTGATAATTTCTTGTTTAGAAGTATACCTTCCTACTTATTCCATTGACTAGCGAATCACTGGATTCGGATGGGAAGGCAGAAACATTTTGGCCAATTTACTGCTATTGACTGAACTCATCCAATCATTCTATATATATATATATATGATTTTAAAGTTAATTGTAATTGATTTACTGTTGCATTATTTTTTGGCTTTGTAAATCTGCAAAAAAATGAAGGAAGATAAATCATAGATTTATGGTAAAATGAAACTGAGTCTGCTGGAACTGGTGAGTATTTTAAATTCAAGGAGTTACCCTCAATATACGGAGTGGCATAGGCAGAAAGTGGGAACATGTATTCCCGAAGTCGACCGAAACAGTCGAATGGTGGCATTTTATCGAAATTCAAAGCATCAATGGAATGTCTGTATTAAGAAATGAAATCGAATGTTTCAAAAGAAAATATAACGAAAATCTTATAGGAAATCAAAGAGCGAAAGCCTCAATATCGATGGAGACCTTCGAATTGTTAAGTGCAGCTGAACTAGGGCCATTGTGAAACTGATAAAGTCGACATAATGTCCAATCATGGATAGCAAATGTTTATCATGGTGTTAGTTTGCCTCTTACAACTCCTTCAACCTGAACATCAGAAACTGAGTTACATGAAAGTTACAAAAAGTTAGGAAGTTGTGAGCGCCTGACCACATGGATTGTCACATAATTCGACTCTTCGTGGTTGTCAAGTTGTCTCAATCACTACCATTAAGGCATTTTATGAAAAAGTTTCAAAGCAGTCATTTTTGAACTCAGGAAAACTTAAGGTAATAAAGTTAACCTAAATACAACGCAAGCCGCCAAAATAATAGTTCAGAATGCAGTTTCGACTATGTGTTTGAAATAGAGGTGTATATTTAGCTTTGAAACAGACAACTCCGTTGATGAAGGGTAAGAGGGCCTAGTTTTTAGACGCAGATGATAGCGAATCAGATACCAGATAATATGATCTCTCGAACATGACTGACTTAGCTATAAAAAGATATGATTTCGTTCTTTTCTAGTTTCAGGCAAAAATGTTTCATGTCACTATCCTCTTTGTCGGGCTAAGGTTGTGACCACACACCACCAATACGTATTAGAATTCAATTCAGTCTCAATGTAAATAATTCCTTAATTTTTATTTGATGTGAGAGAATTTTTTTAACATTTCTCTCTTTGTAGCTTAACTTACACAAATTACTTCGGTTTGGGCAATCCAAAACAATTTATCAGTCTGTGATATAAGTGCAACCATGTAATTGACTGGAGAATACCCTTTTCGTGTAATTATTCTGGCAATTTGAGTCACGTGAGATCCATTCTTGGGCCGAATAAGTCATGCCTCCGCTAGCCTGCCTTCGAAGTTGAAAGTGAATACTAGAGCCTAGACTACTAGGTTATTGGCTATTTGATATTTAGAAATAACGAATAGGAAGAATCCAAGAAGAGAGTATTTAGACTTGTTAAATATTTTTTGGGTTTTAAAAGGCAATTTAATTTCATAAGGCAAGTTCTGAACTCCATTTTACGTTTTTGAAGGAAGGCTTTCTTTCTCACATCCGCGAAGGAGTTCAAAACTAACTTCTTTCAAAAATATTTAAATGACTTTCTGGAAAAAATCGTTTTCCTACTATTGCTTGGTGTACAAAATGCCAAAACACATTTAAGTGGATTACCGGAAATAAGGCCCAGTATTAAATAATCAGTGTTTATCGACTAATTTCGAAATGCATTTAATCAACTTCTTGGTACAGAACGAGGCAGATTGGAAAATTACTTTAAGGGCAAGCTTATGCACTTTATTTTAAGTGAAATCGCGGTTTCATTTAATTATGGTTCGATAATAGTGATAACACAGTTCAGAATGTTCATACTAAAAACACAAGCTAGAAATAGTGAGACGCTGATGTGAATGTTCTGTGGCTTAGAGCTACTTCAATCTTTAATAGCTTAATTATGTTGAAAGAATGGCTATCTACTAATTAGGAATGCACCATTGGCTTCAAATCGTCTACATGAGAAAGAGTTCTGATACATTCTATTAATAAGTGGTAAACGCATGTATTTTCTGTTAATGGAAACGGAAGTTTTGTTTTTCAGTCCCAATATATCGAAGAGAATTCGGTGTCTGGTGGTACTGGATGTACTAATGATCTGATTTACCGGTGTCAAGCCTGGTTCCTCTCTTCCTGCAGAACAGTTTCGCGAAAGTATTAAAAATAGTGCACATTAGCGAATTGTCCAAAGTCTTTCAAATTATTGCAAAGTTACCAGATGCTAAGAAGGGGAGAGAAGGTGTTATGGGTTAAGAGATTTTATCACATAGAACACTGCATTTTCTTTTAGTTATACAACATTTCGAATTTTTATGCTTGAATTGTCGTGAAAGATACTTCAATTACAATTGTTGTAAAGATATTTCAGTTACAAATTCCTAGCATTCTTGATAAGGACAAGTTTTTGAATTTGAAATCAGCATTTCATGTGATAAAATTTAGAGCGTTCCCTTCAACCAATGATTGAAAAATTGCCACCCTCCTGTTAGATAAATTAATGACTTTCAAAATCAATGATTACCATGTTCAGAAGCTCTGTTTTCTACAAGCAAACCTAAAATAAAAACGTGATGAAGGTAACTGTGGCTTTTCAAGATAATTGCATCTTAGGAATTGAAAGAGGTGAAAATTCAGCAAGAAATCGAGTTTTATAGAGCTTCTAGGAGGAGCCAAGTAGGAATAAGAATGAAGAAAACGAAACAGTTAAAGCATTAAGATGAAAATAAAACGTGCTGGTGTTCTCAATAGTGGGATTTAGAGGGGCAGTACTGTGGCAAAATGTCCTACCAATAAGCCTCTCAAAGCAATTCAAATCAACGGAAGGACTTAGTGTCTAATTTTTCATTTTTACCGCCTAATCTGGCTTCTAAAATAGATTTTCGCGGAAAAATTACCCAGTGCTCATCTTTATAATTGATTATTGATCAATGAAACACAAATATTAGATGTATGGCACAGTGCATGACGGATTAATACAGTTTATAATTAAATTTATACAGGTTTTATTGGCAAAAGCTAGGACGAGTATAAAATGAAGAGCCCATGATTGAGGGTGCTACTTACTTTCTCGCATAGGACTGGGGGAGGGTGTGGCCCGTTACCTGATAACCTGTCCTGTCTCCACGACTGTCCCGATGTGTCTGAGGGACTCCACCGGCTGACTGTTGGTCCACCCGACCACTACGCATGGCTTCGACATGCACACTTGCTGCGGCGACTTGCCAGTCTCATTGCCAGTACTCCTCTTTTTCCTGAACAACTTTGTCAATCCATCAATACTCTTGGTCATGGTTAGCTCTAACTTAAGAAATCCCCTATGAGGTGGGTTTGGGCTCTGTTTGTGTATAAATACCACTTAATAGCACACGAATAAGTGGTCATTTCAACAAGACCAATTAAGGTGTTTTACCATATCATCTTATTGGATCCGCTTTTCTTGACCTCAAAAGCTGAGAAGGCTGAATGAAGGCGTCTTTGGAGGGATAATTTAATATCTCAGCATATGACAAAACCGCACTAAGACTGTATTGCAAGATCACTGTTGACCATGTTGCTAGTAGTACATGGAAACAAGGCAACATGCCTCGTAGAGAAAAAAGGTCGCTGTCAGAAGCCGGAAGAAGTTACACAGGTGAAGTTTTGGAGGTGTGCAATTATTGCGTATCCACACAGAGGTGTTTCCCATGACAATGTGGTCTATCAAAGGATTATGTAAACGCTGGCTATCCGGGTAAAGATGGAGCAGCAGTTGCATTCAGTTTATGAGCATAAATATTAACTGTTGGAGAAACTATGCTAGTCTCTACTGATTTTCCCATTGCATCCATTTATTTTTTCAAAAATCATTAGAACGCAGTTAAAAGGAGATTTGTAACCTTTTCGTGTTTTTTTCTTCACATTCCTTGATAGGAAGCTGTCATTTGTTTGCACAAGAAGTGGCTTATTATTTGACACAGAGCAATCAACAAAGAATGCTAATTGAACCCGCCGAAGATGGTATAACGGTTATGAACCCATGACTTTTATTTACATGGTCTAGAGATCTAGAGGTTGCATGGCTGTCTTAATGAATCGGAATACAGAAATGGTTAAATAAGTCTTTAATTGATTAAGCATTAGCAAGGTACGAAAATAACCGTGCGGATCGAAAGAATGCTCTCTACCGCAATTCAGAAATCATCTCAATAAAATTATGTGGTTAGTTTCTAAGTGCAATTAACTTTCAAAACAGGCTAGTATCGGAGTCACGAATACTCTGTCATGATATAACACAATCTTTAAGTCCTATACGGTGAATTCCTCATTGTCTTCAATGTGTTTGTCACGCTGCCTTCTTTTCCAAAACCCAAAGAAATCCCCAAAGGAGCCGCTCTTTTAATGACAAGGAAGAAGCGAACAACTATGCCCTCACTAACTGACTCAAACACATCCTCCAGAATTCCTCACAGACGGTCTTCAAAACTGGAAAACACTGACTTTAGCAGAGCATTGATCTAAACGGTCAGTAGGATGAGAAACAAGAAAATGAATATGACATTTATTATATAAAAATGGATTTCTCGAAAATTGCTCTGATTATTTGATCTATCATAGTATCACATATCAAAAACTAAATACAATTTAACCATCAATAAAAAAAGAATGCATTTGTCATCACCTAAACATTTTTCTTTAATATCGGAGTATCTGGTGTTCAAAGTTCACGAGTTAATTAAAATTAAATAATCGACTGTTTTATGATTAATAATGATCCCTATGAGGTCGAAGGTCATCATGTCAAACTGTTGACGCTTTGTTCACCATGAAATGCTCAAATGACAAAGGATCCTGTGGATGAAGATTTGAGAGTTAGTGAATCTGCAGCTCTTGCTAAAATTTTCACGAAAAGAATCTATGAAGATGGGCTATTGAATTTTTAAAAGGTAGTGACACCCTATTTACCGACTATGATGAGGAATTCCGCCTAGTGGCTATGGGGTTCGCGGAAAAAAAATCTAGGGGAAATTTATTGCATCTCTGAGTAAACCTGTGTACTTCCAAGAATCAGCGATGTGAACTAGTAGGGACAATTCAGTTTTACCACGCCTTAAAAGATCTGCGCCTCTACTGTATTATTTCTCACTCTGCATTTCGTGAAGACGAGGTTATCATAAGTGCATTCTTACCTGATTTCAAATGCATAGCAAGTGCTTCGAATACGAGTTATTTTGTTTGCTTTCATTTGCGTGGGAAAAGTTATCAGATTGAACCTGTAATCAGGCAAGTTTTTCCTATGAGTGAGTTAGAAAATTATGCTGCTTTGATTGATATTTTAAATTACAGGCACCAAATCTTACCCATGCGTAGATGAAGACACCGGATTCATCTACACCGTTCTAGTTGTGCATGAATAGTAGTAGATCAGACTAGAGAGGACCATCAAAATGTTGCGGATATTTGCATAATTGAAGTGTTTGATTAAGATTTTTAAAATCAGATCAACAGAAAAGTGGTTGAAATTAAGTCATATGAATCTGTTTAGATTTTATCAACTTCATCCATTGGATTTGTCAGAATTTAAGTTTCTTTAAATGATTTACTTTGAGATTTCCATGAATATATTACTCATTATGCAAGACTCTAAAAAAAGTTTGAACTACCAAAAATGTTAACTAAGGTGAAAATCTGAAGTGTCTTCATTTGGAATAGGTTTCTGCATTTTCTCTTCGAAATGAAATTAAAGAGATGGACTTATAAAATCGTGTTCTTGAGTATCCTCAAGCATTTGGCGAGGTAATCACTAGGTCCCCTCAAAAGTAAGTTTGCTGAGAACCGTTGATCCGTTCACTCATTTCATTTAAACGGACATTTTTTACGGACACCTTCCATTTAGTCATATGATGACTGCATGTGCATTCGAGTGGCAATCATCTGTTCAGACTTCTTTCAAGCATCACAAGATTTCGGGCTCACACGAAGCTGCGCATGGTGCAAATGATAATGTGCTAGCTGGAAATATTCATTTTTACTAAGGCATCAAAAGCGCAGGTTGGAAAACCGTTAGAAATACTCTAATTTAGGTTTTTAGATAGATACATGGATAAAATAATCCCAGAAGTCTACATTGTCTGTTTTGAAATGTATTAGGCAAAAATGATAATTAATATGTGTTATTCCTGTACTAAATTGTAATCAAAGCTTCGATCATGTTAACACACAATATACAAGGAGGTATTTTTGACGTTAAGGTCTCAAGAGTAAAAGTGCTCATCCTTTTACAAGAATCTCAATAGAAAATGACCCAAAAAAAGTTGCATTTTATTAATTAATGTAACTTCTTTCTGTTGGGCAATTTTACATGCAACAAACTTCTCAGAAACATTTGCCGCTAACTTGGTAGAATTTTTGTCATTTAGTAATAAAATGAAAGTCACTCTTGCATGCGTAATTTATTAAAAAACTAGGCTTAAATTCTTTACCACACTAAATTTTCTGAAAATTAGAGTAATGTTTATTTAAAACTACCATATTTCAAGGTAGCGAGTTAAATCTCACGAAATTACCAACATTTAATTTGGGGGCTATACAGCGATCTCTATTAGTCAAAAACACTTCCAACGTCTTTAGAAGTACCCTTTTTATTCTTAAACCGCTGGACTGTCAGTGTCTTTGATAGTCAAACTTGTATAGCAACTACAAAAACGGTTGGAACTGATCACTCTGTATCAAATGTAGATGATGATAGTGACTTCGATTTTATTCCTCTTTCAATTACAAAATATTATGATTTCGTACCTTGATACCTGTTATCAGACAAGCCAGATTCTCCCATTTCTTTAATCGAAATATTCAATCAATACTCCTCCCTAAACTAAGAAAGTAACACTTAACTATGCTACAACGCATGGAAAAAGAGCCGAAGGGAACAAAGCACATTGCTTAAATGGGTTACATAAGAAGAGGGTGGATACCCGGTTTACTTTAAAAAAAACATCATCAACTGTCAGGTTTGCATTTGATCAATATAAAATGATTCACCCAAAGCAGATCACTACACCTGATAAAATGAGTCCCAATACCAGAGGAAGAAGAGGAAACGTCTTTACTCGGGAGTTTATCGGGACCGCATATGTTGGTTTGAGTTAATTTGTGACAAGATTTGGGTTGAGCGGATCGCGTGGTCAACAGCTAAGCCAATAAGATTGGGAATCAGTGCATGCAGTCCATATATGGTGATCCGGGGGACGCACGCACGCGATTGAGAGGACAAAGGGTTCTAATCAGAACTGATTGAGTGAGAGGCTATGATCATTTAATCTCTGACACCTGTGGTTGAGCCTGAAACTTAGCTATAAGCCTTTTAGGCCATTTTCGGACTAATTGTATATTATCCTACTTCGAAGGTGAATGTTCAAATTTATGGTTCATGTATTATAACGGATTCAATAATAGACAATCATCATTCATATTATGCCACATATTTGCAAATATGGTTTTTAACCCAAGAAGAGTAGGATAAAGTATTCTAACTCGGTTAAAAACTGGAACTTTAATTAGACTATGCGAGCTTAAGAACCTGATAGTTACGACTCATCCCTTTCAGCACAATTCCATTCTAGTCTATCAGTATTTTATTGCAGCTCATTTGAAATTTCTCAACTTCTGAGACCTTAAGCAGAGCTTGAGAGAAACGTTCAAAAAGCTCAAAACGTTCGAGTTCACTTCTACTGCGTCGAAGTCCGAAGTGGTTACGCAGTTAAGTTGCAGAAAAATACTCAAGGCGCTCGATATTCTACCTTTGAATTTGGAGTTAACCTCCACTGATCGAAGTCCGAAACTTAAGGTAAATTAAACTTTTAGATTGATGAACACAATTTAAAATGGTCGCAGAAGTATTGCAGTGTTATAAGACCGACTTAGAGCTTCGGAAATATAGAACCATAACCGTAGTGCTGCCTTGACTGTCGGTTTCAAGCCACGTCTAATAACTTTAGTAAATTTTATTTAGCTTCGAACACCAAAATTTGCATAATTTCACTTGTTTAATAGCTAATAATGTATTATGGTTCATTCATACCTAATAACAATTTCAAAAGCATCTATTTTATGTTCTGGGAACGGAAGCGAAAGTATTTTTGTAACCTTTTTTATAAATTCACTAAATATATGTAACTAACCCAAATTTTAACGCAATTTACAATTTCATTGAAAAATTAAAATATATAGGTTCTACTAAATCTGCCTAGTTGGAGCCCAATTTAAAAAAAAGCATTTGAAATTCTGAATTACGGTAGTTTTCAGTTCCTTACATTGACGGTGTTCATCCGGCGCGATTAATGTAAGGGAGTGAAAAAATTTATTTTGCTTTTGGTCCGTGGCTTCTGTGTAAACCACTGCACGCTCTCTGCACCTAGACATTCTTTCTGAAAATACCTACGAATCGAAGAATCCAGCGCGTCATGCCCACTACCAGGACGTCAATACAATAACAAAGAACTTTTGACCAAGTGGACAGAGCAATAACCAGTTATATTTATGTCAAATTTGCAATCTTTAAACCAGTTTTTAAGCCTAAAATACACAGAAGTCTTAGTATCGCTCTGTAGCCAATGAAATATTTAGTGGAGTTTTCTAGCTTTGAAAAAAGAAGAGGGGATTATCTTGCTTACAAAATCACACGAGTATATTAATACGAAAAATTCATAAATCGAAAACGCTTTGGATATATCCATCTTGGCTTAATCCAATGTGTTCAATTACAAAGTCCTCCAATTTTCTCAGAAGGCATTTCCAATTTTTATTCAACTAGTGATTTAAGTTCAAAGTTTAGACCGTATATTCATAGCAAAGTACATTGAAAATAAACTTCAGATGCGTGCGTTACCGGGATAAGACACCAGATTTCACCCTCTAAAGTTCATTTAAGTTCAATGAAATTTTTAGCTAACTATTTACAATTTCAATTCAAATAACCTTTGCTTTTGATGAATCATGTATTATGCTGTGGTCTGTGATCATGTGAAGAAATTAAATTCAGCTTGTCGTAGAAAATAGCACCTACAGTCTACCTTTAAAAGAAATAATCCATAAGCATCTTCTATTAATAGTTTTTCCCAGTTGTACGTACGTGTTTCTACAAAATATACTGATGCCATTTAACGCAGTTCTTGTGATAAATTTCTCAAAAAACAAATGAAATGCGCTCAAATTCTTATATGTTTACACACAATCAGAAAATTATATTGATTCATTAATACCTATGTAGATTGCTTTAGGTGCACATAATTGTTAATGACAATCAGTAGTAAACGACAGTTTGTCATAATGGCTGAGGGATTGAATATTTTCAGCCCTTATGAATTACTTTGTAAATTAACCTGCATCTTAAACTCATAAAACATGTCGGAGTAAAGAGCCACTGCCTTGGCTCTGCAATGTGACGGCATTCAAGGGAGAGAGATTTACCAGAAGATGGCGCTTTAACGAAGAGCCTCCAATGTAATTTTTAGATGGAAATACATTCAGTGGATCATTCATTGACTAAATTGTTAAGTAGTAGATAAACAGATAGATAACACCTTTGACACATGCTATAATAAGTTACAACTCTTATTCTCTTGGGTAACCATGATAGCATTGATAGACCATCATGTTTATTGAACAAGCAAAAGGCACCAGCTGAGACAAATTTGGTAACTCCTACTGGAAATGGCAGCATGGCTCACCACAGGCTAATGATAAATAAACCCGTATCATGTAGTTGCGTCAGCTGGTTCAAATTTCCTTTGAATTACTTGCAGTACATGACTGTGGATTGCAAGTCTCAAGCAATAAGGTACACATTGAGGAGTTGAATTCAATAGATAATTTTAGAGGCCTCATCCTAGACTGACCCCTATGTAGCACAAAGTGGTCTATAATTATATAATTGCTGATTGAAATTCTTTCGTAAAGAGCTCATTAATGAGCACAATAAAGGTTTCCAGAATTCCAAATCGTAGTGCCTTTGTAAATGAAGAAGTGAGTATTTTCAAAATGGTTAAAGACTGCCGGCTTTTTACATCAGTGAGTTAAAAATATGTCCAACTGCTGATTTCCAACAGAGCCTTAAAATGTATAGTTAAAGAGATTGAATTTGTCGCGGTAAAAAAGGATATTTCTGCCAAAGAGTGTTATGAGCTACTGGAGTGGTAATCGATAATAAAGCTCCTCCAATCTCTACGCCTAACCACACTTTGAAACTATAATTAAAAATGCAATTAGAAGTTTGGCTTAAAGAAATCCCATCAAACATTATATTATTCTTAAATAAACATAGCTATTGCATTAATCATTACATATTTGTCGAAAAACTACGGATATCGAAGGACATCTTAACTGAATATTTATTTAGAAAAAATGGCTCAAATTAAATCAAACCTATTCATGGTTCTAGACTCTGACAAGTGGGTTTGTTTTATCGATAAGCAAACTGGGAAAACATTACCGAGTCATATTATCGGTGACTAATTAATAAACTTAAGGAATCGCTGGTAATCAGGTAGGTTTAAGTTGTCTACAAATGCACCAACTTAGTAGGCACATATGATTGAGTGCTCATGGCAGATTTCCTCGCAAATCAATAGAAGCGATGTCGAGCTTTGTTACTTCAATTGAATGTTTCAATCTCTACCATGAAGCTTGCACTAAATAAAGACCTTTTGCTTATCTAATACAAGTGTCTACCCCTGCTGATACGTTAGAGAGTAGATAAAATGCTTCTAAATTATTTGCACCACGACTACATCAGTTCTGCTGCTGCTAGCACTACTGCAACAGCATAGTGAGTTGATGACGAGTGTCTAAATAGCTTGTTGCATCCTCGTTTAGCTGTAATAGATCCAAATGGTGGGGTATTTCACTCATTTTTAATATACTAAATTGATAGTAACCAACTACCGAGCCTTTTACTAGGGAGAATTTCAAATCTCGCACTAATATGCTGAATATCTTTGAACAAATCAATGATATGAACACCTTTGATTAAAAAATTAAATAGAAATGTGAGCCTTGTAAGCAGATAATAGCTTGAAAGTAAGCTTACAGATTTGCTAGGGCAATTTTATAATTATATCTAAAACCCTGTCTAAAAAGATACATTTCATTCTACTGGATTGTTTTTCTTATAGATCTAAAACGTCCATAGTCGGTGTTCATTCCACATTATAGAGGAAAAGTTTGGTGTGTAGTTTAGAGTTTTTCACAGTTGTTGCATTCCTTTACTGGAGTGAGAATTTCCAGGGCTCGCGAACTGGTAACCAACCCCCCTCCCCCTACTGCGATGAAGGCTTTTATCGTCTATCGAAGAATCTCAAAAATTGCCAGCTCTTTCCGCTACATCTGTGGTTTAAAATAGGGAGTGAAATTACCAAGTCAGCTTGTATTTGGTATATTTGTGTACCTTTGAAGATATCTGCTTTGGCCAGATGTTCAAGTTTAAATATACTGTTCATAATTACTGGAATTAGACACGCAGTTTATGCTTCACTCAATTTTAACGACTCAAATCTCAAAAATAGAAGTCAGTCTACGTTGGGTGGTAGCGAAGGGTAAAAAGAAGTGCATTATGCAACATTTAAAAATGATTAATTTTCTTAAGAAGAAGCCTAACCATGGCTTTACTACACCCGGAATGAATTCAGCAAAGCAGTTGGTGAATGACTTTAAAATCCTGGGTTTTTGCATTCCAAATGAGCCCATTACAGGCAAACTCAAATTCAGATCATAAGAAATTCATCCAATTTCATCAAGACATTCCCGTAAGTATGGTATATAAATACGGATAAAACAATTAGTACTTCTCCTCTGTGGTCGAGTCCGACTTGACTGCAATATCTATGTCAGCGATGACCTCTTCAATCTATTTTGCTCAACTACATTAAGTATCCAAACCCTGCAAAGTGACTTCGTTCTTTCCGGTATGCTGTTGTGTTTTAGAGAAAAAAAAATTATCAAAGTTTAGTGTTTGTGATGTTTCCCGCTACGATAAGGCTAAAATTTGAAAAAGGTTATGCTTGCATCAATCAAAATCTCTTCTTTGTCCTTTCGATTTATCCCTTCAGCTGTGTGCTCTTTTCAAAATGTTATTGCCTCATTGCAAATGGACATAAAACTAAAAGTTTTTTGTCCCACAGAGCTGTTATTAGCTCCCTCTTCTCAATACAAACGTTCTGACACCAATCAATCAATACATTTAAATGCTAATCTTAAAAGCCTTTAACGTCTTAATGGGTTTTGTCAAAATTTCTACGGCACGCCTCTAATGGCGTCTCGGCTTTGAAGTAAGTACCACTTGGTTCAAGCCTCAGTGACTTTCAGGTGATGCGCTAATAATTTCCGACACTGATCGAATTTTACCCATTCTAGTAGCGTGACACAGTATCGATCACTTAGTTTTATCATCACGCGAATAAAATTTACCCACTAACCTGCATATTATGTGGTAAAACTAAGTTGCGCGCAGGCTTTGTTGACTAAATGGAGTTCCAAGTTATAAATATGGAGCAGGATAACTGTGGGTACTGATCCCGCATAGAGCTCTGATAGTGTTCATGAATGTATAGTTAGAAATACTCATCGATGAGTACATTCTACCCCTATTGATGGAGCGGATTACCTCTTTTGATCATTTATATAATTACACAACATTAATCCACTTACTTGCACGATTTCTTCGTAAAAATAACTCCACTAAAATTCACCCCTTCACTTCACCTTTAAAACTCTATATTTGTGCTGACAATCACGGATAAATCTGCCAATTAGAGGTGAACAAAATAAATACCGAATGACAAAAAGTTTCGTCTCACAGGTAGCTGGACATATTTCTAAAATTGTGCAACAGTTACTACGAAATCAAAAAATATAATATCTTATTTCATCCTATTGACGCCGGCTTTTTGAGATTCTACACGTCTCAGATTTTGCCCATACTTTCATGTTTCCTATGTTGGTCCGTGAGACCTTCGGCTGGTCTTTCGTCCATTCCACCATTATGCAAGGGTTCAGTCCAGTTCCACTTGTTGTTGTTGAATCGAGGATCTGTTTCCGTAATCTTCTGTGTAAAGATGGTCGCCTTTTAGCGTTTTCTTGAACCATACTTGCTCTTTAGATGAACTAAGATCACCACGGAACTGAGGTCTTTTATATTGTCCAGAAACCCCTAATTATGAAATTAGGAGAGAAAATTAAAAGTTTATATAAATATAATCATCATTGTTGACCAACTGAGGGTCGCAAGCCACTGGGTGGTACCAGTTGAGAAAGCCATAATTCAGAGACTGACAATTAGTGTTTTGCAGCCTTTCCTATAATCCGAACTTTGTAGGCTTTAGTTGAATAGTGCGAATTATCCAAAATTGATAGCAAATAAGGAATTTTTAAGGTCAAGTGTAAAAGAGATTGGTCGCCTTGGGTCAAATTTAATAAAATATAGTTATTCTAATACTCATATTCTATGGGGATGGCCTCAGGATAGTACTTTCTCATTGAAAATATCTGTAATAAATACAATGTTGCAACTTTTTGACGAATCTCGCATCCGTGTCTACTGATTTATGAGACTTAGAAATTAGAGCATCGCATGATACGTTTTCCGATCACAATGTATGCCTATTCACGAGCCATTAAATTGATCATGAATACAATACAAAGGTCGATAAGAAATCCTTGAAAGCTGATCTGATCTACCTGTAGCCACACAGTGTTGAACAAAGTGACTGCTTAGATCCCAGGTGGAAATGCTCTACATTCCACGATTCGGTTATCTAAAGATCAAACATATCAAGCAGATGGTGAATATAGCACCCACGTGAGACTTACATTCACTTACGTGCCAGTATTAAGCCTTACTTGAGATTTTCGGAGACATTCTCGAACTGGTCATCTGTCCCAAATGTCCCAAAGACACTTGCACTTCGAGATGAAAAATTCCCACGATTCACTCAAAATTCTCACATCATCTATATTCAAGATTTATAACCTGCTGAAAGAGAAATGAACACGAATTTATGGATAGCTGTGGCACCCTTCGACCTCAGTGATTGTGGCGATGTAAGTTAAGTCTGACAGCATAAGCCATGTCTAGGAATTAAAACTGATTTCCCCATTTCCGGACCAGTGAATTTAAATCTCACCTCTGAACACCCATCAGAACTGGGGGATGAATCTAAGGGTCGGCAGTGATGTGAAACTAATAGCATTTTCCAGAAGTATTAAGCGTGCTTTAGCACCGCAACGAACCGTCTAACTATAGTGCAGTCGAAACCAAAATGAAGCTAGAGGGACTTAGCTTCTCAGTGATTTAGTTCGATAGTCTTAGAATCTTGAAGATCATTGAACATGGAAATTTGAATAGTTAAGCACTGTTAGACAGCCTGTGCCTAATTTGTGGATATTATGATCGAAAAATAGCTAGCACTCATTCACACTGAGATCTAATAAATAGTTGTTGTAAATAGATTTTAAAGATTCAAATACGGGTAATTTCCGCAATTTATTGAAGGTGTTAAGGCACACTGTGCTTACTGTAAAAAACTTAACCTCTCTCTCGTCATTCGCATAGAACTACAATGGACGGCTGGTAGTAACCTATTTCATGAGAGCTGAAGATGGGAAAATGGTCTCCGTTCAATGCTTCCTCCATCTGTCATTAGTGAAAGCAACCTGGGGGTAGTATATGTAGTCTACCTTCCAGGAGGATGTAGCATAACGACCAATGTTCTGATGACTATAGCAAGACAGATTTCCCTGAAATTCAGTAGTGAAAATGCTGAGGCCTACTTTGAATAACAGACTACTTTAGTTATATTTGGATGATGGAAGTATGGGAGAATAGTAATCTATATAAATGGCAGCAGCGTTAGAAGAAATGGGAATCTGTTTAATTAAATATTATATTCTTGTTGAAAGGTCACCTATTTTCCTTCCATCTTTCAAGAAATCATATGAGGTTGTCCACTGAACAACCGATGCTGACAAGTTGTCGAAGGGGGGGGGGCATTTCTTGAAAATGTTAAATTCATTGTGAGGGAATGTTCCCATTTATCTGGATGATTATCCATTTAGCTCGTTAATAATAATGAGTGAGAGCCGTTTTATGCCGTTCTATGAGAATAATCTATTAAACCCAACTCTCACTCAAGAAATAGTCTCCCGAAGCCACTCTTATAAAACTGTCGGACAAGCAGTTAGCTTATTTCTGATTTTGTAACGCATTTATGGATTGACCAAAATCATTTTTCATATGCTAGAGTTCAAGCAGATTTTTGGTTAGATTTGACCTTCAAGGATTTGACCCAGCCCAAAGCACAATTCCTGATTTATCACAAAATGAAAGCCCTTATTTTAAGAAAAGTTGTTATTCCTTAAAATGAATTGTTTAAATAGTATACTATTCTCTGATGTATTTTTCATTCAAGCACTTTTGGCATAAAATTTGACCATGGCTTGCATCCACTTATTAGCGATCATTAAAAAACAATGTACAGTTAATGCAATGACCTATTTTCCTTTATCCTAATTTCAACCTTAGAGATCTCTAGACACTATAAATAGGTCATAGCTCCTACGTAACCTCAAGTTCTCTCAACATCGACGTTATACTACAGACGCACATGAGCCAAGAGGTTGTCACGACTGGAACAGCGTTTAGCTCAACAACCGAACCCCTGCATCGTGGTGGAATGGACTAACAACCTACCTCCGGATTCACTCAGGCACATCGGAAATGAGTACAACGAAAGGAAGATTTCTTGAAAAATCTAACAAGTTCCTGGTATGAAATTGTACCCTGAGTTGTCTGAATTAATATAATATCCTCGGATTTACTCATGTTAACAATCTAGAAAGACGAGATATTAATCACCTCAACTCTTTAGTGCTGTAAAATATCTGGTTATCTTTTAAATTTGATATTCTTTTGGGGTTTCCAGAGTTCAGTCAAACTCTGAGGGCATTTAAGAGTTGGGTAGTAAAGAAATTTTGAATTGAGTGGTTTACATTAGTATACTGGTAATTTATAATGGTTTGAAATTACCACTTAATGTGTTCCTGCCTCATAATATACAAAAGCGGGATTTTTAGCTACATATAAAGGTTAATTATAATTTTCTAAGATCCACTGATCGGCCATTTCTGCCTTTTTGAGGTAACGTCATTAAGGATCTATCCTGAACAATAAATTGCAGTTTTTCGTTCAAAGCAGTAAAGCATTCCGAAATATTGTTGATAATCATATCACACCGACTTCCGATTCGATCACAGCCTAATTAGCACCATAGTATTTGATAGATACAATTCATGTATTTACTACTCCAGTTGTTGATTCTGTCGAGGTTTCCTTTTCTAGCATTGCTTAATTGTCCCACATAGTGCAGAGACGATTTAGGAGAAACTCCGTTAAGTGATAGTTAAAAACATTGATCGAAACTGTCACGATGCCAGCATGAGTACATTTCGATCTCTGTGCTTCAACTTATTAGCAGCATCGTCCAAATGGTCACATGCCGGATTTCTTCGACTGTATCACGTGAGTCAAAGCAGTTTGCTAACTGGGCCAATCGGCAAAGTGCTTGTAGAGACGCCATTAGAGCCATGGACACTGACCTCTGTGGCCTTTAAATTAATAGTTTTAGCTGTATTTATTGAGTGTTAGCTCCAAGATAGAGACTAAACATTCAATTTAAGCGGAGAAACCGCCCGAATTTCGCTGTCAGGGTCCTCCAAGAATTTTTGGGAGATTTTCAAAGTGAAACTCGGTCAGGCTAGAGCCCTCAGACCTTCCACCGTCTAGTCACAGCCGCCTCGTAGAACAATGCAGTTCTTCAGTTCATATTTGCGGATTACTTTATTCACTTCCATCAATGAACCGAATCTTCTTTTTCACCACCTTTATGAATGCCAAAGAAGTTGTTAGAATTGAAGTAACCATGGTATTCTTGAAAACCTTTCACACACCCTGTATCTATAAATACATTAATTTATAAAAGTGAAAATTACATCGATACCAGATACATTCAAAATAACTTCTGAAATTAAAATTACTCCATTGCTTGAAATGTTATTTAATGGATAGATTAGGGCACATGAGAGCAAAGTTTCTCATTGCGGGCAAAAACAAGTATCTTTTATTCAATTATATTCGAAACAAGATTTATAAAAGCAAACTTTCTTCTAACTTACGGAAGCTAAGTTAGACGATCGAACTGCGCTACTTCTAGCTAGTAAAAAAGTCCTATTAAAGGGCTACCATTCATTGACTGAATCCTTATTAGGCGATGATTTATGATTTGGCTTATTATATTTAATAGTTTCAGAGCTTAAACTTCAAAATGTCTATAATCCCCGAGTTACTCAAATATGTGACTTTTTCCATCGAAGTATCAGAAATTAAGCAATCATTAGTTAACATAATTCTTCTGTTTCTCAATATTTTTCTAAAATTTCATGGGTCTTTCAAGCACGGCTGTGAGCTTTCAAACAAGAAGGCGAGTGAAATAATTGCCATAACTCCAACTCCATAACTGCAACTAAAGTTTGATCACGTGACTGGATGGCACTAATTCTTCCCTAAATTCACTCCTTTTTAGCCTTTCAAATCCACAGCTTTTAAGAACACACGAACTGAGAATTCTCCCCGCCGTCTTTGCATCATTTTGCCTAAAATAATTCAATCTAGATACCTTGAAAGGAGCATTGCTACATTGCTGAAAAACTCATTTTGACGTCAATTTGTTAATATACATCAGTTTTTAGTTGAACTAAAATAGTAATTTAGTGGGTTTTCGTAACTAAATCAATTTGATGCAGTGGTTTAACCAAGTGGTTTGACCAAGCCTTCGATTACCGAGAAATTGATTTTAAAATATTAAATAACTGCTACTCTTAATTTAATAAAATATGAATTGTGGATAAAGAAGACTTTGGTCTTGGGGAATCAGTTGAACATTTTAGAGGCCTGATGTCAAATTTATAGTCTTGAATTATTCATTAATGGGAAAATCAGATATTGAATTTGGTTCTAGTAGGCAAAAAGCAACTCCCTAAATTAGAGGATGAATATTTATAAGCTCCAAAATGGAAATTTTCAGTCACTGTGGTTAGGTGTAACACTTTTGGAAAACAGTCAATTTATAAAAAAATCCTTATCAAAGACAGTGAGATAAGGCGTTAGGTGATGTAGCTTTAGAAAATGCCAGTGTTCTGTCTAATCGATTTCATTTTCCCTGCAGCAAGTAGATGCTCGACCACAGTATGGATGGAGAAGTGGACTGAATGTGTGAAATATGAAGCACATTTGAGCTTGGACTTCGCCAGTTATCAAATTAACATAGTCATATTTTAATTTACCAAATATGAAAAAGTGGTTGCTTTGAAACCGTAAGTATAGACACATCAAATCTCAGCTCTTTTTGAAGTACTTAAAGTACAGGATTAATTCTGTGTATTGTGTCCTTGAATACAGATAACAAATGATTAATTGACTAAAACTTCCATATTTTAACAAGTTTTTATAACAAGTAGTTACCGGGAAGCGGAAAATGGTCTGTTTAGTTTGAAACTGGCAATTTTGGCGACTGTTCGACGAGCATCAAGCTCTTCCTTATTTTGCTTGAGGTTAAAATACCTTTTGATACTAGTAAAAATAACGTCGAATCATTGGTCGTGATAGTCATTATGTTCAGGTAGGTTCGAAAAATAATTAAGAATTGGAGTCACATTTCTGAACTAGGATTCCTTAACTCTATTTATTCGAAATAATTGCAGTCTTATTATAGAGTAGTCAACGTGACAAATTTGATTACTGCATTTTCAAACGATTGTGCAATCATTCATTTTATTTATTTACCCGGATTAGGTAGCAGACATCACATTTTGCAAGAATAATTCAGTTGGTGGCGAAAAATCAACCAGCTAATTGAATCATTCTGCCATTGGTTAGTCATGAATCGGGCCAATGGTATGTGCACCAATCGCTTGGTTCTCTGCAGGCTCTTCCCACACTTTGATTGGCTACCGTTGGTAGTACTGCCTGAAAGCATGTCTGGAGTATTTCATTTCGCATAGAGCTCCACGCTACGCTGCATACAGTGAATGGAAGTACCCTCCCAATGTCCCTGGCTCATCGAGCAGATGATATGAGTCGGTCCAAGACCAAAGGACACTCCGATTCCCACAGAACTGGAGGCAGCTCCAGTGGCCTAATTACGTGCTTTGTGACCCAGCCAGACAATGTTGTTCTTCATATCGATGTAGATTCAAAAGCCTATGGCCAGGAGGTGCTAAATAAGGTAACTTACGTCTCCCACGAGCAAGGTCTATCGACAAATCATCAGATTTTACAGTTACATTTTTTCAGGTCTGTAACCAATTGGGAATCCGGGATGAAAAGGAATATTTTGGGCTCCAATTCAGCCTTTCAAAAGGCGACCTCATCTGGCTTAATATGCGCAACCGATTGAGTAAACAGATTCCCACTCACCCTCCCCTCAATCTCTACTTCAAGGTCAAATACTTTGTACCGCCATACAACTTAGTTTTGGAGGAAACCAAGTAAGTTATTTCATTTAAAGAGCAATTTTTGTACCCTGCAACCAAAAATAATAGAGACTGCTTCATTAGATATTCTTTAAATGCATTTATATGCTGCTATTTAATAAATAGTTACTATGATTAAATGATCTTCAAGATCACGAGCAAAAACGGGACATTAAATGTCTCTACCACACGATATTTCAAGGTATATAAACTGCCAGTGAAAGTTTTACAACTTGTTCTGATTCATTCACTCGAAAGTCCCTCTCTAATGGAGGACATTTACATTCCTAAAAATACCGATATTAGCGACATCGGCGGCACACAACATTGCGGATTTAGCTTTCTAGAAAGCATTTTTGAACGATTTATTAAAATTCATGTGTTAATGTATCCTTGAAAATGACCAAAGAACAAATAAGGAAGACAGGGGTTTCAATAACAAATATGAAGTTTCGAAACCCGTGAACGTATCACATTTTTGCATTGCACAAGACTAAAACCCGTGATGACGTCATCGGATACAATTTCAAGTTTATAACTACATCAGTCAAGATCTTAAATGCATTATGAATAATTGGGATAGCTATCCAAAGTACTCAATGTGTTATTTGAGCATAGTATACTGATGTAATCAAGACGACATTGCTAATTGACCGTTACTCTCTTGCCGAACGTTGATTTATGACAGAACCATCCGACTAATTTTAGCTTTGTTAAAGATCTGTTGAAAATTATCCTTAAAATGAATAATTTTACAGGGTACGCTACTGCAGTTTGACAGAATTATTCGAATAGCTTTGCAATTATCACATTTCTACCCATTGGTATCCAAAAGAACTTCCAATGATTTTCCTATAAATACTTTGACATTTATATTAAACACGTGGCAACTGTTCCAAGGAATCAAACATTATTTGTAAATCTTGACGCTAATTGGAATTTTAAAATGCCTGAGGATCCAAGTACAACATTATTACCCTTAGAGCTCCATATTTTCCACCTACATCTTCCTTTAAAGGCAAAAAATTCGGTTTTTTTATAAATTTGCACTTGAAAATCGTTTTATGCCACTTCACCCATGATTTTAACTTTAAGTCTCCTCATTACGAAAAGAGAATTTCTTCTCTGCCTCACTCATGATACTTGTCCGGCATTAAGCCACAGTTCTTTATAGGAAAACATGGTAACCAAATAAAACTTGATCCTTGAATTCCCGATTATCTTATTTTGTTCGGAAAAACTGAAGTTGATTGACAAGAAACATGTGTTCTTACATCATTCTGAAGGCTCAAGACCTGGTCAAATTCATTTCAAACTGTCGCGCTCAGTTATCTTGAATGTTGGATTCTCTTTCAGTTTCTATAAGTGACTGTTAGCCCGAGGTGGAAGGTGCCGAGCACCTAATTGGTGGTCCTTGGCTCATCTTGTAGACACCAGTTCTACCTCAACGCCGTGCAGCAGCTAAAACTGGGGATGTGGGACGCGGAGACGTCGCTGGAGCTCCAGTCGCGTCTGATCGCCCTGATGACGTATGTGCAGTTCGGCGCCTTCAATCCCTCCACGACGCCTTGTAAATACGCCTGCTTCTGGTCCGACCGGCGGGCGGAGATGCCTCACGAGGTGCTCTCCGTCGCCGCCAACTACCACCGCCAACTCGCCGACATGAGCGCCGGCGCCGCCGAGTACGAGCTACTGCGAATAGCCCACGAGGAGGTACCCGCCTTCGGCGTCTACTTCTACAAGATCATGGACATGTTCGGCCGCAAAATGCTCATGGGAGTGGGTCCCGAATATGTGGCTCTCTGCCAACTGGACTCTACCTTCATTGAAAGGTGAGAACTTGTTCAGATCTCTATTCAAGTTTCAATATCCTACGTCCCTTCTTGCTTAGTGCTCGAGGAAAACACAAGTTTGATTTGATGGGAACTGCGTCAAAGTTACCGAACGACAGAGCAGATAGTGTAGTGTAGACATATAAGCAACTAATCTGACGTAAAGGTTGGTTAGCTCTGTACTTCGAACAATGTCATAGAACTCCCAAGCTGACAGAATAAGGCCCTCTGTTTGCTTTACAATTACCATTATATAAATGCTATGGCTCTTGCCTGTGACCTAGAAATTTACCTACCCGGAATGGAATTTTGAATCATTGTTAGCGGGAGGTGTACATATGAAAGGTTTACTGACTTCATCTGGTGTACAGAGAGTGCCTTTGCTTTACTGTTTTTGCTCTATTCATAGGGAAGGATCATTCACCCTTGAGATACTTAAATAAGAGAAAGTTTATTAGGAGTATCCAGATAAGGCAGGTAATCGAATTTCACTCATCTACTGTGTAATATCTCCTTTTGTGTTCAATCCAAATTAACAAGTAAGGAATCTGCTGACGTCCAGAGTTAGCTTACAACCAAAACAAACTTCAGTTCCATACAATAATTTATGAAAGGTTTCTATGGGGATAAATTAATATTTACACATAAAACTCCTTTCGTTCCGGAACTTCTATATTTACTGTCGCATGATAAAACAGAACAGTGTTTGATCTAATTTGTCGCCAATTGATAGGATAATTTATTCAAATCCAAAGTTCGTCTAAAGGATCAAATGAAAAAAGAACGTGAAAATGTATGATACTAAATTACTTGGGTTGTCATTTTTCCAGCCTGATGCCACTTTAACTCAAAAAATGAAGTTTAATTATTTTTGTACTATTTCCGGTGATTTGACCACTTTTAATACATATTAGACAATTTTTTGCTTTTCGTGAAAATTCAGCTAAGAAATAAATACAAATTCCACTTGATTCATTCACTTTCCCAACCGCATTTTGCACAGAATATAGAAAAAGAGAATGACGTCTACTCCATAGGAAGTACAAACACATTCAGAGGGCAGGAAAGGGACCGGACAGTAATAATGTTGTTGGGAATGGTTTCTGACAGAAATCAAGGCAAAGATAATAGCTAGTGATGCTAACAGCCTGAACAAAGTCATCAAAAACCAAATGCCGAACAAAGTTAGGAAGTGATAGGGGTATGGATAATATATATACGAATTGATGAATTCTTGTAATTTCATTGAATAACTCATAGGTTCTGAAATTCTTTACCAATGTTGATGCTAATAATTAGGAATTATAAAGGGTTTAAGGATAAATTTGACAGTATCATCGGAATTTGCAAAATTATTTGGGAGTTAGAAAATTCAGTCGATTTATCAGACAATAAACAAACAAATTGCATCGTTTTCAACGATTTTCATTCAGAATGACCGAAGGTGCGCCGATAACGGCGTTAGTCCGGCTCAACTCGGAACCAGGTGTAAGTTGATGTCACACTTTCCCCGGAGGAATATGTGGCCTTTCGCCACCCCCGATACATAGTAGTCAATTGGCGTGTTGATATATGGCGAAATCGCGATTGAGGCCAAACGTTGGGCCTGTTGTAGTCATAAAATTGGCTGCTAGTAGCCGTTCTTGATCTTTTCTCTGCCGTGCAGCAAGGGCTGAATCCTACTGAGGTCACACACATGACGTATTATCGGTTTAACTCCAATGGTCAGGAATTCTACGTAGATGGGCGTCGAAGTCCAACACTTTCTTCTGCAGATTCTTGAAGAAATCTGCTACTGCGAGTGCACTCACGTTGTCTGGTGTTAATTTGCAATACCCTAGTAATTGCATTTTTCAGATTCATGCCGCCGGATTGCTTTTACAGTGTTTAGTGGCGCTGTTCATTTTATAACCGACACAATTCATCACCTCGGTAGTCCCTTAAGCGTTACTTCAAGCAGGTTATTGACATCACCCATTTTCCGGATTATCATGAACGAAAAAGTGTTTTTCACTTAAAAAGGAAGCACAGTGTGCTGGAGCACCTTTAGTGCATCAATAAAATTCATTCCAAACGCCTGTAAAAACCCTTTCCTTGATTGGCTAGATTCCCCTACTGCCGATTGAAGACGGTGACAATCGCCGGCAGGGTGGTGACCTTGAACCTACTTGAAGACGATGGCTCGGTGAAGATGCGGAACTATGAGTTGTCCAGCAAGAGGTCTGCAGACTGCCTCTACCGATCCATCACCGAGCTGCATTGTTTCTTTCGTTGCGACAATGTTCGCGATGATGTTCTCAACCGCACTAATCCCAACTTCTCAATCTTCGATCACACTGGAGGTGAGTTGAACTCAAAAAAGAAGCTACCTTTGATCAAATCTTCCTTTTTAAATTAACAATGCACGTCAGAATGTTTTTTTTTGCGTTCGCGACCTTTGAGCTAGGGACTATAGTTCTTGAAAAGTCTAAACATTTAAAATTCAAATCAATTAAGTGTTTGCTCATTTATTTTCAGGATTATCTCAGACTATCTAATTAAATAATTGCCCTAAAATGTAGATAAAACTCAAAAGGAAGGTTTCGGAGGGCTTAGAGATGAATAAATATAGGTTCAGAATGAGTGAACAGAGAACCTGATTGATTCTAAAACAATCGATCTTTAAGTTTTAAATCAAAATCTAATTTAAAAGTGAGATCTGTCAGGTTGAATTACAGAATTAGATTGTGGGCCACACGCTTATTCTTCTATCTTATATCCGAAAAGTGAAATGTGAATATTTTCTTTTGGTGTTTCCCACATTAACCCACTTAATGTCTACTCAGAAATATTTCTTGATTCCTAAAAACAATCTGATATAAAGTTAATTTCAATACCAGATCAGCTGAATTTCGTTTAAAGGAACTCAGAATTCAAAGTTATAAGTTTTAAGTTGGGATCAATTTGATATTTTTGGCTAAATAATTGTAAGGGCACTCAACTTAGGTCTCATGAATTTCTGCAAATGCAATAATCTATTTTAAACATCATTTGTTTCCCTTAGGACTTTTTACAATTTAGCTTGATCATTCGGTGAAGATATCCACAATTTATTCTGCGTGTCATATCAAATTCAATAGGCATTTCCCGCTAGTTTATGAGGTCCTTGACCTTTTGAACAGTCCTGCAAATTTTCACCGAATTCGCTTCTCTCGGAACGAAGAACTGAGTCTTTCATTCATTATTTCACTGCCTCTCCAACCAAAATTAATGAGGTTTTCTCAATCATGTTAGTTTTCACCAGCTTACAAAAGTGCAATCATAGCTCAGCAAAAAGGTAATACTAATTGTCGTCACTTGTATAGACTCCAAGAGTAACTAAAATTCACCATCGGGGCTGAGTTAAAACTGCACCCATGCTTGATTCTTCTCCAGCACCTTTTGGCATAAGATTTTTCAAGATATGTTTTCATCTAAGTTCCGAAAACATAAGGCAATAGGTGAGTCTTATCCAAATTCATCCTTTAAACATAAGTTGTTGAGACAACCATTTGTAAAGGCTTAACGACTAGAGTATTATTTTAGTTCTCCCAATGTTTCTCTTAGGGAATTTTCAAGACTTGCAATATCTATATTCTGTACACATGGAGAGAAAGCCTTATCAAACTCACCCCTCGATCGACACAATGAGTCACTGAAATCCATTGTTGAAACGGATTCAAAAACAACATCTTCACCTAATGGTTCTTAAATACTGTGCCTCGTCAAAATCCCAGTGTTTCTTATTGCTCTTTACTTGATGGCGATGTCGGATTTTGCTCTTTCACGACTAAGAAGCTCACTCCAACCCGATCCTTAGTTTATGCAGGTTATCGTCGATAATACCTAGAAGAAAGTAACTTCGCTTACCTGTTTCCGAATATTTCTCTTTTCGAAACTTTGTAAACTTGTTATTAAATCAAATCAGCGCACATGGTGATGCAGTGGAGGCTTGATTTATTGCCAATAAAAGCCTTTTAAAAATTCCCCCACTTCCTGGTGCATTGGCGCAAGAATTCATTCCAATCTACTGTTGGTACCTACTTCCAAAGTAGCCATCAAAGCATTGTCAATCTTTATTGTGGAAAATAAGAGTGAAGCAGAGGCTCGCTATTTTTTATGTGAAGTTCATACTCTAACCAACCCCTTTCAAGATACATATTCACAATGAGCCACGAAAATTCCTACTTTATGCTAATTCAAAGACTACAACTCGAATTACTTGTTCCTCGTGAGACCTTCAAGCCATGCTATAATTGTATTCACAAACAAACGGAAGTACAGTCGTATGTCTTTTTCATAGATGAAAAGATGATTCACACTTACCCAATCGTTTGATGGATTGAAATGAGAATTCATTAGGACCCATTATCGATACTGCACCAAAGAATAGGACAGCAAATCTTCCCCAACAAGACTTTGAAAATTTTTTATCTCCAGTATGATCAAAAAGAGGCCTTCTGAATTGTGATTGAAGATTTACCCTTTCTAAATACTTTCTCAATGAAGATTGGGTGACTTATCTCGATCGAGAAAGAAAATGAAGAATCTTTTTTCATTAATTTAAGAACAACTCAGATTCATTTCTTTCGTGATTTGTTAGCCCGTGAATACACCTTCGACGTACGGTACACAAGCCGAGAGGTCCACGACAGAGCTCGTCGAAAGCTGTACCACGCAGCTACGGAGGCGTCGGCGACGTCGCCACCTGTGACGCAGTTCACCGGCGGCAGCCAATCACCGGTGGGGATCCCCAGTGGCCCAGGAGCGACTGGGGGACACCACCTGACCACGGCGTCATCTTTCCCTCTCAGCCGGAACGCCTCTCGCATCTCACATGGTTCGTCCACCGCCAGCACTGAAGAGGTGGGACATTCCCTGTGCTGATTTTGCTCGAATTCGCCAGAATTTTCCCCGTGAGAAGTCTTAGATGAGTGTTGGCCCCTCGGGATTCATCTTTTTTTGATTACGCAAAATGCAGTAAGATTCATTCATAGACCCTACTTTAGAAGCATATCGAATGGTAGGAATTTCTCGTAAATTCTAAATCACAGGATAACTCTATAGTAATCTTTTATCCAGTTGAAGACCAAGGTGTAGCCGCTTTTCAAGCATGTCCCCTGGTTCTTTTACTAAGCAGCGAAAGATTCAAGTATCACCAACTCAAATTTTAGCGATTTTTTCCTGATGAGTTTCCGGACAAAAAAGTTGAAAAAGTGTATTATTCGATCCTTTTTAAATATATAGCAACTGATCAGTGAACGTGACAAGATCGTGAAAAAGAAATATGAAAATTACTAGTACCCATTCAACGGGTAAACTTGAAGTTACAGTTCTGGCGATTTTGCGAAAAATGTCAGGAGATTTCCTATTCGCGCAGTAAAGTAATGGGAGTTCTAGATTTTTAGCTTCCGATAGTGACCGCTTGTGTTAGGAATTTTTTCATCGAATTTGCAAAAATTTAAATATTTTAAGACTCAGTACCGTATAACGAAAAACCATGAAGCTTACAATTCAGAGGGGAATTTTGTGAAAAATCTTCTCCTTTCTTTAGTAAAAATTTCGAGAACGCCGATGACTTGAGCATCCTTCATCTCGGCACTTTAGCACTTTGAACTGTTCAGTGGCCCATAAACGGAATGTAAATGAAGCCTTGCATTGCATTATGGTCGAACAGCATATTCCTGACTGATCCATCAAATGACGAAATTGAGTAGAAGCTTAGATTTAGATAATTTAGAGTAATCAAACAGCAGTTGATTTTCACACTAAATTTGAGAGCCTCATCAGGAAAAAGGGCACCATAAACACTGACTAAACGCCCCACTCAAATGCTGCCAGTTGCCGGGAAACGGCTGATCTCCTTGTTTAGAAATGGTTGCCAGAGTAAATTGATAGCCTTAAATGCACTTTTAGAGTCATTTCTTTAGTTTAAAAATCGGTTAAAAGAGTTTGTTTTATGATTTTTCCGATCTTTAAATTATCAGCTCTCTAGTTCGATGTGAAACATTGCAACTAAATGAGTGGGATTCTATCTAGATAGTGTTAATTCTATTGTACTCAGTCTGTAGATAACCAGAAACTTAGGCTTAAACAAACGCATGATTTAAATTCATTGATTAGGGGTACTTATTAATGGCTGTGGAATGCTTTGTTACTTAATAGAACTGGTTGCCTTCGACTTTGAATTTGCTTAATACTATTCTGCAAAATCAACTTATTTTGGATTTGACGACTGATCAAATTCAGATAATGAGCGAATGAAAAGCCCTCCTTTTACGACCTCGCGAGCATTTGCGTCAGGAAAATTCTTGGCACAGATTAAGTCAAGTCCGGAGGATCGTAAAGGCCTTTACCGCTTTGCCTTGCGTACAGCTGTACTTTGACACCGTAAATCTATCTATCCGTATGCATAAAAGGCCTGTCATTTGCATGCATTCTTTGGACCCAAGCTTGAAAAAGCCTATTTAAATCCACACAAGCTGGTATTTTGCGGTCAATTCCTCATGAGACTCAGTGAGATGCAAGGCTCTTCGCCCTACTCTCCTCCCACCCCCGCAGTCTCGGGGCCACTGGGTTGTAAGGGCCACATTCAATGTCATGCCCCCGAAACGTGGCCCTAGACCAGGGGAGCAGAGGCGATTCCCTTACCCACCGTGTACGAGCCCTTTTGAATGGGCACGCAGTGCCTCAAGGACAATCGCCTTGGGAGCAGCCTGATTGGTTGGCTGGCCGGCCTTGACAAGGGCTAGCACGCTGCTGCCGTTCTGCTTTGCGTGTTCCCATAAGCACAAGCTACTGCTGCGACGCTTGCCTCGTTCTAAGCAGGAAACTTCTTTAGGCTTCCTGCCTTTTCTCCTTGCCTGGCAGATGTAACACGAATTTTGAGAGTAGAAATTAGACTTGTGTTCCCGTGGTCACGTAGTAAGTCGCTGTTTTCTTCAAGGGGGATTGTTAATTTAAAGAGTTTCGGGAGCAAATTGTCATAAATGGATTTAAATGAGAAATTAATTAACTTTGGCTAATATCTTTATCTAAATCTTTTATTAAATGCGTTTAAAGTTTGATGTTACCGATGACTTCTCATTAAAAACTATCTGAATTCTATGAACTATTTGTATCCTAATTAAAATACTAACCTAAAAATGTGTAGATATTTTCAGTTAAAATTACATCGCAAAATTAGTTCACCTTCAATTGAAGGAACATTAAATTAAATATTGACCTTAATAGATAAGTGCTTTGATTTTAATTAGTTCTCTTGGTTTTTGTCGAGATCACTGTTAAGTAGAAGCAATAATAGAAATTTACACCAAGTAGAAAGTAATGGAGAAAAGACCACCTGATTAATGCTGCTGGTGAATAATTGAGGTTAAAGTTGTCTAGATATAGCCCAGCATAAATGGGGTTACTTACTACGGTGAACTTGCAACAAAATGTCGTGCACGACTATCTGGTAAAGCGAAAGCTGACAAGAATAGATAGAGCCTAAAATGTCAGATATTTTTTCCGTTTCAAATTATCCCATTTATATTAGGTCCAATAGCACTGGCGACCACAGAAGCTGAAATAAAATTACTAAAATATTGACTAATTCGCTCCTTTGACCGTTTTAACTTGGAGTCTAATTGAAATCTTTGAGAATTGGTATTTTTAAATCCTGGTGTCTGGATCAGACCGATAATTGGTGCGTGGGTTAAGAGCCCAACCCATATCAAACCTTAGTACACTTTTTTCAACAATATTAATAAGTAATGAAGTATTCTACAATTAAATTTAGAGTTTGCAAGATATTTATGAGAAATCAGTAATACTGGATATCTTACCCATTTGGAAATGCAAATCTTCACAAATGTTCTGTGTCCTTTCAGTGGCAGAAATCTTAATGACTTTTTATCAAAATGCGTGGTTATCCCAGTACAGCAGTCATAGTCATTCTGAATGTGGTATAATATTCCATGATTACTTTTATATTTTGAAATAAAATTTTACACAGATAAGAATTAAATGATTTAAATTTAATGTACCTTCAAATAATTGTAGCAGCGAAGTCAATCGAAATTTGCATCTCAAATGATGTTCAAAATATTTTAAATTAGAAAAACATGTCCTTAAATAAAAGACAAAGTGTCTACACTCACCTTATGGGATCTTAAGTAGGAACCAGCATAAATTTCGCATTTCCATAATCACTAATGAACTGAGCTTCTACTTAACATGAACTCATTTTTGACATTGTGGTAATCATTTGAAATTTTCAATCCCGAGATCGAGATCATAAAAAGCAGCAAAATATTTTATTCTTTCTCAAAAAGTATGGAATTTGAACAAGTTAGGGAAATTGCTCATTCATAGGTACTCGATACTGACTCAACGTATTTTAATTTTCAGGAAATCCAGGAACTGGTTCACCGCTATCGTCGGGAGGAGATTAAATGCCGCGTATGTCTGGACCACCCCGTCAAGTGTGTCTTTGTTCCTTGCGGCCATTTAAGCTGTGAAGAGTGCGGTCTGCGATTGACGCACTGCCACATCTGTCGAAAACTCATTGAGATCCGTCAGCGCTGCTACTTCCCTTGGGAAGAGGACTCGAGCTACGAGGACTCAGAGGACGGGAAGTCCTCTCCGCACGGGAAAAATCGGACCCCCTCTCCCATCCCCACTTCTTCTTCCGCCCGCGCCATGCCCGTCGATGCTCCCGATGGTGTTGCTTCATCAGTGGAAAAATCAGATGAACCTCCACCTCCACAGCGAAGGAGTGTCGCCTTCAATGTCCATGAGAGTGGATCTGAAGGAGGAGACGGGGGTTCTATAACATCCTCCGATAACGAGGACCTGGAATCAGGGGACTTGATGCATCCAGGGGCCTTCGATTTCTTCCACAGACATCGAAGAAGATCAGGGAATAGAGATAGGCAAGACTCGTCTACGTCAGTCCCCTCGGCACCGTGATGAAAAGAGAATCACTTTGAGAAAGACACGAAGCAGAAAAGCCAAAGAAAGGTGGTCTGATGGTGATGCTTGACAGCAGAAAATGATACTAGTACGCAGAGGAATTCACTGCCTACTTCTGACCCGCTTTTATTCCTCTCTCCCCAACCCGTCCCCACTTTCCCTCAACGCAACTGGGTTTTTTATTGGGATTGCTGTAATACCATCATTTCCATATCATGTCTGTTCTTGTAATATACATGAGTAGCCCAAGTTATATTTTTCGAGGTAACTACAAAGCATCGACTGCAAACGGCACATTTTACCCTAAGATGACGAATTTAGATAGGTGGTTCCTTTCCGGAGTAAATGCGTGTCCATGTAGAAACTAAGTCGAACTACTCAGGCATGCGGATGATTTATCGTACAATTCAGTCCGTTTCTGGGAATTCAAGAACGAATATTTAGGGCATCAAAAAAATTACAGGAATAAGAACTCCTCGGCTAATTTCGCATTAAAACAGTGCAAATATTTCTCGAATGATGTCGAAAATTTTTTTGGAAGAGAATGTAATTAATAGTACAGATAATCAAATGAGTTCCTAGTGGAGGTGGAATTTTGCGAATTCCGATTAAATTCGGCCGTGAATTTTCTGATTTCACCTTTGATAAACTGTATAAAGAGCTTTTCGGAACGGTTACAGAATATGTTTTGAATTTTTCTGCAATATTTTCACTGTATCGTAAAATGTTGTAACTTTAATAAACACTTAGTGCTTTTAGCTTGGGTTATTCCAAAGTTGAAGGAAATTCAAATGTGCATTTTTATTTTAAGGTTTTAGTGAAATGATAAATACGAATTCCAAAAACGTGATAAAGTATCATTGGAAAATCTGTTGTTAGAATTCATTTTCCCAATTTATCTTAGCATAATATCAACAGCTTCACTAATTTCATCACCTTTTCTCTATTGTTTCCTTTTATTATACACTTTTGGCAGATGGTATGGTAGATTATGTTGGAAATTGCATATTGCGCAGTTCACTACAAATTCCTGTGTCAAAACATTTAATGCCAAAACAAAAACTGAAACGAATTCTGGGAAACTAAAGATGACATCTGGTCTCCACATCAGCTGTTGTATTGGACTGCCATTTTAAGACCTAATAATGTGCATAATTAAGTTTGTAATTATTTACGATTATCCGATGTATAATATTCACATATATCAAAGAGATATGCCATGAATTGCTAAATATTGATTTCGAAATCGGGATCTTTTGCCTTAAGACCAAGAAACCTATTTAGAAAGCAGAACTGTAAAAATTGAAGAATACCTATAAATGTGGAGGCAGATTTTCTGCAATTATGTGCTTTGTTTACCCGTCCTCGGGTCGTATTCAAGAGGAAAAATGTAGGACAGAAATGTATGAGGAAGGGCAGGAGTCCAGCATCGATTCCCTTCAGAACGCCTTCCATCTTTTATGGAATCAGGGCTTGCAATCAAGCGTGTAAAACAAGATTCCAGACTCCCAAATAAGTAGTCCGAAGTTTATTCAAACAAAAAAAAACTCTGTCCTTATTTACATGAGAGAATGAAAAACCTGGTTTTGTACATCACTTACAAAATGTCCATAGTAAGAAAGTGAATCAAACAAATTGCTGAAATTTTATAAAAGTAAAATTATCTAGGATAAATAAGTTAAACCTTTTCGGAACACTTCACTAGGTGTTCATTGTGCTTCTAGCTACTTGCAACCAGCTTTATTAAAGCCTCTAAATTGTTCACACCTTCAAAAAGTTATTCTAATTCCTCGGCTATAGAAAACATGATTGGAATATTACATTTCTGATCAAACTCCAGCGGAAAGAACCACAGATAATAGAGGCTAGTAGAATGTCGGTAGATCTTACGCTCCAAAAAAGAGTATAGTGAGTGGATTAAAGAAGAAGACCAGGAACCTCAAAAAATGCCTAAAGCCCCGAGAGTGGTTAAAGTGCTGTTGAAAGGGGTCAGTGGATGGTTGTCAATCAAATAACTACTTCCCTAGGCATTGCCTATGGGTAGGCAAATTGAATTCTTTAGGATCGCAATTAGGGATCTAGCAAGCTTTCAGCTCGGTGGGTGCCAAGAGCTTCTTGTTTGCCTCATCAACAGAATGTTAGAAATTATTTATCCTTATGATCATTGAAAAACGACAAATACGAAGAAATTCTACCCACGTAAACAATCAATGGAGGCGAAATTGGCTATTTGTCGTATTAATCCTAAGTTAAAAAACAGGCGGACACATCTTTAGAATCCATTAAGTTAAAATCCAAAAACTTTCGTTTAAAATTCATGGCCATTGTTTTCTGAGTGGAATCGGAGGGCATGATGCTGCTAGATTGCCCCGAAAGTCAAAGAACATTGACTGGAATTTACTACACTGGGGATTTAAGAAAGCTAAAGGGCAGATGGATAGAAAAATGCTATGGAAATTTCAGATGGCGGCCCGGTTTCACCATGACGTCAATGAACCGGCGCATTGTTCCAGGGGGATTGCTCAAGGGGTACTTCGGGAATTTTACTACGAAGTGCTTTCTCACCCGTCTTGCGAGTGCGGCCACCATTTAACCCCATCCGAACTTTTCCTCTTTTTGAAGCTCACGTCGGTGGAAGCCTAAGCGATTAGTCGTCAGCCTCCTCCCATTAACAGTAGTTTTCTCTCTATAGCAAGGGTATATTTTCAGCAGCAAAAGACGATAGAATTATATATGAAAAGCCGGTGGCAGCGTGTGTACAGCGAATGATCGGCGTGTGTGCAGCGTGTTAGCACGCGACAATTTCAAGAACTTTTCTTATAGAGGATAGATTCGAAATCTTCTGGAGAAGCTGATTGAAAAATGAGTGATCGTTGATCCGTCATCATGATGAGCAGGTGAAGTTGATTAGAAATCGTCAGGTGTGGAGACAGGTCATCCATTAAGCATAATGTATGGTCTCGTTCTCTTTACACAAAAACAACTTAGACTCATACATATTTAAGTTAAAACGTTGTTTTATTCCTTCCTATTATCTATTCGTCTGATAATATAGCACATACCACTATTCAAAGCACAAAATTTGGGTCCTAACATCTTTTTTCATATTTATGTGAATAATATTTATTCCATAATTAAGTCGTAAATATTTAGTTATACACTAGTAAAAATAATACTTTCACTCTAGTTCTCCCATTCATAACAAGATATCTAGCTATGCTACCGAAACGATAGAAGAACCTTTCAGGTTATTACTCAATTCGCTTCAAGAGAAAGTTCAGCAGTGGGACCGAACCATTTTTTGTTTTAAGAGAGTCGTGTGAGAACACGTACTAAACAAGTCTGCTTGAGAAATCTCAATACCACCTTTTCCAAGGAAGTCAGACACGAAGGGTATTAAAAAGTCACGTTGAAACTTGAGGATGGAGCAGATGACATGAAAGGACAAACAGAGAAGTTTTAGCTGTGTAATTTGCAATCGATGACTAACAGTCTAGAGTATTCAGTGGAGTCCCCAACTGATTCATCATCAAAGAGCATGATTTCTTGCATCATGTTGATTCAAGTCGACTTTAAAAATAAAGAGGAGGTATTAGTCGCTGCTCAAGTGAGCACTGTAAACCCAATCCGGTGGCATAAACTGAGAAAGTGTTGGAGGAACAGAGGTCTATTCCAGATACCAAAGTGGAATTACTGACATTCACTATAATTTAGCCTTTAATGCTGACGAAGCGGCAAGATACCGACCCTTGGCATACCGAGGGCAAAAGTGAAAACCACATGCCTTCAGTTAGTTTCTATGACCACAACAGTCCCAATGTTTGGCTTGTCCTCAGCCCGCCTAAGGGCCATCATTTTTTGGGTGCTGTCGAGAACGACTCTTGTCATCGAACCAGTGCAGATTGACCTTAGTCAATCAGCCGAAAAATTGTTAAAGCAGTTTTGAAGAGGATTCCCCCAAGGAGTGTGTAAAATCAGCTAACCTTAGCCTGTGACCGGGGCCGGATTCCCCATAATCCCTAATGAAGTTTATTTTTAGCAATCCTTCGCTAATAGTGCAATTTCCTTATCTAAGTATTTCTCCGAAATATATCCAATTTGTAGTTTTCAAAAAAGTATTCCTCCCTCTAGTGAGATTGCCAAATTCCTGGAGTACATCCTGTAATCAAAGTATGACTATGAAGCTGTATTTCCACCCATAATCAAAAACTAAATGCAGATAGACAGTGAATTTGGGATCTCGACTCAATCAATTGCTTATATACTAATTTATAAAGGGGAGTTAATTTTACCTAAACTTATGGCTTTTTTCCATCAGCAGTGGTGAACTGTGGTGGCCGGACTAAGCGCTCATTTCTCATCACCGTCTCAGCGTCACCTGAGCCATGCAGACGCGACAAACTAGGTTGTGGACATGACCCAAGACACGTGGATCGGTCTTACTCACTTATCAAATGCTCCTAATAAACGTCATATGGGGCAGTACACCGTCTTGGGGAGCATATCTACCGGGGTTGCACTAAATTGTGGAAACATCCAACATTTTGGCATCATAAGCTTTCAACATCTTCTAAACAAACAATGTCTTAGTTTTTTGTTTATCATTATTTTTGTTATTTGATATGTTTAGTTAACAAAACTGTTTTTGTACAACTATTTGAGAAATATTTATGCTCTCATAAAAATGGGAAACCTCTAGGCCAAACTATTTGTGCTGGTACCGGAAACTGCCCTCCGAACGCTTGGCTTTTCAAGATGTACTGTCGCAAAAGTAATGACTGCCTTTGAAGGAGGGTAAACGTCCTCAGTAAAGCACAGGATTTATTGGAGAGAATCGCAAGACCTCGCCTCCTACAATCACTGCAGAGCTCAATGAACATCTACAAAACCCAGTTTCCATTTAAACTGTTCTTCATCTGGAGCTGAACAAATCTGGATTCCACAGAAGAACTGTAATTAGAAGACCTCTGCTCTTAAAGATAAATATTTGAAGGATTTAGAGCGGTATATAGTAATCACCATCTTTTGCTTTGTTTCTGACCTTCTGACCTGGAGACAGCCGAAAGAAGAAGCATTTAATCCGGACTGCTGCTTTCTCCCAACCACCATAAAACATGGCTGTTGGGTTCTGTCAAGATGATGAACTGGGGTACTATTTCTTGCAAATCCGCCGCTCCAACCAATGATTTCCTTCCTTGATGGAAGAAGAATTAACAACCATCTCGGCTATTTGGGAATTTTGGGCGACCAAATTCTTTATCCTATGGTTGTTTAAGAACTGTTTTTGGAGGGGACAAGACGGTAATGTTGGACCAATCCACACAGCACTCAGAATCGCTAGAGAATGGCGGCACTAAGAGCAGTGTAATGAAGTTTAGCATCTCATCTGACTACCACAATCCTCCCAGACCTCAGCCTCTTTAGTGAGAGCATTTATGGTCAATTTTAGATTCAATTAAGAACTCGATTTCAGTCACCTCCATTGGAGGGCTGAAATTTCTTTGAAACCAATGATTGACAATGTGTATGAATCAATACCACCTCGGAGAACTGAAGCTTTAAGTGCCGCAGAAGGTGGACCCACACCATGTTGAAATAGATTTTGCTGATTTTTCAAAGTGCTTCCACAATTTTTTCCCAACCCCTTTATGCTGCAGCCCTTCCGCTACAAAGGGAACGTTTCTAGCCCCTCCCTCTGCTGCTGAGTTACTTTTCTTGAACTCATAAAACATCATGTTCCTCAGATAATTCTTGAGTACTTCCATGTCAGCATGGTTTTAATACAGAAATTTTAATTTTATTCTTCTATAAAACAAAATTCGTTCAGTTTAAATGCATCTAGATCTAAAAATCGTGGTCTTCTTGATGGGAAGTTCTAAAACGCTCTTTAAATTTTCTTTAGTTAAAAAAAGGTAAAATTCAGACAGAACTTAGGAGATGATCTGGGACACCTGAAAGGTAGATGAGTAAAATTAACATCTTGAATCAAATTTGGAGTTCAAGTGCCACATAACATGGCATACCTTTAAAAACCGTTCTTCAGTTACAATGAACAAATGAAATAGGTGAAACTAGGAGAACCATTTATTGAAGTAGCGACCTGACATTATCATCGATACCCTAGCAGGTCGCTCGTCCTGATTCACTGACCCAAATCTGTTGGCCCCGTTGTTTATCGATAAATCAGGCCAACTAAATGTTGACAGACTTGCAAACAATAAGCTCTCTGGACGGACGTGGTCTCTTCTTCCTCTGGTACTGGGACTTTATCTTACTTTTGGTAGCAAATTCGTGTGGGAAAAAAATTCAAGAGTGGCTATACGCTGCAACCCTTACTATACATATTTGTACTAGTAGTTTAATCTTGAAGAATTTCCCGGTTTAGAAATCAATAAGTCTAGGACATTCTGCACTTTAATGAAACTTGATTAAAGCGATTCGATGATACTTAAATGCTTCTAATGTAATGCCGAAGGTAATCATCTGGCTAAATATCACTTCAGAGGGGTATGCCACCGCAAACCTCGAAGTCAACTTATCTCTATCGCTCTATCTCCACACAAAAATTCACTAACTGACGTTAATGAAGAGGTTTATATATAATTAAATTTAAACAATAAGCTGAATTCTCTCGTAGATTTGCTTTTCGTCCCTTCATGCCGAAGGCCACAGCAAAAAATGTCGTTTCCCACCAAGATTTCTAGTCATTGGATTGGGCGATGGGGAAATAGATGTAACCTAGAGCGGAGAGGACGCAAATTTTTGTCCGTTACATGGGATCGCTTTCCAAGTACAACCCGTGCTGTCTGAACTCGTGCCGTCACGTGATTCGGCTGTCACAAATTCATCCACATGAAAGTCGCCATTTTTGTAGACTTGTCTTCTCCAAAAGTGAAGTCTTCTGTTAAAAATGGCTCTTGCATCTGGATTAGGGGCAGGAAGAATTGGTCCTGAATATCGAGCAATCAGTTTTATCTTATATATAATAAGAAAAGTGTAATTATATATTGCTATTTAATTTGAAGGTTTATGTATGACTTAAAACATGGGTCTATTTGGTACTATTTTGTACTTACTGCTAATTTCATCTGGGAGCAGTTAAAAAATAAATCATTTTAACACTTTTTGGACTATATGTTTAGCTTATTGTTTGATATAAGCGAAGGAATGAGATATTTTTATTCAGAAGTACTTTTTAAAGTGAACCGAGTATCTATAACATATTTTAGATGTTTATAAGTGAAGTCGATAAGCTAGGTCAATTTTTCACTGGATTTGGCCATATTTACTGCTAAATCTGTAACTTAGGGATTCTGGATTTAAACAGAAAACTTTCAAGTGAAGAGTGGAAATTAGGTCTCTTTTACTTACAGTCACTTCAATATTATCGTTCATATTCTTTATTGCGTATCATACAATGATTTATTCTAGATGAAGGTGTTGAAAAATGCCACTTCATGAGACCGGTGACATTGGAATGATCAAATTTTAAAGTATTTTAAAGTTAGTATTATTTACAAAAAGAAAATTTTTCGTAGATTTTCACCTTCAAATGCTCCAAAAAGTATAACTACGTAATGACGAAAAATTCGCTCAGGGCGGACCTCTTAAATATTTTTAGCTATGTTATATCCCAAGCTTAAAGTACTAAGGAATTTATAGGAAGAAGACCAAACTGAAACTTGAACATCTTCCATTGGAAGACTGTGGTGATTGGTCAATATATGAGCCAATAGGTATGCGATAACACAGAATGTTTTGCTGAAGTAGGAAGCATTGGTAATTATTTGCTGGCCATGGGTATTGCACTTTAGTTGCTGTAAAGTGGGGTCGCATGAATATTTATGGCTCTTGCTTATTTATTATGATTTACAAGATGTTAGATTAGATGACCACTGCAAAAATAAATGTTACTCCTGCGAAGGTACAAAAAAATATGTAATGCTAAAATTGGCAGTGTTTTCTTAAATATTTCGTTATTTATTCAGACATAAAGAAGTTAAATAAAATCTAACGGTTATAATTATGGCGAAAATGCTAAGAAGTCTAAGGCATACATCTCTGGCAGTTAACATGACTCCGTTTTCACGACTTTTATAAAGTTTATGCATTTTATTTTAAGACTAAATAGGAATCTAGTCTATGCTTTGTTTATGGAGGCCTTCCATTGACGGAAGACAAATGGCATTTGGAGGTAAAACGTTCGTGATTATCTAAGCTGCTTTAACCTGTCCATGGTTTAGATATCTGCTTCAATCTAGTTGCACTCTCAGCATATGAATGACAACTTCTTTGAATTGCTTCTCACGTGATAGAGCTGAATTTGGACTATTAGGTAACGTGTGTACTTTGGAGAATTCTGGCCTTTTTTACAGAATCATTGGCTTAAAAATTACTTTGATGAAATGCGTATAGACATACACTGCGTTCAGTCTCGATATTCGCGGTTCATCCAACCACTGAGACAGTGGTCATTTTAATTGTAGCATCGGGAATATGGGCCTTTTTTAAAGCTCAATAAATTTGACATATTTTATTATCAATCGCAAATCCAATTGCTGAAGTCAAAAAGTATAATAGCTTATTTAATGGAGGTTTAAATCATGGGAATTGGTTTTATCTCAAATATATATTTGATAAAAAGGCTACAAATAAAACAAGGTATTAAAATTCTGACATAATAATTTTACAATTATAAAGGCTCCCTTTCTATTACCATCAACCCTGCAGTGCTATTTGAGTTCCGGAAGTTCCTACCACTCTGTTGGTGCAGTCATGAGTAATAGCCAAAACTCAGTGAAAGGCTATAATTCAGGCTTGATCAGGCATAAAAGTACTAGTAAACGTCTGTTGGTCATAATGCTTAATCGCCCTCCATCAAAACACCAGCTTCGACAAAACTTATAGCATTGATGGACTTAGCAAAATCTCCACTTTTATGATTATGAGAGTGGTCTTATTTAACCAGTCTTAGAGATTCTCTATGGTTATAAAATTAGGCTCTTCTAGGCAAACGCTCCCAAGTAAGCCAAGCAAAGAAAGTAAATTCGAACTTTTCTTTTGCCGTTTGTGCGTAAGATATAACAAGTCGATATCAGACATTATGGATACCATTTTTTCAGCTCTTGTGCAACTGATAATGTAAAGCTATTATGCATAGGTCTCTTCAGCTTTCAAAATACGTTTATAAACAATTATTAAATTTTACGGCACTAATATTTTCATTATCATAGTCCAAGTAGATGCTAGTTAAAAATGAGGACCGAACTTAGTAGGTTTGCGCAAGTATTCGATTTCCCTGCCTTTAATTCATCTCATTTATATTTTACGGGGATCTCACTGAATAGCACTGATACAAATACAATCTATTAGATTGTTAATCGATCCTATTGGCGAATATCCTCTGTCTCAAAAGCCACTTTCAAAACACAATTGCTAAGGTACGTTTCCAAGAAATCTAGAGGCAAAATTATCTGCTTTTACCACTGTTTATCGCTTCGCACTATAGCGGAAATTATTTTCCAGTGTGTTGAAGCCAAGTAATTGCCTCATTGCGGTGGTTTGTAGTGCGGACCATTCATTGTGTTCTAATGCTCTCATCCGCTGTCGCATCCCCGTCAGTATTTATAGTACCAACAAAAGTACTCCATAGTAAGTCTGTCTGGAGAACAAATTGGCGTACTTTTGTACCAATTGTACTAGACTATTATAGTGCAGGCAATCAATGGTCGGGCAGAGGTTTGTGCACTAAAAGTTCCATTTTTGGCGTGATGAAAAGCCTACTTTTAGTAATTTTGATTCGAAGGAGTCTATTATCCTTTGTCAACTACGATTCATGATTCCTCTATCCATTGTAAATAAAAATTTTGAACTGGTGTTCAGTTTTACCCTAAGGGCTTCTCTAACAGTTCAAAATTCGAAAATTCAAACACACTTCATGATAGCAGGACAGTTAGCGAATCAATACTAGGGGAACCTTAAATCTTCCAGGACTATAAATACTTTTTCTTCCTCGAAGTGATGAAGAAATTTCGTAGTCTTAGAGGTCGACCACCACCTACACTAGACTTAAAGTAAGATTAGTCGCACCGTTACGTGACAGTTAGTCGATAAACTGTTCGATAAAATGTCCGGTTTGGTACCTCTTCTCACTGCTCTCAACTTTGACTTACGTAGGTAAATTTATCACCACATAAATTACCAAAATAAAGGATCCGATATTAAATACTTTTAAGGTCTTCTATCGGTCATTGTGTGCATAAGTCGGTTTAAGTGCAAGTAGGCAAATCGTGCTACTGTTAGAATATCATTACTATACACAATGTGTTAAATGTTGGAAAAGAAGTCGGTGTCAATCCCCTTCGTCGCGGCCAAATATTAACGTTTAAATTGAATTTCGGAATGTTGAGCCGTATATTGTTCATTATGTGATCGCAAATTAACAATCTCAAAATGCAATTTGCAATTGCAGTCATAAATTTTTGTGCATAAATTCATATTACATAAAATCTCTCATAAAGCATCACAATTTTGCTTGTTAAAAATCGATCCTTTTAGTTCCACCTCAGTTATACTTGTACATGGAAGTATTGTTTACCATAATCGTCTATAAAACCTCCCAGAGACTGGAAAAAATTTTTAGTAACCTAATCAGATAATCGCTTGATGGAACGCACATGTTAAGTTCTAGGGCCTTTTTACCTATTTTGAATTTGTTTCCATGGCATCAGCATTCTATTGAAAACTGTGGCCGCTTTGTTACCCCCAGCATGTACACAAGGTCTTATCGGTAAACAAATTCATTTCAATAGTTTGTTTCATTTCTAGCAATTATTTGGTAAGTGTTATCTGATCCGACTGAAGAAGGGTTTTCTCACCTGCATTATTGGCACCAGTTATCCATAATGTTGTTGCACAGATGTCCATTTTACCTTATCTTCTTCGTTGAAGTTATGAAATTCACATCCTTCTAGAACCCACGAGAAAGCTACTCTCACAAGTACTGGCAGTTAAAATTGATGGAACAAAAGAGGTATCTGGTGGCAGACCTGTTCGCAAAATCATAAAGAATACTGAGATTCAATTAGGACTTTGCCTATAGTTAGAATGCAGCTTTAAATCAGGGACACCGAAAAAGCAGGTAGCCTTCATAACTAAAAGTTGTCAATCAACACAAGCAGTGGAATTTATCTGACCTAATCAAGGGAAGTTGCATATACTGATTTCAGTGAAAGTCTGCCTCTATATTGCTTAGCCCAGTCAGGAAAGCCATTCCCCTTTGTCCAATGAAACGTTGACGTTTTACAGCTACAGAATCATGGACCACAACCCTTCATTACTTATCCCCTACAAATAAGGTATCCATTTAGAATGCAAAGAAGTTTAATTTCCGTTCTTCAATGCAATTTCATTGCTCAGGTAAAATCGTGCTGATTCCATTTCATGGTGATACCTCGGGAGCCGTACTAATCTAATCTGGGATTGCTTGTTAAATGAAGACATTGTATTGCATGCATCCCGAAATGCCTCAGTTCTGATGGTAGCTGAGGCCTGCACTTTCCATGTGTCAAACTAACCAAACATGCAATATCAGAATATAACGTACTGGTTAGCCTAATATATACAAAAATAGTACGTACTTTTAAGTGAACAGAAAATACGTCAATAGAGTTCGGTTTGAGGTGAAGTGCGTGAGAGGAACTTGACACTGCAAGACCATCGACGTAATATAAGGGTTCAGAAAGGTTTCTGCGCCGAAAATCACGAAGTTTCGACATTTTGCACATTGATAGCCAAAGCAATAAAAAATGAATCTATTTACACATCGTTGAATTTTTTGGTGCTGGGGAATAGGAGTGCATCTGGCACTCGTATCCACGCGACTTGGAAAAGTCTATGCAATTGCCCACAAACACATCTGCCTTCACTCTGTGAAGCTATTCGTGCATTCAGAACGGCAATCAGAATGATCACATGACCCCACACTGTTCAACGGGGTTGTGGTAGGTTATCTGGAGGCACCCCGGGATTACTAATGACCCCTCAATGCTAATTTCTACGTTTCAGGTCCTATACACCACTTTTCCAGCCGTTTCGATCTCCTAGTCTTAGAATACCCCTCTTCTTGCATGGAGGAATAATTAAATAATCCGAAGTGGGACAGTGTGGTAAGATATTGGGTGCACATATCGGCGTTCTGGAATAATCTCATCTTACACTGCCGACATGCGCAAGCATGCACTTCCTACTACTCCTCCAAGCGCTGTTAGAGGTGCAGGCTCGAGATCAACGACCTACGTTCAACACGATAATTGCCACTTCGTGCCTTCCAGAACACAACTCCACTGCCTCCCCGGCCGATACCAACTACCACATTCCACCATTTCCAAAAGCAAAATAAAGTCGGAATAAGAAATTCACTTTTGTTTATTTCCTTACCTGTAGCTTATAAACAAACAGTGGGTACAGTAGTTATAGCGTTACAAAAAGATAGGTTCTTTTTCCTCCACAGGACACCACGGGGAAGGAGGCGGCCATTCCTGCACGAAACGCCCACGACCCGAGTTGCTCACTCTGCGGTCGTACACTCTTTCAGGAGGGGTGAAGAAAATTTCTAGCACAGAAGAGGATTAGTAAACACAGCCGAATGAATCCTTTTTTCACATAAGATTGGGTTTGAGAGGGAGAAGTGTACATCTGATTCTCACTTTCTGTACAGACAACCCAGTAATCACTCGGGTAAAGGGGACTACTAAATGCAAGAGGCGGGGACAATACACAGGAACTCACAAGACTACCAGGGTTCAGGTAGGTCAGTGAGCTTGTCGAGGGCTTCAGCTGAGCCCATGCCCGGCTCGAAGAAGACTTGACGGTTCTCCTCTACGTTCGCCCAGGGCAAAACGTGCAGCAATTGATCATCCTCCAGAGGAATGGAAAATATGGCCTCATTGGGCTGGAGTTTGCCCTCCGGGTCTCTGGTTGCACTGACACACTCCCAGGTGCCATACAAGAGGTCATCAACTCTACTTACGTCGCATAACTCCTCAGGAGTGGGAGTATCGCCGTTGTGGTAGGTCGGTTGGTTTCTCGCTTGAGCTTGTCGCCAGAGCTCCTCTAAGGGCGTGAGTTCCGGCCAATCATCCATAAAATTCGTCACCAGTGGCTTCACCGACTCCTTGGCCTTCTTTTCCCTCTCAGCTTTTTCGGATCGAGCTTTATCCAACTTCGCCTTCCGCTCCTCTTTTTGCCGTCGCAGTTTTTCCTGCTCCTTGGCCATACACAGGGCGTAGATCTTGTCTTCTTCCTTCATTTTCCGCTTCTGGTTGCGATTCCGATTGTTGCTCTCGAGTATGTCAGCGTATTGCTGCAGGAGTTTATGGTTGTTGTCATTGCTGCTGCTGCTGCTGCCGTTGTTGTGGTTGCTATGGCGGTGATTTTGATCAGATAGGACACCCACAGACGATGGATCGACAACTCCAGCCTGCTGAGGGAGACTCTTTTTGAAGTCAGCCGCAAACCTAGAGACAGTTTCGGGCTTCAAAGTGGGAATTTGGGTGGTAGTTGTGGCGACTCGGGTCTTTCGTTCCCTCGGTTTGGTCGCCGCCGGAGTTGTGCAGGCAGATTGCTGTGAGGGTTGACCCTGGTTTTGCTGGGGTTGCCTTGACTTTCGAGAACCACGCATCGCAACCGCGGGCACCAAGCGGGGGAATTCATCCGACTCCTTAGCGATGCGATTGCTGAGAATGCGATCCTTCGTGATCGAGTCAATACATCCACCAGCCTCTTGTATGAGTTCAGCCGTTGACTTTACCTTGGCGAGTTTCGGCACCTCTGTGATGATGGTGTTTATCGACGTACGCCCATTTTGTCGCTGCTGAGGCGGTTTGGGGGAGATTTCATTTTGGCAGAAGGTCGAGGGAGATGAGGGAGGTGATGTCGATACCTTTAGCCGTTTCGAAAGCCTGGTAGGAGTTAAATCAGACGGCGTAGCAGCCAATGACGCATTGTGATGCACGCGATGGTGGTGATTGGAAACTACGGCAGCAGGAGGAGTAGTGATGGTGACAGGGTTGTTTCGGGGAGGCCTGAATGCTGCAGGCGAAGTCTGTCCGTTGACTAGACCTCCTATACTTGGTGAAGCAATTGGACTCTGTTTGAAAACTCCGTTACTCTGACCGTGTGGAGCGGTTGGAGTTCGATAGTGCAGTGGTACAATCGTAAAGTCATCGGCTTGTCCCAAAAGCCCTTGCCAAGCCTTGATGATACGACGGATCCGTTTTTGCAAATCGGTGTCAAGACTGCGGCGAATCCGCTGCAAAATCGGGGCCACGGATGAGAGCTGCAGCACTGACAGAGTCATAGGAAAAGTTTCAAGGCTTTCCACAGCTCGCTTAACCAACTCCACGTCAGTGACCTATTCGAGGGTTGCGAAAAGGGCTCAGATAGACCAAAAAGTAACATTTCAGGACTAAATACTGGGCAGCTAATCGCTTACTGAAAACTCAAACACTCAAGAAACTGCTGTCGCGCATACCCAACAAAGACCAAACTTGCTTATAGAAGACAGACAGGCGTTAGGTAGAGAACGCCGCGCGCGTGCTAGCAGCAACAGACCAGTGACATTGCAGAAAAGAGACGATGACAGACACAGACCAATGGTGATGGAGGAAACGCACTAGCCAATGAGGAAAGGCCAAGAAGCTCCTAGCACTATAAATATTCGCCCTGACAGGCGCTAGAGCGAGCGACGCGCTGCTCCGGGCGTGTCGGTGGTTTTGGTTGGCTGCGGCGGGGTCGTGCGCGCAACCAACCTGAGCGGAGGCAGCCAATGGCTGCCGATGCACTAGCCGTCAAATCGAAGATTCGGAGCGCAAGTCCGTCAGTGAAACAGGAGCATTAGGATAGATAAACACACGAACGACTGCTTCGGGTGGAGGTCCTTTGTCGATTTAGGCTGGTTCTTTCACTTTAGTCCCGCCTGGATAGCTTCGTTTCAGATAAATTGTAGTTTTACTTCCCCCACTACATTCAAAGACCCGGAAGCAAGTTTAGAAAAAAGCCATATAACGGGGTACACACAAGTTTATTACCAAGCGAAATAAAGGATCAAAATTCAGTGGTACATACTTGAGAGCAAAAGTAGACGTTAATAAAGCAAGGGGGATTGTTTGGGGGTAAAGGGGTTGTTTAAGCAAATAGGCACTAGCTTCGTCCAAGTGAAACGTGGATAAACGAAGCTAACACGAGGCTTAGAAAAAGCAATACCTCTTACACTCCTCTGAGGTAAAGTGATGGTAGAGGAATGAGCTAGCCCAACGAAAGTATAAAGGAATTTTATGGTTTCCTATACCATTCTACGGATACGAAGAAAAAGATACGACTAGCTGAAGCAAATGGACCCCTCAGGTTTTACAGTACGTAGACTGAGCAAATGACTCAAGGTTGCAATAAAGGACCCAGCTAAAATGTGTTCCATAAGCTTAATGGAGGATGAACGAATCCCGTCCCAAAGGGTTTCAACATGGACACATGAAACAACGACAACACAGCTTCACAGGGTACTAATGCCAAAAAACTGAAAACGGGTGGATATGCAAACCGTTATCAAATATGATAACAAATTAGGCTTACATTATGACCATCGGTCCCGTTTTGCAGGTCTAGCATAATAGACTGTAACGTTCGATTCATTTTCGAGGACAATCGAGCACGAACGTGCGCACAACGACAGCAAAACGCCGAACGGCTATTAAAATAAACGCCAACTGCACTTGTGGGTCAAAGCAGTCAAACAAGGAGCAATATTTTTCACAATCGGCTAAACTCGCACTGTTGAATAATATTACTTTTAATAGCACTTAAATTGTTATAAACATATATATTTGACTTTGCACTATTTGAAAATACTACCATTATATAGTTATAAACATGAATAAAACGGTTTGAAATTGTTGTACTATTTTGCTTTCGTGCTTTCAATGTTAATTTCATCGGTATTTTTTTCTCTTGGACAACCGAAACTATAAGAACCATGACAAGAGGAAAGTCTATGGTTTTTTAAATGCCATGCCCCACTCCATAATTTAAAAAAAGATGGCAATTTAGTACCCACCATGAATATTTTGATCAGTAGTGATCTATGGGATAGATACTCAAGTGCTAGAAATGATTATTGTACTAGTGATTTTCATTTGATTATTGAGATTATATGTGAGCTCACCTTGTTTAAATTACGTATTCAACTTAACTTTTCGGAATATCACATATAAATAACTACAATTTCACTTGCCTAGTGGTCCGAAGTATATTAAATGTGGTGGCGGTTCTTGTAATTATGTGGGTATATTAGTTGACAACATATATAATGATTGCCTGGGAAATTTCTATTTAGTTACATCTCTTATAAATCATTAATTTCCAAGACGCATTTGAATTCGATATCTGATCTCTTTGTTTATTTCACTTGATGTCCATTATTTCAATTATTTTTTTTTGTAATACAGCTTCTCAATACCCCTTCTCAATGGCTCTGTCGGCTTCTTCGCTGAGAAAGTTTAGTAAGAGCGGCTCCAAGCCCTTGCCACCTAACGAAACGGGGACTCGTTCACGACAACCGATCCCAGGACCCTCGTCACCAGGACACTTCTTTGCTCTTCTCATTTTCTCCATCCTTCGAAAACCGATATTTGTCGATCCAGCCGTCAAAGCCGGTGTATTCCTCTGTTCATCGGCTGCTGGCTCTCTTCTTTTTGATTTCATCAAGATGCCACCCTCGTACTTCTCTAATAAACGAAACGCTCTCAATCTGATCTTTGTAAAGTGGGGTTGGGCTTGGACTTTTTGCTCTCTCTCCATGTTCATTCTTACCTCGACGTACATCTATGTCGGAGGAAATAAACGATTGATCCGAGCGCATCTTATGCGGCTGCTTGTTGGATCAGCTTGCTGGTAAGTTATCCACTCCCCATCTTATGTTCATACTTTTATGCATAATTAGTACTTATGGTTTGTCGTGTATTACGTATTTTGTAGTAGCTACTTGGCTGTAATGGCGCAGGGTCATGGGATTACTGAGTCTATTTTATCTTCTATGAAGCTTTAGGGACTTGAAATTAGTAGAAATGTTTCGATCTTTCAAAGTAGGTCGATTTTTTGTCAAATGATGTTCTGCAGGCATAGGTAATGTGTGCCTACATTTGTCAAATTTCCATTTTGTAGCAGTTCGTCGGTATTAAGCTTGATTTAGATTCCAGAATCTCTTTCGCACTGCCCCAGTGACGGTATTTCTAGCAGCTTTAGGGAACGTTCCAGATTGTTGAATTGGATCCTCACCACATGTAGCTCCTGGTGCTCTTATTGTCAGTTATTCTGCTGAACTAGCCAAAAAAAGTGTTTCGTGTCGATTTGAGACATATCTGTTGCCGAGTTGTGTAAAAATTAGTTCCTAAACTAAGTTTCAATTTAGCGGTCTCAAAATCGTTTAAGATTGTTTTGAAATTTTCTGATCCATTTTGCACTATTTGTAACGCTGTTTCGTGTTCATCATCTCTAAAATAGATGTTACCTGGTATAGTCACTGTTTTGAATTACGCTTTTACCGATAATCATTTAATTGGGTAATCTCTTGTTCTAATACCTCCCCAACTTTTAACACCACTCTTTTTCTCGTTAATTTCATTATTAAATGTTGTGGTTTAGTATTTTTATCCCCCAACTTATTCTTCCTTTTTGCTCTTCAACAAAAGTAATTTTTATTTTATGAAATAGTATAGGTCATGTGTAGGGTTCTTCATCTACCAATGCAAGGTAACAGTAGGTCAATGAAGTTATTGCGTCCTGGCATTCGTAAGCATGTTGATAACCGTCGACTTGCAATCGTCTACCACAATTAACCCCTTGGTTTGGTGCCTATAGTCACATGCCATTTCCTCCATGAATATTTCGAAGATTTCTTAATCCAGGAGCTCAATTCTCGCCCATGCTTGACACGTTTGCTCTAGGTACGTCTGTACTGGCTTCTTCAACACAGTGGAATCGACCTTCGGGACCTGTTACAACCTCGACGGGACCCTGATGGCCCGACCCGCGAACTCGGTGCGCTCCTTCAACCGACGCACCTGCCGTGCTGCCGAGGGCTACTGGCTAGGTGAGAGCGCAGCCTTTTTATTTACCACGTAACTACGTGTACAGGTGTGTTGGCAATTAATTTGACAGTCTTATCAGAAAAAAGGGATTGGTCACCACGAAATTCATTAGGTTTAAGGAGAATTCAGTAGGCAAGGAAATTACAGTAAAGTAGTCCTAGCAAAAGTGGACACCGGAATTGGCGCCTATTACAGCCTCAGTCGGATACAACCCGGAATAGGCTGGGACAAGATGGTTTTGCTTCTATCGCCGATTTACTGGGCTATTGCTGTGCTGCCACAGCAGTGATTAATGTTTTTGTCAACAACAGCGCCCAACTATGCATAAGTCTGTCGGTGGGTGTAAATCAGGAGGGGGACGAGTCTGGCGGAGGCCACACGTTGGCACTGGTGTAGTCGTCGTAGAAATTGGCGGATAAGGTGTGACCGAGGGGAGAATCCTCCTGCTGCCGTACCTGTCTACTATTGGCGGCTTCTCTCCTTATCTAGACACTACCTAGTGGTTAGCGATTCCATGTAGGCATCTGAATTCCCTAACCATTGCCCCCCCCCCAAATCTATTTTTCTGCAGTTTTTCGAGGAGGAACTCGGCTGTCTCAATGCAATAGGATTGTCGTGTTATGCAGTTTTTCTTGAAGGCACAACCGCTCCGTGGTCCCCATAGCCTTGTAGTGCCCCTGTTCAAGCTACCGGATTTTTTCATCCCAGTGTTCGGAGGGGAGGAACCTTATTTTGATGGCCAGTGTTATTAATCATTTTAAGGAAGTTCCGATCGTACATTCTCCTCTTCATCATGTATATGAGTTATAATGGTCTTAAACTTTTAAAGGAAGTGTAGTCTTCTTGAACAGCATCATCTCTTCTACAGATTGGAATCGAATATTAGTCTGAAATTTATTCCAAATACTCTGTGTTGCACCATTTTAGAAGTCGAAAATTTGGTACATTGTGCTAGTATATCTGCCCTAGTGTGAACCAGTAGACCAACCATAGCCACGTCTGTATCAATTATGCTTCTAGGACCACCTAACAGGGTAACCAGCTTTAAGGCAGTGCGTGATTTCAGAACTTCTAGAAGCCTATTCATTTATTTCTAGTGGTGTTTTAATCTTGCAGCACTCGCAGATGTCAAGCGAATTAATAGTCTGCTTGAATGTCATGCAAAATTAGACAGTGGATTTTTTATTAACACCTCCACTGGGTTTATTTAGTCTACGTAGGTCTCTGTAATAACCTCTAGACCGAAGTGACTGAATCGACGGATATTATCCCACTCAGGAGCTGGAATGTGATCACTTAGACAGTGTTTTATAAGTTCGGCGCCTTGTTCCTCTCTAACAGAGCAACCAACTTATAAGCAGTATGTGATTTCAGAGCTAGGCTTAGTTTCCAGCATTACAATCCGACTTTGTTGAGGTCCGAGGTTACTAAGTTTTTCCTTACCTATTCATCGAGAAGGATCTCTTCAAAAACTTCACTTCTGTCGTGGATTTTAGTTGGGCTTTTGTACTGCTGACCCTGTTGATCTGGAAGATTCTACGGGGGCCATATTACAAGGAACTTGTTTAATTGTAAAAATTGGCACTTTCGACATTTCTCTGAAGTGATTCCTGCTCCAAAATGTAGGGCCTGTTATTACAGTTTATGGTAATTTAGTCTCCATTACTTGACTGTGTGCTAACCATCTTGGTGAAAGTTTTCGATTGAAAAGAACCAGTTTTTTGTGCTTCAGCAGGATGTTTCACTTTTCTCAAAAGTTTTCCTTTTCTCGGGTAGTTTTCGAGGGCCTTCCTCATCCGCTTTATTTTGCTCACCTTGCTCCTTATTTATTGTGACAAAATCTTGGAAGAAACAGCTTTTACAACCCAGGAGGGGGATAAAACTGACATTTGTGAGTTCAGTAAGCTGGTTAATCGATACAAGGGAATCATGGGTAATCAGGGAAAGTACATTCTTAGTAAAATCTTGACACTTGCTTTATTTAGTCAAAATCGGGGAAGAACTTCTTGGATGACCTAATATCAGCTGTGCGGATTCTGTGCTTTGTTAAGGCTTCGACATCTCGGGGCACTGCTTCCTGCTGAGCATGTCTAACCTGTGGATCCTGGAGGAGCTGCGCGTAATGCGGGCGTGGCCGGTGCTGGGCGCCCTTCTGGACGCCGACGCAAAGGAGAAAGCGCCGCCGCGCATGCCCGGCCTCTCCCCCGACACGGTGCAGGCGATGCGCTCCGCCTACAGCCGCCTCACCACAAACCTCCGCGGCTTCTTCTGCCTCGCTGCCTGTATCTCCCTCCTCTGGGACTTCATGTTCCTCGTCACCGTCGTCTACTTCCACTCCATGCCCTCCAAGCTCCTGGGCACTTCCATCGGCATCTCCTGTTGGTTCGTCTGCTACCGCGGCCTCTTCCCCAGTCTGGCGGTCGGCAGTCTGGGCGGACTGGCTCCGGGGATGCCCGGAGACGGGCCAGTGCATTTCGTGGCCAAGCGCTAGCGCTTTCGCAGAGGGCCTTTTCGACGCTTATTTATGCTTAGTCTGTTTCTCTGTTTGTCATGCAAGAAGAGGAAGCGAAGGCATGAGAATGAAAATTGAGCTCTCAGTGACTGGAGTTTCGTCTTGAGGCAGGGTATGGGACGATGAGTTGAAATAAGGTAGTTTGGTATCGGCTTCCCACTATATCGAGAATACCAATTTCAATTATCAAATTCGTAAACCAATTTAAAATATGGCTTCGTCCTGTTTTTACTTAAACCCTTCCATTATACATATTTTTGGATCTGTAGAGGTTTATCTAGTCGACTGGTCGTCGATCTCTTCCTTTTTTATCAGGCTTCCCTTAATCACGTGAGGGAGAGGGCACCGGTTTGTTTGATCAAACTAAAATACAGCGTGGATAGGACTGGGCAGGTGCACCTCGCCAGTGTCTATCCCACTTGTATCCAGAGGGCGTGTCCCGTATTTATACGTTATGATAGCTACAAACTCCGCATTCTAGAATCTGGCGGCTAGTTGAGTTATATTCAACCAGCATAACTGATCTGCTTGCTGATTGGGTGATAGTGAGTAGGAATCACCGGGTGTGGACTCTTGTGCTTTTCGGAAGGCTCTAGCAGACCCACTTAAATTGATTGTCATTTTTGGATTTCAAACATTAAACTGCACCTGGAATATGAGTATCGTTACTGATTATATTAAGTCAGATTTGGTAGAAAACAACCGTACTTTGTATGCCCCCACAATTGTAACATGTCTTACCGTCCTAAAGGTTGGGTAGTTCGACATACCGAACAATGCCACTCATGTTCCCAGTTGGCAAAGGTAGACGGTGTAGCCACGGCGTCTGAAACGTGTGTAGTCAGATATAGGGTTGATAGTCGGCAGGCATCGAGGTGCCTGGTTTTCAAAGCAGAAGCGTTCACGCGTTCTAGGTGTCCACTGAGCCGTAAGACATTGCCAACTAGGAATCCACAGAGGCAGGAAACAAAGTTGGGGCGGCCGATAACCCGAATTTACATCAGGTTTTGAAGATAAAGCAACGTCAGCCTCGAGTTTTAGAATTCCAGTATGAAATAAATAACTTAGTAGCGGTGTGTGAATGTTTTACTTCGACTGTCGCACTAATTTTGTTGAAGGATAAGAAATATTTAGTTTTAAATCGGACCTTTTCCCTGGAATCATCCATTAGTTTTTTTAAATATGCAATGTTGTCTCAACCCACATACATTGATGAATCACTTCAGGTCTAGTTTATTTCTCCTGAGGAAAAAATGGTGATTCTCTATGCTTCCTAATTACGACAAACATGTCTTAGCCAGTGCATCCGAACACGTGGCTGACATGCAGTTACGCCGTGTGATCGGCACTTCATGGAGCCAAAGAAAGCAGGATTTCCTTCCCTATTCGGGTTTTGGAGGCAGTGTGTGGTGAATCACCAGCACTTCTTGCTATGGTAACTGTCGAACATGAGTGGTAAAACCATTGTTTACTTGGCTTAAGAATTACGAATGGAAATGGACACATCAAGCATTTTCATTGAGCCTTGTGTCCTATTATCAACACTTTCACTTTATTGAAACAATTTTGTGGAAAAGAAAGAATGTGAACCACAATCATGTAATTTTGTATTTTACCAATCATTCAAACCATGGCAAATCTCATCATGAAAAATGCCTGTGTGAGTAAACAGTGAATTCACCTAATTCTGATAAAATCAAGGGGTTGGACATTCCTAGAACAGGTACTTACTTTTAATCAGAAATTACCCCCACTAGGACGCTTGGTAGTTCAATGCGAATTTTTTCTTAAAGCGGTTCACTAGTTCGCATTGCTCTTTGGGTGCAGATGAGGTTGATTCTAGACCCAATTAGGCTAGAAACCTTTTCTAGCTGCTAAAGCACTAAGTTCGACCAAAATTTATACAAAACATCTAATTTTATGAGCCGTTGCATGGTTTTATAAATAAAACAAGCCAATGGTTGTTTACAGTTCTAAACTATTCCAGGCAATTTTTTCTATCATTAACTGGTAACAAGGCATCTCCGCTTATCTTTCCAGACCAGATTTATCAGTCTGATTTTTGACCCAAAACGTTTTTTTTCATTTCGCTTGGGATTTCCGAGGCTGCCAGTTCCCTCATCTACCTGCTGGCCGAATAGTTTTTTTATGGATATCAATTAGCAAAGTGTGAAACGATTTTCTGCCTATCAGTGGGACGAGAATCAAAAACATGAGCTAATAAATCAATCGATGACCCCACGTATGCCTGAGTTGCGGTCAATTGCACTTTAGATGAATCGATAAGTAGCGTTGTGCACACTTAAAAAGCTAAATCCTGACAATTTGTGTCGTCAAAATAGAGGTGAGGTTGAACAGCGAGGACCTCATTCACTTGAGATAGAATTTGTTAACGCCTGTAAGAGGCCAATGCAACAACCAGTCCAGAGATATCTCTACGTTTGGCAGTCGCTCATTAGGACCAAAAGTTATTTTGAACAATGGGCTGGTAGTTACTCGCATTTCTGGAGAAGGATGCGATTCATGTTACACCGAGGGCGGTAAACTTCGGGCGCGATATCGACTAAAGAACTTTGTTAAAAGTGACTTTTATAGTTCTAATCGTCTTGATGTCCTTTTTGGTCACTAGAAGTGGAAATTTAATTCAAAAAGTGATAAGGTGTTCCAACGAAATATTCAATGGATTTATTGTCATTCACTTAGGCTAATCCGTTTACTGTCGGGCTACAGTAAATAACGATGGAACTGCAAATCTTAAAATCTAAGTTTTTATTGCTACTAGACACCACTGATCCGCTGAAGGACATTCAAAAAAAGAGGTAAGGGCTTCTACAATACATTATGGTGAACACATACTGTCGCAGTTTGTACATAGACACAAAAATATGATACCTCCGCCCTAGAGGAGGTGTTACATAAGAAAATGCCAAGATCTACAGATGTACAAAACCTTCATGATATACGAGTTCGAGGAATGACGATCGGAGGCCGTAAAAAGAGCGGAATCTTGGTGGTTGATCAGCTCTTTTGAAAGCTGCCAGAGACCGACGACGCAGCCCGGATTTTCTCACTCCGTTTCAACTTCGCCAACTCCCTTCGATCCAAATCAGTCTCCAAGGAGGGGTCTCTTCTCGACATTTCTGGAGAGGACATCACCTCCACGATTGACGCTTCGTCCGTCTCTTCTTGACCCACATGCACCATCACCCTCTTAGGAGGTGGTTTAGGAACTGGCTGCGGCGTCTCTGCTCCTGGATCCGGTTTCATGGAAACTAAGAGGTCATTAGGTTGGCTAATTGCTGCTTCGGATCGGGGCTCATTGCTAACCACCTGGGCGGTGATTTCAACCTCCGTATCTGCGAGTCCAGCCACAACAACAGCTGTCCTAGGTCGAGACTCAAATTGGGGAGCGACTTGTTCATAAAACGTCTTGACATCAGGGGGAATCAATGGTAGCGAAATCGGACGTCTGGGGACTTCAATCTCGTCGGAGTTGGAGGAGCAACTGGCCACCTGAAGACGCACCCATGAGCTAGTTGCCAAGGTCTTCAGATTCACACTCCCCAGCTCATCAGCCAATTCCTCCTGCAGTAATCTGCTCATGTCTTGCGCGTATTGCAGCAGAACGGAGTTGTGAATGGCTCGAATCCACGCCTCTACGGTCTCGAATAGGAATAGAAGCCGCCTGAATAAGCCCTTAATCACCACAGCAATAATGTCGTCGTTGAACGAAGTACTAAAGGACTTCGGCCAAATCTTCACAACTACCTTCCCTGTATCGTGCAGCCATCTGGCAAACTCAGCCGGCTGTTTGCCCAAGTGCCTGAGCCAAAAGTACAAGCTGGGCGAGATAATTTTGCACTTTTCGTCACATCGCTCGATGGCACTCCGGAGCCATTCATAGGTGAAGCCGGCTCGAGTCGCCGCATTGTCCCCCTCGAAGGAGCCCGGGTTCTTGAGCTCATCCAGATTTGATCTACCTCGTTGCAGTAGTCGGAACGCTGTGGAATTCCGGCCCACCATGAAGCCCGGGTCCCGAGCGCTGATGGCGGTAAAGTAATGGCTCATTTCGGAAAGGGCCCTCTTAAGTTCCATCAGTGCTGGGCAGAGGGCAGTCGTGATGCTGTCCAAAACCACTTGGCGGGCAATCGTAGTACTCTCGAAGAGCCGCACACGCTGCTGATCTGCCTCTGAGAGCACACCTGAAGTCCGGCAATTGATGCGCTTCATGAAGGTCAGATAGCTAGCTCCAGACACTGCGCCGACTCTAGCCACCAACACAGCTTTCCAGCCCTTCTGCAGCGTCTCGTGGAGCGAAACCAGGAGGTTGAAAGAGTCGTATCGGTAGAGCTTCTTGTCTTCCAGACACTCCAGCAGGTTGAGGCGCTGAAGCACCGACGATAACTGCCTGCGGGGCACTCGACTCTCGCTGAGGAATAGGTGCGCGAAAAGGCGTTTGAAGGTTAAACACATCAACCCGATCCCGGAGAGCCCAATCACATTGACGCGTTTGTCAAGGGTCAGAGTGAACTCTCGTAACTCCTTCGGCAGCATGTCAACCAGTAATTTGACGCCGGTGGAGTTGGCGGGGGTCAAGTCTTCATTGGAGGTCATCCACAAGGAGTTGATGAAGTTGCGAAGCGCTCGCGACTGCGTGACCTCGACCGACTGGACGCTGAGCGTAGGGGGACAGAAGTCGGAGGCGACATTGCGGGCGGTGTTAGCCAACTCGACGGCGGGAAGGACGGCGGTCCAGGAGAGGGTGATGATGGTGTGGCGGGTGGTGGCGGCAACAACGATGGTGTGGAAGAGGTCCCCCGCCCGCTCCATGGAGGAGGGCCTGATCAGGGGCAGCCAGTGAAAGTGGTCCTTGGGCTTGACGATCTTCGACTCCACCAGCTCGTACCACTCCTCGGGCACCTTGAGCAGCCCGTCGGGCGTCTCGAACTGCACCGAGGTCACATGCGCCACCTGGATGTGCGACTTGCAGAGGTCCAGCAGCTCCGGCGCTATGTTCACGTCAATCATGGAGCGAGTCACCTGACTCGCCAGCATGTAAACACGCAGCGCGTCTCCCACTAGTAGAAACTTCTCAGGCCTACAACCAGAAGCACAAGTAGTGGTAAAAATCAAGAACAAGGCAACCACGCCGTTTTCACTCCAAACTTTCACAACTGTCACATGCGTAGTATGTATGTGGAGATCAAAAGTAGGCTCTCACGACGTATAAATACCGAGGACAGTCTAGACGCCGAGGAACACCCACCTCCTCCCACTCACGCCGTAATTGGGTTTTGTCAAAAAGCCTCGCTCCCTCCTGACTCTGTATCGGCAGTCTACATGAAAACATGTCCAGTCTTTGTAATGCTAAGTTTACTGAGAAGTCGAACGAGAAACGCTGATGAGATAGGTACATTCGAAAAACTGTGAAGCTGTCTGCATGCTGATTCGACAGCGACGTACACGATGAGTCACCAGGTTGGTCACATTCGAAAGGTTTTGCTCATTTGTCAGTCCCCGACGTGACCTCACTCGTACCAGTGGAACCCACTTGCCTTCATCTGCCTTTCTAGACCTGCTTAGCGCCGATTTCTACCCGTTCAGGTGAAGAATTGAAACCTGACTCACCGGAGGCGACCGCTTTCCGTCTCGATGCGGACGACGTGGGGCGCGCAGTAACGACAGGGCTTGGGGACGTAGAACTCACTACTCACCGAGAGCACAGCCATTCGGTGTGCCGGTGCAACATCGATGTTCGTCTGGATCAAGCGCTGGCTAAACTGTGTGGGCAGAGAGGCATATAGATAAAGTGGAAGAAGGGGGTTGCATGAATTAAGACGAGGGGGAGGGGCACTCACGGCGTCAGCATATCTGATCGACTCGAGGATCATCTTGTCGAAGAATTGCACTGCGTGTTCATCCATCTTTCCCGTCTACAAACAAGAGGGAAAGAGAATGAAAAACGGACTTTGGTTTGCGGACGGGAATCCTACCCTTACAGAGGTCCTAGGGTAACAGACACCTCCATTTGTCCACATATGTAAGTGCATTCTAGCTAGACGAATTCCAAAATCATACCTAGTAGTGAGCGTATAACTTCTCAATGAGAGTCCATTTGTCACATTACTGGATACCTGACCTCTACTCCTTCGCCTCATGAAGCCTTTTAGTCAATCTGTTTGTGGTGTTGCTTTAAGGAGCGACTGTCCTTCAGAAGCACATCCAACCTTAGTGGCTCAAAGTTCAAAAGGTGACAACAGCTGCGACTACTACTCGTCTAGCCTTACATCTTTGGCAGCGCTCCTCTGAGAAGCCTCGGGGATCTGTGTACGCCTTCTTTGCGACAACAGGGCTGAGGCAGACGGAATCGGTGCAGCGACCTAGAGCATACAAAGAAGACGACCAAGAGGTGAGAGTAGACTGGATGGACGTATGGGGAAGGTGACAGGTGGGACTAGAACGCACCGTCGGGCGTGCACCGCGAGATCCTGGTGTCTGGGGAACCGCTGCGTCAAGCTTGCGCTTTCTTCCTGAACAATCAACGAAGTGAGAAAGATGAGCTGTAGTTAATCCAGTGACGTGGGCAGAGGAAAAGAAGACTGTAGCGAAAGGGAACAAACTGTCTGGCTTATTGTGATAGGGGTTATACATTCAACGAAGTGGGCAATTATTGCTGTTTCACATCGTTTAGGTTGGAGCAGTCACTTCAATGTGGGACTTTGGTGATTGTGCTGGAATTGTTGGCATCGCACTGACAGTCAAGTTAATACTGCTAGATAGTGGGATTAGCTTGACAGAGGCAATCAAAGGAGACCTAACTCACTAAAGGTAATAGAGCCTGATTAATTCGTGAAAAAGAACTTTGTAGTATGAAAAACCTAACAGATGATGATCGAAGTTAAGAGAGTGAATCATGATTCAACAAAAAACGTTCGAAGCTAGCGCAAGACGAAAAGACTCCACTTATAACTAGGAGAATACACACTTGATTGATTAGAGAAAATTACAAGGGAGCAAACTATGCATTGGACACGATAGCACTGACGCAGACAAGCCACCACCTAGGTTTGCCCTGTGCTTCGACCTGCTGCCAATCACCTTGTGGGGGAACAGGGAGACTTGAGTAATAAAGTGGAAGGAAGCCCGATTAAGTGAATACTCACAGGAAAATAAGACGGAAATAGCGAGTGAGTTCTTGCATCCCAGAAACCATTGATTCACATTTAACAACTTTGGGGATGGCAGAATCAAAGAGCAGGTACAAAGAGACTCTTGCAGATAAGAATTTAAGTAGACACAAGACAACGATAAGGTGGGTATGGCATTTAATTTACTCTGTGTAAGAAACGAGAAGAAAGCAAGAAGAAGGCAAGAAAATAACCCTAAGTTAATCAAAAGAGAGGATTTGAGGAAGAGGTGAAATCCCGATCCTTCAGGTGCTACAGTAAATGACATCGTAATTCAGCTTACCCTAGGGCACGCTAATAAAAAGGAGAATAATTAGATTTTGAGGAAAGCACAAAATGTATGAAGATGGACGACAAAGTGTGACTTGGAAGAAGGTAGGGATCGTGCGATAAACTATCAGCCATAGTGACACAGCAGACGAGTAGCAAAAAATGAAAAAAAAAGGAATCAGACACGATGTTAATTAGGCTTACTCTGCCCTTGAAAATGGCTATTGTGACCTCCCGATGGATTAGGAAGACCTGTTAAGTTGGGGGAAATGCATTGTGAAAGAACAGAGCGAGGAAAGATGCCAGGGGCCGAAAGACAGCTTGCAAACGCTCATTGAAGGCCATCATAACTTCAAGGTAGCTCTGGGGATGGGCAAACGAACAACAGCTGAGTCACAACGAATTAGTCTAGCGATCTAGCTAAAAAATGAGAGCAACCTAAGGGAGTAAGGGCGCTCGGATAAACTTTGTGATTCATTTTTGACATCCTGAATACCCGGGGAAGGAAACGAGAGTGAATTCTAACTGCTGGTTACTAAATATTTCTGATTCATGTGAGCTAGCCATAAGAAATCACAACTATCACAGAACGAGGTAAGTGGAATAGGCAAAATCTTAATGAAATCTTACTCAGGGCCTCCGGCTTAATAGTAAGACCTTCCGTGGGGTTGAGGCCACCTAAAAAATTGAAGGGGAGAGGGGGCATTCGATGGGACAAAATGCTAAGAGAGCAGCACATGGGACATTGCGGACGGGGTAGATTTAAAGCCTAGATCACATTTAGGCTTACCCATTTCTTCACCAAGGGGGTTTTGGTTTTCAGTAGGAATAAGAGAATCTGGATAACCAAGAAGAATAATGAAGTTCAACACAACAAACCATGGGGGAGGATTCCAGGAATAACGGAAAAAATTGCAATTACACACTACTACGATTCATGGCATTTCGAATTCACAAAAGTTGAACATTAAAAGGAGTAATACTCCACATTAGCGAATGATTCACAAAAAAAGTTTACAAGTGGAGTGAGCTCACAAAATACAGCGAAACAACTACAGGTTCAGCAAAAAATAGCAGAAAGAGCGTCATGAGATAAAAATTGTTTCTTGCCGATTATAATCACATTCAAAACACGGTAAAATGTTCTCTATCCTTACTTACATACCGAATTTCATGGAATCACAATTTTCGATTAAATGAATAGTTGGCAGATTTAAAATAATAACATTGCAGTAAGTTAGTGCATCCAGGTACTTTAAAAAGTTTGATGTCCCAAAATGATCAAATCCCGGTGAGCACATTCAGACAAAGACCTAAATTGACTAACATCAAATACTCGATTTCATGGCCTAAAAATTTGTGCTGTTTTAAAGTACGAAAAATGTGCACAATTCTGATAATGTGAAATTAATTGGGAGCACGAGCGGCATTACAATTCAAAAAGGCGCATGTACAGAATTCGAACAAAAAGAACGTTACTAAGACATTGATTATAAATTTGACTTCTGTATGCGACAAACATTAAAACCACTACCTGTAAGCGAATAAGCACTTTTTATTTGTATCAAGAATTGTAACTTAGCTGTAATTTGAAAGTAGCAAAAATCTGGAATAATTTTTACAATCCTCGTAAATGACTGCACACAAAATGAAGCAAAAACTCAAGCCAAACAAACTTCAGCGCTAAAAATACCTTCTCTTCCCTCATTAGAATCCGGTTCGGGTTTCAAACTAAGCAAGTGGTCTGATAAAATACGAAAAAAAAGTCGAAACTAAGGAACCAAAACACCGCCAATAGAGCATCAATCAGTTTTGTGTAGACAAACGTACGTGCGCGTGGAGGAATGACTTCAAGAATTTCATAATCCGAAGAGTCTTGGTCACTTTCATGGTCTATTTCGTCACCAGTAGGCTAAAATTATTGAAAAGCGTCATACACTTCAAATGAGTAAATTTACCACCTATTAAGAGAAACAACATACACTCATATCTATGGCATTTTCAGAGTCACTTCTGATGACTGAATCTTCTCTGTACTCAGTCAACTCGAGGTTACTGGGCTCTGAGGTACTTTCTAATGCGCATTTCGCCAGAAAAGTCCCCTCGAAGTGTCTTTGGGAAACTTCTAGGAAGGGCCCGGAGCTAGTTCGTAGTTTCTTCTTGCGTCGAGCGAGAGATCGGCCAGGCGCCTCATATTCTGGATCAGCTGTCTTTTCGCGTTCCATTGAGGCGGCCAGACCAGGGGGATAACGTTGGTTCATACAAAGATTTTTGGCTCTTTCAAAAGAACCGGGAGGCAAATCACCGAGGATTTCTGACAGTTGAGTTGATGTGTAAAAGGACTTGGAGGGAGGTTCAGCGCTCCCGCGCGATGAAAATGTAGACGGTGTGTTGGCTAATCCTACCGCGATTGTTGGTGGAGAACTTTCCACAGCAACTTGTGCAGTTTCCGGAGTATCGTTAAATGCAGTAAGAGTTTTGCTTTCTAAGGAAGCATTACAAAAGTTATTAATGACAGAGAATGCTTAAACGAGAAAGTGTAATAGGCTAGGGTGTAAATGTATCGCAAAACAAACTCCATAGAGAGCAAAAAATACTCATATACAGACTTTTTGGTCAAAAATTGTTTTGTTAAAGTTGTCTTAATGCTTATCTGCACTACCTCCGACAATTTCAAAAATAGTTTCAAAAATGTTCCGCCTTTCAGAAGGGCCACCAGTTGCCGACATAGCCAGCCAATCATAAGCACACTAGAGGCTGGTTGAAATTCCCTCACTTAAAAAATTTTTTAATGCAAACTCTAAATTTAATGAGGTCTTTGTATGTTATGCATTTTCTTTACGTATATTTTTTTAATTTGCCGTAGCGTGATCTTTATACAGTTTAATATTAGTCGATATTTGTACCTTCTGCCAATTTTTCTGTAAAAATGATATCGATTGAGCTACTTTTCCCCAACTCCAATTTGTATAGATACATTGAGCAAATCCTTATATCAAGTATCGCCGCGAAACCCGAACCTCCATTTGCTAATAGCCTGTGAATGGTTGCATTTCTTGAAATTACTTGTGTTTTATGGATTTCGAGGATGCTTAAATTTTGGTTGACAGAAGTTATACCATAATGAAATTTGTCCTAAAACAGAATTTGGTAATCTTTCTCGATATCAGGTATTTTCAGTCGACATCACTTCCCTAACACTCTGTATACTGTTTAGAACCGATTTTCTGTTTGTTAGCCCACGATCCACATCTGGGATTCCCTACATGTTTTTGAGTCCCTTGCTTTTTTTCTCAGATAATTGCCACTGGGAGGATTCAATGGGTTAAGTGAAACAAGAGGATATTATGAATATCCTCGAGACTAAACATGATGGAGGCTCTTGAACTTAGCAAATAATCTTGACTTAGTCGCTGAAATACGATGCAAAAAGGCAAGACTTTGGTAATGTGTCCCGGATGTCCTATTTGAATGAGCTATTGACAGACTTGCCCTGATAGATGAGATGGAAGTGGTATGGTAAATCCTTGACTCGAGTGGAATTTAAGCCGACTATAACTTAGTCACAAGGTAATGTACAAAATTGGTGTAAGATTTAGCACTGGATGTACGGTGCACCTGTTGTTTAGTCGAATCTTATATGAATGGGGTAACGACTACTTAAACTCATGGTGTTGGGCTCGTTTTATAAATTTCAATAAGATGAATAAAGCTTGGCACGGGTTTCCTTCCTTCGACAATAGAGGAGTAGTGTTTACGGTGGATTCGATGACATCAGTCGGTCAGAAAGACAACACTACAAAACCACGATTCCCAACACTTCCACTTCGAAAACACAGATAGACCCCGCAACTACAAACACGATTATTGCATTAAACTCAACGTTAAAAACACATCAACAAAACTGGTATTGGGGATGTACATTTTGGTTGCGTGTGCCTACGCATGAACTGGTGGCTCTCTCCTCGAGCTAGATCAGTCATAGTCATCCTCCTCGCTTCTCAGACCGCCCAGCAGCACCGCAGAGCCCGGGACCGCTGCCGCTGCTGCGCCGGCTGCGGCAGCGGAGGTTGAGACGGCGGCTTCTGGGGAGGAAGGCGTGGGAACGGCTGGGCCGGTTCCGTTGTTGCTGTCGTTAGCGGCGGTAGCGACAGAAGCAGCACTGTCACCAGAGCCCTCCAAGACGGCCATGGTGGAGGCGGCTGCTTGCACGAGATCGTTCTCGTTCACGGCCTGCTCTTTTCGGGCGTTCTCTTCGAGCATGCCGAGACGAGCCTGTGATGAAGGGAATACGTGAATAAAAGGCAATCGACAGTTTCACCGAAACTCGCATTTTCTCAGCAGGATGACATCCAGTTTCTATAAAATCGCATACAATGAGACATGCCATTGCTACAAGTTAGACCTATATGATACGATGTTTACCAATACTTCAAAACATAGGCTAAATTGTCTTTATATGAGTTGAACCTGATGTCCGGATGCGCATCAGTAAATTTCTGAAGTGCCAGAAGGTCCTATGACAAGATGGAATCACATAAACTACAAGCAAAGCCAAAATTCCCCTAAACTTTTTACAATTCGAAAGACAACCAAGGATTGCGCTTGGGCTTAGGGAGATTTGAAGGCGACTCTTAAAAATAACACCTAGAATTTCCACAACCTTTTAAGCGCAATGAACCACCCTCTAACAAATGCTGTAACTGCCGCGGAGAGACGCTACATGTAATGCTTGAATTAGCACATTGCGAGTAATGCTGCACGTTCCTTAAATAAAGAGGGAAAGCAAAACTACCGAGTCATAAAAACATGTTCGATATTTGGAACATACAAAGTCAACTAAGACGCTGTTGTAGTTATGGGTAGCCTAAATAAAACATCTACAAATTTATACAGTTCTCAAGCACTGGAATTTAGAAATGAAAATGGGCAGAAACGTAAAGGAAGACGGAAGTAAATAAACTTGCTTAAAACGCGCATCAGGCTCCGGGTTAAGCAGGGAGGTAAGCTTTTTGAAGCAGTAATTATTTCCACTGTCTCATGGTGTTAAAGTAAGTAAAAACTTTAACAGCCTTCGAATTCCCTTGTACACTTTAAGGCCAGATAGGCTACCCACAGAACAAATAATGTTTCAGTTTTTTGTAGTTCAAAAGCTGACCAACTTAACACACATCGATTGATGAAAACTAGCGTTATTTAATCAACAGCAAAAACTAATTCGGCAACCAAAGTCCACCCTTCATGGAAAAACTAAATAAAAAATGGGTCAAAAAAATTAACGAACTTGGAAGCCAGGAAATAGCAGGAAAACAGGAAGTCGAAATCAAATTTATAGAGAAAATTTCAAAAAATGTTAAAAAGTTTTTTTCAATACTCCACAGTATCTTCACCATAAAACAGAAGAGAACATGAAGAGGACCTATTAGATAACCTAGTACTAAAGTCTTAAAGTCTCTTAAGCGACATTGAAAATTGATGGAATAAATATATTTCAGACCATATCTTAGAAATGTTAATACACAATTCACAGAAATTAATGACAACTTTTAATAGGTCGTTCATACTATAAAATCATAAAAGTTGCAAACTGACCAACATCCATACCAATCACGTACAATTTTACCAAATTTGTCGACTTTATAGAGAAAAAAGTAGAAATGTAGATTCTCAAACTTATACAAATTGGGGTTCCACATACTCGTTGTATAAAACATCTTTTAAACGTCGAGGTGTTAAACAGAATAAAATGATTACCAACTCGAACATTCTTTCCTGTTCCTCCCTCATGAGTTGGAGCTCTGCATGATCGTGCTTTTTGTACCGAGCACTTTTCATTCTACGGTCTTTAAGCTCACTCTTTGCACCCTCGTTGGCAGCTCGAACATCAGCGACGTAGCTGGACAGTCCCATTGCATCAAGACCTAAAATGTTGTCGAAAATATCCGGCACAAAATCAGGACCCACCACTTAGGATATGGTCGGGATTGATTGTTTTCTTATTTGCACGGGCACAAGCATTATTAGCTTCTGTGGAGAGTTGGTGGATAAATTGGTGACAGCAAGTGAGAATTAGCTCACGCGTCTCAATGGCTATACGAGCTTCTGGTAGGATATCCTTTATGTACTTGTTGAGAGAAGCACGAGGAATGCAGACGTCTTCATCGTCCTTAAAGGCTAGATCATCATCAACTAAGAAACCAAAAGGCGAAAATGCTGACATATTTGACAATGCAAGTGTCGATTTGAAATAAATAAAGGGCAAGTTACGTAGTATAACATTCTCAGAAACAATGCTTCACAGATACGGAAGACCACAAAATAACAGAAAACACTGAGCAAAGAGGGCAACATTATACTCAAACGTACAATCCATGGTGGTGTGTAGAATTTACTAGCTCCAGAGAATTTATGCTAAGACCGAATGTTTGGCCTTGTACATTATTTGGAGAAACGTTAAAAAACTTTAAATTAAAAACCTACCCTTTCAAAATATTAACCGATATCTTGAGTTAATTATTAGCATATAAGGGGCAAAAAATTTAATTTATAATAAACACAGTTACAAAGATGTTTTATAAAAAATTAGTAGTTTTCAGTAATACTTAAAGATTCATAAATCATACCAACACTTTAATAAGGGCTTACCTCTAACAAGGTTGCAATTTTATTGGTTCATCTTATACTGAATATAATCCTGTCGACTCGATGTTAGCGAGCTTGTTTCGAGGCCTATCGTCTTGTGTCGGCAATATCGCTTCTGCCGGTAGTTGCTTTTGCATATCTGCGTTTATTTTGACTTTTTGAATTTTATATCTTAAATAGCATTTCCTCAAACAACCCTGTTTTCTAATAGTTTGTAGATTCCCAGCCCCTCATCTCCTCCATACCAGTATTCATTATCCGCTTTCAAGTCCCCCTTTGGCAGCACCTGTGTTATGTGCCCTACGTACTTATAAGACTATAACTGAAATGGCTCTTTATGGGCCTTTTCGCAAAAAGCGCTCTCCTAACAAGCACATGGATGGTAGACCATTTATGAAGGTGAGGTCATCATTTTGCGTTAGAATTTTGCGTATTTTTTTCGATTTAATTGTTGTTGGCTGTCGGTTCTTATTAACATGGCACATGCGCTTTCGCTATTCCTATTTCGATTTGGTAGAATTACCCAAAAACATGATTCTATGGTCAAATCGTAGAATTTTCCGTTTTTAATCCGGTGGTTGATTGTAGGCTTCGTAGTAAAATCAACTATGTAGTTGTCGTTTCATCAATCAAGTTTGTATATATACCTAGTGATCCTCGGAATTCAGTCCATCGACTCTTTTGCTTCGTATTGGTAAATTAGACCTGCGTATTTAATTTATTTACTACACTGTACATTTTCTCTTACACTTAGACTTTACTAAATATTCCAGTAATTCATGTTTAGTATTAGGTTATCTAAATGCTCATTGATTTATTCATGAAATCAACGTGAGTTCTTGGCCAGTTCTGGTTCGTTTCGATTGAACATTAGGAAATTCCCATTTCGCCGTTTCGAGTGTATTCCCAGTACCCTAAATGGGTCTCAACTTGCACTTCGGTGCAATCGCCTTTGCATTCATTGGCTCCACGTTTCAAGTAAAATTTACTGCAACATTGACGTTGACACTTGAGGTCTTGTTGCGAATAAGTCGCTGCATAATGTTTAGCACTTGAGTCGAAATTCATTTTTCATATAAAAGCCCAGCCAAATTACATCTTGATTGTGAGTCATGGCATGGCTTTTGGTGCTGCTGAACTCTTACTGGCGTTTTTCAGCAGGAAATTTACCGGTTGGGTTCGTTATGGAAAAAGAGGTACAGTAACGTATTCTGCTGATGTTACGCTTCACCCCTGTGTGGGTGCATTTCCCCCTCCCTTTCCTTTACTATCTGACGTTGACGCTGTCAACTTTCTTAGGGGTAAAAGTTCGATACACTGGCACTACTTTGTTGGTACAGCTGGGTTTTTTTAAGTCGGTTTTGTGGAAAATAGTCCCGATTCCATGTAAAGTATGGATTTAAGGTGTTAAAAGCAGATTCTGGGAGTAGGATGAGTATCTAGCTAGCAGCAAGAGCTAGGTACCATGAAAAGAAGAACTGGATGTCCTGCCCACAATAATATCATCAGGTCGTTATGAGGAAGCCGGAATCTGTATTTTTTCTGGCTTTCAGTGGATGACGTAGAAGCCATGTCAGTGCAGGTCCAACGAATGGTCTAATGGAATCGACCAGCTCTTCGTCTACGGGTCAACCACGGTGAAGTTGGATCAGCAATGTGTGGTGTCCCTTTGACTGAGAATTAATCGCAATCTAAACCCGTTTCGGTCGGCATTTCGGACATGCCTTCTACTCTCTCCCTTTCTCTAGGGTTCTGTTGAGCTAAAAATATAGTTGCATTTTTATCAGAAAATTCCACCACTAGGTATTAATTTAAAATCTCATCTTTCGTTTATTTTGTGAATTGGTGACTTTAAAGAGGTACGACTACTCACTGACACTCCCATTAATTTGTTCACATGCTCTGTGTCTAAGTGATTGATTCAGATTGATTGAGATTGAAATCACTCGACCATATCGTGTTCGGCCTAGTAGTGACTTGACCTACGCCATTGCCTTCCTGCTTTTTAGAATTCGTGAAAACTGTCATTATTCTGCTGATGACTCAGTACACTTCTCGTATGTAAATCATTTTTCACACAATGTTTTTTTGTACTGACAGTGCAATTCATGTTGGAACTCGATTGAACAAGAGGACAAATAATCTTTAGAACCAGGTTTGAGCAACCACACATGTTCGCTGCAACGCCAGAGCACACTTGATCTTGTGCCTCGTCTTTGCAGGACGGCTTCTAAACTGAAGAAACTCAACGAGCTTTTTATCTCCATATCGGTGCCTATTAGTGGTTGCTAATTTCCGCTCCCTCATGCTCATTTGCAGGGGTATCATGCTGAAGACGCCTAAGAGGGTTGTTCCTTAATTAAAGGAACCCGCTCCTTCCCTTCATCAGTGTATCCTAATAGACTACAGTCTTTCTGCTTTTACAGCGCATTTTGCTGTAGACGCTTATGTGGTCCCCTCTTATTCATAATTACCTTCTCTTCGAACATGATGGAACAGACCCGGTCGTAGGGACGTAGGAGTGGGCATGAACGCATCCTGTTCTCAGCGTCCGTTGCAGTTTCTGATTGCGCATGTTCCCACCACTACCCGTTCTTTACATTGTAACGGCAATGAAATCTAATAAGAGCACTGACTGGCTGGGAATATTCTGGAAAGTGGCGAATTGGGACATGCTCTATCGATCTGTTTGGTTGATGTGGCTAGAATTCCTCTGTTGTGGAGGCTTGAGCATTCCGTGATGCCCCCAATAGTTCTCAAGGCGCTGATCTGTTAGCTCAACAGCTCGAACAGGGTTGTTCCTAAACGGAGATGCCCAACCACGCACGCTTTTTCGGTTTGCTACCTGCCGGATTCGCGGAGCTGTTAATAAACTGAAAAACCCCAAACCACGCGGGCGTATCTTGATCTCGAGTGCACAATAGCAACAACCTTTCGCATGGTACTGATTACAAGCCCAAAAAGTCCAGCAACCTGGTAAGAACTGTTGCTGTACTGGAGGACCCTTGTAGTGCTATTCATCCCATTTATCAAAAGCGGTTTGGCCCGTAGTCCCAACACCTTTCTCAGCTTAGTAAACCAAAGCGCGCATTTTTATGCATTTATTGTAAACAGGCAACGATGTTCCTTGTCCTCCTTACCTACCGCGTTCTGTAATTGCGCTTCGATAGAAAGTAGTGCTAAATAAGCTTATCCACTGCCCAGTCATTTGAACAGGAATGTTCCTTAACTCAAGAACCACACCCGCGCATTTGTATAGTTGTTATCGTGTGTATGCTAGTAATCAATGTTCGGTTTACCACTTGCCTGCCGCTGATTGGTAATCCCAAGAAGTCGAAGGTGGCTGTTTCTACTGTGAAGAGTCCCAGGTATGAGATGGTATACCTAACGTCCTTCCTCCTCCCTGTGGTTTTGCGTAGTTAGAACGTTTGAAGCAAGCTTTAGGGGAAAAAGACCTGCTCTGGTGAAATGAAAAGCGGTGATGTTTCATCGACAATGCAGCACGATCCCACGCAGCAAAAATCACTTCACAAAAGATCGAACAAGAACTTGATTGGGGGAAAGTTTCTATTCACGTTATTCTCTTGACCTTGTTTCTTCTTCGGACTTCCATTTGTTTCAGAGGTTAGCAAATCATTTGGATGAAGGAGCAGGTCACTCGTTTTATTTATTCGAAATTAGTCCTTATGGGATGACCTGGTGTACTCTTCTTGAGGGTCAGTAACCGATTTTCCATCTTCTTGCCTGCGGATAAAGGATAGGGGTGAAGACGCTAAATCTACAATCTCAAAAAGCAGAAAATGACAGTTTCTAATCGGAAGAGCCCGAGGCATGTGACGGGGTATCTAACGCCTTTTCTTCTGCTGATTGTGGCTTGGTGCAGGGCATAGTGCTGAAGACGCTGATCCGGAAACCGAAGAAGCCGAACAGCGCTAACCGGCGGTGCGTGCGGGTGCGGCTGAGCAACGGGCGTGAGGTAGTGGCCTACGTGCCGGGCGAGGGCCACAACTTGCAGGAGCACAACCTCGTGCTCGTGCGCGGCGGCCGTTGCCAGGACCTCATCGGCGTCAAGCACAAGATTGTCCGCGGCAAGTTCGACTGCGCTCCCGTCCTCAAGCCCTCCCCCAAGTAACACCCCACGGAATTTTCAATAAAGCTCACTTCGTCCCTTTTATGAGCCTCGTCTTTTCCTCTGTGTGGTTGTGGACGTTTGACCTGCTTGTGGCTTTATGACTAGCTTTGGGCACTGCTAACTCCGGAAAACGTCGCTATGTAGATGAATGATATGCCTCGATGATGTGGTTGCCGCCGTTCGGCTTCCTTTTTAGTTGCCATTTTTATTTCCTTCCAATGTGTAGGAAAACAGTAGTCAAGGGAACAGATTAACTACTTTCGTGGGTTTAGGGAACTGTTGAATTTGACCTTGCAGAGGAGGGACATGCCTCCATCTTTTATTTTTTGTGGTCGCTTGCACTCCTTCTCATTGTCTGGAAGTAGGCTCAAATATTCGACCAATTTCTAGCACTCTGATAACTTCTGTGAATTAAGTCACGTTGATGGATGAGATTCGTCCGTTTTTGATGTGATTATGGCCTTTTGCATATTTTCATAGGTTAAACTACATTGCCTTCTTGCGCTGTTTAGTGAACTTAGTGTACAAAAAGTCATCCTAGGTTTTTATCAGCTCTAAAAACCTTAATTCCGCTGGGTTTTCCCAGGAATTAAGGAGTTAAGTTTATGATTCTCCATACTCGCATATGGTTGTGAGAGAGATTTGTTTGAACTTCAGGAATCGTTCTACCCTATAAACTGATTGGCTACGCCTTACTGCATCTTTAACTTCAGAGGGTGCATAATGCAAGTAGTTTATTCCGTTCTAAGTCTTCTGAATTAATCTCCTCGACCTTGCACTAAAACCTACGTAATTATTATCAGGTCAGAAGAATTTGCTCAAGCTGCGGAAATCTTGCTATCAGTGGACAGAAAATAAGCAGTTTTACAAGTACCTTACTTGTTTTGTGAGGGTGATAGCATCTACATTCAGTCGAAATACTTCTCTGATGTGCTGGTGAATTGAAATTTTACAGAAGCTACAGGAGCATTTGGAAACAAAATTCTCCTCAACAGTCCGGTTGCCTGTTCTCATAGGTGTGTAGTAGTGGTTATTACCGAAAACGCATCATTTGTAGTTGGGATGGAGAAGAGAATGTGATAATTTGAGAAATCCCCGCGTTTGTTTTTGGTACTTTTTTCACCTTGTTGCGTATCACAAAACATTATTTTTGTGCTAATTCATCCACATACCTATTCGAAAGTTCAACTCACATTCAGAAGAAATGTTGGGCCATTTCACAGGTCAAATTCTCGCTAACTCAAGCTCTTTAACGTGTGAATCTTCAAGTGATGTATTTGCTGTTTGCTCATCGTGTAGACCACCAAACAGTCAACATTAATTGGATGTATTTGGTAGCACTTCGTAATTTTAGATTATTTATTATCAGTGCTTGCACCACACCTCAAGAGAGTTGATTACATCTTTCACATGTCGATTCAAAGTAGTTCAGGTAGTGTCTCTCCATCTTTTACAGTGATGATTTAGCCAGATTACCAATTAGAAAATCAGTTTTCATAAGGTTACATTTAAGCTACCCAAGCATGCTTTACGACATTGCAGTTGGCTGTTGTTATCGGGTTATATTAATGCGTCTCCTTGTCTAATACCCTGAGTCTCTGTGGTTTTACTCTTCCTTATTTTAACTTGTTTGATAAATCGTTAACCACAACTTCTTAAAACTGCGAAATACAAGTGTCAATTTCCATTTTCTGCTTTTTTGCAGTGAATCACAATCGCAAATTTGATAGAGGTATTCCTAGAGTGTTCGTTCGTTTGCTTCCTTTGTCACGAAAGCTTATTTCTGTTTTTCTTCGTACCGTTTCTTGCTAAGAATGGTTATTGAGCATGTGCAGTACTCCTAAGTCCTTCTGGCTTCTGCAACTACCATCGGCTTTGTATGTTTGATGGCTGCCTAATTACTCTGCTACTTATCTGGGGGATTTGTCTCCGTATTATCGTTAAGTTTTATTTTACTTAGTCTGAAGAACCCCATCTAATACCACAACCGGTAGCGCCGGTTTATCCTGTGACCAAGAGGCAGCGCGTGCGATGTGTCCTCTGCTTCCTAATGCTAGTATCGACGGCTTTCTTCGGAGCCTGTTTTATGATGGCACCATTTCTTCCTTTGGCCTACGTCACTCCCACTTTGTACCTCATACTCATGGATTGTGGAGTTGAACTCTGGTGTATGCTCAGCGAGGTAAGCGATGTTACCATTTTGAAGTTCTTTCATTTTGAAACAATTTTACAATCGATTTTCTAGGAAAATTGTGGCCATTTTCATTCAGCTAGCTGATTAATCAGCTGAGTGTTATCGATTTTTCACACTTTGCCAAGAGCATCGATTTTTCTTCAGAACATTTAGGGTTATTGTGTGCTGTAGATTTTTGCGAATGAATTGTTTTATGGATTTCTCCCATTGTAGCTTATTCTATTGATCCTGGAAGAAGAATTAGGACTGCAGTTTACAGGTACCTATGTATCGTCGACGTCTTACGCATTTTGCATTTAACTAAAGTTATAAATCTTAATTATCCCGCTGAGAAATTAAACGGATACGCTCGGAGTTTTTTGCAATTCTAAGTCGCTTTCTGGGCTCCATTTAAAATTTTAAATTCCATTTTTCTCTCTAACTCTGCACAATGTTAAATGAGATCAACACCCTTGATAGCTCAAAGGTCACTTAAGGTTAGGGGTTCTTAATGAAGTCAGAATTATCCCTTAAATATTTTGCTGGTTGATTCGTCTTTGTTCCCGTTTTGCATTTCTTACAATATAACCGTGATTTTTTTGACTCGAGGTTCTACTGAACGGTGTCCTGAGGATACGCGTTCGTCTATTCGGCGATCCCTTCGTCCTTCCATTGAGTACACCGGCGAGTTCCGATGAATCCCCCGATTCCTCCTCGGGCACCTCTAGTCTCTTTCTGCTGAATCACCGGACACGTTTGGACTGGATCTTCACCTTCGGGCTAGGCCAGTACGCGCGCAGCCTCAAGGTCGTACTGAAGCGGGACCTTGCCTTCCTCCCGGGCGTCGGCTGGGCGATGCAACTGGACGGCTTTATCTTCCTTCAGCGGCGAATCGCCGTGGACCTAGCTCGAATACAGCAGGCGGTCAAGTACCTGCTCAAGCTGCAGGGCAGTGCCCATGTAAGCATCGGAATGAAGGACAAAAACCCCAAGTGTTAACTAGACGAGCGCATTTGCAGTAGGTACCGGAATTAGGTATGGAATAGTCTACTAGATCGGATTTGAACCGGGGTAAAAAAGACCCTGGGTAGAGGGGATCGCATTTTCTGTTGAGCACTGGATGAACAGGGAGACAGATTTCGTGGCATCTTGAGTAGGATTGGACAGTGTTCGTCGAGGCATGTACTGGCGTGTTTCCTCGCCGGTACTCAGCTCGTGCGTTCCCAGTATTTCAAAGTTGTAGTAGGGATGAGCTCTTTTCTCAACATACTGATTGGATTAGAACATCTTGGCTCTGACTCCAGTGTTCATTCAAAAAAAAACAGTTGCTATTTATTTGGAAGCAAGATTTCTAAATTGCAAAGTGAACTTGAGTATCTTGCTGTCATGGATGCGGAGATTAAGTAAACGTTGGTAATTCAAAGTCTAAGATGGGTCAGTGTTTTTACTGCCTACTGATTTTATAATACATTATTTATCTATCATTTTCTATGTATTCATATCTGAATTTTTTTCTGAAGATATTTGAAGCCTTAAGAAGTGTAGTAATTCCTTAACTGCTTGATGCAGCCGAAGTGATTTTACTGGAACCTTGGTGACTTTGAGTTCACCTTAAAGCCGATAGGTAGTTATTGAGCTATAATTATTAGACGAATCCTCGAACACTTCTGCTAAGCGTCATCTTTCAGTTTCCATCAAAAGTCTCAATTCATCGTTCATCTGGTTGCAATAGATATTAGTCTACTTTCATCTGAGTGGACTTCAAAAACAGCAATGCCTTAAAAAGTTTCTCCCGCTTGTGTGTCGAAAAGCTCGTTTTATGAGCTTTTTAGGAGTTATAATTTATCCCACCCAGACAAGCGTCATGGTGAGTTTTTTCATAGTGCGCTAAGTATTTTGTTAAACCAACTTCTACCCGGATTTAGCACACTGTGATTGTTGATGCTTTGACGGGAAATTTCCAGGTTTCCTTTGTATTCACTTGTCCAACTAAATTAGTCAACTTAGTATAGGATCTGCTCTCTGCGGCTTCCACATTTCCATCGGACATCCATCAATGCCAGCTGAATCTCATAGTGCACCTCGTTTCTATACTGTAAGGTTTCCTTTTGTGTAGCCATCAAGGCTACGGAATCTCTTCAATAGGTGGATAAGTCACAAAACCTTTGTAAAGTGGAAGAGGTGGTGTTTCTAAATGGTTTGTGCTCCAGTTCTTCGTGAGCTATCTCCTGCCTTTTCCATTTTACTTAACGAGGCTTTTCAGAAATGAAACGAGTGATTGCGGTTGATCGTTTCTTTTTAGCCCAGTGTTTTGTAGGCTCTAGCTGAGTTGTTATCAGGGTGTGAGGTTTGTCGCACCTCTTAGGGCCGAGCCAATCACCAGTTCGAGGAATTAAGTAGACAGTTCAGGTTGGCGTATCGATTCATCCCCACTTCATTGCATGACGCCTGTGGCTTTTAAGCTTTCTCCCACTTCCCCTTTTAAGTGAGTGCGTAACTACCGTAGGGCTATTGTCAGCGTAACTGCATTTTATGGGTTCCCAGAAAAATTTTGGGTTTCTAATTATTTACAGCACGGACACATTGGCCTCGCAAGTCTAGGTAATAAAAATTAGCTATATTTGATGTATGGTACAAGAGGTCGCCATCCGGGTTGTCTAGATCAAGTTGTCTTTGCTACCAATGTAGTAATCGCCACGTTAAACATTTGGTCTGAGTTGACGTATATATTTTTAAAATAAAATGACTGCCATTCATAGCGGCACAAAAGTTGGTGAATGCAACTTCATATCAGAGGGGCCGCATTACCTATTGTAGATTTTGATTGACGTTTGATTCCCTCGTTTGCTGTTGCGGGTAGGAAGTTAACCGGGCAACTGCTGAATGCGTGCATCGCTTGAGCCGCAGTACAGAGCTTTGTTTTAATGTTAGTTAGTTCTTTCTGTAGAATGCCTCGGACAAAGGGTTTTACATAACGCGTTCGGTAATGATTAATGGTTGCAGTTCGAGAACGGTCGTGTTTTCGTATCTGTCTTCCGAAAGAGTCACTATGAGTCGATGAGTTGTGTAGGGCTACTGTAAAAAAGTATGCGAAAATTACTGTTCTATTTGTAATCGTTGCAGACACTCATTGGGAACCAGTCTAGATACTGTGAGTCAACCAGCTAAAAATGCTGCTGCTGCTACGAGTACATAAACCACTAAAATATCCTAGCAATACTATATTATTGCTTGACGTGGTAACTTTGAGAAAGTGGTGACTTGACCTAATCGTGTCGTGTTGTTGTTAAGATGCTGATGTTCCCGGAGGGCACGGACCTGAGCGTGTACGGGCTGAAGCGGAGCGACGCCTACGCGGAGAAGATGGGGCTGCCGCGCTACCGCTACACCCTCCACCCCCGCACCACGGGCTTCGAGCTCTTTGCCAGCACCCTGAATCGAGGTGAGGCTTCCTCCCCAAATGTATTTTAAAAGGCAGCTAATAGTAAAAAAAAACAATCACTCTCCAGAATTCACAATGAGAGTGATGGTATTAATACTGTTTATGGGGGTAAAATAAGGTTGTCGGGAGAACACCAGCATCGATTGATGAGTCTGTCCAACGCGGTACAAGGGGAAGGAACATTACAAGGACTGCTTCCATGGAAGATACATTCATCCATCGGGTTTCCCGGGGTAAATTCCAGCTTAAGATACTCTCAAATCTGCGTCGCAGACAACTATGGAATGGTGGTATACTTTCAAATGGATGGGATGCTTGCCTGTACATAAGCTACTGAAAGCAAATACAAATCACTTCGGTTTGAATGATGTGGGACAGGGTTTTGCGTCTGATGACTTCAAGCACTGGATCCAAATTTGGTTATATATATACATATGTATATATACATTAACTTATTTTTCATGGTGGTTTAAAGTGAGAAAAGTTGTTGCTCGAGTTCTTAGCAATGGTTGTCTATTGACTGCTAGCCAATCTTCCTTCCTGTCTGTGTTAGGAAGCTCTACACTTTCGTGGTCTGAGACAGTATGGCTTTAGAGCTGAGTTCTCAATCTAGCAAACGGCCCTTACTGTGGGAACGGATATTCAGAAAACTCTGAGCAGTAGGTGTCTTGGGGTTTGTGTCCTTGTCGATTCGATCAAGGAATTTTATGGTGTCACAGTTCGTTCTGTGTATCGTCTCCAACATCTGGAACCATCTATATCGCAGAGGCAACCCCATAGCAACTATATGGGGCTCAATAAAAAACTTTTCTTGTCAACAAAAACCTTGAAAAGACTCCAAAGGGGGGTACTACTTCGAAGCATCTTTATAAAATGTTATGGAGGATGCCTTTAAGGATAAGGAAATTTGTCCGCTCTTCGTCATACCTGAAAAGGAACAGTTGAGACGAAGGCATTTTGAGTGATATCTTAACCTCTATCCACAAGGGCAAGGTCTATTCGAAAAATTCTCAGTCCTCGACCCTTTCCAACATTTTCTAATAGACTCAATGGTGAGTTAGTGAATTCATTGGCGCTGCTTTACTCGAGCATCAAGGAAGGGCTTCCTACGTCCTCTTAGAGAATAAAGATAAAACCGCAATGCTTAGACTGAAAGTGGGGTTATTCTAACTTAAAGCAGAATATGCGAATCAATCATCCTTGGTTTCAAACTCCCCACTTCCGCTTCGAGACGCTCGACTCATCGATTCACGGTTTGGTTGCTGGGCGCGAGACCTCATCCTCAACTCAAACTGCGACCATCAACCATTATCCGAAGTACCATCAGTGCTACTTCTTCGGCTTCCTATTCTCATTTCGCTGTATTTTTTAATATAAGCAGAGTAGACGGTTTTGTCCTTTGAACAGAAGCTTAGGAACACTAGGAAATCCCTCCAGCCTTCGGTAGACGAACTGAGTCTGTGGGGGCATTAGGAGAAAAACAATGCAAGCTTTATTGGAGGAAATGTGTTTTTGGAGGATTAATGCCATCGTCAACTGCTTGTCGAGATCCTCCAATTTATAACAAACATGTATGCATGCCGCCCCGGGATACGGTCAGCAACAACCGAGAGACAACAGAGGGCGGAGGGCTGTAATTTATCCGTTATACAAACACGTAAGTAGAAGTACGAAAACCACATCTCAGTGCGTGTGCAATATGTAGCATGTGCGATAACAGACCTAGTATCTATAGAATCCGACGGCCATGTTCAATTTACTTGCTGATTGGGCGACGGAGGAGCTGAGCCCCCAGGTTTATCAGGGCTCGCCTGCAGCATGTGAGCACGGGGATGTGTCCATTGCCTGGACACGGAGTATCCAGCGACTAGTGTTGACGATTAGGCCTTATGACTCGTATGCGGCTTTGGCTTGCGTTGTGAGTGTAGAGCTGGCGTACGTGTACGACGTGACGGTGGCCTACCCCTACGCGTTGACCGAGTCGGAACTGCGCATGGCAACGGGCGAGTGCCCCCAGGAGGTCCACTTCTACGTGCGGCGCTGGCCCGCCCACCAGCTCCCGCGCGTCACCGACTTCTGCCTCCCCGTCGCTGCCACCGCCGGCCCGCCCTCGCCCCTCGCCAAGTGGCTGCAGCAGCGCTGGGCCGAGAAGGAGGAGATACTCAAGACGTACTACGGTTGGTTCCCCTTCGATGGTGGTTTGAGTGCACTCTCACAGCAGATTCCCTCCTCAAAATCAGTGCAGGAGGGGACTTAAGTTGAGTCGAGGTGCTTTCGTGGATTTGCTGTTCACTCTTACTCCATGGATAACGTAGATACTCAATTAATAGGTCTTGTATACATGACAGCAACAGGATTCGGCTCTCTGGCACACCTCAGGGAAAAGTACAAATATTTCTAAACATTTTTTATGATTACAACAGTCCCAAGGGTTTAACTGTTATGTGTGGCTCGGTGCTGATTTCGATTAAGGCATTAATCGTCATTGTGCTACCATTAATACTACTACAACTACAAAAACTGCCAATTTAATCAACCGAATGGGTTTTGGAAAACTCTCTCCCAGGGGAAGTGTCCAATCAACTTGCTTCAGCTTCTTCCTCTTAGCGCCGACTCGAGGTTGTAATAGATCTGGTGATGGTGGCGGTTATTTGGAATACAGCTCTAAAATAGTGTAATTTACTTGCCTATTGAATTTTGCAGTTATCAACCACTTGTTCCTTTTTCTTAACGAGACTGTCAATCGTACCTTGATCAGCCTGTATAGGGTTATAAATGCTGACGTCCCATACTATCGCACGGATACTCTGCGACGGAACCTAGTTTTAGTGAATCGGTGTTCTTTCCGCTCTCTTCTTTCTTCTCTTGCTCTCTTTCGTTTGTGAATTAAGTCTTTTCATGGCTTAGAGAATGTAGTCATACTCAGAGTAAGGGATCGTCGTGATCTCTTCTGCACCAGCTAACCCTCCTACTTCCTCCCACCAATTTTCCTTCATAAAAATGTAGATGCCTGATTAGCTTGACTTGCAACATGACTAGCGAACCGGATTAATGCACCCAAACCCTTCTGAATCTCCCCTTTAACATCACTCAGAAATTGCAATATTTACCCAAAAATGTTTATGGATTAAACTCATCCAGATCTGAGCAGGGAGAATCAGCGAAGGACAGGGTCGTCAGACAGGCAGTAGCTCCAGTAACAAGGGCAAAGAATCAAGCCATAACTGAGTGAACTATGAGTAGTAGGGAAGGAGCACAGCACTGAGCAAATGTGATGTCTTATCCATTAAGTTCACCAGCGTGCTTACAACTATTCGACGCCTACTTTCATGCTCTTACACTCCGTTTTAATTGGTTTCTGAACGGCCCATTTAGTGAATGAAACGGTAAATTGGTCGGCTTAATTTCGTTCTCACGGTACTGCAAAAGGGCGTAAGTTTGAAACTCCCTTTGAGGAAGGGGGTGAGATTTCTGGTTGGTAGAAGCAAATTAGGCGCCTTGAGAAGTTGTTCGGCGTTTCATTTTACTCAAATCGACACTGCAAAAATCATAGATCGGGTGATTGAAGCAACTGAAATGGGGATCGTGTAAACATCAATGAGTGAGAAGTAAAAATCAGTAGAGGCAACTAAACGAAGGCCCCCTAACTCGTGTATTATTAAACATTTCTTTTGTTGATATCAACGGTGTTGTGACATTAATGTACTCGAACGTAGTAAGCCTTTAGAAGTGCATAAGGGCACGTTTACTTAACCGCATATAGATACCGAGGATATAGTAAGATTAGAATATTCAATACGGAAGCGTCAAACAAACATGAGGACGTCATCATGACAAAAATATTCACCGGCATCGATATTGACCATATCGAAGTGTGGCCTACATTCAGTTAGAGGACGCATCTTCCACTAAGACACTCATTTGGGCCCTTCATCGAGTAGAGTTGAGGTAGTGTCACCCTATGGCGACTTCTATTGATGGACACACCTCTCACTACCGAGTGCTTACGCACCAGGTAGCTGTATTTTTTCTGGCTTGTTAAATCCCGGTTACCCTCTTCATTCCATTGTCGGCGCTTAAATGGTTTTTGGGTTAGTCCAATGCCTCTTGCCACATCCTCGTTGTATGAAAACCTCACACCAATGAACTCTTCATTCTTTTGACTGGAGATCAAGGGAGATGGTGGCGGATAAGCGCTAGTCCATTTATTGCGGCGAACTTTTCCTTTATCAGATTTATTCGCCTCGTATTAGGCAAGAGTGAGAGATAAACGCAAACGTCAGAGTCGTATTTGCGTTTATGAAATATTGGTCATTTCGGAAAACGAGTTGTTCAAAGGTAGGCCGATTAACGGTCAAGGGTATTTCAACCTGACTGATTGGAAACACATAGAATGAACATGTCGAAGTATCTTGGAATCATACAGTTGTTTCGAAATAAATCGAATGGAATAATATTTTTTCCAGACGGTCACGCAATCTGCGCTTAATCTAAAAGTTCAAAGCAATCCTCGTTACTTGTATAAGTGATACCAACTAGGCTATTGTAACCCACCTTAATCCTGGGATGGAATCATGATTATTCGCGCCGACAACAATGATAATGAAAGTATGGTCTATACTCGATGATCTCCACTGAACGCTGTGCAAACAATCCACCGGAGCGAACTGGAAATTGTGTTGATGTAATTGCTATCAGACGGAGGGTTTCCCCTTGAAAATCGGCTGCAGGAACGTGTTGTTGAGTGGGAGGGCTAAGGTTGAGCTCGGATGCTTACGTGCATAACGGAGATAGCCATACATATGACGGCAATAGCAGGATTCGACGACGCCCTATCACACCTCTCGGAAAACAGTCAAAATGCTTGTGTGGAAATTTTTACTACTACACCGGTCAGCCCAGTGTCGTCTTAATCCGCCAATAGCTATTGTGTGCCATTGCTGCAAAATCGCAGTTAATCTGCGACAGAATTAAACAGGTTTTGAGGAGACCCTTTTCCTTAAGGAAGGTATTAAGTCATCTTCCTCAAAATTCCTAAAAGCGCCAGATTGAGACTGTAATAGTAGATGCCAGTGGCTGTTGCTTTTGAGTTTCTTTTAAATCTCTTGATTTTTATAGTTGCCAACTCCTTTTAATTTTTCCTAGTGAGCCTGTTCAACACATCTCGAAAACTCTCTATGGGCGTGATTCTTAATCATTGATCGTTTTCTCCGTTGGCATTTCCAGCCAAACCGCCTGAGGATCGCCGTTTCCCCGGGGCGGAGTTGGAGCGCGAGGGTGCTGTAATCGGGGACGGAGAAGAGCACTGGTCGGCGGGGGCGTGCGCAGTGCTGGCCTACTGGCTCCTCTTCCTCATCTTCTCCGCCTACCTCCTCTGGCGCCACTGGTTCGTGCGCGTCTACGTCGCCGGCGTCTCAACCTTCCTCATCTACCGCACCCACAGCCCCGCCGGCCTCTCGGAGTGGCTCGCCGAACTCGCCGGGGTCCCGCTGAAGCCTCACGAAGAGAAGGTGGACCAGAAGGAAGCGACGGCGGTGAAGGGTCTTGGCGGCTCTGCCACTGCTGCCGTCGACGGCGGCGAGGCGACCAATAATGTCGGTGGCGCGTGAGGCGAGAGGCGGCACTGCCAGTGCTGAAGAGGTGTTCTGTGACACTGTCGGTTTAGGAAGGCACTCGGTGACGGTAGTTTGTAGATGTCGTTTGACCTATTGCCATGATGTAAATGCTGTATTTTTTCTTGCCTGTGTTTTTAATAAAGACTACATTGTAGGCGTGTCTTTTGTTTCCTGAAGGAAGTTGGGATTAGTCGACTATCTCCTGGTTCTGCATTATCTTCTCTCTACCAAAAGAGCTCAAGTTTATTTGACCAAACCAGAGTGTAGCCTGAATAGAATGGGGTAGTTGGGCAGCTCGGGAGAGGTAAACCATAATAGCTCGTTTGGGGTTTTGTCAACGGTCAATTAACGCTACAAAAGGATTTCCCTTATTTCGCAAACTATACTCCCTAGTAACTTGGTTATCTTACTATAGCTTAGGAGACTTTGGGCTACCAAACTTGGAAGCTCGTTTCACTCATAGAAATGCGATGGTGATTTATGAATACAGAGCATCAACCACTACATGATTTTGAGTCCCTCTGAGTGCTAAGAGGTTACTTTTCATTTATGTGGGGAAGTCAACATGAAATCTTTGATTGTGAGAACTATGTGGGTTGTAAACATAGGTGCAGGGTGATTTATGAGACACCCGAGATACTATCGTGTGATTCTGGTGTGAATGCACTTGTAGTCATCACAATGGTTACTTTTACAATTAAATTATTTAGCTTCAAGCCCTAATGCGTATGATTTCTCGTGATTTTGTGACAAAATTGATTAATTTATTGATTTAAGCATAACTGAAACTCTTCTTTGACCGTAAGGTAATTCCTATACTAAGAGCAAGTATTTACACACTAATTTGTGTAGAATAAAGTTAAAAGTTTTGGCACAGTACCAAATATCCAAAATGGGTGTTTAGCCAGTGCTGTCATTGTCATGGTTACGCATATTGGTAAAAAACTGCTTGGGCAATTGGTAACGACTGCTTAAGATTTTTAACGTAAGAGGTAATTTAAATCTACAAGATCAGGCTAAATCAAGTAGCTCTTATTTTATATTGGATGAGTAAATTGAATGAAAATCTCATTAAAGTGGGTTTTCAAGGGCGTTATTTTCTCCTTTTTCTTGTTGGAAGTGAGTTAACCGACTTATTACCTATGGCGAAGTACGTAACATTCGTTAAACACAGTATGAGAAGGGATTTGATGTTTTTACCTAGTAATAAATGCTAGAGACGCTCAGTCGATGAGGTGGGCATTCAGCTGATATTGTTTTCCGCCAATCGTGAATGAAAATGTAAGAGGAAATCTAGACTAGGAGGAAAACCGGATTGGCTCCAGTACTGAAGGCTTAATAATACGATTGTTTTCATAAAAGCCACCGAAATCTAGGCGTTGTGTTGCATCGTTCAGTGTGGGAACAAATGTGAGGCCTGTAACCGGTGTGTCTGCATGCTTTACCCAAGTGGTTGACCGATTGCTCATCCTGATCTAGGGAATCGAGGGAACGTCTAGCGAATTAACGTAGGACAAAGAATGTGTTGAGTTCAGTTTTTAGTCTATTTGTTGAACCACAAAAGCGAGATATGAGAATTAACTAGTTGTCTATTAGTAAACAAAACGAAAACGATAGCGATCGACGTAGTTACATGGTGGGCATAAAGGTGTTGTAGCTCCAAGTAACTTAAAACTTCTAGCCCATGATTGACTGGTACAAATGCCGAGTACTCATCCCCTTTTCCTACTTGTACCGGTCAATCATCAATAAGCGTGCTATGGGCACTATGGACTTAGTTCCCTCTTAATCTCGTGAAACAAGTTTTGCCTTGCTTTCCAAACACTTTCGGTTGGTGGTTTCTGAAAATGATGACAATGCCAGTTTAGGGATCGGGTCTTTGGATAAAAAAGCACGATTTCTTTAACTTCTAGACTGTGATACGCATAATCGGTTTATAGAACAAGAAATCGCGAAAACGTTTCTTCAGGTCCTTCTACCTTTGTAAACGAAGAAGTTAGTTTACCCTACCCTGAGTCCATAGTCCCAGTTATGACAATCATACAACTCATCACTCAAAACAGCGTCCATTCATTCGGAACAGTTGCCCATGGCCTTTGTGCTAGGACTAATTCTGGCAACATGTGATCCGACAAGTTCGGATGGCTTCGTAACTGTAGATAAGCTTCAATTGTGTCTTGCTGGACAGTTCACCCAATTTTTGGACAGGCATTTATCTAACTCTGCTTACTTTTAAGTTTTTGGCGTCTTCTTTTTGCGCTAGATATGTGGTTTGAGGTCGAATCTCTCAACAGCAAGATCCATAACTCATCGACTCACAGTGTTCAGCTCTTGGATCCTAGATACCAAAAACGGCAGCTGATTACCTATTCTACTACCTGCTTATTCTAGGTACTACTGGCTTGGTTACCCATCTAGTCCACCTTAATCGAGACTGTTTTAGTGACTAGAAAATATGACACAAAGTCACCACTGAAGGAACATATAACTCAGAGAGGCCTCGATATAAACCTAATTGAAAGGTTGATGACCATGCACTCTTAGAAAGAGCAAGAAAATCAACCCCATGCCAGTGAGCATTAAGGTACGGGGTATACGAGGGAGGCAAATGGACCAATCGGTAGCTCAGTTAATGTACAGCCATCGCACTGCCGCACGAGTGAATTGAGGTCTTTGATTATCACAGTACTGAAAATTATGACGAAGTGAATAGACACACAAATACCCCCCCCATTTGACCTTGCTGGATATTCACACTAGCGACTTTAACATTATCTTAACAAACATCCGCCAGCCGTGCGACAATGTTCCTGAAAAACCCACCTTTCCAGGGCTCTAGATCGTGGTCTCTTTCCTCGATAAATACGATTTTACTTTGTTTTCAGTTTTTAAGAAAAATGATCTGATAGCTACGAATCTACCATATTTTGACAAAAGTTGCTCCTATCTTAGGTCAAAATGCGAAATACGCACAATATAAAAAACACGCATGACCTGGATAGGACCTTAGATGGACAGAAAGGACTTAGGTTGACAAAAGACAAATAAACAAGACAAGGGGATGAGGGTGGGGACAAGGTACATCTCCAGGCTGTCAATCGATAAATCAATGAAAAAGGTAGAAGAACAGGAATAAAACGCAACAGCCAATCACCGCACCAATGATGATTGAGTCACGTTTTTGGCGCCATTGGATTTGATTGAGAACCTTGTTGACTAGTGGGAATTGCACTCGGATGTTCAGCAGATTCCCTGTTGTCGCTTTGAGCCTGTGATGTTGCGACTTCAGAGCTGCACGAATCGTCTCTGCCGCAGATAATCGATCCGTCAGCATCTTGTCGGCATGGAGAAGACTTTTCTGCTCTTCAATAAGCAAGCGGGTGGCTTCTGGGGGCTTGTCTGAATGCGATGTTCCTTGAACTCTATAGGTCTACGAAAACACAGCCCTACTTATTATAAATCAGTAAAACAAAGTGGTTCAAATTGACAAATGCACACTTACAGATGACAGGAGGTCCTCACGATTTCGAGCGTTGTTAAAGTTTGTTCGCATGCGCTTGAAGTCTTGTGAGTAGTCGAACAAAATCTCGCGGTGCCGTTTAGCAATGTGCTGTTGAGTAACATTGCTATTATCACCGGCAGATACCAAGTCGCTCATTTTGTCATTTATCTGAGTAAGCCTGCAGTGCAGATAACATACAATTCAGCAAAAAATAACCAAGCTCCTCTAAGAACCAAGTAGTTGGAAGAGGTAAAGAGTTCACTGGCTAGGTGACGATAACTAAATTATCTGTCACTGCACAGAGCAGGTAATAAGTAAACTATCCCTTTGAAGCACGCTATAACCAGGAAGAATTTCTACCTAAGTACCGCACCTATGCCAAGTCCGTTTTCAGAAAGTTTGCTAGTTATTTAATCGGGGCGTAACCGGTAAAATGGAGCTCACATAGAAACGAGATTTCAACAAACTTAATTAGCGCAGATCAAATTTAGTTTCCTAAACCAGAAAAAAACCTCAATCCGAAAATTGAAGTTGGGGAGTTGGCTAAATATCACACCTAGCGGATCCGAAACGCGACCCAACATACTTTAAATTTTCTAAGAACACTAATATATTACTTACTTTTGAAGAAGGTTTTCGATATCGTTGCACAGATCACCATAGGCCTGTCCGGTTGAGGACTCGGTAATATGAGGAGCGCGGGTGTAAAGACCCAGGGAGGAGCTGCCAACTTTACCAAACTCCGTAAGTTTAAAATCTAGATCACTTTCTATAGCCTTAGCTTGGCGTCGTAATTCACTCCAATGCATTGCAAATTAGGTTTGCCCAGTAGACAATACAACGATACAAAACCGACGCAAACACCACTATTAAACGTAACGGCGAATTTTTAGCACTCCATAATTTAATCCATGAGTAAAATGATTTTTTGAAGTTAGCAATATTTAAACTTGGTTTATTTAATCAATTTTTGCAATTAGCAAATGTTTTATTTTTTTATTGTTTAAAAAATTGCACTGATAAAAATTCTATTTATGAGTTTTATTCTGCATCAGTGGGTGTAATATTTTGAAATATAGCAAGGTCATCGGGGCTCATTATCATAAATCATTGGTTGTTCGCACATTGTCTAGGAACGCGAGAAGATCCTAGTCGGATGTCCGATAATAAAGTACAGAGATAATCGAGTTTTTAGTGATATTCTAGTCAGAACACTTATCCGCTCTCCATTACGAGTGTATCACACGGGCCAAAGGAGTTTGCGAACGTACGGGAATAAGTATTCCCGAGGAAATAGCTTCTTTTGTAACTGAATCGGCTTTTCGCTTCACCCAGATGCTAGTTACAGACTTGGAATCTTTTGCCCACCATGCGAAACGGTCAACAATAACTGAAGATGATGTTCGGCTATTTGTACGTCGAAACCCCCATTTGGTAAGGGTGTAAAAATTAGTGTTTTTACATGCCAAAGACTCGATTCTTGGAAGAAAAAGCATCGAAATTTGATGGTGAAGCTGATGCTGAAGATGAACTACCATCTGTAAAGCGGAAGAAAAGTGTGAAGGCACCAATTAAAAAGAAGATTATAGTTCGTAATTTGCATATTGTGTGTTGCTACCCGATTCGCTTGTTTAACTTAAGTTCCTATATTCCAGAACAAACCTGCAAATACTCCTACGAAGTCATCCCCTTTGAGGGCGTTTCTGGAATCATCGGTAGGTCTAATATTACAGTAATTCATATTTTATGATGAGGTCAGGTTTCCTACCTTGCCTTCTTTCCATCTTTTGATATTTTTTTCATCAACGCAATGTTGTAGGCTTTTAATTAATTGACATCATTTATAATCGTAGTTCTCAGCTTGGTCTATTTCCATGTTTCAGGGAGATAATATACCGCTTTTCAAAAATCCTCCTGAGAGGATGCCGTCTTATCACCCAGAATCTAAAGAGTCTTCGGTGAGTTTCTATACATGGTGATTAACATCTCTTCTTTATCTTATTCTATATTTACGTCCTCGTAGTTGATTTCGTAGTTATTTCCCTTATGGCTATCGGTTCTATTCAGTAACTCAGATTTTGACAGTTCTGACGTGGCTAATATCCTTGAAAGTGTGCCCTATGTGTATTGGTGTTGTCCCTAAACCCCCTACTTAACCGAGACTCCAGTGTACACATTAATGGTAGTGATAGAGTGACATGGGATGAAGTTAGTTTGTAATTACTCGATTGATAACTTTAATATTCTGAGACGTACATTTATTTTTATGCTAAAAATCAATACGCGTGTTCTGGTAGTGATCAACTGGTGTTATTACTCGAGCGATGGATTCCTTGTATGTTGTTTTATCTTTTTTGGTTATTCAAAACAGCCTAAGCCGTGCCCATCGACCCCCAAGGATGCTAGTACGACTCCACCTAGGTCCTTTGGATTTTCTTTAGCACTAATGCTTTGCCTTGAGTGATTCTGCTTTATCGGTTTTATTTAAAAGGGAATAACTAGCATTTCATTTTTTCCTAAACAGTTTTTGTCCCTTCAGTATTGATTAATACCACTAATTCTAAATCGAAACCGCCAAAACCACTTAAGTTATTTAGGGTGAGTTTGCTCGCGCAACGCATGCCTCTTACTTTCCGACCCACGAAACAGGCTTGCCTCTACACTTAGCCAAAATTTTTTGTTGTCATTTTGACTTCAAAAAAGGGTTTCATGACGGCAAGGCACTCGACGTCTTTATAATTTCTTGCCGTGTGATTGTAACAGGTTGAATCGTTGTCTTGGTCCTCTGCTGCTAAGACACCTCCACTAAAACGATTCAAGTTCGCAAAAGTGAGACTGCATTAACCAAGCATCCATTCCTAACAGCATGCTCTCAAACCGCCATCTCTCTTCCAGTTAGTAAGTAGTTTACTCAAGTTGTCTTTGTGTTGTTTTCAAGCAAGCCACTCGGTTGTCAAAGGGGGCTTCTAAGTCCTTCAAGTTCGTCAAAGTAAGCTTGCATGTCCAGCAATAGGCCTACTGACAGCAGGATGACTGCTCGTTATTTAATAAAACAATTTTTTATAGCAAATTCAACCGAATCTCATATCTTCCCGTTCGAATGCACTGCAATCCAAGTCTTTTAAAGGCTTCAAAGTTAGTTCATTGCATCCCGGTGAACGCATGACTGTTTGCCATAACCCCACTAAACTACTAGGCAGGGGTGAAGTATGTCAAAATGGTCTCTAAATTACCTTCCCATGTTATTTTACAGAAACAAGCGGTTCGTGTGTCGGAGGACAGTAATGTAGCGATTACTCTCACTAGGGTTACACCGACCTTACAGTCACTGGTAAGTTTTTTATGCTAAATACAAATGCTGATTTTTCTCTCTTTCACTTTACCCAACTTTTTATTCTTTCTCGCTTATGTTCCACTTCTTGAATGAAAAAGGTAAGAAGCAAATAAAGTCTTCAAACTAGCTTTGGGCAAGTTATCCCAAGGCACTAGTTTTAAAGTGGTTTGCACTTTAAGTTTTAACTTCCAAAGTGTCCAAGCTAAGAGAAAACCGAGGATGGAAGTATAAACTTGTACTAGGAGAAACAAACTAGCACGTGATGGATGAGGTGCTGCTTGCGCGCTGCCGTGTGGACTTGTCAACGCTTATTCTGCCGCGAAACACAAATCATGACTAAGCGGTTTGGTCCGTGGTCGTTAGCGTCCTGTCCTGTCAGCTCAGTGTATAAGCGCTACAGTTTCACGTTACCTCTTCACCTAATGCAGCTTGCTCGATCTGACCAGTACTACCATTCAACCAATAGTAAGCGGGCTAGACCCCTACATCTTAACCAGTGAAAGTGGTGTACAGCCTTAAAACATTAAACCTATATGAACTAAGTGATAAAATACTATGGCCATGTTTTACTCCAGTATACAAGTGTTTGAGGCTTAGAAGATTCGTAATTAGTTCTACTATGTCTATTGAGAGGAACACGACAGCTCTGTAGCAAACCAGCCTAGGCTTCATGCCGTAACCGACTCCAGAGGGTGACTTTCACAGGCTTGAAGTTCCTCTGTGGAATCCGTTTAATACGAAATTGGCGCTTCATTTGAGAGGTTTTGTAGGCCTCTCCATACTATTTAAATCGAAGGAAGTGGGAAAAATACTCATTAAGCTCTACCTAGCATGTCTTTAGCATTTTTTCAGGAACCACCTGACTGCGTCGTCTCTGAGAATACTGCTTCTTCATCAAAGGGTTCAAACGATCAATCTGAGTTATGAGTTTATATAGGTTAGAGGTTATGCTACACTATGTTCAGAAAATTTCTTATTACGGTCTCGCTTATTGTCGAATCATGCTAATAACAACTAACTTATTCATTAAATTAAATCTTATGTTGTTATCTAGGAGGTACACAGATTGAGTTTATTTCCTTTTCTTCCGAAATCCCAGGATCTCGTGGGCAAATCAAGTAGTCCTGAACATGTTCCGTCCTCGTCAACGAAGGATCCAAAGGGTCACACAGTGAGTTTAACTGTGTATTTAATCGCTTGTTTTGGATATTACATTCTGTAAGACCTGTAAGTCAGGTAACGTATTGCTGTTCCTTTTAAAGACCATTTTGTCATAACATTGTAGTAGTTTCCCCTATTGCATTTTAGTGTTTAGAATATTATAATAATATTGAGCTACGCAATGTATGGTATTTAGTGGTCAAAGATAACTGTTGATAGTGCAAGTTTCTTTGAAAGCGATGCATAATTGTCTTTTTTGTTCCTTTCTAGTCCTCGACTCCTGTCAAAGCTGCTCCTCAACCTTCAAATTCAGGGGATTTGGACTCGTTGTTATTGAGTGACATCGCAGAGTTTTCGGATATATTTGATGATTCCTAATGTATCTTGGAGTGCCAAATCTGTGTTGTGATGCACAAGCCAACTAGGCGCAAGCGTGGGCGGCTGGGATGTGACCGCGTTATCTTTGAGTTTGAGTAGATTAAGGTCTAAGATTCGTGGTCGGGTTATATACGATGGGTGAGATGGAGATAAGTTCTGTGCAAAAGAGTACAAAGTGACTAGATGTAAGATTGCAGATAAGTTTGCTCAAGCCAGTTTCATACAGGTGGTAACATAAATTGAAAGATCAATAGAAAATCGTAGAACATTGGAAAATGAGGAGCTTAATAAACTTTAGTATTAAGACATCTTTTAAGTAAATCTCCTGAACAGCCACTTTTTGTTATCAAGGTCAACGTCAACACGTGAGTACCGCCTATGCTGGAAGTTTCGGGATTTGTAAAATAATTCCATTCGCAAAATTACACAAACATTTGATCACCCAAATGTTACCAGTTTTGAATTCTCGGTCGAGCATCTAATTAGTCATTCCTTGTTTTTAGATCATGAATCCATCAGACTCCAACCATCCTTCGAGCAACGAAATTAATGGAAGTAGTCTCAAACGTAAACATGAAGATGATGTTAACGAAGAGGGTGTCGAAATGGACTACAAGCCCACCCAGGAGGATATCCAGCTGGTAGTCGCTGCTGCAGATGGAAATCTTGCAATTGTCAAATCCCTAAATGAGTCTGGCATCGGTGACATCTGTTTTCAAGTAATGTGTCATTCAATGTTCTTTAAGGCATGCAACAAATTTTGCACCTTTTGTGCAATTTAATCTTTTAGGACCCTAAGACTGGAATGAGTGTCCTCATGGCGGCTGCTGGTGCCGGTCACAGGGACGTTGTCCGATATCTTCTCGACGAAGGAGCTCCATGGAACGCCGTCGACAAAAAATTCCGTTGTGCTGGTGACTATGCAGCCTTGAACGGTCATCAGGCCATCATTGACATGATGCTCGATCATGCCGTCATGGCCGAAATGATTCTCTCCTTCGCAGACATGGAAGACGGCGCAGAAGTCCCATCTAATCTCCCGGTAAGCTCGAATTTTTTAGGCTGTCTAAAGCCCTTTTATGTGATATAAATTAATTTTTATCTTTCCAGACGACTGAGGAGGCTGCGGCCATGAGAGCAGCTACAAACAACGAGACTACTCCAACTCGACTCAACGCTGCCTACTTGTCCAGTCGGCTGGAGTACACGCCAGCTGGCGACCGCTTGGTGGACACCTCCACGCAGCTGGCCGTCATGATGGACTGGGAGCAGCCCCTGATGGCCAAGCACGCCGCCTGGATCTGCTTCGCCGACGTGGATCCCGCCCAGCGTCCCCAGGGCCTGCGCACCCTTAATGTGGGCTTCGGGATGGGCATTGTGGATGGCGAGATCATGTCTCACTCTCCCCACTGCCACACCATCATCGAAGCGCATCCTCAGGTATGCCTGAACTAGGTCGTCCTTACTGCTATTCATCAAAATCGCATGACTCGAATCTAGTTAAACTAGTCTCAAATTTACCAAAAGGCTTTATATCCATAGATTGTAGAATCAAGTTAAGGTAATAAGAAACCTCTTCAATTTTATGGCTGTCTGACAAGTGTCTCATAGAAGCTGAAATTCCCTTTGAATTTCGTTGCCTTGATATTACAATCGGGGCCCTTGCATGCTTTCTACGGTAATTTTTTGTTTCGGCGCAGCTCAGTCTATTTAATCTCTGGAGGGCTGGATGCGCATGCTAATAAATGTGAAAATTTTCGCACAAAGGCTGGCCTAGGCATTTTGACACAAGTTTCCGAAGTTTAAGGATATGTCTAAACAGCGTAATTTAGATTCATTAAACCTTAAAGAAAAGTGCTGTCTCTGTCCTGCTTTAAATAAAATCTCCCCTGCTGATATCAAGAAATAGTTTTTTCCATAGTTGAAAAATTTGCACTTTTTACAAGCTCTATTTTCTGGTAAGCCTGTTACAAATGCTACGATTCTTTTCATTTTTTGTGCATGCATCTTGAAAAGCTATCCACGAACTCATTCTGCTTGATGACATCACTTTTGTCCCCGTTGAACTTTTTACGCCGACGATTTTTGCTTCGAAAATGCTTATTTAAGAGTACAAATGTACCACTTTTAGTATTTTAGAACGTTTTTTATTCAGTACGTAAGTGTTAAAATCCTCCTGCATAGTGTGTTTTTGTAGTGTAATGTGTCTGAATACAGGATATGCTGTTTTTGCCATCTAATTTCCTGCTCCTCTGAGTGTCTCCCTGGGTTTCTGAGTAAATGTAATAAAGGTAATGCAATCTTATATTTCCTCTCGGATTTTAATGACTGTCATATTGCCATTCCTGCAAACGTTTGTTCATCCATTCTAGCCATGCAGATCAAGTTCACACTACTGATATCTAATAGGTAGGATAATCACCAGGTCTTGCGTATTCGCCAATAGGTTCTGGAGAAGATGCAGGCGACGGGCTGGATGCACCGGCCGGGCGTGGAGGTGTGTCGTGGCCGGTGGCAGGACGTGGTGCTGCAGCTGGAGCGCGAGATCGCGGAGGGCAAGCGGGAGCCCTTCGACGGGGTCTTTTTCGACACCTACGCGGAAGACGACCGCGATCTCTCGCAGTTTCACCGCCACCTCCCGCACATCATGTCGCAGGCCCCGCGCGCCCGTTACTCCTACTACAACGGCATGTGCCCCGACAGCGTCTTCTTCCACGGCGTTGCCTGCGAAACCACCCGTTTGCGTCTCGAGAGGTGCATAACCTTCCACGCCCAATTAGCAGCTTGCCAGCTAACAGCTGCGAGTTGGCTCTCGGGATTTTTTTCATTGCCTATCACTGAAAGAATGCATTCGTCAATTATGCCATCGACGGACTGAGTTGGATGTCCTCATCAATGACAGCGCCGCCGTACATAATAGTCCATGAGCCTAAGAGCTGGGGATTTCGGTCAAGCATTGGGAGGACTGGCGAGTTTGTTAAAATTAGTCGACTTTCTTCTGAGTTTCAATCAACCACTGGATCCCGCCTCAACCACATATGTGGCCTGTTACTAGCTATCCTTGTTACCCAGGTCTTAACCCATTATGTCCTGTTTGCAGGACAGGTAGATAATTCTAATTGAGTAATTACCCTTTGGAGGGAATAACGTGTTTTTGCATTCATAAAAATACCCTAAAGATGTTGGAAGCAACTCCATTACACGAAGCTAAAGTCAGTCTTAGCTATAATAGAATTAACTTCTGTAAAGCCAGAATTGCGGAATCCTCGACCTTAAGAACTTAAGTTCTTAAGAACTTTTGGGTTCTCATGCTGACCTAAGTTGACTTCTTCCTGCATTGCAGGCTGGGCTTCTCGTGCGAGTTCGTGCCGGTACCCGTGAAGGACGAGGTGGGGGCCGAGCAGACCTGGAAGAACCTCTCGAGCCGCTACTGGAACTTCGACACCTACTTCCTGCCCCAATGCTCCCGCCACCCGCCCAAGTAGGCGTCGCCGGAACCACTGCTGCACCCCCCATCCCCATGGAGACAAATCACTGACGGCCATAATCGTGTAAAAATAATTAGCGTCATCCCCGTCCCTTCAGCCTGTTCCTAAATGTTTCCTTAGCTGGGGGATAATTGCTTCATCTTGGGAAATTTAAACCTATCATGATTGTGTCTGATTTTGTTTTTTGAAGCACTGCTTTTTCATGCTCATGCGATTCACTATGACATGGTCTCTCAGCAACTAATCAATGTTTCGCTAACGGTTAAATAAAGACCATTCGCAATTAGACCTTAAAGCAACAAGAGTATCGGGTTCGGTTAAGTGCGCTAGTTGGTGACGAAAGTATTCCCGATGCATGTAGCAACATCCTCATTGAAGGCATAGGTTGGAGTTACCACAGATTAAAATTGCCATTATTGTGTCGCCTAAGAGTGGGGCATAACTTCAGTAAAGTACTCCCATTTTACCGGGTACTGTAGGCCTTTTCTTGGCACTAAACCGTTCTAGTACCCCGACAAAATCGTTGATCCTCGACGTTATATTACGTAGAGCTTATCAGCTTGTCCCAAGAAACCCGCTTGACACATTTCGAATACTCACCTTAACAACTGGTCTGAATTTATTATTTCCATCGTTAACAAATCTGTACAAGTTCATCACTTTATTCAACAACAAGGTCTTGCGACCTCGCCAATCATGACGGTGAAAAGGCGTTATGTGAAAAAGCGAAGTCAGATCGTTCCAACATCTTGAATTAGCTTCTCCATGCTGACCTGCCGTCGAGCTCGGCCCAGACTCACTGCTCGGGAGTCCCTGCCGAACCGCAGGGTCCCTTGAGTCGAGGGGAGGTTGGCCTTGTCCGTCCGCACCGTCACAATGAGGATGCACTTCCCCGAGTTTGTGAAGAAGGGTTTGAGAAGATAGGTCAATTTGCTGTCTCGGTAGGACACAGACATGGGGCTCTGGGTCTTGAGGGAAGTCAGAACTCGATTGAGGGCTGTTAGGGATCGGTTGATGAACCCTGCCTCCTTAGCCAAAATCTGGTCCCCCAGTGTATCCGCCTTGATTATATCCTCAAATCCAGCTAGATCACACATAGCCAGAACTGAGGTGATGGTTTTCTGGTAGATGTTGCTCTTCGCTCGGACTCGAACAAATATTATCAGATGGGAGCGCGACGAGGCCTCATTTAGGGCTGTCCTTGCCACCCTTCGTTTCTCATTGCACAACCCAATCAGTTCGTCTATCTGGGATTCGGACTCGAGCTCTATGGTGGCTAGGGCCTCCATCATGCGCTCGACTCCAATATCGACCCGCAGATGAATTCCAGTCTCTCCTCCAATCAAGTCGATGAGAGTCTCGTTGTAGATCTCCACCACCCCTACTCGCAGACTCATATCCCATTCAGTGCGTCTGGAGGCCTTTTCCATGAGCACCGTTCGAAGTGCTCTGTAGACAACGCCATGATTCTCCGGTGACCCATCCATTCCTCCCATAAGGGTGTACGTCTTCCCACTGGATTCACCTCCGTAGGTGATGAAACTGACATTGAATCCGTCCATGAAGGAGCAGATCAGTGGGACGAGCTCGGCGTAGATTTCAGCCTGACTTGTGTTCACGTCGAAGGCCCTATCGAATTTGTATTCTTCAGCCACTGGACTGACATTCAGACTAACAGTGTCAAAAGATGTCACGTCTAGGATGCGTCCAGTTTGAGGGATAGCTCGAACACGGCAAAAGACACGAATATTGCCCAGGTACTCCTGGATCATGTTGAAAAGAAGCTTCCTCCGCTCTTCCTCCTTCTTCAGGGTTTCTCTTAGTTGCGAATTCTCTTCTGTGAGGGCACTAACCTGCTCACTAAGGCTTCTATACCTTTCCACTGTGCCCTCCTTTTCCAGGGACTTTCGCTGACTTTCTCTCTCTAGAAGAACCTGTTCCATGACAGAGACGAGACCACTGCTAAAGGTGTGTAACCGTTGAATGCGTCTGCCGGCGTCCTTTTGAAGTTTTCGAATGGTCTGAACACGTCGTCTGAAGTGAAGGAGATATTCTTCCAGCTCGTCCTCGGTCATTCCAAACATTCGATTGGGGTTTTGGTGAATAGAAGTCTGGCGATTAGGGGATCGGAGTGTTCTTGTTGGCAGAAACTCTCGAATCACTTCTCTAGACTGCTTTGTCTTCTCAAAGTACTCCACACACAAATCTGTGTCGTAATTGGACGCTCGAAGTTCAGCGACAACTTCAAGGGGATCGTGAAGGAATGGACAGACAGTCATTACTGTCTGAATTTGACGTTGAACTCGTGGAAGCGTCATTTCTAGAGCTATGGGTAGTCTTAGCGCCTCCAACTTCTTCCTATTCTCATATTCAACTTCAAAGTTTGAGATGAGCACTACCTGCTGAATGTTCACTTTGGTTTGGCGAACCCAAATCGAGTTTTCGGGTTGTTGCCGCTGAATGCAATCAAAAACATCACCGGATTTCAACGAAATCTTTCCGCTTCTACTTCTTCGCCTGGGTGCGCAGCAACCCTTCGACATGTCCGTCACAGTTCTGCAGTCACCGTAGTTCAAAATTTCATGAGTAACCCCACGAAACGGTGATGTATAGGAAACCTCGTCTAGAGGAGGCGCTGGAAAATCCAAACTGGTAGTTTCATCGCCTCGTTCCTGGCCTTGAAGGTGATTTCCTCTCAAACGGCCCAGGAAATGATCCGTGTCTTCCCTGGCCTTCTCTACAGCATCACAGAGCAGGGAGTACTCAGTGTACAATTGATTGAAAGCCGACACTAATCGAATCAGACAACTCCGACCTTGGGATTCGTCTTTAGGTGCCGATACGCCAGAATTCTGCCGCAGATGACAGCAAATCTTGACGTACAGGCTCCAGTCCTGCGTGGTTATAAAGTCGGTCGGAGCCCGCTTTAAAGGGCTCTGATCGAGAATATTTTGTCGGTCGTTCTTGAAGATGGACATCACGTCGAACAGTCGAGTGGCTGGCATCTGCATTTCCAGTGAGGACCCGTCATCAACCTCCTTGCATTTTCCGGGGTCTTGCATTGAAGGCACTTCAGAGGTACATAGACGTCTACACTCAGTATTTTTCCTTTTTTGCACGCGTGGTAGGCAGCCTTGCACGTGTAGGAGTACTGACCTTGAGTTATCGATCTTAGGCAAGTACAAACTAGAAATATACTAGTTTTCAAAGGAGAGATACGTAAAAGACATGAAATAGGTAAGTTTTCCATTATCGAGTTTATCAATTAATACCAGGATGATGTGATTGGACTTTAAATAATATGTTAACTAAAGAGTCCCAGAATCTTTAATTTAGATGTTGTATCCATTGGTTTAAGATCAAAGGTTTCATTTGAACATTGTGCATTTTATGTTCATTAACTGCCTTAAAATCCTTTTAAGCACATAAAAAGCCTACTTTACCCAGTACCAACTGGAATGTGTTTTATCCCCAACGGATGGAGGATTATGATATGATACCTCGAATAAAATTACGTCGTATTAATATTTGTGTTCTTGCAAGATCCAACGTAATGGCGAGCTCTTGAGAAATAATTGCATGATCTTACTAGTTTGGTTCCAAACAAACTAATCCAAGGAGAATTATATAAACACCCTGGAATCCAAATACGAGGAACGCGTCTTCGTACCTATTAAAAATTTAAATCAAATGGGGTGTAAATCAAGCAGAAGTAGAAAGCTTAGAAGAATCTACAACTGAGAACAGGAAAATTGGCATTAAACGATTCCTATATCTGATTCAAACTGCTTTTCCGACGTTCACTTCGTGACCAAGACAGCCTTTTCGTTTACTGACTGCAACAACTGCCTACTTGTGTCATTTACGATAATCTCGAGTGAAGAAGTAATCACCTGTCCCAAGTTCATGTTTGAGAGTTTCTTCGTTCACGGGGGTTAGACTTTGGAAGCATTGTCATGTGCGACCTACGGACTTTTCTCCGAATGACGCTCAAGGAGTAATCCCATAAGCAAGAAAAATTCTGAAGAAATAAATCTCGTGCTCTTTTAACTTAAGCTTTGCAAATAACCACTAAAGAGTGTCAAAGAATGGCTCCGTCCATGAATCGAATTGATGATGGTACGGCAATATATGTAAGCGTTTGATACATGCTTTAGTAAATGTGTTCAAACATGGATGGCTAAAATTGCGTCATTTACCGAGACGAAAAAATATGCCTTGCGAAGATCGTAACTGGCAAGCACAACACCAAATCTGGATTCCGGAATTAGACCAACTCTCTCTTAGTTAACGACAAAGTAATTTATTTTTATCTCCTTACCTGGAAGTCTGTACTTCAACTCACGAACTCCTAAAACTTAGATTGACATAGTTATTACTGACATTAATAGGCTGGCCGGGAATCAAGCACTACTTTTTTTTCGGCTCAAAGGAAATTTCATCTCGACTTCAGAGAAACTCAAATATTAATCCACGCACCCAGATGAACGGAAACACTTTTAACACAAGCTGGATTCTTTTCATGGATTCGGAAATGCTTGCTTGTTGTAAACTGGAATATTTCGAATCTTTGAGTTCAACTATTTGAATTTTAAGTTGATGGCAAACAAAACAGGATTTAAGTGTACAGTCTGATACCTCTTCCTTCGAGCCTGGAAACAACTAGTGCATACGAGAATCTACTTTGTCAAAGGTAAGTATTGAACCCGCCAAACAATTTACAACAGCCTGAGAGCTTTCGAGTCCTTGGACTTTCTCGGATCCATAATTAAGGGGTTAAGTCGGCACTGCAAATAAAAACGCACTATTAATTAAAGTATCTTTTTTATAATGCTTACATTCCGCTAGCAAACAGAATAAATATCTTAAAATACAAATGGCTATTGCAAACTGAATGAAAAATGATAAAATCTGGTTTCATTTACAGCATTCTGTTTAGGTTAGTCCCTACCTATCAAACCGAATAGGTCCCACCTTCTAACTAATCATGTAAGTGCCTGGTGAAGAAGTCCCTAGAAATGTATATCAAAAATTAGCTCCCTCGTTTAATGTTCCTCTTCCGTTTGTGAGCCAGATAACCTGGATGAATCTTCCGTTAATGCTGATAACGATTGTAACGACCAAGTTAAACAACCTCTGATTAGTTAAATCATGATTAAGACCGAAGAAAAATAAATAGGGATACGATAAATTAGTTTACTATTCTTAACTCGTACACCCGACTTTGTAACAGATAGTATTAGTTAAAATGTAAATAGTTAAGAGAATTAAAATTATTCTACAAAATATGACTTATTTCAACTTCGGTAGCGTATGTTTCAGTAGATAATTTCAACCACACATTGAATTCATGGAACGCCAGCATGAGAACTTTCATCTACGTTCATGTTTAATGATACCTATAATTATTTATCACAAAAGCGGTATGAAGTAAGACCTAGTTGTGTATCTTAAAACACCCTTGATTTGTGATTTGATCACGAGTAGGATAATTGGGTTGAGGCTACTTTCATTAACCACCAATACTTTCGTACAGTCTTAACACCATCCTAGTCAGAATATTAAAAAAGAGGGCTTGTAGTTTTGGCCTTCAGGCTGTATTTTACTTTTAGTTCGTGGCTGGAAAAAAGGTCATGCATATTCAAACATACTTCACCAAAGGCAAGTACTGAGCTTATCCATCCAATTAGAGAATTTGCAACATTTTGGTGATTTCTGATTATTTGGTTTCTGTAGAACTGGAGGCCCTCCAGATAAAGACTCGTCTAATCAGTGAGCAAGGGCTATTAATTCTCGTTTCATTGCTATCCTATTAGGAAAATGCTTATCATGTGAAGCGTAAATTCAGCTTTGAAAAATTGTGGTTTCGTAAATTCCAACGCCCATCAAACAATGGATGAAAAGGTAAATAGCAGAAGAATGGTTGCGTCTTGTAACATTTTTTCATAGATACTTTGTACACACTGCTAATAAATCTTTGTTAAAATCTATAACCCCATTCATTTTCGTTAGTGCCATTCGTCATAACGTCCTGGTGACTAGGGCATCCCTATGGTCTATCTGAAAGGTGCTCTCTCACTTCAGAATACTTACGTATTCGTGGAAAGATTAATGTGATCCAATCAAAAAAGGGATGCTATTTTAGTGAATTTAGATCATCTGACCTCTTCGAATGAAGTTAGGCGTCAACATGAAGGCTCAAATAAATTGGTCCACCTGTCATACATATGATCATGGGAAATTGATCGCTCGTACTTACAGCTTTGTAACAGAATGTTTTTTTTTAAATTGTGAATAGTTATTAAGATGAAGGAAAGTTTACAATACGGAAAAATTCCCCTAAGTATCGTCTGAAGGTATCAATGTAAATATTTTCACAGATAATTTGAGCAGGCATTGCTCTCCTACATTTGACAACATTCTCGTTGATGTGTCATGGCTTGATTTACACTCTGGGCTCGGGAACCACTTCGAGCAACTCTAAGTCCTTGACCGCCTATGACCTCCCTACCAACCAAACTAAATCGATGCTACTTCAAAACAAATCCTGCAACTGTTCGGTAAAAAAGTCCTTTCGAAAGCAGCTTTTTCAATTCAGGTTTCTCATCTCTTCTTGAACAGAATTTTTAAGGTATTTCTTCTACCAATAATGCAATTCTAGAGACTTGTGTCACTTAATCTTTGAAACGTTTACTGAAGATCAAGTTTGGACTCTGATTAGAGAGCGTGATAGAGCTCGTAAAGAAATTAAAAATATGTACATATCCTAGATTTACTTAGAAATTCCATTAACCTGCTTAACTCGTAATTGCAACCTTGTGACAGAATGTATTAAAAAGACGAAAGGCTTCAAAAAATAAAAGGAAATAAAAAATAGTCTCAGACTTCCAAGTATTTTTGCTTTTGGAAAATTTCACAACTTTCATTTTCATTGATAATTCGAACACGAACATGAGAATTTATAACTAAGTTGATATTTTTGGTGCAATTGTATTAAGTCCAGATTATGGGAACCAGGTTTATTGTACCTGGTTGGTTTTATCTCACCGAGCTTAATCTACTTCTTGAACAACCAGAGATCTCTACCTTTCTAATCGACTCTCAAGAAAGATGCTCCATCACTCACGTTCCCTCATTTCTTGTGGCCAAAATAATCCGAGTACGTCTACTTTCATTAATAACTAAGGAAATTTTTGTAATTTCACAAAAATTAATCTCCCCATATCAGTGGATTCGAGCTGGTGTCAGTAGTTTAACGAAGACTTGCTATAAATAATAAGAGTAATCATAGACAATTGAATTCATAGATCCCACTTTCTTGTAGCTCATCAATTCAACTGCCCTTTTCCAGACTAATCTCAATCTTTAGAAATTGTCGCAATAAATAAAGATGAATCATAACCGATTTTTACAAATATTTATCATGTAATTCCAGTCTCAAATTAGTCAATGTAAATCCTCTCATTGAAGCACAAAACTCAGATATTATTCCATAATTAGCTAAGGAAATAGTTTGCTACTTTATAATATCTGCGCTTTCATGAGTGATTACCAGTTACTTCTTTGATAAAATAGACATTTTTTAGCACCTTCTATTCTTCACATTCCTAATCATTTATTAATTAACTGACTGTAGATATAATTGTAATGAAACACTTTAAATTCATTGGCTTAATGACAGACCACTAGGGTTCTTGCAAGGATAATACCGATAAATGACAGTTTAATATAAACAATTAACAAGGGAACAGAGGGAAACAGCACAATCACAACCAGCGAGTGAATATGAAGGCGATAAATCAGCTACGTTTACTCGAATGACAAGATAGAGGACACACAAGGTAGCATCACGTGATGTTAACACACTCGAGAATAAGTGTTTGGTTGAGTATTAGTTTAAAATGTTGATTTCAAAGGCTCTAATAGCTCGAATCACAACACTGGAGGCAGGGGAAGAATAACAGTGTCAATTGTGCTACATGATTAGGGAGTGAGGGAAGTGACAGGTCGGATAAGAGACGAGGAATGTGAAAAGTAGTGATCTCCCGAATTTACCTGACGTTGATTTTGCATTTCGATACCACTGGAATTCATTCAGCGACTGGAACTTTGGATTTTGCAAAGCCGAGACTTGTTTGGTTGAAAACTACACTTCCGAGGTTGCCGTAACTTTCGATGGTTATATCTCCTGTTTTGAACTGGAAAAAAGTTAAATTTAAGCATAACTTATAAGAATAATTATTTTAATCAAGAAGATTGTGTATTTTGTTATTATTCAGAGTTGACCAATCTGTAAGCGGATTCGGCATATGTACGGTATTGGTTGATAACATGGCACATAGCAGGATAATAATCTTGCCCTATTACTTATCGATTTCCTTTATGCTGTGGTTTTTGATGTTCCGATTTTACAACTAGTTGAGGACTTGGATTTCATTTGGTTTTACGAATTATCCAAGTGGAGGAATTTGCTTCCTGTTGTGAGCGTAAAACCGCTGCCGAAACTCTAGGTAACTTAGCAACGAAGAAACAAATAGACGTCATCCACGCAAGCATATTTGGAAACCTCTCGCAAAAATTACATGGAATCGGACTGTTTCGTATTAAATTGCCAGTAATTTCTCACATACTGCTACTTCTCAAACTTAAACGTATCGAAAAGATATGGTTTAACTTGTTAGACTTACTTAGAAGCTCAAATACGTCAAAATATTATTGTAATATACCAATATGCCAATTTGAGTCGTTTCTGGAGGGTCATTTGTGGTATAACCTACAAGCTGCCAACGCACTACCAGTAACGCGACAAGAACCTACTAAAAGAGTGGATTCGTTTCAGCCAGTGCCTAGTTTTGAACGTCTATTTAATTGAAATGATTAGCTTTCATTGTCATCTTTATTCTTTGCCTCATAAATATCCGCCAGGAAACAGTTTGTGGCCTCACAAAGAGCCCAAGCCTCCTCACTGGATGGCTCACCATCTCCATCACCACTCTATCAAAACTGCTGATCGAACATGAAATAATGCAACGTTTTCTAGAACGGACTAATCCACTATCATTCTGATTAGATTTGCTTTACTTCGTGTGTAAATACCGGACACGCGGTGCTACGCAAACTTACCGAATCCTACTGACACTGTAACTGGGTCTGCTACAATACGTTGTTCTTCTCTTTCGGTCTTCTGTTGAATGAACGCTCTTGTGGCTTAGAAAAGACAGGTTTGAATAGTGGGACTTACCTCCACATTGGAGGCACTACAGGCATCGCGGATGGCCTGAAGGAAGTTGTTGACGTCGTAGAGGGTGCCCGGGTTGGTGTCGTGACCGTAACCCGCCCCACTGGCGTTCGACTGGCCGCTGGGCAGCTGGTTTTGCTTCACCAGCAGCGGGTGGTGCGTGAGCACCACGTAGGGCATGTTGCGGCACAGTGGGTTCCACTTCTGAGCAGCCGTCACATTTCCCAGGTCACCCCAAACCAGCTGCACACCCGGCGAGGTCCGTGTTCTGATTGGTGGGGACAATGTTTCATTAGATTAATATTCGTGCATTAGAGGATCAATGCAATCAAAAGTGCATCCAAGGCTGGTGCTATTAATTTCCAAGTATAGAATACTATGTAAATGAATATACTGGTAAAACTTGTCAGTCTTTTGTGGGCACTACGAAGGCCCGAAATTCAACACCCTGTGGTTTTTCTCACCGCCGATCAGCCTGCAAACAGGTCAGTCATCCTGGTCAACAATAACTCATCTTGAGGGTTTGATGATGTAAACCATTTATTCAGCTACTTGAAGAGTTTATCCGTATCACAGCTTTTAAAAACCTCAGAGTTTCACTTACTATTACACTCTTCACATACGTTGCTCACTCGCTACAATGGTGCATACAACATTAATCCAGCCCCTTTTCTGACTCTGTTGTAGCTGAATTCGTAGCATTGCGGTACAGAAACGACTGCATTAAAAGTAGGAGGCTGGTGAACAATAGGCGAACTGGACCGCCACAGTGGTGATCCCGACATATGATAGCACGAGAATGTAGACCATTTATGAATGGATTGCTGATGATGGCTGCAAACAGACTAGTTGATATAGATCGATGAGATCAACCCGTTTAGTTTTTGAATTCCATCTAGTAGTGGTAAGTACGATTCTCCTCCATGAAATGACCAGTCGGGATTCTTCTCAAAAACCCTCGATTTCCCACACAAGTATGCTGGATGAAACGTCCACAAGTGACTTGATCCGATTTTCTTTGTGCAAAAGATTACTCTATTTATCGTCTCTTGGTTTATAATTTGAGCCGAAATAGCGACCATTCAAACAGAAGCCAAAGCAGAGGTCTCCAATTGCATGAGCATAAAAATTAATTAAAACAGATATTTCTGCCTACTTGTTGCATCATACATATGAATTTAAAAATCGGCAGGATTTCTACGACAGAATTAATGCAACACTTCTTTATGAACCTATCACTGATTTGATAGCTTTTTCAATTTCTATTTCTGTTTAGAAATGGATGGGTACTCATTCTGCTCTTTAAATCATTGAACTCACCGATGATCCCTCAGATCCTTTCCTCTCTGGATCGTTGATTGGTATTTATTTTTGGCAAAAGCAACTGAGTGTCCCTATAGCGATTGATTCAGTTTTCATGGCTCATAAAAAGCGTTTGCTTCCCTAACGAATTTAAGATGCGTGGACCTTAGAAGTGGTAAGAGAATGAGCAAATTTGAACTCTAGCCATGAGTGCCTCGGTGGACATGAATATTAAGGGCCTTTGAACCCACTCTACGCTGACCAACCAGCGAGCCGATCAATCGTACTACTTGAACAGACCTCAACACTTCACCAGATTACAGACGCAGAGTTGTCATCGTGTAAGGGACACATATTCTGAATACTGGTGAGAGCACAAGTCAACATAAGCAATGACAGATACTGGGATACCATGATGGAATTCATGCCTGTCAACACGGCTTTACAGTCTGTTGCTGGGTCTGGTCAAAAAATTGGACTTCATCGTACATATGTTGCTGTCTAGTCAACACGCTAGAGATAGACAAGAAGTTTTAAATAGGAGATTGACGACCAATTGACTAGGTTGTAATATGCTATGGCTCTCCTGTTTCAAGAGTGAGGAAAGAGTAGACGTGTGTACCATAGTGCTTATTAGAGCAGTGTGTGAAATTATGGTGAATGGTTGAACAGATGTATTGGTGAACACCTATGGCAATAAGATTTTGGCTCAATGCGAGCAATCCGTATATGACCTGCGGAGTTGGTCATTTGGGGGACGCACGCATGCAATTTGGTGTGGGGGTGAGGCCTCCTAGACAGTGTGACGAGGCCATAAGGTCAGTTCGGCGTGCACCTTGCTGAACGGTGAGGTGATGTTGTCAGATCACCATAATTTAATCCTCATCATAAGCACGATTAATGTTTTTTCCAGTGCACGAATTCAAGACGCATTCATCTAGGAATCTAAGTACAAATGAATGAAGCTGTGTTCAAAGTCTCATAAGGTAAGTAGAGAAGTAGAGAAGAGAGCTGAACTACCAGCCATCGATAATGTAACACCTCGACGATCAAAATCTTTTTGTACCTGCTCTTAAATGTAAACCACATTCAACTCGAGAGTAATGCAAGAATGGGTTGGTTGAGCTCAAGACATGATTTCCTGATCAGGGAAAACTCCGATGGCTTAATAACATGTTCGATAATGACAGGGTCCTTTTTTAGGTTTCTGCATGGGTGACCTGGTAGCAAATACCAGGTCATCCCATAAGTCCTGTTCGAATTTTACTATTTTTAATTTAACGAAACTTAAAGAGTATTTTATAATGTCTAATGGCGCTGAATAGTATTTGTATGTTTAAATGCCCTTAAACTAATCAAATAGTACTTTACAGAATGATACAATTAACATTTGCTTGATTAAAACCCTGCTCTCGTGGAATTACCCAAAAATCATTCGAGACACAGAGAAATATGTGAATGCAATAGCCAGCGGAAGATGGTTTGCAATTTTCAGAAATGGGGATTTTATCCTACACGAAGAAGGAGGTAGATCGAACCGGACGACATCCAGGTGAGTTTGGTGGCCATAAGACTCTTGAAGCGGCAACCCTTGAAGCAGTTTATCCTACCACAGCAGTTGAGTTGGAATTAGCAATTCAAATAATGCAATACTTTATCGTCATCGCCAAAAGCTTGGAAAAACTCCTAAAATTAGAAACTGGACTGTCTGAAAACAATCAACTCAAATCTCTAGTTGACGAAGTCTGCTCTTTTCTCTGTCGTTCTCGACAACTTATTTGCATTTCTGGTGGATAGAATTGTGACTGGTGACTGGCGAAAAACTAAGCCTTTATCGAAATGTTAAGCTTCTTATACAGCAGCTTCGTAAGTCTGGGGAAGACCTCAGTCAGCCCAGAAGGGAGCTCTATAAGAATAATTCGCTTTGAATAGTTACCACCTAAATGAGTAGCATTTAATGTTTAACTCCACTGTCAACAACTAGAGGGTTGAAAGCAAGCTTTGAGGAGGGAAAGACATTTGCTCTGGTGAATCGAAAAAGGATGATTTTTCATCAGGATAATGTACTACCTCATAGTGCAAGAATAAGGCCACAAATGATCGAAGTACTTGTGTGAGAGAAAACGCCTCATTGATCAAGTTTTCCGACCGTGGTCCTTTCTTAGGCTACCGGCATTTGTTTTTGTTGTAACTCCAGAATATTATATTTATAATTTTCTGATTATTTCAGACTACATTTTATTTTACATTTGCCATTCACTGTGAAGTATGTATAGTTTTTTATGTTGTTACTGGGACGCGTTGTACTTCTACGAATATATGTTTTGAGTCGTTACACATCCGTTTACCTGGTGGCCTGCTATCCTAGAGACAGAGCGTAATATTACTAATCGCATTACTTTAGATAGTATCAATACCTCGTAAATATACCTTAGTTTTGTAGCTTACAAAATCATTTGGGAGAAGAAACAGCCTTTGCAAAGCCAAAGGAAGAGGTCAAACTGACATTTTTGAGTTCTTCCAATCAAAACCAAACGGATGTTACAATAATGAGGATATTAACAAGCTTGTTAATAGGTGAAAAGAAGTCGTCGATTGTGAGGTGAAGTGCGATGATGACTGATTCTCCAAAAAATGTAACAATCGATCACATGTTTCAGTAATTCAAAACTTAGACAGAACCCATGGGATGACTTGATATATGATTGCTCATATTCCCAAATCTAAGATGCGCTGAGCTTGGAAGTGTTGGCAGAGTGGGGCGGGGCCGAACTCACGGCATGAGGGATTTGGTGGGGAAGACGAGGGGGCCCGTGGTGACCGAGGTGAGTTGCCCGAGGCCCACGCGCTTGCTCTCGCGGATCTGGTTGCTGAGGAAGTCGTAGCGGATGATGTAGAAGCTCCGCTCCGTCAGCACCACGATGCGCTCGTGTTCGTTGTTCCAGTGGTCGATTCTGCACAAACAAAATTTGTCAATCACCTTCCTGTGCCTCGAGTAGTCTTGTACCCTATGTTTAGCAGCAAGTCTATACTATGTACGTATTTACCGACCGATCTTATTTCAGTAATGTATATGATCTTACTACCTAGAATTCTTTTCCACAGAGTCTCGACATAAATGTGATTGTGTCTTTATAAAATGAGTGATAACAGTAAAAACGGGATTTGCTGATCCGAGAGTAGTTCTTTGCATTTAATTTCTTGTTTTCAGCAAAATAAACTGTTTTTTTATTTCTTTTTTAACTTGAGAAGGATTTATGACAAGGAAATCACTATTTTTGTTGATCGAACGATCAGGATCCGAGTTTGAATCAAGTAATCTTACAAGTGTACTAAAATGAAAATGCGAGATGGAATTTAATGATAAATACTTTTCTTTTGAGTTTGAGAAAAAACTCGCTTTAACGCAATCCAGACAATCACTGGACGAGAATCTAGCCCCCATTCATTACATGTCATGAGCATTTGTGTTTTCCGAATGACCTTTCTTTTTCATAATTTGTAGATGCAATATACCCCTTATGTCTCACAGTCGGACCTTGGTGAACACCATTTAAAGTGGTTCTCGTGTTCTCTCTTGTTCTAGAGCAAAAAGCATTTACTGTAGCACCATGTTTTCAATCGCTTATCAGCCAATTTATCTCAGACTGTCAACTAATGGGAGAGTTGATGAATTCTTTCCATATTTATGTGCAGTCTGTTTAATCATATTTCGATTCTAGAATGAGGAAAATAGTTTTTTCTCTATCAAAGCAGACTACACAATCTTAACTTTGGCGAACTTTTGAGAAGCGCCCGAAAATACTACTCTGTGAAGAAACAGGTACAAAGCTATCCGTTCCTACCGAGTAGAAGCATATTTTGCAAGTATAACCAGCAGAAACCAAGTATTCGGGATTGCTCTGAGATGAAATTTGCATACAATTTTCCCACAATTCCATCATTCTCTGCCTCTAATATGGCTTCTTATAGTGATTTTAAGGTTCATAAAATTGATCCAGAGCTTAATTAACTTGAAATTTTCAAGTATTTCAGCTTCATTCATATTTTATGAGTAAACTCTAAAAGAGAAGTTCCGTTTTCTATATTCGCAGAATATGAAAGTACTAAAATAACAGGACAAATTAATACAATATTTATAATTGAGGGATGAGTTCAAGTTAAATATTCAAATCATAGTGCTATTTTAATTCTTATTAGAAGGCTTTACCAAAGCTTTTGAAAAATCACGAAAAATTCATTCGTTTCAGAGTTCGTTTAGATGTCTAAATTGTTCATGGAGAGGGTCACCACTCCGTCAACGGTTTATTCTTCTGGTACTTTTGGTAATAATTCTGAAGATATTAATAACTTTTCTCGACTGACACGATTCCATTGATTTCCCCAGCGAATTTTTTTAAATACGTCCGAAAACCTAGGCTTTAAAATTATAAAAGCACACGGTTTTGGGTAAAATACTGGAATAATCGCAGGTGCATTGTTCAATTAAAAAGGAAAAATTGGACTAAATATTTACGAAAAACGTAGTGGTGGTCGTTATTTATCGGTTTCAAAAAGATGTATTGCCTCTAAGAAGGCAAAATTTTATAAAAACTAGCTAAAGGATCTTCATTTGCCTTTGAACTCTATTTTTTCTTCACAACAAAGTTAATCTACCGAAAGTGAAGTTGGTTTTAAAAGTACGTAATACAACTACTCAAACCAAAAATGCGTAATTCCTGCGTGATTGAATTTTGCAACGGTCAGCGAACGATTATAAGCAACAATCCATAACCAAGATAAGATCGTCCTTAACTCCAACTAAAGAAACAGTTTTGTTGATGATGCTAAATTGGTTGCTAAAAGGTGGCAAGGTCAAACAGAGACGAGTGTGCATTTCAGGTTAGCTGAGTACATAACCAATATTTGAAATATTTATGACTGTACTTTAAACATTTAAAAAACACGTTTTCATGTTTTGGAGAAAAACCAAAGGGAATTGTTTTTCTTTGATAAACAATTTGTTACTTACGGTATTAAATTATGAATTATAAATGGCTATAAGTATTCATAAAAAATGGTTACTTTCGAAACGTTGTTGACTTAAACTTATCAGCTATTAAAGTATAATAATAAACTCTTTCTGTGTAACCGTGCTCACTCTCCACTACTACTCCTATCAAGTACTTTTTGGCCTTTGGCTAGGTTTGTAGAGAAAGATAGGAAGTTTGAGAGGCCGGCAGTAACTAGCATTTGTAAAATATCAAACTTATTAAAAGCATGCTAACTTACAAAGTGAGGATCCACAGAGCTACGAAGGCGCCATCTTCAGTTGCAAGAGATGTGTGCTGGATGGTCGTTATCAGTGACTCCATATCTTCCTGAAAATACAAAATTAGCAGGATTTTACATATATAGATAAGCCTATTTTAAAAGTGGGGAGATTCTCTAAATTCAATTTACTTCTATTTTCAATGATCTTAGCCTTATTTATACATCGATGTAAATGTGTTATGCTTCCTAATGGTTAACCGATAACAATAATGAATTATTATTTTGTAATTCCTGGTTGATGATTGAAATTTAGCCCGAGTCTTATATGATTTCGATGAAGGTTTCTTGTAAGTTGCTATCGCCCAGGTGTTTCATTTCTTAATAGTCTGAATATCGTTAATTACAAAATCCTAAACCAATCGCCAAATCATATCAGTTATGAAATGAACCACTAATTTTGAAATTAAAATTCATCTAAGATTATATGTCAAATTTCCTTCTATTTTTCACATATTCATCAATTCATCACTACTACTACATATCTCTGTTTTTTGAAGTTCCAAAAAGGGCAAAAATAAAATCGAAGGACTAAAAATAGAACTAAAAGGGTGTTAGTTTCAATGTCGCCTTTTAGTTTTTCGAACATTTATGAGCACACAAGTTCCAGGCATTAGTAATTTTGCCAAATTTTCGCAATGATTTGAACGAAAAAGCAAAATCTTTTGGCATTCGGTTTTCAAAGGTCTTCTTTTATTTTGAATTGGTTTTACTTTTGAAAAAAAAACTTAGGAAAGAAACTGGTCTGGGAATAATTCGATGCTCTGTGAAAAAAACTTTATAATTAGGCCCCAGGTAAAGCAATTGGGCCACTGAATACATGGGATATATCAATATCACTTTTCGAGAATTTACAGCTATAAAAATTCAATTTGTGCGAATCAGAAATTTGGAAGTCAAAGACGGATGCTCATGTTTGATTTTCATTTTGTAATTTAAGTATCATTATCTGAATAGGCTATAAAACTTCATGGCAACAAAATTTCACTTAAAGCTCTCAGAAAAATTATGACCATCCAGCAATTTAAGATCTGTCACTCACAATTTCGAGGAAGAACATCTGTTATATAAATTAACTAATTGAGCTAGATTGGTCGTACGTTTAAAAAACTAACGAATTAACCCAATTAGGCAAAAGTTTTAGGAATGGCTAATGACTGACGTCGCCGCCAAATCAGCAGAAATGGAAATATTTCCTATCGTTTTCTTTGATCCTTTTGCAGTTGAAATCTTTATTTCAATTCAAAAGGTATAACTCAGAGCCACAATGCTTTTAACCGCGTTTGGCAAGGTATTCTAGAATTACAAATTTTGCTAAATTAGTTACTCATAACGCTTTTCGAAATTACTAAGCATTTACCTGGTAATTTGAAACCCTTAGAATTGAGAATGACTATCTTCACTAATATGAATTTCAGATAATTCCAAAACCGGTTATAAATTACAAAACTTAAGCCCATATTTCTTATCTATTTTCGCTGGAAGGAAGCAAATCGATCCGATTAAAGTAGCGAAAGAATTAGTTCATGAAAAATCCCTACCCTAGTCATGTTGAGAGGGGCTTTTCCGCTGTTCGAATCCTTGACGAATGATGGCAACTGGACATTGGACAAATTAATCTTTGGCGCAGGGATCTTTTTGAACACTTCCGTGATGCTATTCATGATTATAGCGTTTCTTAGCTTGCCCAGATCTGCTTCTTGCTCTAGCAACTGCAGCAGTCCTTTCTCAACTGCTACCCAATTAACGACTGGCCGTGTCTTTTTCTGCTCAACCGCTACGTGCATCCGCCTGCCCATTGGTCCACGATCCCTACGTGTCCCATTGAATCGATAATGGGTTTGCGCGTGTGTGTGTGCGTACGCGCCTTCCCTCATACGCTGGCTCCATGTCTTGTGTGTACAACTAAGATCTTTCATTGCTTCGAGGAATAGGATTCCCCTCTTGGGAAATTGATTACTTCAAGTCATGTTTTCAACAGCTCACTGAGTTTAGGAAACTTAATTTGAAGGACAATTTTGCTCGTTCGGGATAGAGGTTTCCTGTCCCAACTGCTGACTCAGAACTTTTTTTTGCCACTTTACTAACACTGCCTAAATGTTTATGTTAGAAATCAATAATGAGTCCAATTTATGCATTAATTTCTACACGAGTATATTAAATAATACTCTCAACAGCTAATCACTTTGGCTTACCAGCACTCAGGTAAGATTGGCTAGGACTGAACCAATAAAAGGAGAAGGATTTAATGCTATATTTCAGGGATTGGTTAGTTTGAGATTAAAGATCAGTTGTGCAAAAAATGGTTGGAAGGTAGACAGTTCTTTAAATAATCAACTTTTAAATTACTTAGCTTAATTTAACTTTTCAAACTGCAAAACCATTCAAAGAAGCACACTTAGTTTAAAATAAACAACAATTTTATGTCTGACAGTATTATTGTACAATATCAATCAACTTCAGTTTTTTATCCTCCACTTGCATGATGAACCTCTATTAGAGAAAAAAATAGCTCTGTTAAACTAGTAATCATTAATGCCAACGAATTTCAAAAGGGATTTTTTATAGAATAAATTTGGGACTCTATCAAATTTCTTTAACCTAAGCATAAAATTTAAATAATTTTCAGGCCTTACCTATTCCATCAAATTAAAATGATTTTCAAACTATAGTACTGGATGACAGAGATTTTTAAGTTGATATCCAGTTATTTGCATGTTTTCATTAAATACCATCGAAAATGGAAGATCGCCTTTGTGCTTTGACATTGTCAAGCAGTCATATAGTTTCCTAAAGCCAATTTATCCAAATATTTGTAAACATGGGCAGCATGCCTGTTTACTTAAATTTACTCCAGCTCTGTTGACAGATGTCTGCTTATTTTATCGACACACAGAGATCCGTTTAATACCAGCAGCTTCATATGGTTGAGTGCCACAAAAACCGTTATATAGATATCCGGATAATGAAATTTAGTGATATATCTAAATCTTTTTAAAGTAGAGCTTAATTAATTTGTAAGCGAATGTTTTAATTTTACCCTACCAGATTTCTACTTGGTAATTTCACTCAAATTTTTTAATAATACCTCTGAAGCTAAAGCAATCGTTTTTCTATATTGTTGGCTTTTTCAAAATTCGATAAATGAACCATCCAGCTGTTGCACAGCCCACAGACTTTCTTAGTTCGAAATGGGCTGACTTGAGCATTAATAGGTTCTCTATAGGCGCTATCGCAAGTAGAAATAAAGCGGTACATTTCCGGCAATTAAATTCACCATTCAGCATCCACGAGGTCAAGCGCGATAAAGTCCTTCGGCCAATGATAAATGTAAGCAAGCAAAATGAGCGATAATATTCGAGGTGTCAAATATATCTTATCTTCCAAAATGTTCAAACTACCTGCATTTATAGAGCGCAGATTTTAGCAGAGAAAACAAGCGTACAATTACAAGGGACTTTGTAATTATTGGAGAACTTTTCATATAGGGGAAATTTACATTTATTGGAGTTTGACTTAAACGTCTGAACGACGAAATTTGTTTTCAGATACAAAATAATTGGCGCATTATTAAAAGCACTATGGATTCGGATATTTCGGTTTCAGAATCCTTGCCTTCCTCGAGAAATAGGAAATAATGCTTTGACGCCTAATTTACGGAAGCGGAAAACATGATCAAAATATTCAATACTGTTCCCTATTCTCACAAACATTTTTACACTTGTATTGAGACTTTTTAGATCAGTTTTAACTGCCTTTTTGTGGGGTTATCTTGAATATTAATCAGACGTCAACTTTTGCAATTGAATACTCTCGCAGATATTTAAAGTAAATATAGCTAATAACTAAATGAAAACCCAGTAGTTATCTTAAAACAAAGATATTTGATAAACTATCCTCTTTTAGCAGTAATTATAGTTCATAAAAAATTTTCAATGAGTTAACATTGTTATGATTAAGTTTTCGTAATGTTATATATGAAAACTTGATAATCACAAAGGGTACAGTTAAATGTCACCAATACAAATGGAGACGTGACTTGAATTGTGCTAATAGATTCACCAAAGAGAAGACAGAGATTTTGCTTGAAATATGTCAGCGAATATATTAGTTTAAACTAAATTACAAAACTTTCTATCCTCTTCTCTCACATTTTCATCTAAATTCCAGTCAATATGTATATATTCTCTGAAATCAAAGTTGATTCAGATGGCTTTGCGTGGTCGTGATGGGTCTTAGCTTATAATAATTTGCATATTACTTTGGTGCTTTTTAAGTTATTACTTAAGTATATAAATGCTTGGAAATTTCTATTTCCTAAAGTGCACTCAAATAATGCGTTCCATTAAGACCATCGGCTGCCTTATCAGGAGGAAAGAAGTTTATTCCTTTTTAAAAAATATTGCCATCCTCTCCTCGTGGATTATTCTGAATATCAATGGGTTCTTTTGACAAAATAATTAGTTGAACAATTGTGGTTCTAAAGGACGGTAATTAAGATGATAACTTTCCAAGAATTTGATTTCTTACATATAAAGAGTGATTTACTATAATTACGAACTAATAATAGCTAATCTTTATTTAACAATCGATTATTTTTTGCATGGCTGTCAATTTATAAACAGCGGAAATTATGTGAGTTTAATTTTAATTTAATTTAAATTAATCAAAAATTTAATCTTAATGATTTGGTATTAGGATTTAAATAATTTAAATATCGATGTCATTTTTTTCAAAATCACGGTTAGGTGATGATTGCTCAGTATTTAGCACAGATAACTAAATGTACTTAAAGAGGACTCGGCAATCGCTCATCAAAAAATTGAAATAAATCTAATCGTGCGTAACAGAAAGATGGAACAAGAAAAACTTGCACTGAACAGAGGGTCTATTAAGCATCCATTTACTTGCCAAAACATCATTCAAGCTCGTAATCTATTTATAATGCATCGAATACTTTCTCGTTTAGGCCAATATTCCCTCAGCTGGGACGAGACACATTATTCTATCTCACTTCTGCTTTAAATAGTCTCTAGTACTTTCCGTGAGTTTTCGAAACGAAAACTGCCACTTACATAAATGTTAAGGATAGATTGTTGGTTTTTAGGCCTAAAATATGTTCTTTCAGGGAGCGAAAAGAAAATATATAAAAACGATCTTTTAAAAGACCGTTTGGTGTAAACATCTAGTTTTTGTAATTGCGAAACAGCTAATACAACAATCCTGCATCAGACTCCTTCATTACTGCCCCTGCATTCAAAACAAATTAGTGTTTTCATATCGCCATTAATTTTCTTGTTAAAAACATAATCCATGACATCCTGGTCACGGTCTATCAGCATTCTTTGATTGGTAAATCAGGCTAATTTTATTAAAATAAAAAGTTTAGAAAAAACACTCTAAACGTCACTGACTCCTTTATCTTCTACCCATTTCATTATTGATGAAGAATTATGCAATCTGAAAGAAAAGCCAACTTATTGCTGTTTATAATATACACTGAATTTTAAAATAAATGATGTGCATTCATGACGCTGATAAGATTATAAATTATTTATCTTTATATTATCGATTTTTTCACTCTGAAGAAAAACGTGCTATAAAGTCTTTACATCAAGCGTTACAGTTCGGGCTTTTGTTGAAACGACAAGCATTTAGTTTGGAGAAGAATTATTCACTTGAAAATCTATTTGTTTTATTATTACTGTAATATTAACTTGCATTATTAATAAGAAGTCAAAGCAAATTTTTAGGTTGTTACTTCATTTTGTCTTGATTTCAATATGCAGGTAGTTTGCGATTAGTTTGATAGTCCCACAGGGAACAAAAAAGCGATTGGTAATTAAAATTTAAGGAACCTGAGACAAATTCGGAAGATACCGATATTCCACAATTTCAAATAGGCTTGCTCAAATGGCTGTCATTATCAGCGTCTGTTGCAGTCTCAATCAGCTCATTCCAGATCCTGGAGCAGGCTGTTTGTTCACTTTCTCTAGAAAAGTAGCTCTCAAAAACGGGTTTATTCTCTACTGGATTGACTGGACTGCAGAGTTAATACTGCCATGGTAAATCCTATCATTGTCGATGATAACGCCCGTTCTAGTACGCTGTTGTGCATTAGGTTAAGATCTGTGGAGCCAGAAGCGAAGTTGCTATCCAGAGCTTAACTACGGTTGTCATCATCTCCACTAACACATCTGAATCGAACCTAAACCCTCCATCTCAAAACGTTTTTCTGTCGATTTTCGGGGAAATCGTTTCGCCAGACACTATGATACTAACTTTTTCTGACCACGGCTACTTCCTAGTCTCCATTGAAATTCTCCTGTTTAAGCAGCCAAATTGTCTTCAGAATGTCATAACTGAGAAGTAACCCTTATTAGATTAAAAAGTATTTTTTGTATGATTATTGAAGTGCTCTGAATCGAATCACCCATATTTCTGCCAATTGAAACTCTTCTCAGCTGAATGTGCTATGCCAGATCAGTTCCTATTTCCTTCATAGACTTAATATTGCATTTTAGTTACCTTGTGAAAGAGCACGAAATTTCTAGGACAATTATATTTTCAAACTGTAATTTTTGTTGACAGCGTGACGGGCAAATGTATTGCAGATAAAACGGGCAAAAACAGTTATTCTAATATTGAAAATGACGAAATCGCATTGGTGATTATTTTTTAAATTGAAATGATTGCGGTAAAGCATTTGGGAACTGTTGAATTTATAATATTTTCATCATCAGTTTTTTGCCTAGTTCTTCATTTATGCTACTCAAATTACTAAAACATAAGCCATAAAATTCGCAATTTAATTGTCGAAGTAGGATTTGTAAATAATATTAAATATAATATGCCTAGCACTATTTGAGATGTGAGAATAATGTTAGAATCAAAGATACATTTTAGATTTTATGTTACTTGGAACATGAACCGTGTTTCTACTCAAAAACTTTAGATATCTTCTTCGAAATTGGCTTCATAAAAACAGACTGGACTCCCATAATATTCCAACTGACTGAAACTTACGAGTAAGATTTAAATTATTTTTGAGTACCTCAGTGAGCTAACTTTTAATCCATAATACTTCAGTTTCATAAATCACCTGGAAAAGCAATTGTGGGTTTAAACACACAACAAAGAGCATTAAAATTACTGAAGTATTCAAGTGATTTGTCTTGGTCTTCTTGATTTCAGTAAAGTGCTAGTATAAATTGGGGAAAGATAATTGAAGCCTACTGTTAGGAGTCGGAATAAATGTTTGACCAATCAAAGGCTTGATTTTATCATAAACCTACATCGATCGTGAAATAGTACGCGAAAATGAAGAGGCGAGGCAAACGGCGGTTTTATTACCCTTCCCAGAGCCATTAACGTTAGACGAATTTTGGAGAGTTAAATTGCATTTCCAATTGGTTACTTGGAAATAGCTACTTTAGAGGATCCAAAATAAATAATAAAATAATGTGTTTATATCAAGTACTTACTACAGAGGTCGATATTTGAATCGAAGTAAATGGGTGTTGGACCAGTAGCCTAATCATTTACGTTGCCTGCCTTTTAGAAATATTCAATCTTTTTCACATTAATACAAATTTGTATCATCAGTTAAGGGACAGTTTACAGAGAATTTGCACTTGTAAAAATCCGTTCAATGGCCTTAATGGTTCACTGTTCATTTTTTATAAATTATATTTAAACTATTGCCTTTATATTTAATAATGAGTTTTCCCTTAGTCTTTAATGAGAACTGAATTTCTCAATTCTGTTTCTTGAATATATTTAAGTCATCAAAATATTAAAAAACGTTTAAAAGTTTTGGTCTTCTCACCTTATTTTTTTCGAAAGTCTGGCCATCGTGTGGGCTGAATTAATAACCGGGTCTCAAAGCATCGAGAAATTCGAGTATTTTTTATGATATACCAAATTCACCTCACAAAAACGCCCAGCTTGTAGCGTTCTGTGCGGCTTTTCGCTTGCATGGATTTCTTCGAAGGGTTAATCTTTTACTCTAATTAAAATGCAATTTTAAGTTATAATAATTTGAACCTCATTTATTTATAGCACTTATAGGGTTGGACAAAGTAGTGAAAACAACATTTTGGCATCATAAAATTTGAACATGCTACACCCAAACCCAAATTGGTATGTTTTAATGTTTGTTGTCTATTATTTTTGTCATTTGCTGTTTATTTAAAATAACTGCTTTTTACAGGTGTTTAAAAAGTGGTTATAACCGTGTAAAAAGTGGCAGACCTCTCGGACTTCCAAAGAGACCACATTGTCGGTGCTCCTCGTATGGCGGCAGGCGCTAGTTTTTAACAGAAGCTGCCACAATACGAGGTGTTTCGAGAGTAACTGTCCCAAAAGTAGCGACTGCCACCTTTGGAAGAGAAGCAGAGACGTCGACCTCAGCAAAGCAGCACAGACAGGTCTGGCCGAAAGAAAGAGAGACCGTCGAATTCTCCCAAATCGAATTGCTAGAGAGGATCGTCGCAAGACCGCCGCTCCTTAAACCACTGTAGAGCTTCTCAATGAACAGCCAGAATAGAATCCAGTTTCCTCTCAAAACTGTTCCTCGTCGGTTGCTGCACAAATCTGGATTCCGCCACGGAAGGGCTGCAATTGGAGGACTTCTGCCCTCAAAGACGACAAATGCTTCAAAGCGCCTAGAGTGGTGGAGTAGAAACCTCCAGCTGAACTGGCCTGTCCCTCGAGCAGTGGGAAAATGCGATTTCCTATAACGAATCATCGTTCGTTACCTTCTTTCCCACCTCCGGCCTAGTGTGTGTACGTCTGGAGACAGCCAAGGGAAGAAGCATTTCATCCAGACTGCTGTCTTCTCCCAACCACCGTAAAACATGGCTGTGGGGGTTCTGTGCTGATGATCTGGGGTGCTATCTCTCGGGGATTCACACAGGTCCAATGAAGAAGAATTAACAGCCGAGACAATCTAGGAATTTTGGGCTTCCAAGTTCATTCTACGTTTTTGTACAGTCATTGCCGTAAAAAAATCGACTAACAAGCATTTTCGGCTCCCTTGATTGGTGTCATACATATGGATTACCCTTAGTAGGTACTCGCATTATGCAGGGCATGACCGCACTGATCAGTAAATCCCGATTCGCGGTATCAGATCGCTGCTAACTTCTAGCCACCGCCGCCTCGTCGTCTCCATTACGATTCTCTAGTTCATGCCGCTTATTGTTTTCACAGCACTGCTCAGGGGGGGCATAATCCCCTTTTATGGTTGGCACGACGCATCCTGTAATAAGTTATTTTCTTCCACGATTAATTCCAAAGGGGGTCCCATTCGTCTCCTGTCTAGAAGGTCCTACATTTTCAAGTGAGAAACCGTAGTTAGTGTTAACCCATTTAACACAATTTGAAACATCCATCCGTTATTCAGCAAAATTTATTCTAACTACTCCTTATGCCACATGAAAAACCTAATATCGATTAATTGCAATAAACGCTTACATCACTTATCTGGAAATTAAGAATTGAAGGTGTTTCACCCTCTCTTTGGTTTCACAATGAAGGCTTTGTATTTATCTACTAATATTGGTGGAACATTAACTTTAAAACATGTGCTCCCCGATTTCGGAGAAGATATTTCCTTGTATTCATAAGTCTTAATTTTTTTATTCTATCAAAAATTATAAATCTAAAATAAAAACTAACTGATGTGCTTTTTAAGCTAAATAAGTGCCAAATACTATTTCAAATATTCCGAAATCTCCGTTAATCATTGACCACGGGGAATATATACTTCTATCATTTAATTTTGGATTCTTCCCTATTCCATGTATATAACATTGACACTTTGAAAGTGACAGTAAATCGATTTTTGTAGTGATACTCTATAGTAGTTTTTAGGTTATTCAACAACGATTGCTTTCAAGTGTGTCCCATGCAAATATCATATCTGATCGTATCAGTGTTCTTTTTTGATAAATCTTAAAATGTGCACTTGGCAAACAACGCACTGCATCAAGGCCATATTGCTGAGTACTAATTAATTTCTCGTCAAAACAGAAAAGAAAAACAAAAGAAGGCCATACAAACCAGATTAATCGGGATAATCTGATTTGCTTCAAATCGTGAAGGAAGTAATTTGACAATGTTTCTGGAAACAATTACTTTTCACAGTGATATATTTTTCTGCAGCTTTTGAAAATTTAAGCTCTTTACTTAATGACAAGACTTAGGAAAAGGAGGGAAAAAGCGACTTAATGCTGTCGGCATTCTCTTGTCGAGAAATACTTTTAGCCATCTTAAAATTACTAGTTGTGAAATGAGTAGTTTTCAATAGGATGCAACTCGTCTTTAACGACATTCCTTCAAGTATTTCGCCCAAGCAAGAGTCGATAGATGACACTTGAGTCAATCAAATTTGTCCACATACTGAGTAAACCTCAAATGAACAGATATCCACCTCATTCTAATTAAATAATCAGAGAAACAGGCTACGCCATCATTTGACCTGCTCAATAAGAATGTCTGCAGTTCAAAGTGAATCAGCATCTGCTCCAAGGCCACCCCCAACCTCCGCAATGCTCATTAAGGCCTTGAAATCAGCCAGCGACCCCGCCAAAGGAGTCTCCTTCGCCTCAATTACCAGGTTAGTGGTGACTCGATGTCTTATCGCCTGCGTCGAGCCATTCTTTCTGGACTCGAGTCTGGTAAAATCATTCGCGTCGGCAACAAAGGAATTGGCATGAATGGAAGCTTCAAAATAACCAAAAAGAAGGTTACTAAAGTAAAAAAAACCGCGAAAGAGACCCCAGCGGCTCCGGAGACGTCCTTAATAGCCAAAAAGTCTCCAGCGACTATTAAACAAGACCTGAATGCCTCGTCCGCAAAGGAGCCTTCTGAGGCAGCTAAAACGACCTCACCTGTTTCGAAGAAGGCTTCAGAGGCCCTGAAAAGAGCTCGAAGGCTCCGCCATCTTCTGTGACGACCAAGAAGTCTCCAACGGTGACTAAGAAGACGGTTACCTCCGCAAAGTCCCCTGCTGCTGGTTCTGTTCCTTCTTCTACAAAGAAGTGTCTCTCAGCCTCTAAGAAGGCCTCGTCGGCTCCGAAGAAGTCATCTTGTACAACTGGGGCCTCCAAGAGGAGCGAGGAGGCCAAAACCAGTGGTTCTGGAAAGAAATCGGAGAAACCAAAGGCTGATATCAAAAAGACTTGAGGGGTCTGATTTGCGTTACATTGACGACTGTAGTTCAGCTCTATGCGAACGCTAACTCGGGCCACCACTTACGATTATTTAACTTATCCTTCAATATTTCCTTACCTTCAGTAGATTTTAGAGTCTAGATACGGTAAAGTTAATATTTGAATAACGCGGAAAATTAAAGATGTTTTTGATTGTTTTAAGATAAATGGCGGACCCTACCTAGGCTTTGAAGCAAAAATTTACATTAAGATAGCTATCTAAGTCGTTTAAGTGAGTAGCTATTAAACTGCAAGAAACAAACTCTTTAAATACTTGATGTTTGAGATGAATTCGACAATCAGGCCAAGCAAAAGAAACTTGGTGATGGCTACAATTTAAACGATTTGAAATAAATTTAACACCATCAAGGGGTTTTACCATGAATAATCGGGTCCTTTACACATTCTCTGAGATCTGTATTGTGAGCTGCACGGAAATTAACACCTTTTTCTACCACGACACCCATTCATGCGTTGGAGCGAATGGTATGGTCAAAAAAAGACCATTTCTGGGCTTTTCGTAAGATTTGGAATCCTGTTGTTGCTACACATATGGCTCATCGTCTAGATGTCAACTATAGCTGTCAGCGATTCCACGTAGGAAAGGAATTATGTTGTATTAAGGTGCTGATAATCCGCAAAAACGATTCAGTATAGACAGAAAAACATATATGAATTAAACTCAATGTAATTTTTCGTGAGAGTAAGTGCAAATCGCGTTCATTTTAACTCACTGAAGTAAATTATACCGTAAATGCATTTTGTAAAGCATAAAGGTTATGCGTGATATCTTTAGGTGGTCTAGTCTATAAAAGGAGTGCCAGGGACTTGGCATCAATGGCATAATTACAGCTCAGAGGCGATCTCAAGATTTGAGACTGTATTTTCCCTACCGCTAAAAAGAGGACATTACTTTTCGTGTTCCCACCACCCAGCACTTCCTAACCAAGAGTTAGCTTAGCTGCAGGGATTTTCTTTGTATCATTACCGATCAAGGATAGTTCATATCCAGAAACAGAGGTCACAAATGCTCCCACTCAAGGTGATTTTAAAACTTTTTTATTTTGTTGCGATAATGGCGACTGTGGCTATCAGTAGTTACTATGGTGAATACCACCTTAACAATGGAAATTTTTAAGTTATTCTAGTCACCAAGCAACTACGAAAAAATTCACTAACATAGAATGAGGCCCAAAACAGCCTGTTTTAAGCTATTAAAAGACATTTCAGGCCCCGTTTTTGCCTTATCAGTTTGAGCGAGCTCAAGACTGTACCGAAATATATACATAGGCTTTTAGCTCCTTGGCTCACCCAGCTAGCATAGAAGAGCGTCTGTCTGTAAGTTGAGCCTTGTTGTGGTTCAGGGCTATGCTACCTAAACAGTACGCTAATTATATGGTACGCGGTATCACGAAGGATGATGAATACACAAGATGTGTATTCAACAAAGTACCCAAGGTCTTGTAAAGGATTCAAATAACTATACAAAACATACCGTCATTTAGGAGAAAAATAATAAAGTGACCAAAAAATTATAAATATCTATTTATCTATAGACTTAACGCACTACTCTGTTAGAGTACTCATTCACTGGTTGATGAGATGAGAAAAAATCTTTTTTTGTGAATGCGGTCTTCCTGGGACCGTGAACAACGGCAACTTCTCCATCCGCGGTGGGCCTACTACCTTCTCTTTCGACCTCATGATGGCTACCACCACATTTCTCATTTTTTGATCTCTTAGGTCCTCTTGTGGGTAACATTTAAGGCGGCATTATAATCCTATCGCTACAATTTTGACCTAAAACGAAGACTTAGGAACAGTTTCTATTCAGGTTTTCTTATTTAAAATTTCACTTATCCCCATTAAAAGGCACACATGGATACTTCCTAATTATAAAAGTGTTTCCCAGAGTCCTTTGCAGCTGTAAATGAAAATGCTGATCTAAGTAGCATCGTTCTCTTATGAAATTCTTAACTCATATGCAACTATATGTATAATTATTTTTTTTAATGGGCACAAACAACGCAAAAATACCGCTATCGCATGCATATTTGTTGTGGTATTTTAGGGTACGTTTATGAAATCAACTGCAATTAGCGATGACATTAAATAACTGCAGTCATTTATGGTATTAAAGTTTAGGATTCTATGACATGGATATTGACAATTTAAATGAGGGAGCTTTTCCCATAGCACCGTTTTCATATTCTGCGTCCAATTCTCAATAATGAAATATCCTTTTGCGTTTATAAACGCACCCATTATTCAAATAAATGCTTTCAAATAGTATTCCTTCAGACATACTTATTTGAAAGTTGACAGAAAAATTTCACTTAACTCAAACGGGCTAATCACACCGTATCACTCAAATTGCCCAATGAAGTACTGAGAAACAGCACTTCATTAGAGCCGATCAAGGCTATGTAATTGAAAATCATCTCACTGTCATTTACGACAATAGTTTTCCTTTGAAGAAGCAATGATCTCAAATTCATGCAATGATGTTACTTTTTAATTTAGCTTGGTCTGCACTTGAGTCAATGTTTCGTAAGAATTGCTATTCTCTGAATTTTTGGAGCTAGTCGGGCTCACCTTTAAAGATCGGGTTTAGTTCCATTGCGACAGATATTGCATCTCCTGAACTATCAACCTTAACTTTTTAAACCCATAAATTGAACCTAATATTCCCCTACATAACCCGGTGGGTATTTCTGGCACTTTCAGATTCCCCCTAGGTCAACCTCCATAAGCCTTTGTGATATGGTAAACATTGAGTTGCGAAATAGGAAGTTCGAGGCCTCTTTCTGTGATTAGTACCATCACTCTGAATTTCCGAAGCTACGTTGCAGCTCAAATACATTTTGCTGTTGCATCCAGGTCCGATTCACTAGTGCATTCACTAGTGCAATGCTTCTAAGACTCCCGAAAGCCGACCTGGGCATGTTGGAAAGACGCCCACTAAAGCCTGGATATTTCTGTATAAAGTAATCATCTATATTCATTGAAGCAACAAGGGAAATCTCATTGTTTTAAACTGGTACTTTTTAACAGTTTGAGTTTAATTCGTAGCAAAGTGTAAGTGAGTCAAATAACATCCATTTGGTTTTTTATACATCCTGGATTGTAGTAAGTTGCAACAGTTTGAGCGATTAATGCCATGTAGTAACTCAGGTGTTCCGATTAATTGCATACTTCATTATTGTTTGGGGTTTTCTCTAAATTCCTATAAACAGTAGTGACGATAGAAAAATCTGGTTTTGGTAGAAATCCTCCTTTAGAATCTTCGGATTCACAGCGTAAACTGCATGGAAGCGGTAGATGTGTACTCTGTAATGGAGGGCCATCTAATCTACCGGGGCAGTGACTCATTCGAAACAAAGGAACAAAGGTGCAGCAAGGAAGGCGCACGTTCCGCCAATAGGATTAAGAGGACTGTCCGAGGGTATGACAAAACCCCAATAGTTTTAACTTTGATTAGTTCCGTTTCATCTCGTTAAATCATTTCCCTCTTCCCTGAATAAAGTGGTCGAGGCTTTAAAAAATAAAATTCAATGTGGATTTCACGGCAATGTCTTTAAAATAATTATGACTCTTCTGCTTACCAGTTAACAGGCCAGGAGATTAGAATCCTTTGTCTATAGGCTGCTTCAGTCTTTTCTCTTCAGTCAAGATAAAGCCAAAGACGTAATCAAAAACTCTCAACCAGATAAAATTAGCAATATCGATTTTCGACTAAGGGTTCCAGAATCTTGAATAAACGCTCCCATTCCGCCTCAGGTTTCCCTTCAGAGGTAATGCGCCACGTTTCTCATCGAAAGCCATGATTTAGGAAATTGCAATTTATGCAATAATAAAGTATTCGAGCGTGTGTAGTCTACTTGTTGGGTATCAATTTCTCCATTTTTCTTGTATAGTAAAATGATTATTCATATTAGTCAGTCAATTAAATTTCAGGGAAAATCTACACACACTGGTAACCTCAGCCAAAGGGAATACACATGCTGCTTCTCAAACTTAACGGTAAATTTGGTACGATCATTAAAACAGCATCAGAGTCCACCAATACATTTCCTTTAAGAATATTGTTAAGGGTGCGGCGATGTGTTTCAGGGACAGAGGAAGTCGTCGCCATTACTCCCTGGCAGGTCCGTTTCCTATGAGTTGTGAGGGCTTGGCATAGTTGTGAGCCGCGGGGCAAAACGTCGATGGTAGTAGTACCAACCGTCCCTGAACTTTGACCTAGCTCGTTTATATGGTGATTTAGACCTGGATATATACTTGCTAAGCTGAATCGTTGGGCGTTCGAGCATTTGGGGCGTTGAAAGAGGAATCCGTTGGGTCGGTGCATACTTGAGCCACTTGAGATGTAGGGGTAGTTGGAGCTCGTATCTCCATACTTTTATCAGCCAAATTAGCCAAAAACGGGTAGCTTCAGGATATCCAGTTCTTTGACAAGGATAGCTTGGACCCACTAGGGCCCTTTAACTAAACCCTGCATATCGTGCAGAAGCTGTGATAGTTTACGGTTATCAGGGGCCTTTTGGAGAAAAAGCTCCTGGAATCTTTGGGTGTCGGACTGACCGGTTCTTAAAAAAATTGTTTTAAATAACCCAAACTTATCGATCGGCTAAGGTCTCATTTTAATGGAATAGCGCCTCATCGTAATGAATCGCATATTTCTGCATTCTAAAGCCCATAACTTGAGATGATATAGAACTACCATTTAAAATAATATTAACAATTCAATAAATTATCGGACTAGTCCTTGTTCGACACAGTGCTTTCGATGAATCGAAACTGATGTGGAAATTAGTAGCGGTTGGGAGATTGCATTCTTCGATATACAGCATAACGAAAAACAGGAAAAAAACCTATTGTAAAAATGGTATGCAAGCACACTCTATCCGAAAAATGCATTAAGGAAGGCTTTAAAATGCCTATTTCACAGAGGTGATTCCCTTATTTCTCGATACTGCAGTTCTCCGACTGCAATTGGAAAGCTGTTTCACCTCACAATTCAAGAACAGAGTTGCAACAGACCCAAATGTCTCAATAAGCAATGCCTGATTTCGATCACAACGGAAAAAGATGCTTAATCCTTAAACCTTCAAGTATTCAACGCCAGTAATTTCGTTCTCTGTTAAGTCTTTTAAATCAATTTTTTGTTGGCAATTTTGATTGTCGGATAGTAACAAGCGTTCAGTCTAAGCGTCTATCACAGAGTGGAGGCAACATTCCCGTGGGCTAGCTGGTAGATTGATGTTTAGTCCCCCATCGTCATCTCCATTGGAGTTACCATGGCTATTGGACCGGTCTGCGTGCATGACAGTGACGTTGCCCCAGCGACTAAGTCCTGACAGCTGACCCGTTGATTGAATATTGGGTAACATAGGGTTTGAATTAGAACTAGTGTTGCATATCAACCTAGAAAGTCTAGAAGTAAGTTTGGGTTCTGTTATTTCGTGACCTAGATTATGGTAAAAGCTTTCAACTTAAAATGTGGCACTCTAATAGATGTCTATCGCGATTTTATCGAAATGGAACATAATAAACAAGATTGTCAGTGGTTATGGGTAGTAATAACTACTAGCAATATTAGGAAAGGATCGGTAACGTAGCTTTCACTACCTCATATGCCTTAGAAAATCTGACATTCTAACCCGGTAGCTATTTTGTTTTGTTTTTTTCAGTAAAAAATTTTGTTTAGCCTTAACAATTGGATTCACCATAAATGGCCCCTCGAAAATGATTTATGGACAGTGGTTTCTTGTTTGCTGAAATTGATTCAAATATGCTGAAAATAATCACCAATGGCTTGACATTATAAACAATACATTTTCATGGGTTATTAATAATTGTCAAAGGAGAAATTTTAATGAATTTTTAATTTATGATGGAATATTAGATTCTCAAGGAGACAATCCAAAGTAAACAATAGCTTCTCAACTCTATTGATGAGTCTTCGGTTCCACAAATTTCAAATAGGTTGGTTTCAAACGATAAAAAGAGGTTTGGTAACATTGGTGTGAGCGCTGGCCTTCGATCGGCAATGCGACTCATTAGTTTATGATTACTCGGATATTGGGCGCTAGTCTGATAACGAAGAAGCATGTTTGAGCTTTGAATCTCTTTTCTGTTCTATTTCACACACCCGATTTACATTCCAATCTCAATCCTGAACTCAGCGCTTCTAATGTCCAATGATTCCATTTTATTGACACAACATAACTGCGACTGTCCTCGGGTGCAGAGTGCAGGGGGCTTCCCTGTCCTATCTCGCTCCACTAACTCCACCAAATGGTGGTGGTGCTTGGATGACTAAGCAAGGCTGCCGTTGTGACGTACATTGAGGGTGACTCAAGCAGCCTGAGTGCAAATTGGTCGTATGACCATCTGCCTACAGTCGTCTGTGCTCCCCGTCTTGAATGAACAGCAGTTCCTAGCCTTCGAAGAGTTGGGCATCAAAGTGATGATTTATCCAATCTATTGAAATCTGAACTCTACGGGTGATATAACCACAAAAATCCGATATATCTATTTTGAGAGAAGAATTGTATGTTTGCTTGCTTGATGAATTTACCCTGTTTATCAACATAAATTGCCTTATTCCTTCCAAATTGAAGCTATTTAAAGTGTTTCAGAGTTCTTGATTTGACATTCCGTGAATCTTCAAGTTATTCTAATAAGCAATATATATATAATTGCAATCTGCTCAAATTAACCAAGCTAAATACTACCGTTAAAAGACATTTATTCCATAAATAACAAAAAACAAGTTTGATAGGTGTTACTTACTGTTCCCCACTAGAAACTTTCTTTTCTTTTTTTTATTACTTCAAGAGAAAAGGTTTTCCGCACAATTTTGAGTTTCCTGCAATACTAATAGAACCCTTACATCAATAAAGTTACAATAATATGCGCATACATGACAACTTAATTTTACCTATTTTGTTTACCATTTGTCAAATTTATTGGATTCAGTGGTTTTTAGAGTTTTCATTTAGAAAAGTAAGAATCAACTTAATCGATTGAGCAGTCAATATTTTATCGACCTGTGACGTAAGTTCCAAGATGTGCGAAAGTATGGAAAAGGGTACTTTCAAATCATTATAACTGTTTCGCAAATGACTATACATGTGGTATCACATCTAGACTCCTCGCTTAGGTCTGTGACCCGGGGCTTATTGGGCAGCCATACGGTTGTCCTGAGGTCAAATGCTGTTGGGGGAGCTTTCAATGAGAAACCCGATGATCGGGGGTAAACGGCCCCCCAGAACCGATTTCACCCAGCACACGACTGCTCCATGGGACTACGAAGGGGTGGTACTGCATGACTCACCGCTGGGACGTACCGGCGCATTAGGGCTATCTACTAGAGTTGAAAATGCATTTGAGAGTGCGAATGGGGCTGGCCCTATAAATCAGTGAGGCCAGAGGCTATTGGTAATCGATATACCTCATGATTTAAAAGTTCATTTCTTACTTAGAACAGAATGATTTATTAGGCCCAAAATCTCCACTCCTCGACATTAAGCACAAGCGCTTCTTTTTTTTTCCTAACGTTACTTAGCTGATTCAGTCTGACATACATACAGCAGCAATGCTGTTTGACAGCAACGAAACTCTTAGCATCACAAACGATTAATTTTTAGAACTAATCTAATCCAAGTCATCTTGCCTCATTAATTTCGACGCATTGCGTGCGATACGAAATGATTAAAAGATTTGGCTAGCAACAAATTGACCACAAATCGCCTTGAAACATTGTTCACAGTGGAAAATCGAGCAACAACTAGCTCCCATCCTGAATCCAACCTGGCTTTCGGGCCGTTTGCGTTACAACATCTAACGGTAGAGGTTGCCCACAGCTGACCAATCGCACACACCCACTAATAAGGCAGCCGACGACCCTACCGCTTTACAATACGATATGGTGAGCGAGCTACAAGCACCGACTGCTGGCGAGACGCTGTTATGGCGACAATGTCGAAACTACGCCCAATTTGCACCTAAGGGCTTTTATAGAGGATAAACCGTTGTGACTCAAGCCCCTGCAATCTCAACCCCAATGATTCCTTAGACAAGCGTAGTGGGTAACAATCGAAAGTAGGGGCCCTAAAAAGGACCGTGTTGACGTTCTCTATAGATGCAGCCCACGCCGCACGATTTACGCCTTCACAGATTTCTTGGCAGCAGAAGGCTTCTTAGTGGCAGTCTTGGCCGGTTTCGGCGGTGCAGCCGTTTTGGGCTTGGCGGCAGCAGCCTTCCTGGGCTTCGCGGCGGTCTTCGGCCTCTTCTCAGCGGCAGTCTTCTTCGGCTTGGCGACGCGTTTCTTCGCCTCCGCCTTCTTGGCGGGCTTCGCGGCGCCTTCAGTAGATGCAGCAGATTTCTTCGCAGCCGTAGACTTCTTGGCCGTGGTTGCCTTCTTGGCGGGCTTCGCAGCTGAAGCGGCTTTCTTGGGGGTGCCAGTGGAGGCCTTCTTGGCGGGCTTCGCGGCGGATGTGGTCTTCTTCTGGGGAGCTTTCTTAGCCTCGGCGGCCTTAGCGCCGAGCTTGAAGCTACCAGAAGCGCCAGTGCCCTTGTTACCAACTCGGACGAGGGCGCCAGACTTTACTCCATTCACGATGGCTCGGCGCAGGAAAGGCGCAATCTTCTTTTCATCGAGTTTGTAGTGTTCGGTGACATAGCGTTTGATTAGGACAAGCGACGTACCCTTCTTGTCCTTAGCAGCGACGATGGCAGCCTTCACCATCTCGAATACGGGTGGGTGAGCGACCGGTGCCTTGACTAATTTGGTCTTGGGCGTGGCAGATGCCATAGCGAGCGTTAAGAAAGCAAACTATAGATCAGTCGGAATGGGGAGGAACCTCCTTCACCCCCATTTATTGAATCTTCGCTCTAATTCAATAACGAATGAAACACAGAGCTTGGCTCATGGAATACCAATCACATCGCTGTGATAACGTGATTGGTCGTCTCTTAGGAGCCCTCACGCTCATTGGAGGATGTACTTGTGACGTTAAAGCGAACGCAGAGGTGACAGCTAGTGATAAAATAACGAATACTTGAATATAAATCCGACATTGCTAACTTTGAGCTCAGTTTCCCACTTCATATTGAACAAATATGCAATAAACGTAGCTTTAGAAGAGAGCGCACTTCGAGCTCTATCGTTTGGTAGTAAGCACGTTTACCCATGCATAAATCTGACCTTACCATTGGCGGGTAAACGCCAGTAATGTGCTGCAGCTGAATTGTAATTCCAACTATTCTTTTAATTCATGTTGAAACGATACTGAATTTCAAAAATGTTTCAAATTATTTGCATGGCTCTAAGCTTTGGCAATAAGTCCCCAAAATATCTTCGCAACAAAATTTATTCTGGAGTAGATATTGAGGAAAATACAAAGTCATAATAGCGTGTGTGGAACCAAGTTTCAAAATTTGAATAAAGGTTTTGAAGTTAAGAAGATAGTTACACTTACTAAGTACTTTGATTTTGGGTTTTTAGGATGTCTACTTTTCAGTGCACAAAGTTTTTTTCGAAGAATGATTTACCACTAATGGCAAAATATTTAGGAAATGGAGTTCTACGAAACGCCAGTCGCCATCTTGAATTTCCTAGAAGCCTAATTTTATTTCTTTGTTTTCAGGTAGCTCACTCCATTTATTCCAAAAAATAATCATAATATTAACATAATACAATGTAGAATGACGATTTTGAAGGTGTTCTAATTTAATATTTATATGAAAATTTCAAATCCAAATTGATGTGTTGACTTTTATGATTACTCATGATTATAACTTAAAAGATAGTCAGTGATTAGTAATCCGGATAAATTTTGCAAATACCGTTATTTACATAAATTCTGTATTAAAAAATCATCTATCCTGTCCATTAAGAACTAACCTAATCCCTAGGGTAAGGAGCGATTTAATTCCTACAACTTTTCCATTGATATTTTTTCTCAAGTAGGTTTTAGCATAACGTAATGAAGCATCTACGTTTTTGGTGATTTAGTGGGTTTTAAATTCTTTTTTTTTAGCTAGATATGTGGCTCCCAATGTTCAGAATTAGTGGAGGCCTATTAGTCACATTTAAATCTTGCAGTGACTCTAACTTAACTTATTCGTGCTAACTAGTAAACTCCAATAGAGCTAGAAACTGGTCATTACTTTCTGAGAAATCGTAGAAGACTTTCAGTAAGCATTGGAAAGTGCTTTGAGCCGTGGTAAATTCGAGAGGTATTATGGCCATTTTGCTTATTATGCGCAGGTTTGACCATTTTCAGTAAGTAAAGTCTACGCCTGATGTAACTGATTAGAGATTACAGACCCAGCCCTGTCTGGTAAGGAGGAATGGACTTGCTGGCATAGAGTTTTGGGTTTCAATAATTTAATCATTAGACTCACGAAAAAAAGAATACTTGCTGACTGAATCGAACATATTCATGACCCAGGCGGTAGGTTTATTGATCGAAATACTTTCAACCTTTTGTTCTTGTAATATAATGTTAGCAATATATGTTAAGGGATAGTATTCAATTTACTTTGACATAATAATTAAAGTCGTTCACTCCGCTTTAAAAGTTGAAGCCACCTTCCATTAATGAAGATGATTGTAGCCAGATTTGATGATAACTGAGACCCAATTAACTCATCATTGAATGAATGCACGCAGCACGATCATCCTCGGAGTCCATTAAAATAAAGAATTTCTATGGCTGGTGCTCAATGCTGTCCCTGGAACGCTGTGAACACCACAATTAAGCGTCATGAACTGGAAAATTGCAACGGAGGAGACTACGAGGCCTGAACTATCAATTCTATCACCTTTGCAGCGTAATTCGAGCTATTCATGATTAAAAAATCACCGAGATTTAGCCTCGTGGCCTAAACACTTATTTTCCAGGGTTTCTGAATCATATTTATCGGGGAAAATAACTAAGCATATTTAACTACAGATACAGTTTAGATGAATTTGCAAAGTGGTGGCTACAAATTTTTAGTAAACACGATAAATTCTGCAAGTTCTGTTAACGACTGTATTAGTTTAACATCAAGGAATGGAACAAAACAAACATCTTTTAGAAATGTAGTTGAAAATCGATACGATTAATGAAAGCAAAATGCAAAAATCAATACTTGAAATAAATTAAAACAAAAATGAATCCTAGAGAGTTTGAACTTGATAAAATTTCCCACTGGCTGCTTAAAATTACACTTTTTTTGACGAAATGGAGAAATTCGCTAAATTAATTTAGCTAACTAAAAACAATTACATTTGTACGGAAATCGACTTCTTACTTGAATCTCGAAAATATACCATAATTATCACTCAATACTGTCGAGGTCTGGAGACTGTGGTGGCCAGATGAGATGTTCAACTTCATTAAAGTATCCCTCGTGCCTTATAACAAAACAATTTTAACTGTATGTATTGGTACTGCATTATAATCTTAAAATATGGTGCCGTTCTCCTACGGAAACAGTTCTTGAACAACCAAAGGATGAATTTGGCCACCTGAAACTACTAAATAATCTTGGCTGTTAATTCATCTTCTATGAAGGCAAATCATTGGACCCCAGATCATCAACACAGAACCCCCACAGCCATGTTTTACGGTGGTTGGGAGAAAACAGCAGTCTGGATGAAATGCTTCTTCCCTTGGCTGTCTCCAGACGTACACACACTCGGCCGGAGGTGGGAAAGAAGGTAACGAACGATGATTCGTTATAGGAAATCGCATTTTCCCACTGCTCGAGGGACAGGCCAGTTCAGCTGGAGGTTTCTACTCCACCACTCTAGGCGCTTTGAAGCATTTGTCGTCTTTGAGGGCAGAAGTCCTCCAATTGCAGCCCTTCCGTGGCGGAATCCAGATTTGTGCAGCAACCGACGAGGAACAGTTTTGAGAGGAAACTGGATTCTATTCTGGCTGTTCATTGAGAAGCTCTACAGTGGTTTAAGGAGCGGCGGTCTTGCGACGATCCTCTCTAGCAATTCGATTTGGGAGAATTCGACGGTCTCTCTTTCTTTCGGCCAGACCTGTCTGTGCTGCTTTGCTGAGGTCGACGTCTCTGCTTCTCTTCCAAAGGTGGCAGTCGCTACTTTTGGGACAGTTACTCTCGAAACACCTCGTATTGGGGCAGCTTCTGTTAAAAACTAGCGCCTGCCGCCATACGAGGAGCACCGACAATGTGGTCTCTTTGGAAGTCCGAGAGGTCTGCCACTTTTACACGGTTATAACCACTTTTTAAACACCTATAAAAAGCAGTTATTTTAAATAAACAAATCATCAGCAAAATTATATTCCGAAAATTCTGTGTTTTTACTATTTGGTCCAAGCCCTGTACGTTAAGTGAATCATTATCGAGGATTTTATGAAGCCGTCTAATTTTATGAATTCAGTTGAATCGAGGAATTATTTTCTTCTCTTGAGAAATTTAAAAAGAAGTCCATCTTTTTATGGAATCCAAGTAGATGAGTGCGAATTTTGCCAGAGCACTCAACTGCACTTCGACTGCTGCAAGTTGCGAAATGTCTACCTACCTTGCCACCATGAGCCATTCACGGACCATAGATGGAATAATACAATCTCTAGCAATAATTAAATTATAGAAGGCTAAGTTTCGCTTTAGATTAGTGAAATGTCTGCAAACAAAGGGACAGAAGTAGAGCAGACTCCGAATACGTCGGTCCAACCACTGCACTTGTTAACTTCATGCAAAAGGCAATTCTACTCTGCTTGACTCTGAAAAATCACTAGTTCAAGTTGGCATCCGTAAATAAAATGCACAGTTCTTAGAATAAGATTATGACTGAGATGCTAAATTACTACTTCATTTGAGATTATGCAAAATATACTGAAGATAAGCCTTATTAGTTCAATGAAAAGCAATGCATAAGTTACCGGTCAACCATAGATATTAAAAGTAATCATTAAATTTTTGGAGGAAATTCGCACACTACCACCCCCTTTTGAAATAAATATTCCATTAATAAGACAGTTCACTAACACTCAACATGTGATAGCGTCTACCCACTGCTCATTCCACCTTCTTTAAACGGAACTACGTTTTGTTGTTTATGCCAAACATCTAATTTACTCTCTTCTCTCTCTTTCCCGCAACTTTAAGAAATAGCTCTGGTCTGATTTTAAAATTGAGATACGATTTGACCCAAACTTCAATTTTGGTAATCTTTGTGAACCATTTCTTCATACAGTAGCAGTCTAAAAGTCACTAAAATCGTCGGAGAAACTTTATCAGTCATCTTGCTAAAATAAAAAATTAATGAAGGATATACTGACTGAGGCTTTGACATTTACGTCCTCTTCAGAATTCGCAATCGGCTTAAAGACAATCAGAATCGCTCGAGGCTTCAGGAGGACCATGTTCTCACAGCAACTGAATCACACCCAATTCTTGACACAATTCAGCTGTAAAAGTCCAATTTCCCCTCTAAGCAACGAAACAAAAGCGACACCCGCCGACAGAACTTTTTGGCTCAATAAAAAATCCCAAAACAAAAATGACTCTATTTTGCAAGCGCACTTCCGAGTAGTGATATCACAAAGCGTCAGTGGTGGGTTTTTCAAGGTCTAATCGAACTCGGGCAAGTCGTCGATAGCGACGTCGTCGGACTGGTCGTCGGTCTCGAGGACGAGGGCGACTCCGAACTGCTCGAGGACCTCGTTGACCGCGGCCACGTCGGGGGTGTCCGCGCGCGCCCGGGGCAGGAAGGCCTGCAGCAGGCTCGTCACAAAATCCACCACCCCGCCGCCACCGCCACCGCCGGCCACACGCCCGCGTCTAGCCAAGACAACGCCACAAGCACGGTGTACAGGGGGTTGGGAACAATGGTAAAGAAGAGCACCCGGTCCTTTTCCAGGATAATGGATGAGTGGAGCCCCTGTAGCGTATAGGTACACTTAGGTTCGCCTCCTAGATGGATCCACTACCGCAGAGGGAGAAGACGTCCGTCCCAAAGTTTGAAAGTGTGTACAGGAGTGTTGAAATTTTGGTGACATGATTTAGTGCTAATCAACCAGGCCATCTAGAATACGGTCAATGAACTCAGTCAACGGGGATATTCAGGTCTCCCTGGTCAGCGATGTGAAAATACTCTCAGGTCAACGTAATACCACTTCACCCTCATAAAAGACAATAACTTCCACCATTACGCTTATTCGGACTTGCCTTTATGAAAATTAGATCGAGGTAGTTGCCTGCTCAATGACCGCCGACATGAAACACTGACAACTATCTGGCCGGATTAAGTGGAAACTACGAGGCTCTGGCTAGAAGTTAGAAGCATAACGAAAGACTGCGCTTTGATTGCGCTTGCACAACCGGTTTTTGTCGAAAATCTACGGAAAAAGGTTTTGGGGACTTGACAGAATTCAGAAGACTTCGTGGAATTGCTTACCAGTATTGTTAGCCGAGGATAACGAGGGAATCCAAAGCCACGCTATATATTTTATGACAGCATTGTTCGCCCTCCCATCAGCCAACTCATGTAAAAGTGACAAATGGCTGTCAGCCAACGTTCATGACTACGCCAGTCCTCCAACCTTTGGCCTCCACCGACTTCCTTAAACCGTCAATTAAACATTGAATGTGGTTTGGCGCTATTGAGAACGACGACAATCACCGTGTCAGTACTAAACAAAGGCCCAGTAAATCCACGGCAGAAGAAAACTAATTTTTGGAGAGGGAGACAGCTACTCTGGCTTAACAATCGCGTGGTGTTTGTGGTTAGATAACCACATTTATAAAATAGATTCAGCCTAAGACGTCGAAAGGAGAAACAGCTCAGTTACCTAGGATTGGTGGGAGCAGCAGGGAAACAGAGTGGCCAGCTGTTTGTGGCATCGAACAACCAAAAAATAAGCACCCCGAGAAGATTAGCTGCTAAAACTAACTTTCCCTGTTACCGGACACACTGAACACGCCAATTACTATTACATATACTATCGATACAATGGACTTGCAATTGAAAATCTTGATAGGTATTCTTTCCCGACCTCGTAATTAGACTTTGAAGCTACAACTTAACTCTGCTTGCGTGAGTTACAAGAACACACGGTCAAAAACTACTACTACTATCTCGCCTCATCAATTGGTGATAGGGTGTTTAGACGAATAAGTCCAGGACCCAACTATTCTCCCAATATCGCCACATAAGTAAATCACAGAAAAGATGGCGAAACGCAAAGACCCTCGTGCTTTGGGCCTACCTTTCAGCGTCGGGATCGGCAAAAGTAATACCGTCAGGAGGAGGGAATGGATCCAGTGGGTAGATGTGCATTTGGGCGAATTCCTACAACGAAAAGGCGACTTTCTAGCAACCGCATTTCTGCATTTTGATACGTGTCGCAGAGGTCAACTTCCCAGCAATGTCTGACCTCTTCCGGACACCCAAAACTATTACTATTACGCATAGTGTGTTGTAGCTGAGAAAACCACTAGCTTCTGAGGACCAGGTTTGAGGCTGTATAAGATGCTAATGACGGTTTTTTTTTTGGGAAAACTTCAAAGAAGTAATCAACTTGTCTTCTAAACTCAGTGGCTATCAACCGTCTTCTCCTTATAATATTGACAAATACCTTCGGAAAGCCCTAACCCTGCTGAAAAACTTGAAGTTACAGATTTTAGTGGTCAAGCTAAGCCCCCATTCTACTGAAAGCTAGTGCTACTGGGGGTCTATGCGATGACATGGCCCTTACAGAAAACGAACCTCCTATAAGAGCATTCAATTTAGGCACAAAAGACGATTTACTCACCGGAGGGACATACGGTGGAACATCAGGAAGATCTCGGAGGAAAATGTACCGGAGGACACTTCGAGGAGCCGTGGCAAAGCTTCGCTTTCGCCTACAACACCAAAGCACCAACAGCAACGACTTAGCCAGATGAAGTGTTTCAATTATGCTGTTCCCTACTGCTCACTTTTCTGAGTATTCTTTCAGTCGCTTATCGGGTTCAGCAGCTCGAGACTGGCCTCGAATTTGGCTGTCCTCGTCAGTGACGACCACGACGACGGGTTCCACAAGGTGGAGGACCTTCTCGACGTTGGATTCGAGCCAGGCGACTACACCTGGCGGCTGCCAGTGATAGCGCATCTGCGAGACGTAGAGGTCCAGCATCCGACCCAAAATCGGACTCTCACTGAGACGAAAGAAAACGGCAACATCAACTCATACGAACCTAAACCTCAGTATACCTTGAAAGCACTAAAAGTGAGTAAACACTGCTAGCAGAGGGACACATTTCTTATTTCGAGATGAAATGCGATAGAAACTTACTTCAATCTAACTTCCTTCCCAAACAGAAACGATCCATCGAGGTTGTCGGTTCCTCCGACTTTGACGTGTTTCATCAAGCGCGGAAGAAAACCGGGGAAAAGGATCAGGGCATCTTGAAGCTTTAAAATACCCAAAACCGGATAGTACTCCAGCTACTGATGATTAGTTAGTAGAATAATTAGTTGCACGAACCATTTTGTCGATCTCCTCGGCTGGTAGGGGTTCGCCTTTGCGCTTTCGTTTGCGCGTAGTGTTAAGCTGCAACCAGCGCGCCAGCGGCAGAGAAAGCGCAAAGTTGGGGAGCAGGTACAAATTGCGCTTTTCCTGTAGACGAAAAACGGAAAACATTACAGTAGTTGACACACGGCAGGTGGCCTATTCGATCGCCTCGCATCCCATCAAAACAAAGTTGATCAAGAAATGGTACTGAAAAGGGGACGAAGGATCTACTGGTCTACTGGATCAGTCAGGATCGAATACAAGACTAGAAAACCACCCGTCTTCACCGTAAATGAGTATGCGCTTCCGCAAAGCTAACACGGTAGATAGGCTCTATTTAAAAAGAAGCAATTCTGTAGGAATTAATTAAAATCGTTGGGGAGGGTGTTACCCTTACATTGAACTGGTCGTAGAAATCGATGAGGAACTCATATTCCTCCGAAGATATAGCCAGATAGTCGAGAGCAAGGCTGATGCCCAGAGGATCGTGGTCTGGGTCCAACCTACCAAAAGGGGAAGGAAAAAAAGCGATAAGAACCCATCAGCTTTGAAGCGATTAGCTGAGAGAGACACAAGAATGGATGAACGAAATCGCAAAGGTTGATTCCACAGTTTTACTGCCATTCTAGCCTTTCGCTCAATGAAGCACAAGGCGTTATACCTTCTTTATAAACCCAACGCAGAATTTTTGGAGATAGAACTACGCCCAGAAAGAAACACACCGATTTCTTGGTACATCCTCGAAACGCCTACGACTTCTCTAAAAGTCCAATGATGACGAGAATAAACATTATTTCAATGTCAAAACAGAATAGGAACAAACAAACTCGATTCAAAAATACGAGCTATAAAGATACTGAATTAGTAATACACATGGACCGAGTTGTATATGATACAGGTGGAGTCAAAATTCAAGAAAATTTACTTTTCACTGTTTTCGTTGTCTCTCAATGTGGTGTAAATGGAAGCTCATGATTATTTTACTAGTTAAGCGGGAATTTATCAGCTTAAGCTCAGATTTATTGCAGGGGAAAAATAAAAAAGATATCAAGAAAAGCAGAGTCAGTGCATGGATCAATCCCTAGGAAGCAAAAACCTTGATACATATAACAAGAAATGCACTAAAACCACAAACAAAACTACGTGAGGATGAACGCAGACTAAGGTTCATTCTGCCAGTGAAAATAATGTAAGCTTGTGCTTTATCAATCACAAATTCTAGTAGCATTTAAGATACAAATCTCGCTACAGGGCCATCGTGAATAGAAGTAAAACGATTGAATTGAAGAAACTCACAAGAGTAGGGCCTTGCTATACTCCAGAGCACTCCTATAGCAGCACCTGCGAACCAAACAGAAGGTGTAGCGGAAGAGGGCAATGAAAAATGAGCGATTCTCCTGCCTCCGATAGTCCATTCGGCAGGAATCCGGCGAAGCAAATGAGAAGCCCACGTGGAGAATCGACTGGTAGGCGAAGAGAGCCCGCTCCAGGAAGTCTATGCCATCTTCGGATTGGTTCTGACGTATGAGAGCATCACTAAGTTGCAACAGGCTGTCGATATGGTACGGAGATTTTGATAAAACAACCTGAAAGTACAGTGTGGCATTAAAAAGAAACGCATTTGACTAACGGAAAGAGTTTGGGGATCCAAGAGGTCTTGAAGGGCGTAAAATGCCACCTGTTTTTTGCGATATTCCCGGCTGAAAACCAGGGTGTAGTTAAATTCACCATCATCAGGCTGCATTTCAATACCAAATTTTGTAACGGGTGGCCAATCCGTTTGTTGTCTAACTAATTGTCCGAATGGGAGAGATGCATGATTGGGAGGAGCAATAGCCACAGTGGCGCCAAATTTGCGTGCCAATTCAGCATAGTAGTCGAGAAATTTACGTTTCACAGCTAACAGATCCGATGCTTTTGGTGTTAGGGTAGAAACAGGTGGTGCTGAACATGACGGCTGCTGTTGATCATATGTATTCAAGAGAATGTCATCGTCTGTAGTTGCCGACCGCTAAATCATGTGTTATCAGAAACGTTTTGATTAATACCGTATTTGACTTCTGTGTAGATTTTTTATTCTTGCGCTTTTTGCTTCGTTTTGAAATTGAAAGAGGTGAAGGTGAATCTACTCGCTCGGAGTTTACGTCAGAATCATGTATGTTGTCTCTTGGATCTACTTCTGGGAGGTCAATCTAGCAAGATGATACCTTACACAAAACAAAACCTACCAGTGAAAATATAGACTGCTTAGGTTTAACTGGCTCATCTTCCGATCCATACTCTTTAACAAATTCCTCAATTTCCCTTGAAGCAGCCAGTTTCCGCAGCGCTCTCGATGACATCTTTCACACATGTACCAGGAGGTTACCAAGGGTAAAACAATTTTCATATGCTCTTTTGAAGGTCGACAGTATTATCAGTGAAAACCACATATAGATTTATTATCACTTTCAGATAAACGAGATAATCATAGCATTATATAGAATAAATTCAAAATTGTTAAATTCAATCCAAAAAGACATGAAAATGATGGAATAAGCTAATGCATTTATTCAGCAAATAGTTGTAGCTTTTTACACTTGTAATTTAATATTTTGATCTAGTGGGCATATCTTCATGTACCACATTGCAGCCTTAAGAACAATTTCGCTCAACGGTCCACCGAGTTAAGCTTCTTCTAAATCCAGACGTTAAATACTCAGCCCTTGTTTCTACTTTTCAACAAATCTTGGTAGCTATCCTACTGTTACAGACGTATTTTAACCCCAGTGTTCACTAAAACGCTGGACATCTTTAATATAATTGTTTTTAATCTGTTGTTTTGAAGCAGTAAACTCATCGAATGAAATAAATACCAACATATTTCCACTTATTCGCTCACTTAACATTACTCTTAAAATGTGCTACTATAGTACCTCATAAGCAGGCCCACAGAAAGTGCTGTTGCCCATGTTGTTTAGTAACTTAGTGGGATTAATTATTTCCTTAATCGAGGTTTATTTTCGCCCCCAAAATACATTTATTTATCTGTAGCTGCAAATGATCAAATTTGTGCTTAAAATATTTTGGAATATGGAGAAAAAATCGATCGATTCCCGTGGTGAATGAAATGCCCTGATTGGATAATTCGAAGAAGAATTATATTCTTAGTTGTTGTGTCTCGAGACCCATTCGTGCTATTATTCTCTTTATCTACGACGGAGCTTAACACAGCAGCTTTATTGACTTTTTGTTGGGTAGATTAGTTTAGACAGCAAATTTAACAGTCTCACACAACAATAGGTTAAGCTAATCAAGTCAGTGTCTAGATTTCGGCATGTAAATAAAGAAGGAATCCAGACCACAATCCTCAGCAAAAATCCTACAAATGCTTGAACTTGTTTTCCCATTTAGTTGTCACATGTTGTACGTGTAGGAAAAAACTTTCTATCAAATAAGCAAAAATACAAACTGTGACCGAAGATTAGCGTGAATCTGTCAGCAATTCCTTCGCTTTTCAACCCCAACTAGTGGGGAGTTAATGTTATCATCCTTACCAAATCTAATTTTGTTGCAATCTTGTCTTTTCCTACGCCAGAGAGAAAGGAATATTAACTTACACCGAGAAGAGGAAGAACCAATATGATTAGCACACTCTCTTGATCTCTTGTTCAGCTAATAGAAAGTTTAATTAAAGGCACTAATTTCAATATACTTCATAGGTAATGTTCGTAGAAGAGAAACAAGAAAGTTCTAATCACGGACTACATCCACTCTTCCGGGATAAGATGTCCACGTTTGATGAAAGTACTACTGCCTCAATGGAAAGTTTACGAGGACCGATGTCGGCTCGAGTAATTCATTAGGGGGTAACTTATGATTTACTGGTTAGGTGCTCTAACTGAAGTTCAGGTCTAAATTTACTGATCAACGATTTCAAGCAACGGAAAAAAATCTTAAAAGCAGCCTCAGTCGATGTTGTAACCAGGATGGTACATTTCATCAGTCCCTTATATACAGCATAGAGGTAATAAATAGAAACTTTTTGAAATTAAATGCATTGTTGTAGCATAAATCTGCTCTTGAATACTTTAATGCTGTAAATTTTTTACAGCTATCGGTGAGTAGTTCTTTGGAATATATGCAAGACAAAAATAAAATTTTCAAATGCTAAGATAAAAAAGAGCAATGGGAGGTGTTCACATATAATCATATGGATTTTTCATAAAACGATCAATAAAAACACAATGTATTTATGCAGCCCGTATTTCTTAAGAAGAAACAATTACTACAATTTGCATGCTTGTGGGAATTCAGACAGCAAATACTGAAAGCTAGGGATATTTAATACCGAGAAATCTCTCGCTAATAAGTACCACAAGTAAGTTATTTTCCTCAGTGCAAACAAATGGTCTAAAGGATCTATAACAGTCACAAAATTTAATATTCTTTCCAATTTACTAACATATGACCTGTTACTTAATTACCATCAAAAATTAATACCATGTAAGAATATTTTACAGATGAAGATTCATCTTCTCGATCCAATGAGGTTTAATTTTGATATCAGTATTTCTTACAACCACTTATACAACCATTGCCGCTCTGTTTGCGCAGGCACTACGAGTTCGAGCCAATCCTAACAGCAAATAATATTTCAGCATTTATGAGACTGGAAGTTAGTTAGTTGCATCGCTGCATTTCCATTATATTGATGCTTATTTGGATAAATGTTTGATGTTATACAAAACAGATTGTTACGGAATGAGAATGAGCTTCTAATAACATAAATTTTGAACAAATCGTTAAAAACTTAACCGAAGCGATTGTGGTTTGAGAATAAAACAGATTTCTCACCTCAATGCACACAATTTAACTGCTTAAAATTTAAATCAGTAACCAGTAGCAGGATCATTATATCGTCAACCAAAGAAAGCCTTTCTACAAACAAATTTTTAGGCAATAATTGTATTTCCGCAAAAGAAGTGGAAGTGCAGTTCTTCCTAAAAATGTTATCCAATTAATCTCTTCCTCACAAAAATTCCCAATCTCAAACGAACTATGAAATATCTGAAATTCATGTTCTCAAGATTTTCTCAGTACATTTTTCCTTGGCTGTAAAATCAGGAGAATGAAGGCCATCGAAACCCGAGAAAATAAACAGAGGATTTAAACTCTCGTCTCGGACCTGCAAACAGTGTTTTCCTGTATCTAATCCTTTCGACCCCTTAAATCCCTATAAGACTTACATCTGACGACACTGTTACTCCCCCAGGGAGTTAACGTATTCCTTGAGTGAGTGAGGGTGGCAAGAAGTTGGTGCCCTAAAGCATGTCAGTTTTCCTTCCCTTTATTCGGAATATATATTACAGATTGGTATTTGACTGTTTTTCTAATATACGGCATAGATATTCACGCTAATTACACTTTGTTTAAAAGTTTGTACACTTCCTCATTCGAACTGGTGATCAAGAAAGTTGATGCTTCATGGAGGAGAATAACGTGAATCAGGAGAAATCGTTCCCTAAATCAACCTCTGAGGTGATTATGGCTACTGGTCAATGAACACTGCGAAAACTACCCAGCCGTGTGGACCAGAGAATTAAAATGAAGACTACGAGGTGACTGAGGCTGGAAAAAAGCAACGACATGTTATCTGATTGCATGGGCACAAAAAATCTTCTAGAAATTCTCTGGAAAAAGGGTTAGGGCCTTAGATAGAATTCGGATGTCTATGTCGAATTGCCGACCGCTGTAATAAAGCCCAGGATAGGGAGGGTACCCAGAAGTAAGACATATGTTTTGTGACAACTTTATTTGCCCTCCGTTCGGCCAAAAGTCAGGGAAACGTTAAAAATGGTTGCTAGTCAGCATACACGACTACGTCAACACCGCAATGTTTGATGACAATAGCCTAAAATTTTATTTTATTAAATGTCTTTTAAATAAAAATTGAAATTATCAACCACTTTTCGTTTTTCCTGTAGAGACACCCTTTATACTGATGATGCAAAAAATTGCTGCTATTTTTGTCTCTCCGTTCCGCCAAACCATTTGAAGGAAGTGTTTTAATTCGAATAAATTAGTTTGTCTAGTTTCAACATTTTCAGTCACAATATGTGTCCACGAAGTGTGAATACATAACTTCTCTTGCCCCTAGTTTCATTGAAATACTTTGACCCACGTCCACATTTCTTCACTCCAGCACTGTAATTTTTGATCATAAATGATGATTTGTTTCCTGTCTCTTGTTCATTCTTAGGAGAATTCACGAGAACTCTATTTCAAGAAGAAAAAGTGCCTTGTTCCTAAATCATAAATCTGTTGTATTTTAAACTACCCAAACATAAATTTCTCGCGAATATAACAACGGGTTTGCAAAATTAGCAATGGGCGACAGTTTGTGAATATTAAAAAATCCCTTTTTTTTTTCTCCTGAGCCGTGGACGTCAGAGAGCTCGGAACTAACACTTTATAATCACAATTTCAACAATTTTCTATACAGTCTCGTTTGAGCAATAAGAATTAAGGGAATATACCCAAAAGCAATTGCAGTTTGACATTGCGAGTACTTAGCAAATGGGAGTTGATGTTTGGAATCGGTTAAAGATCGTGAACTAATACAAAAGTTGATCATTGAATATTGTACAATTCTTAGAACTGCATTGCAGACATAATTTAAAGCTATTCGTTATTGCTCGTCGCTTGGTAGCCAGTAAACTACGCCCAATGACTTCTAAGAGAGTGCTGACTCCTAATAAAACAGCAAATGTTGGATTCTCAAACTAGTTCCCAAACGGCGTCTTAGTACTGATTCATACTTTATACCGACCTTCTTTTTGTAGAATTTGCCAAGAATGAATATAGAGCTTTATCAGAACACTACTTACAGTTATCTTTAACTTAAGTTTGAAAAATAATTCAAGAAATTTATAAAATTTCATATGATTCATACTCATCTATAGCTTGTCGCACTCAGTGGGTTGGTCATGGTAAATGTTTAAATGTTGAACACTGCAGAACCTATCGTATGATTGATCAACATAATTTTCCCTACATGTCATACAAAAGTTATCGAAATTGTGATCGTGAAGGCAGTAGAAGTCGGCGACAGTCACACGACCGCTTTTCAATGAAATTTAGGCGATTTCCACTAGGTATGTGCTTTCTACTTGCTGCGGCAGTGGCTCTGAAAAACATCATTAATCTCAAACGAATAAGACTCGATTCCTTGCCAAATTCTCACCTCTGAGATTAAATAATTTTTCTATTTACTCTGTGCTGTCATCGGAAGTTCATAGGGAGCGATCGCCGATCCGCCGACATGGTAGAGTTGAAAGCAGACAGGAGTAGAAACTAAGATTCTCAAACAGATGCAAAAGCAGATATTACGGATTTCGCTTTAGAAGAAGGCAGTCTACATTGGATACTGAGAGGACACGTAACAGAACGTGTTCAAGAATGCCTTCAGAGAAAAGGCCATTCAAATCTGCCAGTAAAGAACTTGTGCACAGACAAATTAAGGAACACAGCAGACATAGAAACGAAAAACCAGTCTCAAAATCTTCTTCGAGCAGTCTGTCTCTTTCATTTAAAAAAGGTGTGGTAAAGAGAACTTGAAAAAGAGATAATCACAGTTGGAAGACCTGCCTACATTTGAAGATGGGGAGCTTGACCACAGACATAGTAGTTCTCTAGTAACTCCGTCTCCTGAACCCGGAGAAGTGCAACAGGAAACGCAGGGCTGGAATTCGGGTGCGAGGAGAAAATTCAGTCCGGTGAGAGGGCTCTCTCTCCAACACAACCAGTTACGAAGATGCCTTCGATCTCGAAATCCTACTAGGCGTTCTGAAGATCATTGTCCCCCACGACCGACAATGAGGCAGAAGATGAGTGGCTAGATAAGTACTCGTCATTCATGGCTTATTATGGAATGCATGTGCCCAAAGAAGTCGCCGGGTACTTGAACTTCTACAAGCTCTTCCAGATTAGATAGCTTCGTAAGCAAAAGTACTCCTTTTCCACTTTTATTCAAGCAGAAAGCTTAACTTATTTCGTTCTGCCCAGAAATAGAGTATACACAATCTTTTTACGAAGAGCATTTAAAAAGCTTAGGTATCTTCAACTGGTGGTAATACGCGAAGATCAATCGGCCTGTGACACCACTTGAAAAAACGATCACATTCTGTATGAATTGCTTCGGTGCAAGTAGGTGGCAGTAAGTTCAATTGTCCGATTAGACGAAAATCGATAAACCGGGCTATAAAGGGATGGTCTTTGATCAATAGCATATATGTAGGTTCATTTTTCTTTCAAACGGCCACTTTTGCACTCAAACAAAGCGGTGGCTACAATAATGTTAGTGCAAATAAGGCCTGAAGAACTATTTTTGAAGAGATAGAGCTGCCCGAAGGTCTTGATGAAATCTGCAAAAAGTAAGCGCTATTATTTTAAATTTACTTGATTCGCATGCCCTACTAGTTGTTTCCACTTTTTTTCGTGATTCACAGCTTTAATCACACTTGCCGTTGCTTCTACTTAGGTTTCTCTTGCCAGTTGGAAAAGCCACTCTTGAACTGGGTTGCAGGCTGACAGATATCCCATTGAGACATGGTGTAGACCCTGAGTCCTACTTTTCAGAGGAAGAAATTCTTTTGTGCGCAGCTGAGACCGCCGAGTCCCTGTTTAAATCCCGACTCCAAGACAAAACTAAGCCCCGAATTACGAGATCTTCGACGTCAAATGAAGAGCGAGATAACGGTGAGCAGATTTATTTGTCTCACATGAATCTTCTAACAATGTTGTGAGGAAAGATTAATTTTGCCTAACTGTGGATAATAATACAATGAATTGATACCCAATATCACATTCGAGGGTTTAGCCGGTTATTTGAATTTTAAGCTCAGTTACATGAAAACTCTCGTTTCTACTGGATGGATTTGAAAGTCTTATCAAGGATGGGTAGTTGATAGTTTATAAATCGAGAGCTTCTAAAGATATTTGAAAGACAAAAATGACAATGCTCACAAAGAGCTCCAAGTAGCCTTCGTCATAGTCGGAGTCTCAATCGGGCTTCGGAACTCAGTTCTCATAGAATAAGATTCAAAATGCCTGAACTTCTGCAGGGTGTTTCACTTTGGTCCGAAGTTTCTTTTCATTTTAGAGGATTTTCAAGGGCATTTTCAGTGATTACTTGCGCCTCTACGATGCTTGCCTGAGCAGTGGTAGCGTAGGTCTACATTGAATGCGATTTTCCTGGTAGAAGTTGAAAAACAAACTACCAGGCAATAAAATGCAATGCATGAATCCGCTAATATTTTTTTCTGCACACTTTCGAGGAAGTCTGTTGTCATGCTGTTAGCTTTCTTAAGCCCTATTTCGATTTCTGGTGGGGTGAATTATATAGAATCAAGATTTTCAGTTCCTTGATTCAGACGGGGTTCCGGTTATCTATTCTTCTCGTTGCAATCAAATTCAAAAGATGAAGAATGTTCTAACCTTTTGAGGAAGGAAGCGCAGTATGCGTGAACACCTTTTAAACATCCGGAAAAACAATAAAACATTAGTCTGTAAAATTTATCCAATACAGTTTATAAACACAACACCTAAAACTGAGTCAACAGCATCTTAGAGCTTGAAGTGCAGTATAACTTATCCCTTCTTTGCTCCCTTGCTTAGCCCACTAATTTAGGTGTAAACTAGACTACTACCTAATTTTAGATGGCCAAGCACGTGAGAACAAAGAGAACAGTGAAGGTTTACGATCCAAATGTGGAGCATGCCAAGATCTACTGAAACGAATTCCCAAATCAAGACATTTCATAGCACTTGGAAAACAATTCAACAAGCAAGTTCTAAAATGAGGCTGCCATCACCAGTTCATAAATGCTTATCGGGAGATAAATACTTGATGATACATGAATTGCAACTTACCTGTGAACACACATTAGCGCAATTACTTTTCTGCATAGCTTTTTTTCCAAATCATTGTAGCAATGACAAAGATAGAGTCTTATTTGTAACCATTATTGATTAACCAACAGTTTTGTCAAAATCTAGTATTTAATGCTTGCAAGAGAATTCATTTGTTGATTGAAATAAAGATTTACAAACAATTTATTCTACTCAAATCTTAATGAGATATTTATTTTTTTATTTGGATTGCAAATTCGCAGAATCTTATTTGTTTAACCGATTACACATCTTCAAATTGAGGAGTTTTCAATAAGCAAATAATGGAGTGATCCTCATGTGCTTTGAATTAGGGTCAGTTTTGTTCTTCATATATGCTAAAACATACTGAAACTGGTTATTAAATTATTTCAACTTAGGAATTGAGATGATTGATTGCAAACATTTAAAATTCGCATCGAACAGTCCTTTTTATCCACCTATCACCTCTCAGTATAATTAAGCTAGTTTTAACAGCTGAAATATTTACAAAAGATTGTAAGACCAGCTTACAAATTGGGATATCAATAAATTTTGATTTAAAAATTCAATTGAATTGAATAATATATTGCTTATTTTCAAAATTAGACTTCTCGCTAGTGTAGCGAAACCAAGGTTCTTCCCCCGCGTGTGTCCGGGCCTCTATTAGGAAGGTGTATGCGGCCTCGTCTATCAATAGAGCGACCAATAAGAATTTAGGTCAGAGCACACAATCCGTTCATGGCTAGTGGAGTTGGTGAATCAGGGTGTAGCCGGCTAGGCGATGCGCTGACGATGTCAAGTTAAAATGCTATTGTATCTTATTTGTTAACAATTAATTTATTAATTTGTAATTATCCTATTAAATTTGAATCGGTTGAATGAATCAATGGAAAATTTCTGAGATCGGATGTATAATGCTCCATTATCACTCATTATCAGCCGATTAGGTTCAACCTAGTTTTATCGCAAGACTCCGGCTGTTGATACGTAGGTATTCCTGCCTTAATAAGTCATTACACTGCTTTAGTAAAAGCAGAACTCATCTTATCATGCATTTTTAAATAAAAACAGATTTTCTTTCGGCAATTTAATTAGAAATACTTCTGAAGCCTATTTCAAATAATGACAACAAAGTGCTTTTAAAAATTAGAGTTAATAACCATTATTTTCGCCAACTTAGCATTTACATTCCTATTTGATGCTAATCCATTTAATCCAGTTTTTATGAAAGAGATTAAAGGCAAAAGGCAGCTGTTAACTGTGAAATTGCAAAGCACAAAGTCCCGAAATTTACACAGTGAGTTTTAGCTTAGTGATGATTTTATTTTCGTATTAAGTATGCTTCGAATACTTAATACGTATAACATGTTATGTGAGTCCTTTACAAGGAATACAAGGTAGTGGATTTATAGGAACTGTGCCATTTCTCCACATAGATTGGCATCCAAAATTTGTCCATAACCTACGACTTTTAAAAATATGATGGAAAGCGTCAGTTCTTATAAACGGAGGGTATAGCAAAGGACACGGTTTCGATCCGCGGCATTGGCTACTCACGCGGCTTTGATAGCAAATTTGATTAGTATTATCAGGAAAGGAAAAAAGTCTTGCAAACAGCCAAACTCAACAGATATGATTGAAATTAAAAAACGCAGGGAATTTACACACTGGCGTCTGTTACAGCCTCTATCGTAACTCCGGAATGTGGTTCAGGCTGATCGTACACTTTCTATGGAATAAGGTACCCAAAGTAAATTTTATTCTGGCGTTTACTAATTGAACAGCTTTTTAGCAGGGTGATTAGTGTCATTGTCAGCGACAGCGCTCATACGTAACAGGCCATATTTGTTAAAAACTAGACTGGTATAGTTGTTAAAATTGGCTTGCAAGCATTTGAATTTTCCTTGCCGTTCGATTGATCAATCACTGGCGAGCCCCGTCACCATTTTAGCCTAATCCCCTCCATCACGCTCAGGTGACTTTCAAAATGTCTGCTACTGCTGCTGCGTCAAACGTCTTCGTTAATGCCACTTTCTACCATCCACAGCCACATCGTAGTCCCCTTTGTACCTATTTATGTCATGCCACGTTGTTTCCATAGTGTCCATTGTCACTTTCCTTCGAGAAGTGGTCAGGACCTCCTCATTATTTCGATGGTAAGCTTAAATCATCATGATAAAAATTATTTTCCTCCGAAATTCAGATTCTGGGTTCCTGTCATCCATTTCTTCATTGTCGTAAACAACATGGATGGAGAGGGGCTTGAAATTTGGAGAACTTGTTGTGCATCAGTATTTGATATACATCTAAAAAGCAAGCAAATTTTATTCTATAAAATATGCCTTGATTCTCTGCATGAACCTTAGAAAATCCCACCATAATTGTACCGCTGAACATCAGAATACGGTAGTTACTAAAAATAGATCACTCTAGTTTTATTAGCTGGAATAGGTATCCGCCATAATTTTTGTTGTCCACCATCAACATAAAAAAATGTTTTAGCGTGACACTTAATGAACTCATAACTCATCTAATCTTTCAATAAAATTCGACTTCTATCCACTGAGATTGCGCAGGGTGTAGCAATAAGGAATACATTTTTTGTTCAAATGTTAGTTTTTAACAAAAATGAACAAATCAAATGCATTTTTATAAAATATTAATCTGAAAATAAAATTATAATCACAGAGCTGCATCATGATACATTTAGTGGAAGAGCAATAAACATCTCTTTTTTTGCAATACCAAACGCTATTCTTTGACGTCCCGATTTTAACCGTACTAATGGGATGATTTATATTTGCTCAAATTCTTGTACACAGTCTTAGAAATTGTTATCGAATTGGCCTTCGGCAGCAGAATCAATTTCCGAATTAATGTTTCACTTATTTTATAATGTATCTTTATAATTAAACATAATAAACAGTTCTTGTTTCTTAGTGAATATGATTCCTTGAATTATACTACCGGCACCGGAATAATTACTAAGGAAATTTTTGAGTCATTGTATCCATTTGGGAGTTTAACGAATGATACGTTGAAATCAAAATTCAAGCGTTGTGGCTAAAGTTTTTGATGGAATTTCTTTAAGACAAGACAATTCTGTCATTTATTGCTTTTTTGAAAAACACTTCTATTAATTAGAGCCCTTTCCAAATCTCACGGAGACTAACAGATGATGATTGTTTAAAAAAGTTACAATTAATTAAATTAAAGACATAAGTCTATTGGTCATGTCTGTAGATTATAAATGAGACGGTTTTGAGCAATTCACAGACCTCATTAATTATAACTTTACCAGATCTCGAGATAAGTAGACATATTCAAGCAAACAGAAATCGTCGCTTTAGTTTTTACAAACGGCCACTAAATATACCGAAATAAATGAGAGTGGATTTTAATCAGTATCTAGTGATAACATATTAATCATAGGAATAGTAACAATAAGGATTTTTCTCAATTATTAATTCCTTAAATCAAATAAAAACCATTTTGCCCAAATGTTAACTTTGTATACAGCATATCTTGTTGAAAAGTAGCATGATTTGGAGCCATTTTACGTCACTGAAATCACTTGAATTTAGAACATCAAATAAACTACGATTTACGAATTTCTTTCAATCTTGGTAAAACTGGCAAGTCAAGAGCTAATTTCACTGTCACCAGCATTTTCGATATCTCAAAGTAAATTGTGCCATTGTTTCTACTAATTTCTATTATTAAACTTCCCCGCAAAGTATAATTTTACTGTTTTTTCGGAAACGATTCAAACAGTAGTTCAAAATTTGCTTCAGCAAATGACCTCAGAATTAATTTAGGGTATTTAGAGCCTTTCATAATTTTAAGCCGGCTTTAAAATGGAAACTGGAATGGAATACAGTTAAATGTTTTCAATTTACTCAAAATTTCCCAAAACTTTCCAGCTGGAAAAATAATCAGCCTTCAATATACATTGTCCATAGAATTTCCAAATGTCCAATCCATGTAAGTCATTATCGATGGCGAGTTAATAGTTATCATCTCAATTTCAACAAGGTTAGGTTCCTAAAATGACTAATTTTATAGCGAATTTTTTGATTCCATATATTCACAAATCGAGAAAAAACACTCGTATAAGAACTAATGGGCAATCAATATTTATAGCCTTCACGGTCAGAGTTACTGATGGAACTTTCTTAACAGCACGTGCATACGTATGTTTGATGAACTTTTAAACTTATTTTAATGACTTCTCAGGTTCACAACACCGAAAAATTTAGGTTCATGTCTAGAAATACTGACTTAGTTTATTAAAACAAAGCACTTTCATTTCCTTCTACTCTTATGCCCATTTACTCTGTCATCTGCAATAACAGTTGGTGATCTGCTCAAATAAGGTAGATCATTGAGAGAGATAAGCTGATTAGGGTTGTTTATGAAATAAAAATCTTTCTCAGCCCAGTTGTTAAAAAATAAGAAATAAATATAAATGATATCCGTCTGACTTTGTTTAAATTACTATTTTTCGATAAAGAACATCGGATTAGTTGTCCAGATGGGAGATAGCTGTCAGGAAGGAAATGAATTACTACTATTATCTTATTTCATGTTAGAGAAAGTTTAAAACATTAAATATTGCTTCGTGACGGAAAACACAACCAATAACCAAAAATTGTCAGATGTTTGGGGTTTTTAAAACTCATGGAAAAAACCCCATCATTTCCTTCTTCCATTAAATCCTCTTGATTCCCTCCTAATTTTAGTGTTGACGAGAACAGAGCTCAGTGATGTGAACTAGGTTGATTGTAGCCTTATATCTGCGTTTAATTTAGGGCGAAAGCTTAGCAAACATTGCAAGGCCAAATTCAGTTTGAGGAAGCAAGAATCCGATGGTCTCACAAGGGTTGCAGTTCGTGGCATTGCGTGATGGTCACTTCGGGACGCTCGAGCATGGATAACCAGTGAGTGATTCCAGTGCCCTTCGCTACCATCTCGTTCCCCAGAACCAGAATGGCAATTGGTTTGTCTAAAATTAAACACGTTTAAATCTCAAAGTGTCAGCTAGGTGTGATTTAATGGGTATTGGTTCCGATCCAATTCTATTATGTAAGGCAAACAAATAATGAAGTGGTACAATCGACAAAACGGCAAGCACTGTGGAAGAGTACCCAAACTTTTAATGATAATTGAAGTCCATGTGTTTAGTACTCTGACCAGGTTTGTTTAAAACTAATTCAGCTTTTGACCGTCCTGCACAATTAAATAGGCAGTAATGCATAAATTCGGGATTAAGGAAACCTTATAAACCTATTCTGATTATGAATTATCGTAGCCTTTTGGAATAGCTATATTCTGGCTGTACTTAAAAGTGAAAATTGTGGTTATTAGACAGAACACAAATTTAGTCGTTAGTGTTGTTTTGATTTCGTGGACAAAATTTAAACATGAATTTCATTTAATTGTTACCCAGGTAGTTAACGCGTTGGCTTGTACTAATTACTATACATGAATGGGTGGTTTTGGATTGCTCACCGAGATAACTTACTTATGACTTTATGAATTTAACAAAGCAAAATAGAAGTAATGCTTATTATCATAATTCCTTACTCATACCATGTCATATAAATTCATTTTAAATGAAATTTTCAGTGAGTGAATTTTTAAGCATATTTAGTTATTTAAAATGATAATATTTTGTACTCAAGTCTCCAGAAGGCATTAAAATTGCTGTCTCAAGAACCTGTCTTGCTTGATAAATTGGCCTTGTCCTGTTGTTTGCATTGCATAACAAGGTTTAACAGTGACGGGAGCAATTTCTACATAAAATATGAATGCCAGTGTTGTGGCAGACATTACCAAAGAAGCCAGGCTGGGTGACTATGACGCGCAGGTGGATGTTGCTGGGGTCTCCAAGTTTGGAGAAGGTGAAAGACTCGTTAAAGCTCTCGCGGGTATCCAAAACCTCTGTCCGCTTTGCTTTCAGCATCTTGCTCTGAATACCTTGGCAAACCATCACCTTTGCGTACACATCTTCGCAAAGACAAAACACCCACTTATGAAATTCTTGTTGAATACTTTAAACGCTAAATAAATGTCTCATTTAATCGAATTTAAGGAAAAGATTATAATTCTAAGAATCACCTTCATATAGAATGTTAAATTTTCAAAATGCAAACTCTATTCCGTGTTCCATAAAAGTAAGTGAAAAAGTGGTCCGATTTAAAGCGTTATAAACAGCGTATCTACGTATGATCACTTATTTTATCCAGTTTATTTGCTGACCGTTTTACAGCACAAGCGACGACATCATCACCTAGTTCTTTTAAGGTATATAGACCATTAATTTACCATTTCCATAATCATTTAGATAAAAATGCTTTAAACATGGCCCAAATGTAAGAAAATAAACTAAATGTTTCGTGGGTCCCTTCTTTCTTCTGAAGCTTCCTTTAACAAATTTTACATATGCTGTACATCAACCATAAGCTCTTAAATAACCTGAAATCGGTCCAACTATTTTAATTAGTGTTTTGAGTTTCACAGATATGTTTCAGATCACTTTCAATGTCGAGTATTCCTTTTCCAATTAAAAAGACCTACGGAAGCCAAAGCTCATGCATATTTTAATTTAAAAAACCGAGAAAGACAAACAATTTCACAGATTTTAGTGTGAAATATCTTAAAGATTTCTATAAATTTTAACATTATAGAGTTAGGTGGACTGTTTGGCAGATATATCTTCCGAATCTTTTTAGGATTGCCAAAACGTTTCTACCCCGAGAATATCAGGAATAAGCCAATTAGTATCTAATTTGAATGATTTTTGGAAACCAACAGCGTGATGAGGCTTGAAGAATGAAATAAAAATCTCACTTATCGGCACGCCGGTGGACCTAAGAGGGAGGTTGTTGCATTCGAAAAGCCCAACTGTCAACCTGTCAGCTGATGGGAAGTACGTCAGGGATGTGACAAGTAGAATGTTTCCCGGAATCTACGAAAATGAAATGTTCTTTTATTAAATCCAGCATGGACAAATTTAGTTAAATTTTGACTCATTAGCAGCCGCTTTATGGGGCATGTTTTTGGAGCTTAGGAATGGCGGTATCGAGGAAGCAGATCGACCGTGCTGTTTGAACATAAGTCATCCGTTTTTAATTTTGTGTTTAGTATATACACATTCTAGTGGATATAGAATCTACTTAAGACGTTGATTACAAGCGAATATTGGAGTTATTTTGAGCCCGTATAATGAACTCACTGACTTGTTGGGTTATGGAAGGTTAGAAATCGACCGTAATGGAAGGCTCAGATAGGTCACAAAATGGTCTTCGTATGACACCTTCGAAAATCCTCATGGAGAACAGAATTTGAGGATTCAAGTTGTATAATACTTACCACAGGGAATTAATTCAGCCACAGATAAATAAATAAATAAAAATATATATATACCAGGTCATCCGTTTCAAACCGTCCCAGACTACGAATCAAACGATTTACTCTTCGTATATGTTACCGTACATTTGAGTAAATATTTGGTTGACAATCTTGCTAGAGACAATGCACTGCTCCACTAATGGTCACGCCATCCTAAAACCAAACAGCCTTTCCCAACTAAAAAAATTTTAGTACCTCTTCACTCTAATATTTTCAAATAAAATTTCATTACATAAGGCATTAGTACATATCATTTGAATACTAGATCTTCAATATCTGGAAATATTCACGACGCCTAAAACTGAAGTTTTTACGAAAAATTTTCCATGGGACGTGTTTAGACAAAGATTATAAATTACAGCGCTGTTATAGATATTCACATCTTTGGTTTGCGAAGATTATGCGGACATTTTGCTTTTGCTACACTGAATTTTACTCAGAGACTTCAATTGATTTAAATGATGAAGTTTGATAACGTATTTTAAAATGATATATTTTGACTGAAATAATTTTTGATATCAGAAGTGGCCAACAGAGTGACCATCTTAGTAAAATATCTCTGAGCCTGATGAAATAGAAATCAACATACGTTCGGACTATCACCAAGTTGCAAATCTCGAGACAACCGTACGGGTGTCCACTCAGAGTCCGAACGAGAAATGATAGAGAGAGGCATTGTTATGTAGCCTATCGGAAGAGTTCTTTTCGTTTTCTCGATCGAGAGAACATCCAAGCGCAGATTTTGATTAGCCAAGTCGTGTTTTGGAAGCTGAGAGTTCACAAAATAGAAAAAAATTATTGCGTCAACTTAAAGGACTTTAGGCTATATTCTCGAGGTATATTTTGGAGGATTTACTAGTGCGAAACGATTTCCATGATATCTGCAAAGGCAAACCATCAATTCCAGCTACTGCTCGCACTGCACGAAGCTGTATTTGATGTTATCTCTGGTGCTCTGCGTTGAGTAGAGTAGCTTTTGAGTAGTTCGTATCTGTTAAGTTACCGTAAACCCATTTGAAATCGTAATTTATGACTTCAGTTTTATTTTATTCTACGTCACATTTCAAAGGGGTCCCTACTCAAAAATCTATTGCACATGACTGAAATCTCTTTATTATTATTATTATTATTATTATTATTAAATAACTAATATTTGTGAGAATTAAACCGTCCAAGAACTAAAACGCCCCATATTTTTAAAAACAGGTTGTAATTTGGAAAAAAAATCGTCTGAATTTTATATTTGGTCTGGTTTATGCAAAACTACCCAATTAAACTCACTTGAAAAGTGAAGGATTCTTCGAACGTCGGATTGTTCGTCTGCTTCTTTATTGAAGTTGTATGGAATTTTCTTTCAGCATTTTCGATGTAAATTCTAAACAATGTGGGATAAAGTCATCAATCAAACAAATCCAAAATGTACCAAAGTCTTAATAAGTTTATAAAAAATAGAAATTTAATAAATCATTTGAATTCATTTCATAAATTTAAACGGAATACTGAATCCAAAGAGCTTCTCACGCTACGCTGCCAAAAGAATTTAGCAAAATTTATGCTTTTAACAGTTTGCATAGTAGATTTTGATGTCTTAGTGCATCTTAGTAGTTTTAGACGTTTCACTTATGTAATTGGACCCTTTTGTCGAATGGAAAGCCATAAGCACTGAAAAAAACTACAAAATATATTTAGTTGCATTCGAAAATCGAATCAGTTGGAAAAAAATGAGGGAGAGCACAGACAAAGTTATTTTTTAGTTCTTTACTCTTCCAAACTCTCATTCCTTTCGAAGAAACAGTGGAGATACGTCCATTTTTATTTAAAGGACCGAGTTAAAGTCTGTCAAACTTGGGGTAATGCCAGAGCTAGTCAAATCACAGTTCGAATTTTAAAATCTACCAATATCATTTTTCAAATGCGGATTTTTTCCAGGAATTACGAGTCTATCATTGGTTCAATCCATAACTAACCGTAAAACTGCCACTAAAGGCAAAAACTGCAACATTTGTACCAATTTAAATGAGTAGGATCTGTGCAAACACAAAGAAATATTCCAACTCATGATATATTTATATTAGTATTGTTTTAGTTGAAACGATGCGGAATTGTCTGCGAATGAAAGGAATTGGTATATTGGGACATTAGGCGTGGTTCAGGCCTCCACGTCCGGTGATTTCTGCCCATCGCCACCACTCCAGCAAGTCGATTATTCAATTTTAACTCAATTCCCACAATTTGTAGAATTTGTGCATGTAACCAGTTCCCGTAGTGATGCTCATCAGCAAACTGAATAGAGGTGGACTGTATTCACTAGGACGACAGACACGGAGGCGTGCACCAACCAAATCCCACCCTGATTATACTTGAGTTTGATGAATCACACCTGTTCTGTCTGACATGCAGAAGATTAATATAGAGGAGATTAATGATCAGTCAATTATGCAACCCTAAAGCATAGGAAAACAATATTTTAATAAATATAGAGTCAGTACTCTAAAAATGTTCATGTCTTACCTGATTCTACAGTCTTGTGTGGGAGCCGGTGTTAGCAGACTGAGGGATGAGATATCATTCGATATCATAGCTGAGGTCGAACGAAACGACTGGTAATGTGGCGAGCGAAGGTTTCGTGCCTTATGAATGGTGACAAGCAACTGCTCCACTGCTTCGTCATAGGAGACAGTGAACCAAACGCGGCCCAAGTGACCTATTGGGACGTCATAGAGATCTTCATTGATTTCGCTCAAGTAGAGATTCGGATCAAGTCGACCCAATTCCCGACTCTTTGCTGGAAGAGGAAGTAGCGTATTAGTTTAGACTTTTCACAATGAGATGGCTTTGAGTAGTCAATTAATGTCAAGGCTCCATGCGTAATTTTCGAAGTTGGATTCAGTTGGCTGATTAGAAAGTGTGAAAAACCTCGACTAAAAACACGAAGAATCTTGCTAAATTTAACTTTATTGAAAGGCCTACATCTTTCTTCTGAAAGCTGCAATCATTTAGTGGATATTGTTTCTTATTTCTCTCCCTTAATTTCATAATATAGGTGAATTATTATCCAACAGAAAAATATTTGAGAAACAGCTAATCGTAATGCCCCAGAGTCATGGCCTATTGAAAAACAGTTCTGTGTCATCCAAACATGGCCGTATGAAGGTAAATGTTCTAAGAATATATTAAAAGGGGATAAGAATGCAACTTATGCTATAAATATATGATATAAATTGCCTTTTTAACTGCGTCATTAAGAGTCTTTAGGACAAATACCATATCGCGTCGCTTAGAGATGAAATTGGTCAGAGCCGTTTGGTGAAATGACAAGTGCGTAAATATACTTCTACTAGACGTTTTGCAAAAATAGTTAAGCACACTACGTTTTGATTTTTTTACAGCACACTAACTAACTCTTTCATTAACCATAAACATTTTACTTTAACCAATATGATGTTAAAGTATTTTGCTCTGGCGAAATCAGTCATTTCTTTAGCTATATTTTAGTCGCTAAAATCTTTGGTGAATCTCGCTTGTGAAAATTCCGTTCCCTTTTATCAAACTAAGTCAAATTTAGTGTTAAAAAATGGCAATTTTTCCTAATGTATTGTAGACCGATACTCATGCCATATGTTAAATAGTGATCTATTTTTAATTTAAACGATAACTTAAGCATTCTGATGAAAAGAGCGTTCAGCACATCGATAAGAATATCAGGCGTAGAAATAAAGCAAAAGTCCAAAAATTGCATTTATTTAAGGTTATAGCATGTGCTCTCTCATGCGATAGAGGCCTATGAAACGCATGAAAGTGTCTTTTTCGTATTAAAACCCACGTTATGGAACTTACCAAGTGTGCTGGGTTGATACCTAGCCGGAGGACGCCATCTTGGTGAGCCTTCCATTTCCTTGCTAGAAGCCGAACTCTCAACGGGCGACTGACGAATGAATGATGAAGTTGATGTCGTGAGGGACTGTATGGAGACAACAGAAGGAATCGAAATGGAGCGTAGACCTTCAGAAACACGGTTCTTGATCGTTTGAAGCATTATGGGGGAATTCACCATCCCCTCTGGGAAGCTTTGCTCGACTTAGTTCCAGACATTTGCAAAAATGCTGCTTGAATGCCCGCCACGTTTCGGTTGGACAAATCCCGACTCTTGTCTTACAGCTTAAAAATTAACATGAGCCAATGGAGAGGCGGTAACTCAAGGCATGCACTAAATCCACATTCCAATTGGTCAGAACGAGCTTGCTTTGGGAAAATAAATATGTACTTTATATATGATAATTGATCTGTGGCAGAATATTTGTGATTCAAGTCTACTGCTTCTTAAAATATAAATATTTTTACTTTTATATATTAAACAATAATAGTTTTTAATTGTCTGCTTATTCTAAATTTATAAACGTTATCTTGAATTGATTAATTTACTTTAAATGTATGAACTGCTATATCATATTAATTTTCATATCGCTAACTTAAACAAAAATGCAGCTTTTTAAAATCCTTCAAAATTCCATGTTAAGCGATGCAAATGTTAGGGCTCATTGAAGGCTCCTGCTAGTTGCTCTTGAAGAAAAACCAATTGTTATATTGTTAACAACACTCTATGACGAATAGGTCCCGATAATTTAATACAAAAATTTCTCTTGTATTAATCATTTTATCACAAATTGCACAGGTATTGATACAGATAAAGCAACGAGTTGTTCAGCGGAGAAGGCTTCAATTATCAAAACTATAAAATTATGCAGGAACATATTAGAGAAATTTAATCATATTTAATACACATATCTGCAAAAGATCGTTATGAAAACAATTGAAGTAACTGGAATCACTGTTCTGCAAATAACTCGAATCCCTTTTTTGTTTGCTTCCAAAAATACATCGATGAAACAATTATTGAAAACAAATATCACAACGTTGAAAAGTGTGAGTACACCAAATAAGTAGTAAATAGCGTGCCAGAGTTCTTGTAATACGTGTTAATGATGTCTAATTTTCATGCTGGCATAAAATTCAAATTTTGTCTTTATTTTAGACAAAGGTAGGCTATAAACATTCTTGGATTCTGACGCCTCCGTCTCTAACTTCGTGTAATTGCTCTTAAGAGACCGCCTTGAATAAAACCGATTTATTTAACACCCTCATTTAACAGAATTCAAAATAATATTTTTAGGTAAAACAACACACTGTACAACTTTCTGAAACTTCCTTTGCTTTGAAATGATATTAAAAATTCTTTTACAATGCATCGGAATTCTTAAAAAAACCTGTATTTATGTGAAATCCCAATGGTAAAGATTTTTGGGCAAATTATAAATCTGTTAACTGTTTTGCTCCTTTGTACTAAATATTAATAATAGCAAAGGTAGATACTCAAAACAGAAGAAAAATAAGAGGTCCCTTGATTGACAACTAAAACAAAGTTTTAGGGAATGCAATTAAAAGAAACGGACTCAAACAACTTATAGTTTTCGCACTCTCAAATGGGAAAAGTTTGTAGATTTAATATGTAATCATCCAGATTGAAATTAGAAAAACGGCATAATAACAAAAATTCAAGTGGTTTTTGAAGTAAGGTTGAATTTTTAGGTGCCTAATTGAAGGGGTGCCATATTACCGATTTACATACTTTTCCGATTTCCCCAAAATAGAAATAACCCTGTTCAGTAATTCGCTGTTTTTTGACTTGCACTGCAAAATGATATAATCTATCTTAATAATTAAAATTTTAAAAATAAATAAGATTTTTGATCACTTTTATAGCATTTAGTGAATAAGTAAGTCTTAATAAAGAAGAATTGTCTTAGATTCTCTTAAATACTTACTCCCTTTTGAAAAAAATAAAAAATAGACTAAAATTTATTAGTCACTTGTTAATAGACACATTCATTAGTAATAGACACTTGATTGGATTTAATTTAAGGTATCTCTATTATACATCAATTTTTAAGCTAGAAAGGATTAAACAGCATAATTTTCTTTTAGAATTACTAAGCTATGAGTTTCGTGCTGCTATGATAGGTTACTTTGTTTAGATCGTTGAGACGGAAAACTCTGAGGATTCAGATCGCGCAAATTCCTCTAAGGGAAATTTTTGCATATGCATTTTCTGGATTTGTAGGTTGTCGTCACAAGATGGCTAGCATTTCTACTCTATTTAACTTTTGAATTTCAAGCAAGAGCAATTTTCTGAAATAAACAGGCAAAATTTATTCTGATATTTCTTTACATATTTCAATTAACTGTAGCAAGCACAAAACAGAAGATACACAAGCTGTAATAACATTAATATTTTCGTGTTATAGGGACTAGTAATGACGTGTTTTTTTCATATGGAGTAATGCATAATCGAATGCGGTTTTTATAATTTTGCTGTTAGAATATCTTTTGCTGTTAGTTGGTTGATAATTCGCAAATAGAAAATTTTCAATCCAACATTATTGTATTACAAATTTCAAGATTAATTTTTGATCATAAGAACTCATTTGTTTTCTAGAGAGCAAAGCAATGAAAATATTTTAGCGTCTCTAAGCCCATTAATTTCTGCTCGTTTCCCTTAGGCTAAAAGGAAGTTGGAATCCTTTTTTTGAAACACTGTCAGGCCTGCATTTGATTGTGCTTAAAAATATTACTGGGGTACATTTTGACATTTTAAATGGTTGGCTTATCTAAAAGTTAAGAGCACTTCATTCGTTACAAAGGTACAGCTTTTAATTCTTTTTAACCCCGCATCAGTTCTAAATTTAATTATCTGTTTGTCAAATTTATTGTTCTCGTTTTCATTAAGAATATTTGAATTGGATTGAATTTAGGTTATACAAACTTCCTTAAAATAAACGTTGCTTTTATTTGTCAGTTGTACTCCAAACTGCTTAATTCTTAAGTTTTTAATATGAATGTAGCATTATAAAAATGAAAAACTAATTGTTCGACCTCTTAGCTTGATCAACTAAAATAAGTATTCTTCTCTACGAATTCACTACTTATTCGAAGACAAAAATTCCTTAATTGGCCGCTGCCACTAATTAGTAAGGAGCGTTAAATCAGTTAAAAAATATTAGTGGTTAAAACAACCTTTTATTGGAAGTTTTCTCCAAATTTTTGAATAAATTCTCTATATATTTTTTCTAATATCTCATGGAGCAGATGCCAGGTGGATATTAAATGGAATAAACTGACAATTTTAGGCTTAGTTGTTATTGGAATCTTTGCTCAATGTATAATTCTGATTGCGTTTTATTTCTCGAGATCTCCATAAAACAGTTTTATCTGGTGAATTCTTGAGGCGTCAATCACTTTAGGAAATTTCTTAAAGCGTTCCCAGTTCCCTATTCGATGAATGAATTACACGTGGAAGCGAATTAAAAAAATGAAGCTGTTCAAACGGTGCAGTGTAAAAATAATAACAATAATAATATTTATTGTAACCACAGTATATAATTAATTACAAAAGCGAATCAGAAGTTTTCACACAAAGAAATGAACAATTCAGAATTAAATATTTTCGTAGCCTCCAGTTGTTGAACTGAATTGCAAATAGCAAGCCAGACTGAGACTCACCTCTGGTTTTGATTGAAAATAAAGTGGGTGTAGCTTCGAGATCAGCGAATTCCTCGACGAATTTGTACATTTTCTTTTTATAAGGACAGGTAATTGTTTATCCGATGATGACGTTGATATTCCAATGCGAATAGGTCAATATTTACCAAAAAGCTCTTAAATGCATTCTAGTAGGCAGTATTACTTTAAATATCTGAAAGCCAACAATTAAACTCACAAAATACCTAGACTGACCAACTACCAATTTCATAAAATTATTAAAATAGCTTGGAATGATATCCATTTGGATGGTGAAAAACAATTCATCAATAAAATCTTTCATAAAACACTGCATTTAAAATGGAATACAAGCCTCTTGTTGCTGGCAATCTTCATGGGGACTTTCATTGAAGCATCCCATCTCCTTTTCAATGTTTTTCACTTAACTCTTATTTAAGCTACTGATTTATATTTTACAGTTTCAATACAGTACATTCGTGAACCAAAACCTCAAACGCACTTTAAGCATACGCATGCATACAAGTCGCTGAAATCCCGATTGTGTCAGCGAATTTGACGATGTCACTCCGAAATTGAATGAGATAAAAATTTTAATTTCTAGCATTATTTGGTTTTTATTCTCGGTATTGTTTTTGTGACTCAAGACCAACTGGCGGTTTAGCTTGGTCATTAAGGGGTCTTTATGAGTGTTCTGAAGTTATAAAAATCAGTTTGTTTAGAGTCTCACACATTAATTCTTAAGGCATTGAGTCTTTCTGAGTGCTTTAATTCCCTTAGGTACATTGACGGACCCCACAATTAAAGCTACTGGAACTCACAAATCACAAGACACTATATTTTAGCTATACTAAGGCTTCTTATGAAATAATACTATTTATAAATGTGTTTTAATAAACCTGAAGTAGAAATATAAAGGGCATTCTCTTTGCGGTAAATTTTATTTACAAATTTTTAATCGAAATCCCATTTTTTCACTTTTTTCCTTTTTGCTGAAATTTCTGAATGATGAAATTTTGACATATGTTTTTGTAAAAAGATAACTGCGAAATTCAATGGGTTTTCGCGTGAGAAAAAGGTGAAAAAATCTGATATGTCAACTTGCCACATCCCTGATTCTGCGTTAAAAGTGTGAAATTAATGCTTATTTGGCATGTTCTTCCCAAAAATCGTCATTTTAACCCAATTTAACATTTCAATTTACAATAAGCGGTTAAAACAAGAAATACTTTAACTTTTAGTTGAAAGAACAATTTCATTAGTATATTACAAAAGGAAACTTAATTATTTTTCCAGTGGAACAGTTGTTCTTACCAAAGGAGTTAAATTAAAAGTAGATCTAAACTGAAATACACATTTTCTTTTAAAAACCAAGGAAACACCAAATCAGTTTTTTGAAGAAGTTTCAATACAACAAAGCCCGAAAATTTATTTAATAAGTAATTGTTATTGGTTGTTCACTTTCTCTAACACTAAATATTTGACAGATTTTTGCATTGAAAATAGGATCAGAGCAGCACACTAAGTATTTTTACTCGAAATTTTTAAATGTAAAAAATAATATCTTCCCTTGGTAATTGTGTTTAAGCAAAATATTTAAAAATGTTACAATTCATAAATGGAATTCCTTTTTACGAATAGGAGCGATAGCTCAAAATCCACCGAATGGGAATTGCCATGATGTTCGCTAAGCAAAGACTGTCAGTTAACCCTAACAGACGTCTCAAGATAGCAACTAAGTGAAATGAATTACCCTTTATCGACTGAGTAATTACTCTGCACATTTATAGGGTTCTTTGAAGCTCCATTATTCATTATATCTGCCTGTTTTGGATAAATCACTTTTCCATTTTCAAGACGCTGGCTTCGAGGAGAGTCAGGAGAATGATGTACTTATTATTTGTATGGATACCAAAGGAAATGATACCCATATATTAAGGATACTAGATTCAAATAGTTCGGTTATAGTTAAAGGATTTATTCATTGTAATTCTTTAATAAAGTTTAGCAAAAATTCTTCACAATGAATCCGAATGCTTTTGCTAGTTTTTCCTAAGATTTTATAACTCTTAAATAAGATTTATGCTTTTGGTGACAAGATGTTAAGTTTAAATGCATTCCAATGGTAGCCTCGTCAAATCTATAGAATTTCAGCTAAAATAACCCTAGGATATTGCAAAAAATGACTATTCAAATTCATTGACTCTTTAAATAAAATAAACAATCAACTTAAAGGATATTTTCATTTTTCACTATTAAAACGAATGCTTTAATTAAAAATAGAATAATTAACCTTAGCTTTGTAAAATTATAAAACACCTGAAAATATCTTACAAAATAAACAGAAAATGTTAATAACTGTGAATTATGATCAGTTCTTTCTTTCTTTATATATATGAACGGAATTTCTGGTAGTTCGCTTTGGTGTTTTGGTGCTTAAAGTCGTGTCTTGGGAATCTCTAAGATCAAATATGCATAGAAGTTTCAAGATAATTGGCGATGACATTTGCACTTTTTTAGAGCTTTTCTTAATATTTTTTTCTTATTTTGGGTAATTAAATTAAAAGCAAATGACGAAGCTAAGACATCCAATTTCCTAAATGCACAGAATTAATGAATGCTCTCGATTGACGTGGTTTTAAGGCACTTTACTGCATTTATCTAATTAGAATCACTGCGTAAACACCATTGGTAATTCTAAAAACAAGCCATTTTACTAATTTCCAGAAAGTTAATTTGACAAAAGCTTTCGTTGTGAAAAGAGAATTTTTGCCATCTTTAATAGCGATTCTGTGACAATGTTATCGAAAAGTGGAGTACCTTTTTCGAATTAACCAAAAATTTTTAAATTGGCATTGAAATTACAAGATTCACCCTTCAAAATTCCAGGATTTTAGAAAAACTTTTAAAATTTTTTGTGTTCTTTTGCTTCGTATACATAGTACTTCAAAAACTGTTCATTTCAAGGAAGTTGACTGTGGGTTTTGTTGGTGTACCATTGCATTTTCGTGAGAAGTTGAATTAGCTAACAACAATAAATAAAATTGTTTCCCACAAATGAATTCAGCTCCTACAGATCGATGGTTCCGTGCAAACTGGTTAGAAATGTAATGCTTGTTCTAATGCCACAGTTGCAAACCAGTCCACACCTTTTAATTTTTAAGCGCTTATTAGGAAACTGTCAGTAAGAAAATGTTTGCAGACTTTTGGAATAGTGATTAAAAACGTTTCTGTAGCTAAAAATAAATTCGGACCTACAATTTTACTAACAAGAAATTAAGCCTGTAAATTCCAGACCTTTTTAAATTTTCATTTTGTATTTTTTTTTTGATGCTACAAGCATTTCATTAGTATTTTTGCAGTTTGAATTCATTAAAACATTAACTTTAAGTTTTTGTTCTCGTTCTAAAAATGTGACCAAATCGTGGTTTAGGGCATATTAAATTAACGCTATCAAGGATTACGCACGATCGAGTTTAAAGCAATATAAAAACTCACCTTTACTCTTAATGTTCAGTCCAGAATGTTGGTGGATCAAGAAATTAAATATTGCTGTATGCTTGCATAATGCTTGTAAAAATGATTCTCCGTTAACATGACTATCAAAATGTTGTCCCAACGAAGCATATTTGTAATAATGATAACTTTGAACCGGTGGATTATTTTGCCTCTCAAGGAAGTTCGACTTTTACATACGTTCCTTTAAATTTTAGAAAATGTTTACCAACTTTTGTAACCTATTTGGCGATCAAAGAAAAATCAGATGCTCTTCTTAAACGAAAGATTGTGGTGGGCTTCTAATTTAGGCATTTCTTGTTGATTTTATGGACCGAGTTAATTAAACCTGCTTCAATCAAGGATTTTATGGCTTTTAAATTGCTGAAGCATTTTCTTTTCATTTTCACTCATCACACCGAATACACTGAAGCATTTTTCGTTAGTTCTTTCAATCCATTATCTCTGATAGGTATAATAGCATTCGGGACTGCACTTTAAAATATTAAACTTTAAATTACTTGAATACATTGAAGGGTTTTCGGCGACATTTTGTCCAATTTTCAGGAGGAAAACTGATATATGTCTTGATTGCAATTCGAATATTACCGTTTTTTGCAAAAACGATGTTGTTGATCAATGGTGCACAGAAGTATAACCAAGTTTGAGATTTTTTTACTGTATTTTTTGCTTATTTATTCTTAAATGCTTGTGAGGTTGAAGTGCCGACGCCTTTCAAATTTATCAAATGCATGATCAGCTTCCATGAAAACGGTGAAATAAATTTAAAAGAGCCCATGAAGGGCATGAATGCTCTAAAATCCCCAAATGCTGGAATTCCATCAATCGTCTTCAGGTTTATTTCATTAGTGAAATATAGGTTAACTTTTAACTCTAAGAATATGCAGTATTAAGAGAATCTCAGGTGCTCATGTAATTTATGGAGAGTCATCATTGCATTAGTCCTCGAATTATGTTCGAAAGTAGTGTAGTAATGGTGCTTATTCACTTGCACTGCTTCACGAAAAGCGACTATTAATCCAAATTCGTTTAATGGATGGAAGTCTGTAGGACTTCTGAATCGGCAGTAGCCTAGTTTACAATACGCCCCACTATGGAATAAATGTAGGAACTTTCAGTTTGCAAAATAACATTTGATCGCTTTTTGGTTCAACAGGTGTTACGAATACAGTCTTTTAACGACTTAACATTTTTGTCATTTATGCGGAAGATGAATAACTGGAATTCCAGCCCAAATCAACGATGAGACTAACTTGTTTCCGTAGGATTCATCTCTCCAGCCATCGAGATAGGGAGGAGAATATTACAGCTGCCCAGTGGACAGCGGCACGAAACACTGGAAGAAATATCGCATCTGATGAGCTGGAAACTGCAATCGAGTTTACAAGGCTATGAGGGGTTAAGATTTAGCAGTATAACAGTAAACGATCGGATTACACATGCAAAGTAGATTTCTACCACCCAGTCAACTGACAGGTTGAGGAAAGAACTTGGTGTGATTTTGCCCTTGGGAATGCAAAATCAGCTTGCTTCAGGTTGGGAGTTTTACTGGGTCGATAGATACTAATGGAGAAGGTTATTACTTGCAAAAGTAGAACAATAGTAGTTCCAGTTTAATCTTTAAACAAATCTTTCATATTTGTAGTTGGTAACACCTTTAATTTTTCCTGAAGAAACTATTAAATATGTCCTGGATACTCTACTTATACATAACTGCATTATCGGAAATTACGTACTACTAGATTTGTTTTTAGATGACTCGGATAGTGCTTCTTGAATCACTATTCTTTTACTTACGGAGTTGATAGTAGAGAATGAAGAGAGGTTGAATAGAGCACTCAGCTATGATATCTCTCCCAGTCTCTATTTTCAATAGCTCACTCATCAAGCTGGAACTCTTTATATTTCCACTTGCTATTAAAACGACTGTGGAATAACCTCTAGACCCGTGATAAGGATGAAGGGGGAAATGCCCCTGGCGAGATTCGTTCCGTCGACGAAGATTCGATTATGCTGCCCTTAGGCACGTCTCGTTTCCAGCGGAGAGAAAATTTATTAAAGTAATTTGACGCAAATAATTCCTTCTACAATTGAAAACTTTAGATGTATGAGATAAAAGTGCTTCGTTATCGTAGCGCAATTTTAGGGCTATTTTATACAATAAATGTTCACATCAACCAAGTGTAACAGTCTACAAAGAACACGACTGTGGAAAGGTTAGGCAAATTTGGATCACCCCCACGGGAATAAACTGCGTGGGAATAATTAAATTGAGCATTAACTTAATAATTTCTTGCTCGCTTCTACATGTAATATTCAAGGATGCACTTCATTTGAAGCTTTATATTTTTCCTTTGGCGAGGAGAAGGAATCACCATTCGATCATCAAGTAAAGCCACATTTAATAAACAGAACTTTTTTAGGTATCACAGGCTATTTTAGGTTGTAAAGTTTGAAAATTTGATTTGAAATACGTTAGAATTAAGATAGGGAAATAATCCAGTTGTTTAAATGAAGCCAAAATTAGAAGTCATGGTTGGTATTCATTGATTATAGCTGGAATCTTGGCTACTTTTCAAAATTTGGACAAAACTTAACTGTTCAGGATGCAGCATGAAAAAACAATCTGAACTTCTATTTAAACAACTAAAAGCCCTACAGGAAACTAATGTAAAAATACAATACAATAGAGCAATATATTAAAAAACTGAGTTTTTTCTATTTTTCCGTGTTCATTATAAAAACTTAATTCAAATATTACCGTATCAAGGATTGGAAAACATATTTTAGCTTTAATAAATAATCCATAACAATTAAACAATTGCATATCAACACTTAAAAGGAACACAATTTTCCATTCAACGAACATAATCATAAAACACTCGAAAATGTAAAGTTCATTTTATCATAACAAGGTTTAAAATATAGTTTTTGTTATTTGCCACTACCTCTACTTTGCAACTTTCGTTGCTTCAGAATCTCGAGTTTCGCTATTTTTCGTTGCGATTGTATTTCTTTGTAGTCGAGTTACTTTTGAGATTACGCAAAAACCGCTTCTGGATTGCCTTTAATAATGTATAGGTGGTCTAATTCATGTCACATTATTAGTCAGATTTTTATGGTATTTAATCGCATGTGGGTTCTACCTTGACAGCAGATGTTACCAATAACCAATGTTTATTCAATCAAGCATAAATTTATCCTGTCCTCCATTATGTGCATGACATTCTGCAATATCATCTCTAAATCGCGATTAGAAGTAGCTGTTGGACGTAAATTGGGATGCTGGTGAATCAGCAGTTCTATGACCCTTGGTTAGACTTCCTTCTGCTTTTTATTTTCAGTGGTACTTTTGATTTGATTAAACCAGCCCCTCCAGTAGTATTTTAAGTAAACCACGGTTTGGTTATCAGAAAGCTGCACTTGATATTTTGTAATAGGAATAAAAGCATTTATGTTTACTGATCTTGATATTATTTAAATGACTTGATTTAATGGCATTTTCTGCAACTGTAAGTACCATTATAACTATCTTGTACTTGTGTGCAATTATTCGAAAAGCAGTAGTCCTTTAGATTAATGCCATATCCCGTCTCGAATTACTGGCTGTTACTCCCCATAAAAAGCAGAATCTAGCGCAAGGAAAGTATTAGTGAGTGGTTTGGACTAGTCATATACTTTGGATTCTCAAGTCATTCCAAAAGCTTTCTTCCTCGGACCTCAAGAACAAACGCCCGATCGTGCCACCTTTTGGTAAACTCAAATTCTTGTGTAGTAAAGAGAGAGTTTATGAAGTGAATGCCGCCTCCAACATTGAGGTCACCGCGTTTTTTATGATGAGCAAAGTTTTCTGTCGCCTTAATTATGGAATGAAATAAAAGTGTTGCATGAAGTAATCATCTGCAGCCTAAATACTTCTTTTGTAGTGAGCGAAACTAATATTGTGAAAACTTATATTATATAGCACTTGTGTGGTTCTTATCTGGGGTGGGTTAGTGGGCATTCCGCCCAAATACTCGAAGTTCAAAGGGCTAAATATTTCTATTTATAGCAAAGAGCTTATAGCAACTTATTTTAAATATCTAGTAGAATCCAATCAGAAAAATCCTTGGGTATGTGGACATATCTAAATTATATCGGATCCCCACGACCAACGTCACGTATGCTTGCTTCAATAGGCTTGAGACTGTCAAAGAAATATTGTTAGAAATTACGTATCTAAAACTTTTATTCCTATTGATTGAAGTCGAGGAGATCCGAACTACCCCACAAAAAAATGTCTGCTTCCACAATAAGTAGTTTTCAGAACTTCCTGTTTTAATTCGACTATTAACTATCCACAATCAGGTAGTTTCGCAACCACTAACTAATTATTTAACAATCAAACTGTCTATTTTGATGTAGTCATGGATCATGCTTATGACCATATAATTTATAGCCATGTTTTAGACATTTGTGTTTGATGTCTACCTGCTGTAAAAATACTGTCCTATTCCTGTTTCTTCCTGATATTTGCAAAATCTTTTAGCTTTCATAACTAGTTATTGTTCCAAACATCACCGACTAAGGGACTTTATCTTTCTACCGCTCCTTCCAAAAAGGAAATTAATTAATCCTTGTGGTAAGGAGGGGTGATGCCCTATGAGACCAACTAAAAAGATGGTTCATAAAGGCAATCGAGAGGACAAAAATTAGTCAACCTCCAAGCTGTGATTTTTTCATACACCTTTCTCTTGCCAGAGCATACATATAAGTCGTGTAACAATGATTCTGCCAATTTATACTCCTCATCTTGGAAAACCTTGCCCCGCACGACGAGGCATGAGGCCTGCTAAGGTCTATTGAAGAGTAAAACGCACCTTCCGAAGACACTAACTCGAGCTTAGCGCCAAGTCTACCACGTCTCAGTGTTCAATTCTCACCAAATAATAGTGATATTCTGTTCAAAAAAGGTTCACGAGGCCTTCCCGAGTAGACAGTTCCTCAGGATATGATTAACAACCAAAGCACTTGCGGGTGTCACATAGTTTCGAGCAAACAGTTTTACGACACGGTTTAGTGGCAACGAACTTAACACGCTTCCGCAGGGTATATGAAGATTATGTCGGTTTCCTAAGTGTGTGGTAATAGAGATTTGCCGCAACCACTCCAGAGAAGCTAGTTTAGTACAATGAGCTCTGCAGAAAGTCGCAGCTATCCGAATATTGACTTGTGTTGCATTTGTGGCGTACGGCTACCAACTAATCGCATCCGACTACAACTCTCGATCAACCAATTACGGAGCGATTCCTGATTAGTAGAAATCAGATGTAGCCTATTTATACCCTCATACTCACATCCTAAAATACACACAGACACATACTTGGTCTAACGTGCATTCCGGTCTTACTATCTTCTTGGTGCTGATCCCGATCTGATAGGGTTACATACCTTAGTGATATAGTTCGTTGTTTGTAGCAATCCGCTACAGATACATTGTCGCCTGTTTGGTCATGGTTCGCAGTTTGAAAAAACTTTCCATCTGCGCGAACCAAAGTTGTGGAGATCTGGCAGTGTAAGGAGGAAAAGGAATGGACACTGCCTTGACTGACAGTTCAGAGTAATCTGCATCAGCAGACATACTGGTAGATGTTCGATGTATCGTTCAGTTCGGGGTCACCAATTTGTAGCGTTCAGCTCGGGGTCACCAATTTGTAGCAATCCGTGATCGCTACATATCTGTACGCCTCCACCAGTCTCCCGGAGGAAGTCGCCCTGGAGGTCGAAGACATACTTATGAACCCCCCCAAACAGTCTCCTTACGATGCGCTCAAGAATGCAGTCTTAAAACGCTGCACAGATTCCAAGGAGACTAGACTTCAGCAAGTCCTCTATGGACTTGAACTCGGTGATCGCACTCCCTCTCAACTTCTGCGGTACATGCGTACCCTGGTCTCAGACTTCACGTTGGACGAGAACGTCTTGAAACAACTCTGGATCAAGCGGCTACCCCCCAACCTCACACCCATTTTGGCTGTCGCAATAGACACCTATACGTTAGACCAACTCGCCGAACACGCGGACAGAATTTCAGAATTCTCCAGCAAACCGAGAGTACATAACATGGAGAACTCATCAACAGGGAGTATTGAACAACTTTCGCAGCGCGTATCCCGATTGGAGCTCGAAAATATGAACAGAACTCGAGCAGATTGGACTGAACGATGCTCACCATCCAGGAAAAGCATTCGAAAAAAATCGAAGAACCGTAATCAAATTGGCTCACCAGCTTCTACCACCGCACCTTTGGAGACGACGCTAAGAAGTGCCAACCCTGGTGTAAGTACCCCAAAACCAAGTCCGCCAAACCCTAGTCAGTGATGGTGACAGCTGCAACTGGCAAATTCATTAGCCACCTCCTACACCTTACTGACAGGAACTCATCCCTTAAGTTCCTGGTTGACACCGGCTCGGAAGTGAGTGTTCTCCCACGATCGACAGAAAAACACCACTTACATCCAACCGGTCCATATCTCACAAGCGACATCCGTTACATCGATGGCAGTAGCAATGTTGTTGCCGATGCTATGTCCCGAATGGAACTGAATCAAATCGGCGAAACAAACCTCGACCTTCAAAAAATTGCTGCCGCTCAAGAGAGCGACCCAGACTTCACAGAAACTACCAACAATCCTTCCCCAAAAATCGAATGCCTGCCTATCCTCACTAGTGACGCCAGGATCGATTGTGAAGTTTCAACTGGCAAGCCGAGACCTTTAGTCCTGCAATCATATCGCCGGAAAATTTTCAATCACTTCCATGGATTGTCACACCCAAGCATTCGTTCAGCGATCAAATTGATCACCGACCGTTACGTCTGGAACAATATGCGCCATGACTTCACGCTACATCTAACCAACAAGATCCACAAGCACACCCGAAGCCCGCCTCCTTAGCTTGTCCAACCTAACGATCGTTTTCACCACAGGTTGAAACAAGCCAATTCCCCCCCCCCCCACCTACTGATACTTCACCTACCAACCCTAAGACAAATGTGTGCAACCCCAACATAACTAAAACACGTTACGGACTTACTGTAACCTTCCCACCCCGTTACACTGAATTTGTACACTAGCTATTTATCGAGCGCTTTCCATTGTAGAATCTACCAACGCTCTAGGGGAGGAGTATTGTGGCGTACGGCTACCAACTAATCGCATCCGACTACAACTCTCGATCAACCAATTACGGAGCGATTCCTGATTAGTAGAAATCAGATGTAGCCTATTTATACCCTCATACTCACATCCTAAAATACACACAGACACATACTTGGTCTAACGTGCATTCCGGTCTTACTATCTTCTTGGTGCTGATCTCGATTTGATAGGGTTACATACCTTAGTGATATAGTTCGTTGTTTGTAGCAATCCGCTACACATTTACCCACAGCCAACCAATTTTCCCTGTAGCAAACAGGTAACAGTAACCAACAAGCACTACTGGAACCTCAAATAAAATAAAATTAAATATCACAATTCAGTAGAAAGCAAGGTAGAAATAACTCAGCAGGAGAAAGATGGACTTGGACAGCCATACGGTCGAGTTTTCCAGGGTACCGATAACTCGTTTTTCTATCTGTCTGAAGCCTTCGCTTTAGCCATCTCCGCCAATGTGGGCTTCCCGTTCTCCTTGCTCGCGGCCCGTTTTTCCCCGTCCACATACGCCGTGCTCACTCGGTCGATCAACTCCTCATCGGGCATCTCATCGACCAGGTAGTAAGAGGTGGCGTTGGATGACCCAGGGTCCGTTCTAGGCGAAGGATCTGTGTAGACCGCGACACTGCTAGAACCCCCGGCGATGGCCGCCCGGGGGTCGTTAAGACCAACTCGACCAGCAACGGATTTCGAGTACTGCTCGGCCTGCTCGAGGGTGATGGTGAGCTTGGCCAAAGAGGCCTTGTAGCGCATCACCTCGTCGAGCATGCGGGCTCGCTGCTTCAGGATGTTCAGCTCCGTGTCTCGACGTTTCAGGTCACTCTGGAGACCACGGATGGTGGAGGCGTGGTCTTTGATCCGGGCTTTGAGATCAGCGATCTCGGTGTAGTGATTGTCTGTCAATTCCTAGGTGGCGAAAACAAGACTACTTAAGTGGTTTCAGTAATAGATAATAAATGATCTTTCAAACGGGTAACTTCAGTAAATGGAAAATAGCTATAACCCACATCGAAATGTCAATACATTTACTAAGCGAGGGAAACTACAGCTTATGACAGAAATGGTGACAAAGTGTTCGTAGCTAGGGAAAATGCTGTGACGTAAAGAAGATGAGAACCTATCGAGGCACCCAACCGGTATTTTCCTCCTACCACCGCTTTCATAGCCTCGTTGCACTACAGCCAGAACCTACTCGTGTGCGTGCACAAATCATTTGCCAGTTGGGTAAAACGGGACCAGATCTTATTGGCCCAGCTGTTCGGTCAACTCAAATTTCGACACCACGAAAACAAACGCCCCGAATATGCGCCCGTCTTCTCTCGTCTGGATCGAGACTCCTCGTCCCACCTGAGGCATTTGATTTGTTTTGCGGAGAACCTTAACACTCAACAACCTCCCTGAATGTAAGCACGTTTTTCCAATCAAGAATCGGCAATAATATACTCTTTTTCATAATGAGCTCGGTAAAGGCTGTGAAATACTTAAAAGTTGTGCCCGAATTTGGAATGAACAAGAGACCGGTAGAGAGACAAGAAGATAGAGGTGAACCATTGCGAGAGGAACGGAAATGCATACCGAAAAACCAGTATGTCAGGATCACGAGCTTACAAATCTACCAAAATGAGAATGTGACGGTAAGAGTTGAATCCAGCAAGTTAGAAGCTTTGTATGCAGGGTCAGAACAAATTTTACAGATTAATGTTTTGGTGCTTTTTCCAACAGTGCTAAATGTGATCACGTACACAATGGTTCCTTTAAAAGTGTTAATACCGGAACTCCCCCTACCTGATACATTGTAGAGAGTAACTCGTACCATGATGATACCCTATCCATAGACACAACGCTACTCCACGCTCTCCCTGAACTTTGAGCAAACAACGGTATGAGCAAGGCTCTAAGAAGAGAGAAGTGAGACAAACGACGGAATTGTATAAGAAGATTTCAAATAAAGGCGTTGGAGGCTCTTACGTTGAATTCAAATGCTTATGGCGGCAGCAGGATTCGACCCCTTTGTTAAAGAATCGTCTTTAACAGAGTTCAGCCTTCGCCGAACTCCTCGAATCTTCTTAACCCGCCGATGGACCTGTTAGTGTAGTTGAGCGATGTAGTCAAGAGACCCAAATCACCGTTCCGTTAAGGCCACAAAAGCCTAGTTAACCAACGACGGAAACCCCTCCCCTCAAGGAAAGTGTAAATTCGCATTGCTCACAATTTCGTGGGTCAAACTTGAGGCTGTAATTGACGCTAACAATGGTAGCGGTTACGGTGAGCAAAACTTTAAAAGTGCAACTTACTTGTCCACTGATTTCTTGTTTTGAATTTCGTATTTTTGTAGGTTAAAAACCACATTTTACCATTGCCCGAGACTGTCGTATTCAATCAAAACGCACCTTGTATGAAGCTATCAGAAGTAATGAGTAATTATGAAATAAAAAGTACAACACTACTGAAGTTACCCAAGCAAAATAAGAAGTAGCGGACACGTTAACTTAGGCCAACTATAAATATTGTAGCGACACTGTTGAAGCACAAAGAATGGACGATTTCAAAAGTAAACAACCTGTCAGAATTGCCGGCTAGGATGAGAAAACTCCAAAGACAACATCTGGATAGAATGAAATCTAGCGAGCGACATCAGACACTAAACACGAACGGTTTGTTGGGTGCAAAGTACTATTACATAGACTTACAGCTTATAATGGATAATCTAGAGGAATTTGTTGCATGTTTAACAAATAGTTACACAATTATTCAGTGGGTTTATAAAGGATTAAAATGTATAGAAGTGGAAGTATATAAAACAGACTATGCAACGCAATGTAGAGACTGAAGAAAAATGTTAAGGCAACAAATGATTACAAATCCAAAAGAATAAAGCTGCAGTGATTTACTTAAATTCGCATATTTACCTTTACATACTGTGCAGCCCGTTCATCCTTTTCTGCAATTTCAGTTTTTTGATCTTCGACTATCTTCTCCAGTTCTTCAATTCTTCGAGTCATAGCAGCTAGATGCTTATTTGCTTCCTCAATCTTGCATTTTTGAGCGTCACCGCCAAGCAACCACATATTCAATGCGAATGCTTTGATCAACGGGGTTGAAGGGTAAGACAGGCTAAAGGGACCCAAGTGTATTACTGTCATTTACACAAGTAACCTTCAAATTACCTCACCCAAAACATATACCTCAGCATATACATTCAAAAATTAGCTAATATAAAACATTTTCGTAGTGTTATTCATAAAATTGAATCACATTAATTTTGTTTTTGAATGGTGTGTAAGTGTTTTAATATGTGTAATCGTAACTTGTTGGTATAAATAAACTTAAAATATTATAAACAGATGTTTTCGAATTTACCATAATGGTATATATGCAAAATTCTGATAGTTTATTTTTTAATGCCGTCATGAAGGATTTAATAATAAAATATTGTTTGCCTGAGAAAGAGATCCACAACCGTGATGTGCATCCTTTGTCTGTTAAAAATGATCCTAAACAGCACTAAGCCAAAGGCTTTCAAAATTAAAAAGCTCAACTGTTTTCCATTTTTACTTCCGGTGAGGCGAAAAAATATAATCAATATTTTTATGTCAATTTTCTCCTGTTGAAAGAGCTACCAAATTCACCATCTTTAATTTTCACGGTTTATCCTAATTCCATTTTATTAGTTTTGCCAAATGTGTACTGAGGGCGATATTAAGACTTCTCTATGCATTCATCCTCGTAACGGTAGCTCTCCTCAATTACTATTTAATGATGTTTTATTATAGCTTAAAAAGAATTTATTCATACGTTTACTTTTAATGTCAATCCAATTCGAACTGAAATCCATAATGATTTTAAGGATACAATCGGTCACTTTTTACAAAACCGAGTCACCGATGTTTTGCTCTTCCGCGTAACCGGATTAAAAGCTAGGTCAACATTTTTACTGACAATCGAAGTCGACGGTGTCACAAGAGATGTTCCTGAGGGTGGAGACCAAATGGGCATACCTTCCAACAGTTTGCGCTTATCAAGCTCGTGCAAAATCTTGTTCATCTCCTTGAAAGGTTGCCCCACGTATTCGGGGAACTTGCTGAACGTGCCAGCCTTACTTCCGCCCATCTTTTTGGGCGGATCGGGTATACGGAAAGTGGGACCAATGATCATTTCCTTCGGGAAGTTGGCTACTCCGAAGACCTGTCGAGGTGGTCCACCTGGAGCTAATGGGTCACCGCCAGCATAGGGATTCGGTTCAAAATATCCTCCCCCCGCATAGCTACTACTGAAAACATTTCTCCCCAAACACTTTTCCAGATGTTGGAGGTTCAGCTGTCGAACTGACTGTTCGTTCAGGTCTGAGTGCATGCCTTCACCAGGCATCCATTCTGGGAGGGGGTTTATTGCCACGTTGGGATATCCATATCCACTTCCCTTCTTGCCTGGATTCGTGTAGAAGTTGTGTGGTTCCACACGTCTCTCTTTCTCCTTTTCCTCAGTTCCCAGTGCCGGTATCTGAGGAGTAAAATTACCGTAGTTGCTACCCACACCGCAACGTTTCTTACTTGCTGACGATGGTATCCAGATTCTTGTTATGCGCTTGTTACTTAGGCTACGGAGGCCAGCCTTTGGATTGGACAGAGGTTCGCCCTCGAAAACCCTTTTGAAATCCTCAAAATAACCATCTGATGTGGCCGCACGGCTTTTCGAATAGCCACCAGCACAGTACATCGGCTTGACGCCCGGCGCAAGCTTGTCACTTCGTAGTTTGTGACTCGGGTCGACATACGGTTCGCTGGAATAGGGTGGCTGACTAAAAACACCCAGTGTCTTGAGAGCAGGCTTGAGAAACTGGTCGGTTGTCATTTTGGCTACAGTGATGGAGTGCAAGCCTGTAACACGTGTAAATCATGGTCACTGTCATGTGATTCCGGTGGAAGGGTGCACTATTGTCTCCAATAAATCACCTCTTCGGATGTGGGAGTTGCTTATTATATTAATTTTATTTTAAAGAGAAAATATGATTCATTTGTTCTCAATGGGTTGCTATCATTCGTTGGTAGAGTACTTTGTGCTTTGCGACCAGGCAGTGATCGATAAATGGCTGCCCATTCGGGCTAGTTGCAGTGATTCACCCCTCCATAATCGTGAAAGCTCTCTCAGTCCGACTGACTCACTGATTGCACTTTTCATTGTCCTTCACTTCGGGCCCAAGTCCGAGGGTTACATAGTGCTTGTCGCCTTTTTTCATCTCAAATCGAGTTTGGAATCTGGTAAAATCAAAAAAAGAGGAAATTCTCAACGCTGTCAAGATTTAACAAATACTGACCCACTACTCTTGCACTTTTATATACTCCTCTTGAATAAAGCTAAAAGTACTAAATTTTTCTAAGGGTGCACAGGCCACGGTGATCAGTTTTACACTCATTTCCAATAAAATCAAGTCTTGACCTTCATTAATCTCGGAATTACTATTTCAGTTTTACAGGATTGCTCGAATATCCATTAATAAACGAGCTCTATCTGAGGCATACCTTTGATTCCCATGGTGGAGCTGGTGGAGCTGTATGTAAATTACTCGCCAAGTTTAGATACTATCGTATAAAGAAAATTTTAAATTTATCAGATAGTTTATACTCTGAATCGCTTAAAATCATAATTTTGCTTTGATGACCAAAATAGAGGGTCATCAGGAATCTAAACATCAGCTAGCCACACATGTGTGGAGCGCCACCCGCGGGCAGATTTCTCACTCCCCATTGGCAGTTCCTGTTGCCCAATAGGAGCGCGCCCAGATCTAGGAACGACATCCTCCCACAGAATCCACGCGCCCTGCGCATCTGATGGTGTCTGCATCAGGGTGATGGACACGCGGATTATCGATGGAATCGCCAATTCGGCGGATTCAATCGGAGTAGACAAGACATGCCAAGACGACGATTTCACCGATCGGATGAATCACACCTACACCATGAATGTCCTCATGTTCTTCACAGCCATCGTCCTCTCGCGTCAGCTGGTGGGGAAACCCATCAGTTGCTGGATCCCAAACGATTTCACCGGAGCTCAGGGTGAATATGCCGAGACTGTGTGCTGGGTCACATCGACCTACTTTATACCCCCGGCTCAGGCCACCGTGCCGATTGACGAGGACGTGAGGTACGAGAAGAAGATATACTACTACCAGTGGGTCCCGTTTATTCTCATGGTTCAAGCCGCTCTCTTCGTGGTCCCTTGCATTGTTTGGAGGCTTTTCAGTACCCAGTCAAGAATCAACGTAAGCATCCGCATTATATGCATCGTAAGGCCGAAACTGAACAAACAATTCAAAATTACGGTGATTAATAATTTTGAACAACATCTTTTTAAGCTTTGAGAGAGTCAAGTCGATCTTACAATATATGGCTTTAAATGCATGGTTCTATAAGGTGTTTGTAATAATTGAGTTTTTCTCTTCAAATATAGCCCAAGAATGGAGTTCTTTCCTAACTTCCTAGTTTGAGATCCTTCAAAACTATCATTTATTCTCCTGGAAAAACAACGTCCCGCTTGTATCACAAAATTGCAAGCCTCGACTTTGCCTAGTTTAAAAATCATAAGTTTAACAAAGTGAATTATAATGTATCAAGTGAAGAACGATTCATTTATTTGCTGCTGAAATGCCAACTGTTCATAAAATTAATTTACATCACATTTGCTTTTATTCATCATATTTTGATTTTCCGAGTGTTATTTTATTAAGCAAAGTTGTTGCTGTTAAAAGGAGGAGTGAATCATCGCATCGAATTCAAAGAAAGATTTCCCAATCTGCACCTTGTTTGAAGTAACTGCACAGACTTTATTGCTGTCGCAGGGCTGCACTTTATTGATTCCAGCCAATGATGATGATGATGTCGGGACAGCCGCGGTGCCACTGACTGACCGTTCCTTTTGGGTCATGCTTAACCAAACAAAGTGATACCATAAAATTTCGTTAGTCTCTTTTCTCTTTTGTACATTAGCAGCATATATAAACTTCTAGACTTCGTTCACAAAGATTATAAGTAGTTTTGACATGAATTCTTAAAAATTGTCAGCATTGGTAGAGGTGGCGATGGAAAGTGTATTATTAAGGATTCGGGGTTCTCTTATAGGGATTTCCTATAAATATAACAGTTATTTAGATTCCTTACTGGAATTATACTTGTTTAGTAGTTAATAAGTTATAAATAACCATATCTATTTTTGCACTAATTTGAGGTACGAAGAAGCTTCCACGTTCATTGTGTTTTGGTTAACTATGGTCCTCGAAAATTTCTTCCTAGATTTGCTGAACAATTTTTAAAACAGGATTTCGTATTATTAAAACAAAATGGTTGAAAATAGGGCAAAAATTACTAAACTTGCATCAAATACCAGCTCTCTTTGAATTAGTGCAATACTTTGATGTGCCCCAAGAGACGTGAGGAAAACTGAAATATTTAAAGAAGAATCCAGTTTGAGAAATGAATAAGTGGTTAAAGATAATTATTTCAGACAAACTGTTTTGATTGAGAGACCTACCTATCAACATTTCGACATTGCTTTTACTCAGGCTATGTTACATTTAGATTAGCCAGGTATTTATGGGCTAATAGCTTCTGTCTGGATACCTTTTAAATAATCAGTTGGGCTAAAGGGCATACAGTATCTATAGGTGAAATTTATGGCATTTCATGCCACAGAGAAGTAGAACGTATTAATCATTGTCAAAATGTCAATAAAACCATAAGAGTCATGCTTTTAAAATATAAATGCTTACCTTTTACATTGATGCTATCTTGACTTTTATCATCACTAAGCAACAATCCACTAAAACAGCTTACTCCAACTTGAAAGCATTTAAAAGATATTTCTTATTAGAAATCGATATCGAAGAAGCGAAACTAAACACGCATTTTCAATTATAAATGACACTATTCACCAACTCATACTTAACAAATTCATAGCATACAGCTTGTTCCACTCCCAATGCTATCGATATTTGAGGTAAGATAAATAAACGATCTAACAACTCAAACTGTTTGGTAAAGCACATCTCAAAATCTCAATTTAATAACCTTAAAATTATTTCTATGTTTCAGATCCAAACTGTGATGGAAGTCTCGACAGAACTCAAGTCACTCAACGAATCTCTAGAGCAACGTCATGATCTAATCAACTGTCTGGTGCGTCATCTGGAAGATGCCCTAGCAATTCGCCACTTCCGTCGTCACCGACGAGATAAGAAACCCCGTGTTACTGACCAGAGGCAGTACGGGAAGGGCTGGTCCCAACTCACTAGTTCGGAGAGCAAGGGACAGGAGTCGGAAGGAAAGGAGAAGCCTAGTATAGGTAGTCGATTCAGCACACCGGTGGTGCCTCTGATTACGCCCAAGCAGCCTCGTGTTCCAGGTCCAAGACCTTGCCAGCCAAACTCCTCATCCTATCTCTGCGGACTCTACTTGGCCGTGAAAGCCCTATATCTAGCTAATTCTGCTACACAGCTGTGTCTCACTGGGAAGTAAGTGGGTTTAATTTTTCACACTTTAGTTAAATTTTCATATTAACTGTTACTTGAATTGCAAGAATAAGTGGACGCTTTATCTAGCGCTCAATTATATATTTCATCCTAACTGGACTTATTCTGATATTTAAAAAAATAAATGTAATATCTTTTGTATTTTCATATTTCCGCCTTAATGTAACGCATTTGAATGCTTAATTTCTCCCAGCTAGAGTGACATATTTTCGATGCAAATTCTTCTTTCTCTGAAACCGCCGAATCTTCTTAAGTCAGTAACTGCTTTCAATGATAATTTCAATAATATTATTCGTGACCCAAATTTTAGTATCCGAAATGGGAATTGGATTTAAAGTTTCTCGTACTGGCACCTTGATTGTCGAAATCGCAAAATTCTTCGGAAATAATTTTTATCTAATTAAATCAAAATCAAACTCAAGGCCTTTTGTCAAACAATTAATGGAGAAGTGTTTCCAATAAATAAAGCCTTATTGGAGCAACTAATCTGAAATTTACTCCTAAATTAAAATAAAATCCTATTTTTATTTTCAAAAAAACTAGTATCGCTACTTTATCTCATACAACTAAAAAGTATAGACATCTTCTAATTCGTCTTCATTTTCCACATTATTTCAAATGAAATGTTATACCACCCTCACCCCGCACTAGACCTTGAAGCTTAATTAAGAAGATTGCTTTCTGTGACGTCATTCGTGATGGTGAAATGGAATGGAGATTTGTTAAATGCAACCCCCAAGGCCCAATTTATGGGAAAGCTGGCGAAAAATAAAACAGCTTCATTGCTTATGATATGACGATTCATTTGATTTAGGAGTAACAAGTCTATCGATTCCTAAACAGATGCTATGTATGGTTTTATTCTTTCCACGCTATCAATTTCGATCCGCGAATAAAATCGAGGAGAGGAAATGAGAATTTTGATTTATTTTAGGCTGTAAATTGTGTTCGATAAACAAAAACCTGTGCATTTCCTGAGCGCGTCGTGAAGTGGAACAAGTAGCCAATAATTTAGTGTTCTTTCCTGGTAAAAGTTTTGCGAACTCCTAAGGCAAGCTTGAGACTACACGCCTGATGCGCATTGCCAATACTGTCATGCAAAGGGACTTTTTCATCTAGCATCAATTGTCTCCAAAGATGTATGGAAAACAGTGTAGTAGGAGAAAAAATCCCCTTTAATCAAAAATTGAATTGTTTTTAAAAGGGTAAGATAGCCTGTCATAATTGAAAAGGGTAAATATTTTGAAATTATGTGAGGGTTATTAAAGTGATGTTGAAATTGAATTTAAAAGCGATGTTTATCTTCATTAGAACTAAGAATGGCTAACATAAAAGGGCATTTCAAAAATGGAAAAAGATAACTAAACAAGTGATGTTTATGTTCAAGGTTCTACAGAGGGATTTCTCCATTTTCTTCTACAACGTTCACAAAATTTTTCAGCATAATCGTGTTTTTGTAAAATCAAATTTTAATAAAACGTACCACCTCGACTTCTTTTCCCTATCCCCAACCTAAAAATGAGTCAAATATATGGTTAATTTATTAGTTATTACTTATTTGATTGTAGATACCTGAACGGAAATGCATTTATCTTCGGAATCGAGACACTACGAGATCTGATGAACACCCGATTTTGGGATCAAACGGGCTCGTTTCCCCGTGTTGCCCTGTGTGACTTTGAGCTTCGCCGCATGGGCAGCAACCAGCATCGATACACGATTCAATGCGTTCTGCGCATCAACATCTTCAATGAAAAGATCTACATCTTTCTTTGGTTTTGGTTCTTCTTTGTGTCGCTCCTTAACCTCCTCAGTCTTCTCAGATGGTGCTACAGGTAAGTCATTTTGCCAACCCACTGCATTTGCCACTGCATTAAAAAATAATTTATTTACTATTTACTTGGGCTCAAAGTATTCGTTTCAAGTGGTTGTTCTGTTGTCACCTGCATTTTCCTCATTACTTGTATGATTTTCATGGTTAACTAATAGTTATATTTTTAGTGGTGTTTTTTGAAGAAAACACCTGCAATCTGAAATAATAATCTGTATAACTTTTTTAGAATGATGGAAAAAACTTTTTTCTGACAGAGCCTGGGCAAAGGTGGCATTTTAAATGATCTAGTTCTTGGTCAGTTATCAGCCCAGATTTAATACCAGGTCTGAGCCACATCAACTCTCGTATCCCAGACAAAGCAAAATTCTCTCTTATAAGCTCATGCAAAAAAGATCAAAACTTCAATTAATTTGGGTGAAGTCTTTATTTAGAAGGCCCAGACACTACTTTTGTGACTCACCATATGTAGTTATTGTATTTCCGTAATTATTTACGAAATCAATTGCCTTTTTAGACTTATGCTGAGCTCTGTCCGAGTCCTGTTTGTTCGCAACCTCATTTGCATCTACTTCAACATTGCTGCCTCCAAAGCACAAATTACAACGAAAGCGGCACTAGAGAATGGGGACAAGGAAAAACAAGAAAGCCAAATATTTATAAGAGACATTTTTAAGACTAAAGATGATCTGAGAGCCTCTAGAGTATTTTCCGAAGACATCCTAGGTCAGGATGGGATTCTTCTACTTCGTTTCATCAGTATGAATGTCAGCCCCTCATCAGCTGCTGAGCTGGCTGGCGTTATCTGGCTTAAATATCGCAAGACCGCCGCTTCCGTTAATAGAGGCGCTTCCTCCGGTGTTGAGGATTTTATCTTCACAAATATGGCGGCGGGAGATAAACCACCGACCATTCCACCTAAACGTCGGAAGCCCGCTTCTTCAGCCTCTCGTAGGCACGTGAAAAAGCCTCATCTGATGCCTATAAACCCTCTTATGCACAGTGGACGTTATGAAGACGACAATGATAGCGACAGATCATCAGATTCCTCAAGACCGACCATAGAAATGCTACAGGAAAGCAAGAGATACAAACCAGTTCACAAGAGACGTGGCAACTATTTTTCTGACGATGACCGGGACGAAGTTATGTCAACGGTGAGAGAGGATATTGCACCCGAAGAGTTTTTCGATAACCATGATGTACTTGAAGCAGAACCTGACCTTGAAGTCGAGCCAATGGAAGTGGAATTCCCTTCAAATAATGATGACTACTAGCCAAATGCGAATGTAATGCTTATTAAATAAAGCAAAGATGTTGACTTGGGCTTAAGAATTTGAATTCAATTAACTTTGCAGTCTCGTCAGATCCTGCGAACTTAGAAAATCCTTTGCTTGCATTTGGTTTGTACGCAATTAAGTATACATTTGAAAAAAATAGGTTTTTAACTTTATTTTTTTAAATATTTTCTCGTTGTAATAAAAGACTAGTTAATCAACAATCCAATAGCAATACGTCCTTTGCAGAAATCGAATTTACTGAGGAGCATCTCCCCCTACAGTGTTTCACTTAGAAGACTCATTTGCCCGAAAATTGTTTTAACATTGATTAACAATCATAGATCCACATCAATAAAGTTTTAAGAAAAAATTTGAAATTAAGATATGATAAAATTATTGAATGCGCAAAGTAGGCTAACTTTTCTGAATGATCAGTCTTGTTTTATGCGGCATGTCACATGATTTCCTTAATTTAAAATTTAAAATTATAGAAACCTTATGGTCTTGAAAATTTTTAACGCACCTACCGATAAGCATTTTACTTATTCCGTTAAAAAAGTAATGCTTTTAGCTCTGTATACTTTGGTGTGTGATTTGAAGGTGCTTTGTGTGCGCACGAATGTCTTGTGTGACCTAAAAAATCCTATCGATATTTCAACGCAGGTTTCATGTGATTCGATTCCGACATCCAGTCAACAGCAAATGCCAGCACAAATAGCGCCATTAACTGGCCTGAAACTGCAACAGCATTCAAAACCCTAAAATGTTGCCAGCGCAGAAGCCGTACCAGCAGCAGCTACTTAGTGCTGCCTCAAAAAGCAATTATCCCTAATCCGGGCACAATTTGCAGTGCACTGCCTTCGGATTTTTTTCCATCAATCTAGTTTGAATGACTTCACCATTTTTGCCTTTGTCTAAAGCAACACATTACTGTTTCTTTGTCTGATTTGTAAAAGATATTTTGGGAAATTGCTATAAGAGTAACTTTTTAGGCTATTAAATGAAAGGATTTTGGCAATATTTTGCAGGGGAATTGATACAGGGCTGCTGAACCGTGTTTCTTAATCTAGTATCTTAATGGAATTTGGGAAGCTGTTTAAAAAATTGGAATCGGATGAATCGCTGAAGTTATTACATCTTAACTTGCATTCTGAAAAAGGGAAAGCATATAGTCAAGAATTTCATTAAAATTGCAAGCTTCAAGTTTATTCTAGAATCTGCTTCACACGTCTTAATTGGATTTCGAAAATTCAAATAGAAACCATTATTTACTTGATATCTACAATTAGTGCTTGCATTACGACTGTCTCAATTACAAGTGAGTATAAATATATCGAAACTTAGCCGATAATGTTTCTGAAATGTTTTTTTTTGATTACAGTGATGACTTTCAAAATATTAAATTTAGTTGACTCTAAAATAGTGAACTTGTTATCTAAGTAATTGTAGACTTGATTAAAAATTAATGAACTACAAAGGCTGGTCATAAACCCTCCTATCTCAACCGTTAGAGATCAAAGGGCATAGTAATTATTCTTTTGCTTATAATTTCAGACGAATAAAATAAAATAAAGGAATTTTACTGAAATATCATGAGTGCTAAGGCAAATACATTTTCTGGTAAAACCTTTCTTCCAATGAGCGTAAAATGTGATTTAAATTTGGGGGAATCATTAGTGTATGAAATCAAATTAATCCAAATAATGACTGGGCTGAGAAATAGCTTTCTATGCAGACAATGGGAACAAAAGTAAAATTCGAAAATGGTTTTGTTTCAATTTTTGAGCATTCGCTACACATTCGACCAAACATTCGTAAAATTTACTTCGTGCAAATGTAAGACTCATTATTTTTTTACAAATTTGGGGAATTTTTTGAGATTCTCATGGGAACTTAACAAAATCAAGACTTTTAAACAATTTTGGGATTTATGATTTTGTGGGACCAGTTTACCGACTGTCAGCTTGCTTAAAAAGATAGCAGTGAGAGCTAAAAACGTCGTTTTCAAATTGCAGACTGTTTTTCTGAGGTTTTAGTTCTTTTTGGTTTTCTTTTATGAAAAATGACTGTGATGCCGATTAAATTATTGCAGCTCATTCAAGTAAAAAAGTACCATGATTACGAGAAACTAAGATTAAGTAATTTACATTTATTTGGCCGAAATATTTTAAATATAAAGAATGTGTTTGTGTTTATTTTACTTGCACATAAATATTTTAGTTAGAATGTTGCTAGATGAAGGAAAATCTTCCACAGACGTTACCAAATTTTGTGACGCAAAGCTCTGTCACCAGTTGCATACGCCGATGGATGCTTTCCATATGGCGATTGCAAGAGGTTCCAAAAAACGTCTTATCAAAACGGAAGCTATTGTTTGATTCGACCATAAAATAAAAAATATATTTATGCATTACAAGTAAATTGAATTTATCGCTGGGGCAATATATTTAAACACAAGAACAAAATTAACAGTTAAATTAAAAACTAAGTGATGAATTAGGTGTAATAAAAGGACGCAGCAGTTCACATTCCACCACACTTTTGACAAGGAAACTTTGAAATGGGTAATATTTGTTTATAATATTATAAATAGGCTTGAATACGCATGTTAAATTCATGCAAGTTTCAACATGGTAGGTTCTGGAAACTATTTATTTATCAGCCAGTAATATTACGATATACTATAATTAATATAATATATCATTTGAATCTGCTTGTTGTTCTTGTTAAATAGTAAATTTTATTTCAAATTTATTTCAAGTGAATGTTGATAAAGCTAGAGCTGAGTGCAAGTTTGGAGCAATAAATTATTTCTTTCTTGTGATTAATGCTCGTCATTGTAAGAAATACCACGAATTCTACAAGATTACGGTCAAAAATAAACACTTCCACGTCTTGGCCCTAATTTCGACCATTAAAATACCACTCGTTACCCTTTATTATTTCCTTTAATGTATCCGTTACCTTAAACGAGTTTACAGCGCGAGTTTATAATAATAAGTATAAACACTGTGTTAATATTTCCACAATGGTTGTATAAATATTTCGAACTTGACTGACTGATTCTACGATTTTTCGTTTAACTCATTTTTTTATTTCCTAGATATCCATTCATAAAATCTACACTCATTTTTTTAAGTTTTTTTTGAATATAGGCTCTTTGATGGAATTAAGCTGGGCTTGATTATTAAAAATAACTTAAATGAAGAATGCCTTCAAAAAGTTCTCCATAACCTTTTATCACAAACGCCTATGGTTTGAAACAAGTTGTGAACCCTTAAAAGTAGGATCACTTAATTTCGTTTTCTCAAAGATCTCTAATAGTAAATTCACTGTCATTCTATTTGCGAATTCCGACGAAAATTCTTGAAAATCAAGTGAATGTTTTGGTTCATCATGTTTTTTGGAAAAAGGGTACTAAATTGTAGAAAAAATGATTTAATAATCTTCATTTTCTGAAAGTTACCGATATGCATATGAAGGCATGAATTGGTTTTTTAATTAAAGTTCTTTTGTAAAAGTCAAGACAAATGCATGTAGTGAATATTTTGTAACGAAAAACAAAATGAACAGAAGCATGTGTTATTAAAACTATGATTATACTTTTAAATGAATTGGGAAAAATCCTTTCCCTTTCAAAAAATCAATGGGAAAACCCTTATTTTAGCTAAAGTAAAATAGTTTGCGTAACTTCGCCAAAGAATTTCTTATTTAAATGGATATGGGAAAACATGGTTCCACATAAATTGAAAACTTGCACATGTTGAGAGATAAGTAACATATTTTTTCACCATTTAAAGAGTACTTTAACTTTCAAGGGTAATTGAGATGCTGTTACCAAGTCGATTGTGAGTGCAATTCTTCGATCTATTCGTAAAAAAATTGAAAGCCAAGACAACAATCTGTTCACCACTTTCCTCTTTCTATAAACGTTCAATGAAATAATAGTACTTTGAAATCAAATAAGATTGTTCTTAACCTCAAAAAATTTATTTGTCCGCACCAAAGTTTATAATGGTTGAAAACTGTGGCTTTAAATAATCACTTATTCATCAACATTCTCGATAATCTTCGGCATTGAATTAGAAAAAAAATATAATGAGATCTTTTTATTCACCTTGATAACATTTTCCAAACATATAGGTCCTTCCAGCACTAATTGCTCTGCTTTTAAGCAAAGTTAAAATGTCTGTTAACAAGAATTCTAAAATATACAGTTCAATTATCACCATATTGAATCTATATTTGATAAGTTGATCTTAGGTTCATCTTTTTCGATAATTTGAGGTCAAAAAAGGCCAAAAACAATCGTGCCGATACAACTCAATTTAATTAGCAGAAGATTTAAATTTTATTTTAAGCCGAAATAGTTGCCGGAGTTAAGCAAAAAAATTTGGCGACTTTTACTCAAAATGGAATTTAATAAACAGCCAAGTTTATGAAGTAAAATATCAACACTTAAAAATCTAATAACTGTTTCAAAACGTGGGTATTTTATGAGTGAAATACCGCTCTGTTTCCTGAAAAGATATGAAAAACTGAAATTATTGTTTAAATGCCTAGGCTCCAACTTACTGATTTAAATTTATTTCAAGTATAATTCTCAATAATCTAAAAGTATCTGATACAATTCGAGGGCAGTGGGGTTGATCAGTAAATCATTTACATTCCAGATAGATGGAAATTTTGCAACCATTTTCTATAAAAGCTAATATTCCTAATTTCAGCTCACTGCGAAAGAGTAAATATAGTATTACTTGAATCACTCCTACATTATATTTTACCCTACTTGGTGTTCAAAATAAATCTAAAAATGATTACACGTATATTTCTTCCAAACTAAGTTTTTTAGATGTTCTACCAATTTTAGCTTTAATGGGTATGTGAAAGGTTGAAAAGTGCACTTTTATAAAAGAGAATGACTTTCATCATGAAGATTTGTTGCTTTCATTAATGCTTGGCCATTGCTCCTTCTGGGGTTAAAAACGCTCATTAAAGACCTACGAATGGTATTGAATACTGCAAGATTGTGTTAGCTAGAATACTTAGGGAAATTAGGCAGTGTGGTTGCACTTGAAGACCAGACCATTTCGAGAATCTGCTTTGAAATATCTGAAATATCTTGATATATCTTCATCATTTTTCACAACCCTTTCAATCAATGTAAACTATTGTTGCTATTCAAAAGATGTCGTTCCTTGCCGAACACAAGATAATAGCCAGACATTACTATTAGCTTACGAATGTGTACACTCTGATCACTGACGATTTTTAATTTATGGTGATGAAAGGGACTAGATCCCGTCGTGACTATTCTATTATTCATCGTTTCATAAAAGAAACTGGTAGCTACTGAGATCCCCTTGGCCATTTTTCGTAGTCGACCGTGATTTAGGTCACTAAGGGTAAAGTGGTGTGTAAAATACTCTAAAAATAGAGTTATTGCCCCGCATTTCTTATTGTCTTTTCTTTTCCTGATATGGAAATTTCCCACGAATACCCTTTTTTCCTAAAATATGCTGACTGGCTAAATGAATATATAATTCATTCAAATCAGGATTTCACAAAAATCGAGACATTTTTGACCAAAGAAGTTCGACAAGTGTTCAATCGTGTAAAAAGTGAGAAGAAATATTTTTACGTTTATATTTCTTTTCAAAATAAGCTATTTACTCTGTTATATGCGAATAATTTTATGCACGCACCATCTGCCTGGTGTTTACATGTGAGCCTGAGTTGAAACAGTTGATATTCCTGGGAAAAAATCAGCACCTGTCACTTACTCGGGCATAACTTTGCAGTAGAAGGAAACCAAAAATTGAGTTTTAACTTAATTGGAATAAATACACAGAAAAGTTCTTGCATGATTGTATTTTTGGATCACTACCATTTTCAAACTAAATCATACGTTGGTAGTATGTATTCAGTATTTCTTTATAAGTTAAAACCCTCGCAAGCCTTAATAGCTTACTAGGTTTTAAATAAAATAACACAAAGCGTATTTAGTTGCAATATGTGAGTCAGATTTTGAACCAGTGCTGTCTTGTATATTTATTGACTGTAATATGCATTTTTTGTGAAACTTCTTGTATTTCCAATCCCTTAGGTTGAAAAGTAATGTCGTCTAAGGTCGAAAACGCCTGATCTCGATGCGAATCTGAGCTTTCTTACGCATTCATGCTCGTGAATGCTAAACCAAAACTTTTAAATATCACGAATGGATGACAATCATTACCTCGTTTCCTCATTATTGTAAAGAACTTTGAGTAACTAAAATGCCATGTGATTGGTCTATGTTGCTGATATTGTTTAATGTATATTGATGTCGATGGAAATTCAAATCAAATGTCATTAATACATACAAAAGCACAAATAATGCAAAAGCTATAATTTTGCTTAAATTTAACTGACAATTAACCTAGTTCAGTGTTCTTTCTACGACTTATATTCATTACATGGTTTATGCATCAAAGAAGCTGATGCTTTCATCGCTTCTGACTACGCTTCTAAGGGTATTTTAAATATTGCTTGTTTCTACGTGGTTATAAGCAATGGCCGTTCGTTAGTTTTCGGTGTTCAAGTGGCATACGTTATGCGATTTTTAGACAGTTATTTATTCAAAACATACATTTATGCAAATTTATATTTTCAGTGATATTCATTCGTCTGCAATGATTTTTTTAGATATGCATTTAAAATGAAAATGGTTTTAATATATAACATCTTTAGTAAAATCTAAAAGCTTTTAACAACAGCCTGCTAACAGACTTTATAAGATATGGACTAAAAACGATTTTAAAAATATTGCCTTTTGATTAGCTATCACTTTCAAGCATGAAGTTTGGTTAAAAGGTCTTAAAAACTTAGGCTTTAAAACCTGTCGTAGCCATTTACTTCATACGAAGAATAAAATCCGATTAATATAAAATATTGTTTGAACATTTTTAGACATAAGTAGACGAAATTCTTGTCATAAGTTTTAAAACCGGCATCTTTTAAGGATTATTAAGAAAATATTCTGTGGTCAATTTGAAAAATATATAGTTGAGAATGCATAAAAGCAGTAATAAGCTGTTGCTTCTCATTCTGTTCAATAAACGTTATAAAGCGTTCAAGATATTCCTCATTTTTCATTTGAAATTATAGTTCGATTCATCCGAGTTCATACGACTTCGGTAGATTTTGACAAAGGGATTTTCAGTTTTTGCTTTTTTGTAATTGTTTAATAAATGACAATTGCTTATGATTTTTTCGCCAAACTATTTATCACTTCCATCGATAAACCTCAGACCACTTTCAGCTCAACCGAAAGTCAGACATAATTGTTGTTTCAGCAAATAAATCGCACTTTTCCATTAAAATTAGTTTAGGAAGTATAGCTCTTAACTGAAAGATCACTATCCTCCCATTTGATAAAGTCAATAAATTGCAGGAAATTTTGGTTGAAAAGCTTATAAAACCACCTTTGAGTGTGGAAATGGCAAGGAATTATGTATGAGTCATGCATACAGATCTTTTCTTTATAAATGATCACTTTAATATTACTACAAAAATCTTTTAAGGTTGGCTCTCATATGGCAAAATAAAAAAACATGTCCAAAGGTAGCAGGTTTCTAAAAAAAGTTGATTAAAATATTTGTGAAGTCGGTACATTGTTAGTTTTCTAATAAACAGTATCGCGTTTGAATGCTGCTAACGGCAATTGTTATTTTAGTCTATCATTTGAATTGCACTACAATAAATCGGTAAAAATGAACTGTAGGCTCGCATCTGCCTCAGAAATTCTCCTTAAACAATAGTGTTATTGAAAGCTACGCTGATAGCTGCTTCTCTCATTTTATCTGCTTTGACCATTATACCATCTCACCACAAGAATAGAGCCCATTTAACTCATGAAGTCACATTTTATCCCATGGCTAAATGTAACATTCACTTTATTTGATTTATGTTCAAGTGCTTAAAGGACAATTCAAACTCGTTTTTCAGTAGCACAATGTAATTATATGAATTGAAGACCAATATGATAAATCCTCTTCCAAAATTTATCCTCTTTAGTCCTATTTTTCTTTTTATTTTTGTTATTATTTGGCAAATGGTAGGCATTATATTTTTATTGCCATTATTTACATACTTTAAAAGAAATCCATAGTAAATTTGACTGCATAAAATTTTTGTATTCCATTGTAAAATAAAGTTCAGCGCTCGTCAAATATGAAGCTGTAGAGATGATTATCAAATAATGTAAGTGCTTAGTAGTTTAGTCACATCAATGAACACCGACAAACATTTGCCAAAAGCAGGTTTTTCTGAAAATACATAGAATTCGCCTGCAATTCGACATTTAAAATTGGGTTTAATTAAAGATTAGGACTCATTTAGCATCTGTATCCAATCCAATTTAAGGTTCAAATTTTTATTTTTTTAATCTAATGACATATGCAATTTTAGGGTCATCAAGAACCAGTTTTAACGTTTCACAATTAGAGAAAGGGGCAAAAAATGCAATATTGCCAACTGAATAGGAGCCCCAATAATAACTTTATGGCCACCACCTTATCTAGCATATATTAACGGACCACCCAATTTTATTAATATACAAAGCTGAAGATAAGTGAATTGATGACAAAGGTTTTTTTAGCTTGAATCACAAAGATTCTCTCATCAAAAAATGACCAAAATTACCACGAAATGCTATTTTGAGGAATCTTTTCAAATTTTCCTTCCAAACGGTTCATCAAATAACGTATAAAACCTCGTTAGCAAATTCCGTCAAGATTTCTGCCTACTAGCTTTTGAAAAATATCTAATGCATGCCGAGGGCTTAAAGTGAATAAATAATAAATGTTATTTCCTTATCATGCGAATGGTTGTCTTTGGTGATATTGCCACCAGTGAATAAAATGATGAGATTTTCAGTTAACGTCGTCTCGTTTCCAGTATTTTATGCAACAACACTTAACTAAATCTATCTTTGGATTGAGCTAATTAAAATTGGAGGTGCATCATGTTTTGATGCCTATTCTTGCAATAAAATGGACATGACTGGGTACTATAACTGTTGCATACCACAAAAGCAGTGATTATGTACTAGGCGTAGGCGATTGTTTCAATTTGATAAAGTAGTCCTGTATCAATATTTTATTCATTTGAGAAATTGCCAGTGAATACAATTAAGATAACGCATTAAGTTCAAATCCAAAGCAACTCCAAAGGTCTACCCAAATAAATTTAAATAAAATTATATAAACAAATTTAAAAAGGTAATTGAATTTGATTAAATGGTATCTCTTTTCTTATTACAATATAGCATACATAGTTCCACAAAAGTTACGACAATTAAATCGTTGTTATAGGAAATATGATACTGAATGGAAAATTTGAAAGTTTATTCATTTGTTTTATGCTTATGGAATAATTTGTATCAAAAATTTTCCAAACTATATTAAATTGCAACATTTTATATTCACGCTGTTTTAATTTATTTTATTTTAATGGAATAAGTAAGGCGGGCTTAAATTTTTTGGAAAAATTTAAATAAGTGGATTCCGTAGTGGATGTGTTTACCCTAGTACGCCACATGCCAAAGAACTTTCTTGACATGAATATCAACATTTAAGTTATTTAAAACCTTGGAAAAGAGCCAGCTATTAATTCTGATAAATTTAATTCTTATTTCATTAAAGAGTGGAATTACCGGCTTAGTGAACATAGCCGTTTCTATTGGGCGAAATTCTCGTACAATAGAAGGCCCTGTTGCAAAGGTCGTTTTATTTCCATTCATGTCATTATTGAGTCAAATTTCACTGCCAGATTACCAATATATTTTTATCGCATATTGTATTGTATTGTTGAAGTTATGTGCTTAAGGCATTAAGATTGCATTATTTTAAAAAATCTTACGGAAACGCATTTCTAGGTATAACCATTATGACTTAATTTTTAATGCGTTAGAACTCCGTTTCTCCAGTTGGTTTAAGTGAGATTATATGCTGCTAAGTTTTGCTACAAAAACGGAATAACCTAAGATTTTCCAGATTTATCTGATTGAATTACAAAATGGGTTAGCCAGCCCTTTTTAGTTTTGTAATGAAAAAAACAATATTTAAGTGAAAAAAGCATTACTGATCTAATCAGTTGTTCTGAAACAAGGAGCCAAGTCTTAGATAGTAGTACTGAGATTGATTCTGAAAACAGTTAATGCGTGTGAGTACAGGGTCATGATTTAAATAACATTCTCTTCGATGTCCATTTACATTTTTTACAAACAGCTTTACTGAGTGAATCTCGAAACTTGTTGATTAAAATTGCTGAGACGAAATATGGAGAGATACAATTCAAATAAATAGTGCTCAAAATAATAAAAAAGCGACATTTTAATAACGCAAAAAATCAAAAACCCTATAGAGCTAAATTTGCAAATTGAAAAGTTGCGAGATGCAAATTAAGCTATTTTAACCTTGGCCTGTCCTAATATTACTGACTGGAAGTTTCTTTGATATACAGTTCTTGTTAATCACACGTTCCCAAAATAAATTATGCAATTCTGCTCTGTAGGTAAGCAATATCCCCAGATATGTTCATCATTAAACTCTACATTTAAACAAAGTTTATTAAGGCATAAAAGAAAATCTTAGGGTTTAGGCCAAGGCCACACTACCCTCGGAATTAGGCTTAATCTCCTGCCACTTAAAAGGTCTAAAGGAATCTATAATGAAGGCGCGCTACTTACTTAACACTCTGTTTCATTATCTGCTATCTTTATTTGGTATTAAGCAAAGCTTATCCAATAATAACTATCTATAAATTTTTCCCCTGAAAAATTAAGCTTTTAACCAGTCCAAGATTTAAAAAAGGCTGAAAACTGAACTCTGCTAGCTTTATCTTAGACTACGATTAAAACAAACATATGTATAGAAAATTATGATATCAATTTTAAATCTTTCGATGTTTGAACCCGCGTATTGTAAACACGTTGTGTAAACTTTATTCTAATAAATCGGTGTCACCAATTTGCCTGTGAATAAAAAATTCAAAATAAATACCTTGGTTTTGTGAAGATTGCATTGCTGTCACCATTTTGGAGCATGTTAGTCAAAATACGGATGTAATAAGTCATTGAATTTGCTACTCAATCGATCAATGTCATTAGATGTTTCTCTTTTGGTTGTCGTCTCTCAAACACTTTCAAAGGATAACTTGTTTAGTTAGTTTGTTGAATAATAACCAACTTGTTACCACTGCTGACTCAATTGCTTAATTTGTTCATATCAAAGATGACTGAGTTATTGTTTTTTAAGAAACTGTCGCCAAAGTCATGTTTTCGGTTTACGAAAATAGACAACGATAAATAATTATTGAGTATGAGGATACAGAGCTGTCTGAAACTTATATATTTGAAAAGGTTTGGATTGGGAAAATGGGTTATAAAGTGCATATATTCAGACGGCCAAGAGTAAAACCATAAAATCAATGGATTATTGAGTATTATCAAAACTTTTCAATGTATTAAGATCTGGTATGGGTGGACAATGTTGAGGAGATTACTATTTCAACCAATAATTTTCAGGTTAATCAATGTAATTTGAGGTTAATCGAAAGCAGAAATAGAAACTTAAAAAAACCGTCAATAAGATCACAGAACTGCTTAAGAATTTATATTAAAATTAATTGCATGTATGTACCAAAAATAAATTGATTTATGTTAATTTTAACTTTATTCGTAAACAAGCTGTTTTAGACTCCTTTTGCATAATACTATTAAAAAAGGCTTAAGATTCGCAATAAACAAGCAAAATGTAATTCGGTCCTATAAGTGAAGCTGTGATACAGGCTATAGGTGTTCTACTACAACGCGAAATAGTCGGAGTTGCGAACCGTTGCTGTTAACCAGTCTGAACACATCTGCTTAAAGTTTATATTTTGATTGCTATAAAAGATGGCTTGCTAATGCCAATGGTGGATTACAATGTTTCTGAAATGAAAACTAAGGTTTGGTTATTTGAGGCGCACAGTTAACTGGCTATGGGATTGAAATAAATAATCTTTTGTTTAGATTTTGCATTTATTTACTTATATGAAATGTATTGGGATCAATTTCAAGTGCTGAGATAGCTTTAGTCAGGAAACAATATTAGCTGTGTTCTTCCATTAGAACAGATGAAACGTATGAAGACATTTTCTATATGGTAAAAGAACGCCAAATCAGGGCAGTATGATGTCGTTACATAAATCATTTGATTTCGGATTCAATACAGTAGACCGAATATTTAAATTTTAGCCATTCAGGACATCTATTTGCAGTTATAAAAGTCGAGTAATGCTTAGACTAGAAAAAATACTGGCATCTACCATGAATTAAAAACCAGTACTAAACAACACACTTCACATACTAGTAGTTTATTTTTCGGCTGAGAAAAGTTTAAACAAATAACCATAAATTTTGAGTTATTTTCATTATAAGGCCCAGTTAACCTTAAAGTGCATTGCTTCTCAATTTATCTAGGACCTAAGTAATGAAAGATAGTAAATCAAACACCATGAGCCCATTTATTTTTATTCATTGATGAATTTTTTTATCATATCTAACATAAACGGGTTTAAATTAAAAGGGTAAAAATTATCATCACAAAAATGGAAAACTGAAAATTATTTTAATTTTAAAAAAAGCTTTACCCAGCCAATTTTATACGCAATACTTTTCATTTACTTATATGCATTGAATTGTTAAGTACTGAAAGGTGGGCTGAGTTATTTTCTAGACTTTATTTAACCTTTCAAGATTTCTTTATTTCTGCCCACATTTTACCATTCATGGATATCAACAGAGACTAATAATAAAACTCCATGTGCATTCACTCCACAATGATTGGCGTTATCGAGGTGATATGCCTCTATGTATCGATAATGATCAGACAGCTGATGTAAGATGCGTTAAATGACACCCACATCTCAGCTGAATCGCTATCAACCTGCGTCTCACATTTAGTTCGTTAAAACAACGCTATACTGTGCAACTTCAAAATATGCCATTATTGGACCATTATTGACCAGTAAAAAGGAGATGGGTTGCTTGTACAAAAATAGTTTAAATTGTTCAAATTTCAAAGTATAAAATTTATATTATAGAATACCGTTAATATTGTTTGCTAAAAATATATTTGAAATTTCACCCGAGAAAAAACACGACAGTCCCTTGGGTGGTTTTGAGGTATCTTTTTTCCTTCTATCACGGGATGAATGCGTCCGTAGGAAATATATCTATAAAAGAGACTCCTGCTAGCATTAGCACGCTAAAATCTCTGAAATATCTGCAGAGTTTAACTGTACTGACGTTATCAACTTATTTATACAGAGGTCTTGTCTACCCCTTTAGCTCCTTGGTATAACGCTCAACTATCACTGCCGAATCTCTTCATAATCTAGGGAATAACGTATTGCTTACTACATGTACTAACGTATATTTTTCTAAATGGGTTTAGGTTGAAAGCGCAAGTTGCTATGTATTTGTTAAAGTCAATCAAATGTGAAAAATGAATCAACCTTTTTCTTCTTACTTCATACCGGAAACCGTCGTCAATATATCAATACAAATCATGGTTGATTAGTGTTAGTGACACCGGTTTTGGCAAATAATGAAATTACTGAAAAAAAGCATAAATCGAAAAATATTTGTAGTTAATTAAAAGAGGGATAGTGCCTTGGTCGACACATTTTCAAAGTTGTCTAAAGATGAAAATACGTTTTTTGTTTAACGGGAATTTGTGTCAATGATGAACCGATGCTTTTAGAAAATGTATGTATTTCATTCACACTCATCATCATGTGAGATATTAAATTAATCTAGTTTGAAGGTGTGTTTGTGTCAAAAATTATTTTAGATCTTGCCTTCTCTTTAACTAGCAACCGTGCAATGATGAGAATGAAAAAATTTGTTATGGTTAAAAAGCATTTTGCATGATAGTGCTGAAATATTTATGAGGCATTTTCATAATAGGTAGGATTTTCTATAGAAAAGGACTCAAAAATTTAAGTACTATATAGATCTTTAGACACAAAGACATTTTCGAAATAAGAAAATAATGAGTCTTGGACCTTAGGCCTGTAATTTTACAAAACCGTGATATCATTTTTCGCAATAAACCATTAGAAGAAGAAGAAGAAGGCATATTTCAAAGATGGCTCCATTAACAGTCGATCAATACTTAAGGCGATAAAGTATTTTAAAAGACCGATTTTTTAGTAGAATTACAACTAACTAAAGCCCTAAAATATATGTTAATGCCTTACGTAACTACGAAAGAAGGAATGTATATTCATCTATGTAATTCAAATCAGTTCACAATTAAGCTTTTCATCATCCCATCTTGTTTGCTAACTCAAACAGCGTAATAAGCAAATATTATCTGGGAATCTCACATCGATAATGCACCATACTAAAAACGGAACAACTGTAACTGTTTAGACACAAAAAACTAACAAAAAGATCATCTGTCAATGTTTGATACATGAAAAACATTAAAAAATTAATTTTATTTATCGTTTTATATGTGTTATATACTTGTGATATGATTTCCTGCTTACGCCATTACCATAGTAATATGACTTGTTAAATTAAGACAGACATGCATTTAAAACTTTTCGATACCAACGCCTGGGAAATTTTTACTTGATTAAATTTATCATGGTCGTCCTCTTAATTATATGGTCGGTAGTCAAAGTGTAAAGGACAAATTGTATGTGGTATAAGCAACTTAAAGAATCGTTTAATTAAGATATAAAAAAACAAATTATTGACAATATATTTAAAACTTTTGGTAGGAAAGACGAAAAATCGTAAATATGACTGCAATTTTGCTTAAAATATAGCTTTTAAAGAATTATTTTTCTTATGGTTAACAGATTGTGGCTAATAAATATTTTAAATGAGTTAATTAAATAAAGCTTGATGATGATATTTAATATGTCATTCCATATATTTATATGACTGCTATCCTGTGAATTATAGCGGCAAAAGCTTCAAAAATAATCAAAACGTGATATTAAACTAGGCATTAAATGAGTTAATGATTTTTATTTGAGAATTTGACAACCGAAAGTCAGAAAATATTACCTGTTTTGATTCATTCCTCTGTGTGAACGATTTCATACCGATGGCTAAATATGACGATCCAATTCTTGAACGAAACCCAAGTAGATTTTGTTCTACTTTCGAAAATGAAACATAAAATTTTCCTTTTCGCATCCAAATCTTATTTTAAATTTATATCAATTTAATTTACTGAACATCAATATCCCAATGGATTTATATTTCGGAAGAAATCATTTAAAAATTTTTATTCCAAATAACTACCTGGGCTATTAAACATTTTTCATTTTGTCTAAATGTAATTTTGCTAAGCGTGAATATCACTAGTCCGAAAATCACTTCTGTCTCTGTTTATTGCTTTCAGAACTGCGTTCTACGGAAAACTCTATTGTTCTTGCGTAGAATGCCTAGAATTTGTAAAAATTAAAAGTTCATAGAAAACCAAATTCAAACTACAGCGAAAGCGCGTTAACGCCTTCTTAAATACCATTACAGTTTTGATCACTTCCTTTATGCAGTAATTCGGAGTGGTATTTGACTTGTACGGAAACAGTGTCTCGCTTTGTTAAGATATATATCGGAGTTAGTAAGAAAATTTTCGAAGACTTTTCTGTGGGACTGTTGAACTATGCGTTGCTGGCATGATTGGAGTTCAGCCCGTAAAAGAGTGTCGGACTCTTATGCCACAATCCTCCGACAAAGTATACTGATTTCGGACGAAATTCTTTGTGGGAGCTACATCCGGACGTTTGTTAGGTAGCTTGCATCTAGCTGCAGTGGTCTTGCAGTCTACGTTGCAATTCTTCGGCTCAAGCCGAGAGACTATTTTTACAGGGCTTTTAGGTGAGAGTATTGGGCAATCGCCATAGACTACTTGGTTTCTGATTACTAGGATGAATAATAGTTATGGAAGTTATTCTTTCACGAACTATCAGATAGGTTTCACTCATTAACACCTACCATTGTTCCCACTTAAGGATGTAGGACATGCCTGAACATCTTTAATGCAACTGGAAAAACCTTATCTTTGGGTTGCCACTAATATAAAACATGCTGAATATTTAGTAAGACAATGGATAAGCGAACAACGTCTTAGAGTCACATCATGTGAAACTTCAATTCGTTTAAGTATGTAAGAACTATTTGGTTTTATTCACATTGTACTACTTAAGCCTCATGTAAAGAGGAGCAACTAATGTTTTGCGCTGGTTCATCCGATTAGACCTCTTGAAAATTCACGCGTACCTATCAGCGGTTGAGCACTCACATCTAGAAACCACTTTGGAGGTTCTATCTTTTCACCAAGCCAACTTCCCCATTTTAACGTTCCCTATAAATCCAAATGGCATTTAATGGAATTTGAGTTCTGTGAAAGTGATATTTCAATTTGAATCTAGATAAAAGTGCTTTGATGGGGCTGCCTAGGAAATTACCTTAACAAACAGTAAACCCCTTTCATTCTTAAATCCTAATACATAAATAAACTTAGATTTACTAATTATTTGCCACTTAATGCTCCTTTGGGTTAAAAAACTTGAAATATACAAAGTAACATTCGAAGCTTACTAGCTAGGTTAAAAACGAGAAAATAATTGTGTGAGTTTTATTTAATTTATTTTATCCCTAAATTATTCAATCTTCATAATCACAGTTGGCTGAATTATGTAAGGGAGAATTCGAGAAGGAATAATTTCGAGGGGAGCTTTTTCCTATTTGCAGCATAATGTATCAATTCAACTCCAGAAGTTGTGGTAGGTCCTTTTAAAAGACTTTGTTTTAAAATAAAAATAATGACGAAATTCACTCGATTTCGATGCTCGTTAGGTCAAAATGAGGTTAAAATGAAACTAATGTGCAAAATGATACATATCAATGAATACATTTTGGCACTTGATAAAACTGAATATTATCGCAGTCTATTCAATGAAAAAATTAAGATTATGGAGAGAATGAATGAGATGTTCCAAAGTTTTAAAAGCATTTAATCTTTCACTGACTGATATTATGAGTTTTATTCGATTAAATGAAACATGAGGTCATTTGCATAATTTAGGTGAAGCAAGAATCAGCATGTTGTTTCTTTTGAACACAAAAAATTGTTCAAATAAACCAGAAAACCTTTAACCCTTGAAAAAGAATGCGATTTATATTTGTTTATTTATTTATTGTACATTTACTTTTTTCGATTGCACTAGTATGATTCGTTCTTAAGAATATGTTGCTTGACGAATACAACTAAACATCAATACCAACACCTAATGTTTCAAGATTTGAAGGTTTCGGTTAATCTCTATTTCAAATAGCCCCTTCTAAATCAGCATTAGAATTGATTGAGCAAAAAGCCAATTGATGAGAACACAGAGTTGTTAAGTAGGCAAAACCACAAAGGGAATTAGATTGTGTCCCAGGACCCGTGTTTCTCTGCAGTCGTAGGGTGTAGTTTGTAGTGGCCTGGCTAATCCCAGCCATCATCACTGGCTGACGCACCCTCAGCGACAGCTTTCGCTCAGCGTTCTGAATAAAGTCTTACGTCCTCATACCGCACTTAATAGCATCCTTACTTTCTCTGTAAATTAACACATATGAACGAATGAATCAAATCCTGCCAAAAACTAACTGACACTGACTCGTTGGAAGAAAAATACGTTTTGTGTGCTGCCTACACCCTGAGATATGGTCTGCTCACGTCTATTCATCTATTTATCTCATATTTGTTGCTTTTTGACGGTTTTTAAGAGTTGTTTGTTATTAGGACTATCTCGAATGGCAGGCTACGTTAGTACAGTAGCCCTCTTAAGGGACTTTATTTCAGTGTATGCCGCTGGGTGCACATGCAATTATAAAATTCTCAAAATTCGGTGAAGTATTTTCAATTTGCCTCTAATATATGGCGAACCTCCACATTTTACCATAAATTTGTTTAAAATCTTAAGTGTTTACCCATTATCCAAATGCAAAAGTTTCTGCCAGCTCGCTTTTACCAGAAATTACTTTTCTGGATATTCAGAATTCCATATATGGTACAGTGACTTTGTCCTTGAAGGGGAATCATCAATTTAAGCCCTTACTGTGGAATTTATGGTATCCAGGTAGCGATTCTCATAAAGTTACAACCTGTGGAACATAAAATAAACATGCGCACTTATTGTAGCCGTTGAAGAAAATTTGTGCATAATGCCTTAGTGATTCATTAAAATGGGCATAAAAAGTTAATTTAACTTCTATGTAGTGGCCTTAGCTACAAAAAGCCTTTTAATTTCTAGTCATCTTAATTACTAGAAAAACAAAGATTGCTAAAGTTCAGGGCGTATAAATGTTTTATATTTATTTGTAATCAAACGAGAAATAAACACTATGATGAAGACGATATTAAACCGATTTGCAAAGTTGATTCCCATGAATCTCCAAGAAAGCAGTCGATAGCGTACTATAAGCAAGTTTACAAATTGTAAATTTTATTATTTATCCATGTATCCAGTCCATTTGAGAATGATCACGTTGTTATTCAAGATAAAAATTTCAAAATAAATGCATTTAAGATAAATCTTGTTGTAGGTCACGTTTACTGCCGCTTTGTTTTTTAGTTTGATACATATCACCATGTGTTCCATATCATTTGTACAAAACCACCTTGTTTATGGACATAGGTGCCGCATAGATGACAACGGCGAAATTTGTGAAATCAGAGTTTCGATTTTGTAGATGGAGGATTTAACACAATATAACTTATACTTTTTTGTGCCTTTAAAATTCAGCTTAATAATATTTTTTGCGACCATTTGTAGGTTTCAATTAATTGCTACAAAAATTTTGGAAGTAACTAATTTTGACTAAATTTCCACGATATAATTGGTTTTGTAGGAAAGCGTTTCAATCTTCGGGATTGTAATGAAAATATAAAGTTTATTTAATATTTAAATAATCATTTTAAGTGAAAAAGATTTAATTTTATATTTAAAATTACGTGTTTAAAACTCTAACAAGGAGACATTTTAGAAGTAAACAAGATGGATGGCCTGTGACTAGGAAAGACACTTTAGGTTCACTGTCAGACCAGCTCCATCTTAAAAGTTTTCAAAAGTTATAGGTTTGTCTCCGTTGCCAATTTCTTAAATAAAACTATCACGCCAACTTAAGTTATGTTTTGTGGTCTATTTGTGATTCTAGCCACTCAGGCTTAAATGTAAATTTGTAGATTTCAAACAAAATAACTCGAAAAAAAATTGCTTTATATAGAAGAGTGAAAACGATCTCAGAGATTTGCAATTTCCAAGGAAAAAACGTGAAATATCAGTTATTCTAGTTGCTGCAAAAATGTATTTGTACTAGAATAGAGCAAGAGAAAAAACTATTTTGACACTGAATAATTTATAAAAATCCTCAACGATTCTCAACAGTAAATTGATTATTTGATTGCCATCAAAATATAAAAATGCATTTCGCAGGCTTCTAAAAGGTAGAAGCCCTACCACGCATCCCGGTCAGAGTACCGTTGATGCCATTCAAATTTCGCATTTGTAAATTTAGGGTTCATTTTAGCAAGTTGTTATAGTTTACTTGAAAAGTACGCATATTTTTCAACAACAAGAAGGATTTAAGCATAAAAAGGGTTTTAGTGTAACAACTGGCAATGGGAAATTTTCAGAAATTACAACATATGAGACCTAATAAATCGTAATATTTCCCAGTAGAGTTTAATCACATCTTGGTTCAGGTATTTACATTCAATCTATACAGCAGCCGCTTGATTTACTCCCAAATATGTTTCAAATCTTGAAATGTTTATTTAGCATTTTATTTAGAAGAGACGACGATTTAAAACTTAAAAACTATATTTTCTGCAAATGAAGTAAACGCTTTATTAGGGTAGAGTAGCGTAAATTTGTGCAATTTATAAACTGCTGTTGAAAAAGTGGAGAATCATAAAATGGTATTTACCTGCAGTCATTAATCTCTAAAAAGGGTTATTTTATGGAAAATAAGTGCAAACCCCTAAGGTCAAAAATGGTTTTGCATATTAAGAACCAATCTTATAAATGGTATCTTACGGTTACGATGTTGATAAAAACCACAAATCAATTTTAAATAATACTTAAACCATTTGTTTCAATCACGTCAACTCATCTTCAAAATACAGGCATTTCGAGGACCCTTTTATGCGAGGACCGATTTCTGCTGCTGAAATCCACAAAAACTCCACTTTATATAGCTAATTTTGTTTTTAGGATCCCGGAAGTTGCTCAGTCATTTGTCTTAATTCTGAATCTGGTGATGTTTAATTAAAATAAGTTAATACAAATATTGGGAAGCATGACCTACTTATTGAATTCAGAGATTCATCTGGGATAATTTTACTAGAATCAAGCATCAATACGTGGTTCTCATTTTTATTTAATATTTGCATTCTGTTTTTAAACCATTGAGCATGAACTTATGTAAGCACATTGGTTTATCCAGGGTCGTTTTTTACTGAAAATATGTTTTGACTCCATTTATGTCAGACTGTCAACATTCTAAATCTAATTGTATTCTAACGAAAATACCAACTTTTTTGAAGTTTTTTCTTATCACTGTTTAAATCATCCTTGAATAAAACCTACTATTAAGTAATTAGTTCAGTTATGAACCATAAAGTGGAAGAAATTACTTGCAAATACTGTGTAACTTAAAATATAAAAGCGAAAGAGAGGAAATTATATGAGGAACATTATTTTAGCTGTACCACAAGCCTGTAAGTTTCCACAAGTCGATGCATGTGTCCTCAATTGCTAATGACTAGTGAACGTTATGGTCGATACCTATAAATGGTCTTCACAATGAAAACTATTTTAAAATTTAGGATGGTTTTACTCTGAAGTCCGATGTATTCAAAAATTTCCCCACATGTAGCCTACTTTATTGGTAGAGTTTTACTCAAAAGAACTGGTATTGCGATCTTCCACAACCTCGTTCTTACTCGCTATAGACTCGGGAAAAGCTGGTTGAATACTTATCTTGGGGTGAACCGTCTCCTCAAAAACTGACTTAAGTATCTAATCGATAGGCTGGGCCCTCAAGCGCCAACACAGTGGCTATCAGAGTCTTTCTCCACGGCAGTGACCCATCAATCGGCAAGTTAAAATCTGAGGTTCTGCAGAGGACTTAAATTTAGAAAGGGGGTCTAATACTGTTGCTTCTATGAGTGGATGATATCGTCAAGGCCTTAACGACATTGGTCAGCTATTCCAAGCAGGCATTGGAATTCAACTTAATCTTCTACGAACTTTTCTACAGGCTAGTAGAAAATCTGCAATTCTACCTCAATCAGATCTTATGTTACGCTTCTTGCTTCTAGCTTTCTTTGTCCTCCTAGCTATTGCCTAGCTCAGGTTACAGGATTGATTTCATGGTTTTTACGAAAAAGCGTTGATTTATGACAGCGAAATTCTGATTTTGTGGTTTAAGGCACTAATTGCAACTGATTTTATTCCTTAATGATCAATCAGGGGGTTTCCCATCAACAATTCTTCTCTTTGTCATCACCCTCTGGATGGATGAAGTAAATTTATAATTTTAAGGAGTCGCAGTGCTTTTGAATACATTGAATCCATCTGGCTCATAAGCGTTGTAATTGCACCCTGGAACTACTCACTGAGTACTCGCGTTTTGATTAAGTTAATTGTTATTTAATTAAAGTAGTTATTTTCTGCTGGAAATAAAACAGCTGGGGCAACTGCAAATAGCAACTTACATATGGTTGGTCTTGCAACAGTAGATGATTTTCTTAGTCAGCAGAACATTAATAAGAACTTAAAACGATTGGTTACTACAAATTCTGGCGCTTTGCTATGATAAAGAGGTTTGTAAATCATATTAGCACTTAATGGAATGTTTCAGTATCACTCAGGATTAAAAATTGTAAGTGGTCTTTATAGGAATAAACATACAACATTTTAACTAATAATTGGGCAGGACTTAGATTCAGAACCTTCAACTGAGAAAATGGTCATTATCTGAATGAGTGAATTTTGGTTATGATTGTTTATAAATTTTACTACCATGATATTAATATTTATTCATAAAAACAACATTACACTTCCTAAACTCCAAAGTATGTCCTATCATTTCCGATTTTTCGAATATTTAGGAGTTATAGAAACTTAATAGAAGTCAGTAAGCACCCGTTATTGGGGTCACAATTTTCATATTATATGTAAATTAACCAATTTTCATGGTAAGGTTACGAAGAAGCGGACAATTAAACAAATAGGATACCCAGTTAATGAAAGATTCATGTTTCATGTGGATCGTAATAGTTTGAATAGTATCCAAAACTTTAAAATTCACAAAATAATCCAATTTTTTAGACTAATCACCGAATTTCCATTCCAAGTTCGTTTGTATGAGCATCCAAATATGTTGCCTACGACCACCCAGTCACAAGTTATTTTCAAACTATCAAGCGGTAGGTTAATCTTCTAAGGCAACTCTTTGGTTATTGTTTCTTCGATAAAAGCAAACATGAAAGACCAAATAGGGACGCATTACTTAGATAGGCTGAAATATTATTTAATTTTCTAAATTCATAGCCTTGCTTTTAGTTACTTGTTTATTTAAAATAAACAAACCATTTACGCTTTTTAATTACGGTTGATACAAACTTTAAATCAAATTATTTGGTATTGCTTCACCTTTTGGCTTGGACTCTGTATGAATATTTTGAAATTAGCTCACAATTTTAAAACCTTTCAGATTAGGATAAAACAGAGTCAGGAAAAAAGACGTTGCTTATTTATATTATTGAGGGGTCCCAAAATGCAATAACGACTAATAAAGATTAGGCATTTTGGATCGGTTCCTCAATTAGTCAGACAGAGTTGCCACTAATGTTTTCTGGAGTTACTGAACGAAATGCTCTCTTTAAAAGTTAACTTCAAATTTTCTCCCAGTTGAATTGAAAATTCACAAAAAGACCTCAAATTATTCTAAGCAAACCATTTTACGTCGTTGTAAAATTCATGGATTTAGTTTAAGGAATTAGTTGAAGTTTTCGCGGCTTTAAAAATGAACTCACGGTTTCACGTTAACACTTCAATTTTCACTGATTTATTAAGATTGTGTAAAAATGATTGAACTTTTATTGTTGCTCTATTTATGACTTCAAAATCTGTCAGGAAAAAACTGCAACTTTTTATCATGTCATGCTAATGAAATGCCTTCAGAAGCTTATTCGGACGATTTCGCTGTTCTCCATAGAAGCATTTTTTAAATTGTCGGTCCTGCTTGTATTCCGAGGAAGGATATACAACTTAATAAAGCATGCAAAATTTACATATTTGAAAAAGTTAGACTCAGTTTGAGTTTCATTATTTAGTCTCGATAAATCCCTATTAGACCCTAAAAGAAAGAACTCATTTTATCGACAGCCCGTGATCGATGGCAGTCAAAGTCGGTACTCATATGCTCGCGTCAATATAACAATGGTGAGGGTGAGTGAAAAGCCCATGATAAATCATTTCGAACTCTTATTAATCAATCTTCTCTTTATTCTACTCGTAAAAATTTAGATCGTTTATCAGGATTTAAACAAAACTTTTAAACACTAACTGGGATCTTACCTTCAGGTGTTATCTACATATTTGCTCTGTCATATAGAATAATGCAAAGTTTAAGCCTTCTTAACAGCTTAAGACCTGATTTGCCTTTCAATCTGCCTCATTAATAGTGTTCATTTATTAACTTAGAGTTTTACGTATGCGGTGTTTCAAGGCGAATGCGATTTAAAGTTCATAGATCGAACTGCCTGGCTTATCACAGTGACAAATAGTGGGCCCTATTCATTCCAAAATACCAGTGTATAACTTGATTTAAAACGTTATTTCAAATCTGTTTGCCTTTTCGCAACTAACAGATGTTTAAAAAGCTATTAAATGCAAGTAAAAGCTTTAGCACAACACAAAAATAACAAGAATATTATTTTGCACACCTATTCATTGAAGACACTCAAACTAATCCCATCTCAAAAATTGCAACTCGATAAACATTTGAGGGTGAATTTGAAAATAATAAAAATCAAAGAAGCTTTTTATTAGCCGTGGTAACATGCTTAAATCTTTGTATACAGTCCTTAATTGGGATTTTCATCGATTTCTTTTGTTAAGGATGAGGATAATTCTGTTGTGTTTAGGTAACATTATATAATATCTGAATTCAACAAAGGATGTTGTACGAGAATAATTTTTTAACAGATTTAACTATATTTAAAGTTGAATATCAGTTGTTTTAAATGGATGATGGGTCACCTTTATAAAAAATATCGTTTTCTTCAAAGCAATTAACGTAAATGCAAAAAAGTGCGTTTTAAGTATGTGATATTAATTGTTGGGTAGCAAATTGAAAACTTTCGTTTTCTATCAGTTAATATTTGGTTTTAAACGATAAATACTTTTTATAATACCAACTTTTCAGAGCCCGTTAAATCCAATGAAAAATTAATCTATCCAGTTTATCTAGATGAAACTATGCATGGTTCACATAGTGAAAGCCATTTCTAAATAAGAATTAAACTTGAATGTCACTGTTTGTTTCTGGTTCCTGAACAAAGAGAAATCATAAGCGTAAAACTTTCTCCTTTTTCAGGTGTGTCGTACTTTAAAGCATAGATGAAGCCCATTTAAATATATACTAAAAAAATCAAATTTTGATAGAAATTTGTCATATAATGCATATTAGACTTATTTGTTCATAATGCTAAGCCATAGTATAGAATTCATCGCATCCAAGTAACGAATTTATTTGCATCACTTTTCTGTTACGCTTTGCGACATCATATCAAGCAATCTGACAAACTTGAAGCCACAATAGGCAATTCCTGCTTAATGGCCCGTTTACTCAGGCGAATGGACTCAATAAGGGAATTCAACTAAAGCTCACAATAGCTGCAGTAATTTGAAGCTTTGAATGCTTGAATGATTTAATTTGATGAAAAGATCTTGTGTTCAGTAATGTCTTGCAACTCTACATGTTTACTTATATAAGATCGATTGAACTGTGTTAGATAATAAAAGCAACCCTCGAACCGGTTTGTGAAACTAGTAGCCCTTAATCCCCACATTGCATTTTTTGTGAAAAAATGTATAAATTTCTATAATTTATAACCCAAGTCTCATTTCTGTCACATTTTCGTTTCGAGTGTGAAATATTTTAAACTGTGTGTGTCCAGATACTCTCATGGGGCACAAATCAATCATTTGGATTGATTACTTAATAACTCTCGAATTTTAGATTTTATTAAGTGGAATAGGAAAGTTTTCCTGGGTCTCCTTGGCACTTAAAATCATTCCTTCAAGTTTTTTTCAAAGAGAGTATCTTTTAATTTGTATTTCTTATCTTAAAATTTGTTTAGTTGTTTATTCAAACCAACTACCCATAATAATATCAGCTGGAACATAAAGGATTTAAAGCATATGGTAAGATTCAATAAACAAACCAAGACTTAAAAGTTTATTTAAAAAGCCTTAGCAAGCGCATGCTCCTTGAGAGATTTGCAAGATGAAATAGCTGGAACTTGGTAGAACCATGGATTTATTAAACAATCAGACATAATTCACTGAAGCATTTTTTAAACAGGATGGATTTTGCATTCGAAACACTTAAGCACTTTTAGCCACTGGCTTGAATATTGCAGAGCAGCTGTCATGGCAACGTTTGCTGAACTTTTTGACCTAATATATTTCTTCTACTCATGTTCCAATCCATGGAAATTGTGTACGTGTTTTAAGACTATTTACTTAGAAGGCAAGTGAAACTTTAAAATTACAGTTAAATTATCATTGGTGCAGCTGGCACCCTTAATAGTTGGTATTGATAAAAAAGGGAGAGCAGCATTTTGCATCAAAAATGTTCCTTAAACTATGTTTCTAAGTATTTTACCGCTCGTAATTCATTAGGCATGTTATTTATTTGGCTTGGAACTTTTGCTTTTTCTCGTTCTGTTTCGCTTAGTCCTTTCTAATAGGTTAAAAAAGGTATGTACTTGAAATCGTTAACATTAAACGATCGAAATTTTAAAAGTGATTAACTAAGTAATCCATTGTATGACAAGGAGTAAAAGAAAGAAGTCTGATTTCTGATTATTTATACACAATCAAATTGATACCGTCTTAGCTCCGGTAACTTATTGAAAATAGTGTTTTTCTCTTTCGTAGGCCGTTTCATGATCTAAGGTTCCAAGTACATATTAAAGTGAAAGAGTAACGACAAATTGTGGGTGTATTTTCATTTGTAATGGCTTTGATGAACTCACACGATCGATCAAATCGAATGCTAATTTATCGAACCATGATGCATACATTATCAAATAGTGCATGCTTTTAACTAACTAAAGTACATCACTACAAATCTCAAACAATGCTCTTGATTCGTGAAGGTGCTTCGTATAACCACAAGCAAAGTTGGGGATCTTGTGACCTAATTTTTAATTTTTAGGGCGGGATGGTAGTTAAGAGCATTAAATAAACGATTTTCATTTCCTGTTTACATCCCTAAAAGTGCACGACAAAGTGACTAAATTTCATCGATTTTATCTTAAGAAGCAGTGAAACTGCAGGTTACAATATAAATTGGTCATTGTGTATTGATAGGTGAGTATTTTGAAAGTGGCAGCTGAATAGGGGGAGAATTGGGTTCACAAAGCAACGAAAATTGACAATTCCATGGACTTCCTTACTAAACGAGTTAAAGGCATCCATTCTCCAAAAATACAGTTGACCACTATTACCAAGTAGCCATCGCGTCTATAATACTTATGTTGTATCTCCAGGAAATTATATTTATAATTTTCTGATTATCTTGAACTGTAAATTATTTATCTGTATTTTCTGTATAATATGTATACTTGTTTAAGTCGTTACTATGACGACTTGCACTTTGTTGAATAAACTTTGGAGTTACGACGCGTTCCGTTTCTTGTGGCCGTTATCGATCGTAACACGTACTAATCAAACTATTTTAGGTAGCAGAGCAGTCCCGTACTTTACATTAACTTAAATGGATCATTTTCTAAGACACTAGAGACGGATATGATTTATGCCGACTTGGACGTCAAATGGGCTTTTATTAAGCTCTATATATCGTCTAATTTTGATTTGACAATACGTTAACAGAAAATCAGTATCTTAATTCTCTTCAATTTCCTTGTCGGAACAAAGCCGACCTGTTTTTCGAATTTCGTCGAAAATGGAACGTAGAGCTTCGAGCAACGTATTATGGTCTCTGTGCAATATATATATCGGGAACCTGCCCAGGATACCTGTTTATACTGTGTAAATGGCTGAGATATGATTGTATTTAAAGCCACCTATCTACGCATTAGCCACTAATGGGGGCATACCATCTTGATTAGGCCAATCATTTATTTTCGAATGTCAATGAGTTTTAGGTCTTTCTTCAAAGAATATCTGCTAAGTAAAAAAATGGATATAGATTGGAATAATGAGAAGCTGAATGGAATTTTGAAAAAATCTAAGCTTAAATTTATCAGAAGAAATTAATACTTTAGATTGTTTTCATCGGAAGTACCACTCCATTGATTGTATAAATTGATTACTTCAATGCAAAACTGTTGTTAAAATGAATATTATGCATAATGACAGCGTTGTCCGTGATTTTGGTTACATTATCTGGAAAAGCTGTATGGATTATAACAAACAAGTACTGAAATTAAATATCAGGAGCGCAAAAGGATTGAGAATTGATATTAAGTTGGCACATGGTCAGGCAAAACGTACTAAATAATTAATCATCCCAGCAAGGGATTGGATGCTTTTGAAGGACGATCCATACAGAATAGCCCTTTAGAGTAATTTACTTTAAAAATAAATTTAAATATGAAACTAATCAATTTCTAAGGGAGTTTAGTTTAGCAATTCTATGCATTGCCGTTAAAGATGAGGTTAACACTTAGGGATTTACACAAAATGAAGCCTTATCCACCAAATTAGCTGAAAGACCTTTTGGCAAGATGAGTCAGCTTAACTTATTTGTTAAATAAGTGAAATTCTAGGATGTGTCAGGAGTATGAAATGTAAATTGGTGTCGCAATCTAAACCAATAAAGATCACAAATTCATTTATCCTCACGTGTTTCAAAACAAGAATAATAACAAATAATTTTTCTTCCGTCAGCGTATAGAATTAATTATGAATTCAATAGTCAAAGTGAATTTGGTGGGTTTCAAGGAGTTTTTCACTTCATTTTGACTCCAATTATTTTCAATAAAACCATGAAGGGGTTAAAGTATAAAAGTTTGAGGAAAAAGCAAATTAGAAATACTGATTGCATGTGTGAAATAAGTTAAAAATATATGTTTTAACTTGCCATAGATATTCATTTTTAACATTAACTACTGCACTTAGACTAAACGAGAAATAATTATATCAAAAATAAAGATTTTTTATTTAGGATTACTGTGAAGAAGAATTAATATTAAAATTACGTATCATCATCAAAAGTCTTGTTATAACTACTGTTATGTAGTTTTGATATTTAAGAGCCTTAGGCTGCAAGCATCCATGCTTTTTGTGTAGAAATGTAATTTTCACATTTTTGTGATCTATTGCTATTTTACTGATATTCATTACATAATACGCCAATAGCATTTGTTCTTCGCGTTTTATATTGGTCGAATGGCTAAATCCCATGTTCTTTCATTTTTTGCATCAGATGTCAAAAAATAAAATTGATGGGGATATTCGTCATGATATTAATGTAGAGGACCTTTCAACGTAACACAGTATTCTGTAGAAATTTAAAGTACTTCTTACGCGGTCAGAGCCTCGTGAATTGGACAGTACTCTGACAACGTTGGCAAAGAAATGCTTCGTATCTGTAAGACATTTACTAATAATCGGACTGGCAGGGCACTCCCCTTGCGATTTTTAGAAAATACTTTCAATGCGTAGTTCTGTGCTGTTACAAGTCAGAGATTCCTGTGTCGCTCGATGAAATTTTTTCTATACTAGTTGGTAACGAAGGATTTGTGTCTCCAATTCTTTCCTTCAGATGGCCTCTCTCCATCAAGACTTTGTGAAAAGCTGGGAATCAAGCCTTGTGCTAATTTAAAATTGTGCTTATTTGGTGGGATGGTCGAGGCTATGTCCTCTTGCGACATCGTCCTTAACGAGGTTCTTGGACTAGCAACGACTTACCTGTCTTCTCATGATCCCGACGTGCTTATTGAATGCGTTGAAGTAATTAATCTCTACATTAATTCTCGCTGGCTGGTCGGCAATTTCACTATGTCCAAAGAAGAAGTGCATTTTCTGGAAACCACCTGGGGTCGTCTTTTATCCCATTGGGATTCCGATCACACGCGAGTGCTGAAAGTGACTAAACAATTCTTCGAAAGTCTCTTCAAATTGGCCTTCTTAAAGGACGTTCTTCCACCCGAAGCCATCAATACAATCACCAAAAGGGTTATCGAAGAGGGACTTTTCCAAACACCCTTCTGTTTAAAGGAAGCAGTCGTTCTCACGAAAGGGGCCATCAGACTAATCAGCGTTCTCGTTGAACACGCGCCACTGGAATTCGTAAGTCAGCCCTTCTTTTTTGCCTCACGTATGACATGCTGTTTATGCACATTGAACGAGTTGGTGTCGGCATCGCTTTAGGTGGGCATTTAGCGTTCTATATTTTTTTTTCTTACAGAGGCAGAAAACCAGTCTTAACCTATTTGAATGAGTCCTTGTTTCATTTTGAAAGAGGAGCGTACATGTAACTTTCCACTATTGATCATTTTTGCCTAGGTTTTAGTACATGTTTAAGTAATACACCGGCATGAAAAGTGCTGGCCCTGCTACAATAGTTGAAACGCTACTACTGCTGCGCTCTTATCAACCATAGGTGTTCGAACGATCTCCCTACCTGGTGACTAGCCTTTTACTCGCCTTGGCCTGGAATCATTCGGCAGCACTTGCCGCCGATGTAATTACCACCATCCTCAAAAAGGTGTAAGTGATTCAGTGGACTAAGTCCACTTCCCTTCTGTGTACCCCCACTGAACTGCTTGTTGAAATTTATAGTCGCCTAGACGTGAATAAGTGGCTGGTCGAGGTGCACACTCCCCTGGCCAACTTCCTCGTTCATGGCGTCATATCGTCTTCGGTAGAACAACAGCTAAAGTACCTCGCGGAGTCGGACGTTTTTTCGGCTGCTGTAAGTCGCCATTTCTCTCCTTTGTCAGTTGATATCACAAATCTTGCAAACTCATCTACTCAAGTCATGCGGTACCTCGGTTTGGATGAATTATAAAAGTGCTCGAAATGGCTCTATAGTGCATTTGAATGTCGGTAAAAGCTCATTTGCCTACGGATCACTGGTTTTTGCTGTTTTTGGCTACTCCTCCAGACTCTAGAGCCCGGGACTGGAGTGTAGTGTTTACCTCTAAAAGGCAGAATTAGGGAACCGCCTCGTGTAACAATGGCACTGTAAAATTCTCGTCTGTTTCGTAGAAACTGCGTTTGAACAACTTTTTGCTGCACTGCTGCACATCGGCTCTGGGAGACCTTCCAGTGGGCGATCTCTTCCGTGAACCCCAAGATCCGCCTACAGATGGTGTGCCCTTCGTCCTAACAGCGTTGAACCAACTGGGCTTTCTCCTAAGCATTTCGAACGACTTCTTCGATTTCCGGATACACTCCTTCGTGTCGTTGCTGCCTCTTCTATCTCTGGAGCATTCTGGCGAAATCCTGAATGAGGTATGTTATCAAATATACTTACCAGTCAATTTCTCTAATCGTTTAGTATTCATCGATCGTTGATGTGGCCCTCGTACACGAGAGTGACCGAATACGTGCTCAAACATGCCGCAGTCTCTCAAAGCTGGTTGTGCGGGAGCCTGCCGGCGAGTTTATCACCAGTACCGGTCTTTATCGGCGTGTTTTCAAGGGCGTGGCGTCTCTCATGACCTCCACTGATCCTACAGCCCGGAATGTGGCCACGCGAGCCTTCTTCGATGTGGCTCTGCATTTGCGAAATCGGTGCGCCTCCATCGCTTCATCAAAATCAGCGTCACTACGATCCAATCTCGAAAGTCAGTGGACCCCTATAAAGTTCAGAGCCAATGGATATCCCGAAATTTGCTTAGAACACCCCGAGCAGCTTAATGTTTCGCCTCTTGAAGCCCTGGGTATGTATTTTGCATCTTAATTGTCACTTTTTCACGTACCAGTTGCTATGGAAATCCCTTTTCCCTCTTTTCAGCTGAGGTGTACAAATTTGCTTCCATTCTGTGGTCAAAGAACAGCGTGAAAGTGGATGTCCTAAGTGACTCAAATGCGGCCTGCCTGGCACCCTTGGTTAGGGAGGCAATGTCACGGCCACTCATTCCTCCCGGGATGCCCTACATGCGTCAGGTGATGCTAGTCACGCTCGTTAGTGGCCTCTTCGAGATCTCTCTGCTGCACGTCAACAACTACAAAATCTCAAAACGCCACGGATTCGAGCCTTGTAAGTCGTGCCTCTAATCCATTTTCACTTACTGTGTTGATTTTAGGCACTGTCAAGAACCTGCAAGAAATCATTAACCTTGTGTGTGAAATCACTGGGTTTCCGTTGCCGAGTGAACCGGCTACGTTGATGCAATTGGTGGTCTCCCTACCCAATGCAACCTCGGAGGTAATATCTTGACTCCAAAGCGAAATCTCCTGATCTCTCCCTTTTTAGAGCAAATTAGGTAACTCAGTATTCAGTAAGCTTATTTCTAATTCCGGAGTCCAGGCCTCGAGTGTGATCTACGATAGTGACACTAAAGGACTGTGAATTTCCATATCTAGTAATCCAGAAACCTACTAGGGATATTCAGCTTGCAATTAGAAGTTTAGGGCCCCACTCTAAGATAAAGTCTTCGGCTTTGAATTTTAAATAAAGGAGCATAGAAGAACACATGGATGTCTACTGTATGACTGGCTGTTTCTGAACGTAGGAATGCCTCTTCATGCTTCTTTCTGCATTCTTTTTGTCAGATCCAAACTATGCTAATGGAGCTTCTCACTGCCTATTGGCCGCCGTTGCCTCCAGAGTCGCTACCCTCCGATGAGGTGATCAGAAACTTGGTTGAGCTGGCCGAGTGCTGGTGTGGGTTCCAGCAACCCGAGATCTACACTGCTGGCGCCAACCTGTTACAATGGATCATCGTCTCCCATCCCAACTTGGTGACCGCAAAGAACTATGCTTCAAGCGTTCTTACCAAAATGGCTGATTGGGGCTCCTCATTTGTTGATTGGCGGCAAAACCGTAGCCCCAAAGAGTCCTCCTGCATGTCGATTATTGGTTTCTTGTCGGCAATTGACGGTGCTTTCAGTTGGTGCAGCAAGGCTCTTTCCTCCTCGAAAACCGGGTTCCCTTTGCCAGTTTCAGAGAGGCCTAAGGATCTGACACCGTTGGAGCGACTGGAGTGTTTTCTTGATCCCCGCCTCCCCCAACACTGCATTGATCTCTCGCGTGAATGCCTGGCCATCCTGGGTGTGCCTTACCGCTACACCGACTACGATACTGTGAATCTCTCCCAACTGATTGCTGGATGTACGTTTTTGGCACTTATTTCTCATTGTTTCTAGGCGAAATCTCGTCGTTCGATAATCTGGGGCAGTCGCTCCTGCGTCAAATTCAAGAACCTGGCGATGCGATCGACGACGTCACACCCGACTTTGCCCCTATTGAGCTCTCTCCCGAGTACCAGCGTCTACTGTCCTTCGTCTGGATCAGCTTGAAAGTAGCTTCCAATGTCTTGGTGAAGTGGACTTACCTCTCCGTCTGCAAATGCCTCATGGAAGGCGAAGACCTGGATGAGTCGTCTCGTCGGTACGTTTCCCTCATAGGGAAGCAGTTGATTGGCATCCTGATGGCCTGTCGTCACAAAGGTCTGGTCGAGGCCCTGTACCAGAGTCTGCGGGACTATCTGGCAATCGCAGCCTCTGTTAAGCAACAAGAGAATTCACTCGCCGAGGTCTTCATCCAACCCTCGCAAGTCCTCGATATCTGTGCTTTGGCTCTCAAGGTGGCCAAGTTCTCCGTCACCAGGCGTGGGGCTGGACTGTGGCCCGCCACAAAAGCTTCTCTCATGGCCCAACTGCTTGTCTCCCCGCACTGTCACGTGAGGGCTTTTTTCTCAGTTGGCATCGTTGGATGCTGACAGTATGTACACGAGACCCCTGCATCGTTTTTTAGGACCTCCTTCTCACCTGGCTGAATACAATGCTCGAAGTGGTCGATTCAGCTGCACCACCACGACCACCGTCGACTACAGCAACGGATGAGGAGGCGGTTCAGCACGACCCACCGCGTGCGCTGGCGCTGCACCTGATGAAGGGAGTCTTTGAGGACGCCCGCCTGGGCCCGGTGGCCTTCACGCTGCCTCCGCCCGCGCAGATGGACAGCTGGCTCACCACGGTCTTCTGCCGCCTCATCCTCCCTCACTTTGCCGACCCGGAGTGGACCGTCTCTAATGGCGCCCTCCAGCTCTTTAGTGAGTTCTTCTTGAACCCCACTTTTGGTTTGCCGCACAATCGTTGTCGACTGCGTTCCACAGCCTAGAATTGAAGTTTGGTTGTGTTAACTAGCGGACCCAGACGGATATTGGTGTTGGAAGGTATGTTTGTGCATGGTTTTCCGTGCAGATTGTGAAGAAGTTCAGGAGATTTCATTATTATCTTTAAGGTTTTACTCAAGCTAGCAGTCATTTGTGTCTATTACAGTCCTAATCTGACCGAACTGGAATGAGGCTGTAGCCGGTTGATTTCACACGCTCTAAGGAAATATTTGTCTTGAAGACAGCCTTAAATCTCTCTTCGATGAAATGGGCTCTTGAAGAAGTGGCACCATGATGATAGCGGCCCATGCGAAATAGTTCGGTGTGTTTGTTGGGAGATCCATTGACAAGTACGTCTTTTCTCTGAAGTGTTGTCGAGTAGCGATTGAATCCAATAGGCTCCCATACACATGGGAGCCTATTTTCGGATACCCTCGTTGTTCAGAGTTTACTAGAGTTCTCAGCGGCACTGTTCTCGAGGTAATCTGCCGTGCCCACCCAAACAGATCGTTATGTTTGTAAGTTATGTTAGTAAGTTCCAGCCATCACATCCGCCTTGTAGTCTCCAGTATGTTACCCGATTGTTTTCAGACATGGTTCAGAGGAAGCGTTGAGCAGCAATGACCATAGTCTTGTTCTGATGGAAGGCTCAAACAATAGTTTCACAATTTATGCTCCTCCTGTTCTCCTCATATTCATCCGAGTGGATGCGGCATAATTGCCAATTCTTGCCTGAATGGGATTTTATGGAGGCAGTAGAGATTTATCTGGGTGAATTTACAGGTCCTTGCTGACTAGTCCGTGAAAGTATATAGGTTTGTGGAGGTATCCAATAGTATCCTCGTATGACCTGCTTCTCCAAACCACATGATGATCAGTTGAGAACAAGGCTGGCAGAAGAGAGCACAGGTTTGATTGGTTCATCTTCATAGCAGTGATAGTAGGATCGGGTGGGTTTATTTTCCCAGCGTTCGTGCCCCAGCAAGTATCCAGTGTGTCCAGTATTTATACGTCATGGTAATGATTAACAAAACAAGACACTGATTGGATGGGAACAATCTGCCAACCGGTGAATTAAGCTATGTTCAGTTATCATGAACCGTCGTCTTGCTGGTTAGTTGACTGTGGATAGAAATCACTTTGGTAATGACTCTTTAGCCTTTATTAATGCTCTATCTGTGAGAGGACCTGTTGATTTGAATAGATTTGTACTTCACTACAAGATAGCCCATGAGGTTCCACACATAGTATCTCCACTTCTTTATGTACAATTGTTATCTGGATATTTTTTCAGCGGCAATGGTGAAGCGCTTGCTAGGACCGCCGCACACGCGTCCGGGCACAGCGGTGGCCGAGGTGTTTGGGCGCTACCCGCAGCTCTTCAGGGCCTTTGTCGGAGTCCTTGCCGAGCCCTGTCCCGAGGATGGGACCACTCGGGCCAGTGTGATGCCCCTCCTAGCGCTCCTCTCGCGTCTCTCGCCTTCCCCTGATATCGCCTTTCCGTAAACACCCAACTCCTCTTCCTAATATCGTCCTGACTGTCGTCTCCACTCAGAGTGGTATTTAAGACTCAGTGGGGAGTTTCATCATAGAGGGTGTTCACGATGCATTTGAAGGTCTCATTAGGAAAAAGAAAGGGTAGTTGGTAACTAGCATGTCATCCCATAGGTCCTGTTCTAATTTTGCTTTTCTGAAATTTGACGGAATCTAAAGCTTATCTTAGAATTTTTAATGAAGCGTAACATTTTTTAGGTTTAGATAAATTAAATAAATCGAGTTGACTTCTCTCTTCTCCATTCTCGCCAACTTTTTCACCTTTTTTGGCGGGTAGACTTGTGACCCGTAACGAAAAACTTATCTTTTGTGGAAGTGCTAAACATCATAGACAGTGTTTTCTCAAAGGGGGGAAAGACCTCAGCCACATCTGCCGAAAAGACAACTTCAAGGGAAACAGGTTCTTTTGCCAATCTGGTGTGATCGCCAAGGATTAATGCACTTTTAATTGCTACCAACTGATGCGGCATCAGTTAATGCTCAGATCTATTGTCAGTAATTAGGGCGCGTTTGAACTAAGCTAATCTAACCTGCTCTAGCGATGTTTCGTCGGAACAATGCAGCACGACCTTACAGAAGGTGGAAAAACTTGGTTGGGAGAATTCCTCATGCATCTATCCTCCCGACCTTGATCCTGCTTCAGACTACCATTCGTTTCTTTGTTCGCAAAATCGTTTGGAAGAAACCGCTTCTGCAACGCAGAAGGCAGTTTAAAGTAACATTTGTGAGTTCTTCGAATCAAAACCATAAGAGTTTCACAATGATGGCATCAATAAGGTTGTTAATAGATGGAATGTAACATTTGGTCACTTGGTTTATTTATTCAAAATTCGGACAGAATTTGGTAGATGACCTGATAAATGAGTCGTTTCCAGTGTCAAGGGCTGGAGTGTGATTGTGTAGGCAGCTCCCGGGGGCAATTGAAGACCCTATTTTCAGTTTCTCATTTTCGTCTCTCAGACTGAAACTGCAGGGTGAGCTGCAGGCTTGTCTGTGGAAGTTCGTCGTCCACAGGGACACCAAAGTGCGTCGATTGGCTAGCAAGGCTCTGGTGGCTTTCTTCACACCGCCTGGAAACGCTAAAGCTGAAATGGCGCTGATCGCCGAGCTGAGGGAGCCCGGCATCAGTTCCTCCCTCACCCGAGTCACGAGTGGACGGGTCTTTGCCATCGAGGCTTGGCTCGACGGTGCACCAACCAGGCGTGCTGCGAGTGAAAGGGCCAAGTAAGCTCCCGGCAACGGAAAAGGCGCTTTATCTGTCGCTCTCTTCTCGCTCATGCTTTAGCTCATTTGTTTTTAGACTCGTTGACTGGGCGGCGACACTGGAGTTCATGCGGCACCTTGGAAGTGCCAAAGTCCAGCACTACTTCCTGGCTGCTCAGCTGGCTGAATTGCTGCGTCGCGTCTTTCTGGTCATTCCCGAGTCAGAGAAGCTGCGTTACCGAGGCGTCTTTCGGAAGCTCTTTCCCCCCAACTACCCCGAGGACTGCCCAAGCAATGCTCTTTCAATGGTAGGACCTGCTTTTGCCCCCTTATTTTTCCTATTAGGCGCTCTACCCAGCTTTTCTGACTGCGCTAGCCGATCTGCGTAGCGCAATACAGGAAAAATCAGCGTTAGCACTGGATTTCACCTCTAATAAGGGCATCGATCAAATGACCCACCTGTTGTCCCACTCGAAGTACGCAAGACGTCCGGATCTAATCGAGGTGGTTGCTCCAGACGTCTGCTCTCCTGCGCTGCTACGGCTGGCTCTCGAAGAGTGCCCCGTGTCCTCCCCAATTCATGGCGATGAAAAGACCGTTATCCGATGTTTGAATCGACTGATGGGCCTTGTTTCTGAGTCCAAAAATAGCGAGAATTTTCAATCATTTCTACCCGGAGTCCTGCTTGTCATGGCTTCACTGATGCTCGGATTAAGTCCTCAAGTGCGGGCGTAAGTTTTACCGGTTAGAATCTTTGTAAAAGGGCGTTTGAACGTTTGATTAGACTTAAAGCTGTTGGCTCGGAAATTTTAAGTGTGGTGATCCGCACATTATTCGTGGATGAAATCGATCGGATCTGAATGACTCCTCCCTCACCACCTAGATCCTTCTACTCGTGGTGGTTGGAGAACCTGGAAATGTGTCTTTCTGTGGGCGTCGCATCCGAACAGTCGCGATCGCTAGCTTCCAGGGCGCTTCTGCGGTGGTGTAACGCCATGTCCTCAGAGTCACACGAAAGTGACGACTACCAAAAGTCTGTGTAAGTTTGGGTTTTTTTCTAAAATCCAAGTGATCGTTGCGGGTATCTTCATTGCTGGGATGTCTCTACTAATAGCTATGAGGCAGAGGCCACCAGCCTTTATCGGGGCTTTTTTCCTTTCAGTATGAATCGCATATTCTACAGTGGCTTGTTTGATCCATGTCCTGAAGTGCGGGAAACGATACGTCAAGCCTATGGAGTGCAATCGGGTCTGAAAATACCGCGCTGCCTGTCGTACATCGCCTATCGTGTTTTGGTGGAGGGCTCTCCCGAAGTCTGGCAAATCGACTTTCTGCAGAGCCAGCTGGAGGAGATTGTGGGTCGTGCGGAGTTGCTGGATGAGTGCCGCAAAAAGTAGGTAGTTTGGTGCCCCAAGTGCTGACTTTTAATGGTTGCCTGACCTACACTAATAACGGGGCTTTGTCGTGCGCATAGGAACATCTTCTATGAACCGGACTGCGCCAATCCCTATTACGACACACAGTACACACTGTGTCTCACCCTGAGCTCTGCTGAATTCCAGCCTTCGAAATTGGAGGTGTGTAACAATTTCTTCATTCGTGGTCGTTTACCTTTTTGATCCACCACTTAGATTTGTATATTCTTCAGTCTTTTCGTAAAATAACCTTGAGACAGAGCTCTGTATGTAAGCTAGACTGATGAACAGTTTGGTGAATATACCGGGTGTTAGGTATCGATTAGACAGTCTCATCACGAAAAATTAAAAGACGTTACTATTTAAAAATTAATATATTTAATAAAAATTTAATGTACAAGGAGGTTTCACTGATGTCAGTTTTACTCAAAAAACGACTGCCATAAGCGTCTCTACTACCGACTATTTAGCAACCCCTAGCCTGGAGAAGCTGATTACACTTTCCTTGGGGAACCGGTCTCCTCAGTCCATCGGGTTAAAGTCTGGGGGATTTAGCGGAGGCCAAGATTTGGATGACAACCATTCCCGACTGGCTCTTTAAGTTTTGGCGGGGGACCGAATCCTGCTGTAACACAACAGTTAGTCCAGGGCTCAACTGCAACAGTTAGCGATTCCACGTTTGGGGCATAGGAATTTAATCTGAGTATCTCCAACACTTCTACAAATGTCTGAGGAAATCTGTGAGAGCGCAATCAGCCGATGTGCGAAAATCCCCCTAACAGCCCCGTAGTCCCGATCGATTGTTCTGTAGAACCACTGAGTTATGGCAATAGTCTCCCTATTTTTATGGTCGTTGTAAATCATTGCGGTACAGTTTTATTGATTCAGGTGTCCTGAGTCGTCACCCATTCCCTTGGTTGCCATCACCTATAGAAATGGGGATGAATTTAATTTTTTTTAAGGAAACAATGCATGAACATCCTTTACACATCTGAAAAGCGCACAATGAAATATTAAGCTAAGTGTTTTTGGAATACCCTATGTCGTTTTTTGTAAAATCGATTTGGGGGGCAAAACGTTCCATCTCTTGCTAATTGAGCTAGAATAGCGACCGAATCACAGGAAAGTCAGTGAGACATGATAATGTAGACATCATATACAAGATATCCTAAAAAGTAATGAAGTGAGAGCGACGAAAATCCCTTGAACTGGTCAATTAACTTCGCCACTTTTGTCTGTTTTATCTAGCAAATGGGTGAACTCCTGCGAGCCAAGTATGCTCTATTGGAGAAGTACCTGCCGCTGAAAGAACCTGGTGATCTAAGGGCCGCGACAATCGTGTACACCTCCGCCAGTTTCCATCAAATCGCCCTGACCAAGGCCCTCGTAGATAGCCTTACCCTCTAACTGTATACGCTGTTTTCTAACAAGATCGATTACAGTATAGTGTCACTTTGTTTACCGTGCCTCCTCGTGTTCTTTCGTCTTGTGGAGTTATCTTGGGAAGTCTTGGTGCTCACCACTTCCAAGTGCAAGATTGTCATTACCCTGAAACTAGGCAGTTCTCATCTGCTTCAACACTGGAACATCAATAAAGAACCCTCCCAGATGCTCAGAGGTCAATACTGTCTTCGGCTTCTTGAGCCCTCGTTTCATCTTCTATGTGCCCGATTCTCCCTCGGTAATTCTCTTTTCTCACTGAGAAGTAGTTGCGAAGCACTTGTAAGGAGACTGGCTCCTATTTCCTCTTCCTTCGAGTTATACGGTTTTACACAGTGTTGGGAATCAAGTTTATAGAATAAGATTTTGGTGGGTTTCCCACTGTGTTATAAATGCTAAAGCACACTGCCCTTTCTTAAAAGGTCTAAGTACTTCATTATCAGTGCAGCGAAGAGAACAGAAAAATGGAACCCACCTGATTCATTATGGCAAGGAATAACTTGCGTCATGGTTCGCGTCAGCCTTGAGCAAAATAAGGCTATTTGGGTGTCTGTTCAATGCCCCCACTGAACACTGGAAAAATCGTTGGCATTAACTGAGAATCGCATTTCAGAAGAATAGGCTACTGTGTTTAGAAGCAGAGCTAACACAGCAGATATCCTCCGTCAAAACTCACAGAAATAGGTTCAGAGGGCACAGTTTCATTTCGGATGCCTCCTACGGGGGATTCCTGACGTTTGTATAAGCTATTAATGACAAACGAGGGTAGTCAACAATGGACAGCCTTGCGTATGGCAGCAGTAGTATTCGTACACGCACCTAAAGGAAAAGTCAACAACGCTTGTAAGACTATTTCAGCACTGCACTCGTCCTCTTCCTCCAATGTTTAGCCTCCGCCGAACTCTACAGACTTAAAAACACCAATAGGACATCACTTTATGGTCCTCTGGGGAGGATGACACTAGTCGCCTTGTTATCAGTGCTTAAAAAGATTAGTTAACTTAGGCCATAACAAAAGCGGCTTTGGTGAGACCTTTCCCCATGGAATGAGTGAATCAGATTGATCCAGACTCCAGGACGGAGGTGGATGCTGCTAATGGCGGCGGTGACTTTGGGTAAAATTCCATATTGATTTCTTTTAAATCATTAAATTGTTATTGTTACTAACCACGTGTTATTTTTTCCGATGTGACTGTCGAATATCTCTCGGACATCCTGCATTTCAATGTTAGGAAATATAACGAGTCAAGTGATGGGCTTGGGTGTATACCAGTTTTCAATTTAGCTTTGCCCTTCCAACAAACGTTTTACCTGATTTCTCATAGTTTATCTGTTAAGCTCAGAGTTTAATCTCTTGTGTATTTTAAGACAGACAACACGAGCTTCTTAGTGGTGCAGCATGGCGGTTCACGTGTTTTCAGGTGTAAATCAATAAGAACTACGTCGACGCCTGGCGAAAATATCCACACACCCACTTTTCGGTTCAAATTTTAATTTTCTTACATCGGTTGCATGGAATAGAGTCCTCGATTAACTGCCTGACCCCTCGTCCATGTCTCTTGATGCTGTCAAATAATAACAGCGATCAGGAGCGAAAGCCCATTCGTCGGGACCGCAAAAAAGATTCCTCAGATCAACCAGCCGATCTCCACAAATGCACAAAAGGAAGTGCCAATAGTTGCGAAACCAGCTCGTGCGGCACAGTCGATGATCGATCGAATTCGGCCTCTCCGACGAGAAAGCAGCCTCACCCGAACGCCGGCGGCTCCTTCAGGGGGTTCGGCACGCTGGTTGGCAACGAAGAAAGGATTCGTGAGTGGCCGCCTCCCGACCCCCAACCCAATGTTTTTCAGACCATCCTTCGACCCCTCGATCTAATCCGCCACCCACAAAATCAGAACATCTGGTTTCTGGGCACCACGGCGAACATCCAGAACCTCATGTACGATGCTGGCATCGATTTGGCGGAGGTGAATGAGGAGAATGTGAACGAGGAAGAGGCCTCACTGCAAGATCGAGCCTCGGGGGTTCAGCCTTCGGCTTCGGAGTTCTCGTTCAACACTGGAGAGACCACCGACGGGCGCCAGGTTGCCACTCTGCGCGTAGAGAACCCGGTAAGACCTCTCCACCTCATGACAACTTCCACGAGCGAACTGAGGACTTCTGACGCTCAGATGCCAGCGGAGTCGTTTGATGAGCCCAGGACAGAGAGTGCACCAGGGGTTGTAGTGACTCGGTCGACTGAAGAGGTCCCACGAGACGAGGTGCGGGTGCAACTGGCCAACTCGGAACCACCGCCACGCCCGATCTTCTACGTGATCGTGGACACGAATGACGGCGGGCAGGCGGATGACGAGGCAGTGGCTCAGCAGTTCCAGTTCGCCGTGGCCCAGTTGCTGGCGCAGCTGCAGTCGAGCACCGACGAGGAGACGCCACCGAGTCCCGAGGCGGTGGGGGAGGAGGAGCAAACACCGCAGGAACAGACCTCACTCGATAGCTAGAAGTGGCCATGACTTTCCGTGCTCTTGGTTTCTATTTATTACTTTTAAACTGGGTTCCAAATACATCAATATTTAGTTGCGTTGTAATAACTGCTTGTATCAGGTCATCCCATGCGTTTTGTCGGAATTTTAAATAAATACATTTATTGAAGCTTCCTTCATCAAAGTGATATCCCTGTTCACTCATGACTTCTTTTTGCATGTTAACGAGCTTATTAATGCATTCATCATTGAGAAGTTCTTTTGGTATTGTTGGAAAAGCGGTTTCTTCTAAAAGATTTTCAAGCTATGAAACAAACAGTAGTTTTAAAGGATTAGGATAATAGGGATAATTAGGTAAATGAGGAGTTTTCTCTCAGCCAAGTTCTTTTTCGACCTTTTGAAGGTGATGCTTGCCGTGCGGGGTGGAGCACTTTCCAGATGAAACAGCCCCTTTTCGCTTCAACAGAACGGATCTTTTTTCTACTCAAAGCCTGGTTCAGGCAGCATTATTGCTGACAGTAGATTTAAGCATTACCAGATCGACAGAAGAACCTTTTTGACATGAAGTTCCCTTCTCGGCGGCTGTGGTTCGGATCTTTCCGATTTACGAACCTGCCACTGTTTACAACGCTTACCAATTTCCAAGTTTTTGAAAGCGAAGACGATAAAAAGTTGCCGATTCCTCAACCGATAAAGCGGGATAAGCTTCTTCAAGGGGTGCTTCAAGAAGTCCAGCACCAAACTCAACTGGACGTGGTCAAATTCGATCTTCATCTTCGTGGGGCTGAAATCTCCACTTCTGATTATCGCAAATCATCTGGAAGTTTTTCATTCACACTCCTTGCCTTGAATTGATTGAATGGTTCTAGTCGCTTTGTTGGCTGCTAATTTTCCTTTCTTGAACCCAAATTATTATCTCAGATGATTCTTGAGTACTTCCAGGTTAGCTGTTTTAATAAAGCTAATTTAAATTTTATGGTACCATTAAATGCAATTTGATTAGTTTAAGTGTTTCTAAAATACAATTAATGTTCAATTCCATTACAAATTACGAAAAACTCCTTAAATCTCGTACAATTTATAAAGGTGTTGAATGACCTGATAAAGCCGTGAGCGAAAAGTTCTATCCTTAGTAATTACAGCCAATTTTTGATATCAGAACTCCTCATCCTCAGCCTACAGGTGATGACAGTTAGGGAAATGGATGACTACCTCCACCCTCCTCAACTGGATCATTACTGAAGAGAATAAATCCTGTATTAATGCCTCCCATTATCTATTGAAGTGAGGGGATCACATTTGCCCCTCGACGCCCTCCAAGACAAAGCGAAAACAACACAGCAGCATGAACAAGAGAATCGTAATGGGAACTCTAGGACGGCTAAGAATGGAAGATAGCAACATAACAGACAGTCTGATTGTGTTTGCACAGCAGCAGATTTCCTCGGTAATCTACAGAGAAAAATGTTTGATGCTCTAGGGTTTGATTGTCTTCGAGAAATATTTGTCACTGAGCAGGTTATTCTACAAAACTGAAGCGGCAAACGAGACCCGATTGAGAACGTAATAGCAGTTATTGGGAGTAACATTTTCTTCCAGTTACTAATCACTGCCTTTTTAGTATGAGGTAACCTGTATGTGCTGCCTATCAAGCCCTTCACCCAGTGCTATTGCCTTAATCTGCTTTCATCAGTTCCAATTTACACGAGTATTCCAAAATACAGATTGATGCAGTTATAAAACCTGCTAATCAGTTAGAGTTGATCAATCTCTCGATTCAATTTCATACCGAGATACTAGCTTGAGAGTTAAACCTCCCTTTTACCTTCACACAATGGCATCTATCAGTTCAGTAACCACAATAAATTGCTCAACTTAGCAATAAAAAATGCCAATTATAATAAAATGAGTGTATTTATTTATTCCATTACCTACAAAAGCACATTACTCAATGAGGCCTTCAACATATTTACACATTGCATTGACAGCCTGTGGCCTCAAGAAGGATAGGTTGAATGCACCGCCGCGTTGCGCTTTGTCTGCCTCAACTTAAAGATGTCCAGCACTCCGCCAGACGTGATGTTGGAGAGACCGCTGCCTGAAGTCGCCGCCGACTCTCCGTGCTGGTCGTCGCCAACGTCGTCCCCCTCGGCACCGTCAAGGTCCTCGTCCTCGCCTTCGTCCTCCGAGTCACCGAAGGCGTTTGTCGTCGACGTCTGGGCTCTGGGTCGCAAACGCTTCAAGAAACCTCCAGCACCACCGCCGTCATCATGAGCAAGTCGGCGGCGACGAGCGGCTGCCAGAAGCAGCTGTTGAGGCACCATGTTCGACATCTCAATCGATAGAGCCGTCCCAGGATCGATCCCAACATCCTCCGACTCTGCCACGATTTGCGCGAGGAAGTCTGGAAGGTAAAGAACATTCAGAGTGCAACGAAAGAGCGAAACCAACAGTGGAACATTAAATTGAAGCAGAAACATACTGTCCGGTATTTCCAGGCTGACGAAGTGTTCGAGAAACCTATCCAGTTGCACAAAGGGTCCGTGGAAACACTCCGGAGGCGGAAGGAGGTGCAAAAGGGCAGAGACGCCCGGGGGTGGGGGAAATTCGCCTCCGGGCACCGGATGACTACCGGTCTTGGCGTAGGCCTTCGGTTTGAAGGGCAGCATCTGTGAGACGTCCGGCTGGGGGAAGGTGGGCTGCTTCAGTCCTCCGCCGACACCACCGACGCCAAGGAGGCCCGGCACGTCGAGACCATCTGCGCCAACCCCGCCGCCAGAGGCCGAGCCGCTGGCACCGGCACCCCCACTCTCGCCGCCCTGGTGGCTGTCGTCGCCACCGCTGAAACCGGAACCAATCGACGGGACGAAGGAGCCTCCCACGCCGGTGATGCTGAGTTTGGCGAGATCCTGAAATCAAAAATACCCTAGAATGCGGCACAATACTTTGGCGTGACTAAGCAAGGAATTGCGAAGTAGCCTAGCTGGAGCTTAGAACGAAAAGAAGCATTCTAATATCCTCGAATTCGTACTGCGAGAGTGATTTTCTACGCAAGGGCGTGCACTACCTAATATAAAATAGAACTCTCAGTCAGTCTTCAAGAAGCCATTTTCGTCATAAAAGTGAAGTAAACATGAACCTGGGCTTTCCTCTTCTCTTAAGATAGTAGACACCAAAATTTTGATAGCCAGCCTTTGACTAACGTAGGCTACACCAGATAACTACTGGACCAAAGGTATTTCCCGCATGTTTACATTTATGTTTTCGAAAAATTGGAGAGACAGGATCAGCTGTTCAAGTTTCAGTACACGGTAACAATTGAAATAAAACTTATTTTCCTCTAATAGATACTCTGAAGGCAAAAGGCTAAAAGTTATCGAGCAAGCATGGAGGTATGAATTAAATATACAAGCTTAAATACGTACCCGGTATCCGAGAGAACGCAACTCCGATTCGGAGCAAGGATACAGGTCCAAAAATCGATACCGATCCACCAAAAGAGCCGTCTCCCTGCCCTGGATCTCCTTAATGTTCTCAAAGGCCTTTAGTCGGCGCTTCTCTATTTTCTGAACACTTGCGAGATCTCCGACCTAAATGGAAGATATGTCGCAGGTGATAGAGGAAAATATTACTGATTAATGCAAGAGATCAAAAAACTACCTGAAGCTCAAATTGGAGAAAGCGGGACCAAATGGAGCGCGTTCTGTCGCTCTGGATCTCCGAGGAGCCCAGAGCTCGCTCGAGCAGCACTCGAGTGTTGTTATCCTCGTTGAGGTGCGACATGAAGTCCACGTAGCAGAGCACAAAGTCCGAGTTCCCCGCGAAACGCTTCATGCCCAGCTCAAAGATCCTGTGTCCAATAGACTTGTCCTATACACAAGGAGGGTGACCACAATTACCAGTCCCGAAAACCCATGATGTGATTCACTTTGGGCAGATGGAAACAGCCTGAGGAGCTGCGAAAATTAGCGAGTATTGATTCAGATTGGAACTAGGACGAGTAACTCGAGAGAAAGATTCTGATATATCGTCTAATATTAAGGCCATACTCTACCGTCTCAAAAAGGACTGATCAAACGTTTTTTACTGACCAATCAATGCGTGAGACATTTCAAAGACCTACTAAAATGGCTACGCTGAAGGACACAAAATTAGTGCGTCGCATAAATCCTTCAGACATTCCTGAAGACCCACCTTGCTGCAGAAGTACTCCATCAGAGCGGCGCTTACGTAGACCTGGTAACCGGCACGAGAGTCCTCTCGGGCCAGCTTGAAAACGAGCCTTGCCGACATGATGCCCTCACAACGACGGGCGAAGCGCATGTACTGGATGTAGGGCTGAACGGCGGGGAGAAGCCATGCAGAATTAAAAACAGCTCACTTCATCATTCAGCACCATTAATCATTGACTCACCAGGGTAGGATCGATATTCTCCAGGGATATCAGCTTCTTGTAGATGGTGTGAACCTTGGCATACTTGCAGCGACCCTCCTCATAGTCAGCGTAGGCGAAATATAGCATCATGTTGCTCTTCAGCAAGTGTATACCCCTCTCGTACATGGAGGCTGTTTCGTCGGCAAAGTGAGAAGCCATTGCTAGATCCTATCGAGACAAAATAGGATAAGGAGAGGGCTATTGAAGCAGATTTAGACTATCGCCTTACCCCTTTTCCAGCGAGAAGCTTACTAGCTTGCTCAAGATAGCTGGCGGCTTCATACCAGATGTCAGGATGATGACCCAAGCAGAGCAAGCACTGCTCGTAGGCAAAGATGACTAAACAATCAGGAATAAACGGACACATAAGCAACAAACCCCGTTTGGTGAGAGTGGTTATGTCCTCTGTCTTGAGAGGATTGTCTTTCTCCCATTGGATGTACTTCTTCCATAGTTCCACTTGCTTGACCTCAAGAGGAGTAAGCTGAGGTGGTACAGAGGGAATGTTCCTGGCCAAACCCTTGGTGACAATTTCATACTCCTTGGTTACATTTCGTGCGTTGGTAAAATCGCGAATACGTTCATCAGTAAGTTTCTTGGCAATGTGAGGATTAATGGCGTCCTCGTAGGAGCCATAGTCGCGCCAGAGAGTTTCAATGCCAATCATCGGGGTGACAATTGCCTTTTGAAAGACCTTTCGAGTTGCTGTTATCTTTTGGCTTTCGGCATAGGTACCTTGAACTTGACTAACGGAAAAATTGTGCAGTGTAAGAGTAAGACCGATAGGTAAAAGGAATTTATACTTACGCTGCACGCAGGAAGGCTATGTACTCGGCCCATATTGGGTAGGAATTCAAATCAAGACCGATTTTATCAATGGTGAAATCAAAAGCCTGAGCCATTATTTCCCTAAATGGATGTTTCGGATAAATAAAATGACTTACTTATAATTAGGATGTTTGGCTTTGGTATCCTTGATATAATGTAAGTACTGCTTCCATAAATCAATATTAAGGACTTTGATGAGACACCTTTGGAAAAGCTTCTCGACGCGGTCGTAGTTCTTTGCCTTCAACTTATGAAACAAAAAAGAATGAAATCGAATGATTTATACCCCGTAGATAAGAAATACCAATTGAGAACTAGGTGTACCTCTTGCGATATGTAAATTTTCCAGTATTGTCCAGCCGTTGGAAATTGGGCAATGATTCTTTCAAACGCTTCACGTGCATCCTCAATTTTCTTTGACTGGGCATCACGAAGAATGGCGCTCCAGGCTTCGATATCCCAAATGTTATTTTTGAGACGCTCTTCAGCACGTGCAACCTTACTTTCCTTTGCAACTCGCTTCATCTCATACAGAGATACAAACTAATTAGATTCCAGCGCCCTGAAATGCCTCGAACATAGGTAATCCATATGTAGGTATAATTGTGCGTAAAAAGACACATTAGATATTCGCATGTCTATAGGAAACTATTATTTCGGTTGTTTTAAGTTTCCTAGTTAAATTGGGGTAAACAAATGCTACTACCAGTTGACTAGCATCTAAAAGAAAATTTGGAAATTGAAGCCCAGGCAATGATTTGGTACTTTTATCGTATGACACTTACCTAGAGAATTTTATGGTGGCTACTCAATGAATTTATCCTTTTGCTCCATGTTCCTGCTAGCGACATATGAGCGTCTCTATGTGACTTAGTCTTCATATCACTAAATAAAGAATTCAAGCACACTATTCAAGAATAATTGTCGAAATTACATAATAACTGCTAAAGTAATTTGACAGGAATCTTCAAAAGACAACTTAACGGATTTTTGCTGGGCTACCCTTAATGATCTCGTCGCAACTGAACAAACATATTCCAGTACTCAATGCTAGGGATTCTCTCACCTGGATATAGTCTAGTGTGAGCCATAACGCGCAACTGCAATTAATTCCAAACTCCTATTAAGTCTACCTACGCTCACTAAAAACCTCTTTTAGACTTTTGCCACAAAGCACATAACCTATCTTTACACGAACGCCGACTCAATTTTTCGAGTTTCCTCAGCAATTCACCATTATTTCAACACATTGAAGAAATACACGTCAACAAAAACACAACATGACTTAAGGCAGAAAATAAAAAAGGCTGGAAGTGGGGGGCAGAGGACACAAGGGGGCAGGTACATGCAGGCAGGAATCAAAAATCAATTTAAGGATGCTCATCATCGTGAGAATGTAGAAGAGGCATTTGGTTCGCTTTCAAACAACAGATGCAGTATGACTCGGAGCACTACCAATCTTCTTGGCATATTCCAGGGCATGTATCTTGAAGGGCTCTTTGGTGCCGCGCCAGTCGAAGGTGACGGATTTCCGCTGAGCATTCGCCTGATCCCCGTTGCCAGAAGGGAACATTATTTGCCGTGAGTCCACTTGGGCCGATTCAAATCCACTCTCGGACAGGTACTTGTAGGTGCGTTGGAGTTTCTGGGCTTCTTTTTCGGGGTCTGAAATTTCAAGAGGGCGTTGGTTAAATTTTTATCACCAGAAGGTAGCTATACTAGGAAAAGCTTGAGATTTTAAGGACCTCACACGTGCACAAACTCACACAAAATAAATTCGACAGTAAGAACAAACTCACCTTTTGATTTGGTGTTAGATGAAAATGCTATATTTATGCAAGGCTTGGTTGATACATAGATTCACATTTTCCTTGTTCAGGAATAGTTCAGAAATGTTTTTAATATAACCATGTGATTTCATTAAAGTTTGAGATAAAGAAGACGGCATAATGGCAATATAACGATTGTTTAAGTACACAGCACACTACTACTTCGCCTACCTTAGAAAAGAATACAAACTTTAAGCATGTACCGTTGCTCGATGCAAATTACTGGTATAATGCCCACGGTAATAATTAGTCAATCAATACTACGATCCTGAAGCGAGTGACTACCACTTGATTATGATTCCGTGGTTGTTCTTTTCCTTATTTCTTATTCGCACTTTTACAAAGGCGCTAGAAGACATAGATACTGGCATTTTTTGGCTCGCAGTTGTTGCAAAATCGGGATCTTATTGGTTCGATTCTTCGAGGTTGTTCTCAACGATGATTGGTTGATGGGTAGAGAGAAAGTTCCTCTGCTACTGGTTGACGGTTTCTGTTTAATAGACTGAGAATGTTTGCCAACCTTCCGAAGTATTATTGGGATAAAGCCCCTTTCCCCAGTCTCACCAATCGAAGTATATACGTATGATTTTTCGCATTGACTGGCATTATCAAGATGAATGAAGGAAGTAATGGCCACTGAGTAACATTCAAGCGTGCAGGTGAATAATACGTATCTGCTTATTTATAAGAAGCTATTTCAGGCAACCTAATTTCGGAAGACTAGAAATGTATTGTGACGATTTTGAGCATTACTCCGACTATAAAGCTAGGGTCAACGATTCGGTTACATAAGGCAATGAAAGGACACGTTTTAGGTATTCTAAACAGTATAAAACTACCAATACGCCAATACTCTCAGGTACGACTGTGCAATAACGTGTTAGGGCGCCTTGGAAAGCTCTTAAAACAAAGCTAATAGATAAAAATATAGGGAAAAAACCCCAAACTCGATGACTCACCAAAGTGTGCGAGCTCCTCAAGCAGCTGACTGACACCGGGCGCTTCGTGAAGGGCTGTGTACAAAACTGATCAAAAATGGGGGCATAAGCAAAGTCTCAGGTCGAAACACGTCAGAAAACTTAGTCTCTAGATTTTTCCCCTGATAAACCCACCTACTTGTGGACACAGAAGACTAGTTATGACTCATGGAGCCCATTTTCAGCATTCTCAAAAGTGACAATAATCTACAGGAAATATTGCCGTATTAGATAAGCTGGCGCTTCACCGTCTATTCATAGAACAATTTAGTTAAGCATTTCGCGACAGGTAACCACCCCTGTTGAAGCTAGAATATCTCCAACTTTCTAAAATTCAGTAATCAAATTAAAATTAAATTTCAAAAATTCCTTTGTATTTGCCCTTTTCTAACGCAAATTAGATACGAATCTTAAATTTGATTCCAACAGATCGAGTGCCGAAAGCCACCACAGTCAATCCTAGAATATTCCACATTTTCTGATACTTAATCATTTATCTAAGAAGTGATTTTCCGAAAATCTGACAACTTTTTCCAGCCTTGTATCAAGCATCTTGTGTTAAATTGACTACATCCTCCAACAGCTTGAACTTAATGTGGGCGAGAACTCACTTTCATTAATAATGCGCAGTCTGGGTGGCAGCCACGTTGGTAGCTGATTATGCGGAGGAATCTGGATTTGCAGCTTCAGGGACTACATTGAGTAAGAGAAAAAGCCAAATTAAATAGCCCTTTTAGTGGGAGACAAGGTCCTGGGGTGAAGTAGAGATTCGAATACAATACAAACTACTTCTCACTAGGTAATGGGGGTTTTACCATGTACTAAAGGAAAAAACAGGCCTTTGTACTTGTTGCAGCACCCAAATCAATAGGCTCGTCTGCAGGCGTAGCACGTCATTAACGCCCTTCTTTCCTTGGTGTGTTTTGACCTGCGAGGAATGTTGCATCAGTAGTATTTATACAGCAGAAAACAAAAATAGCCACTCTTCATGGACGTGAGCAGTGGGATGTGGAGAATTCGAAGAACGCAATTCCCACCCTTTTTGCTCGGAATTAAGTTCTGCTATTTCGAATGCGTCAGCCCCCAATTGATGTCTGTGAAAATGAAGATTCCTCTAGACTATAAAGAAGTAGATCGAATTCAGCCAGTTAAATGGACCACAAATTTATCTTCTTCCTGCACTGCATCAAAAAATCATCGCTATAAGTGTCGCAGAGGCTCCTATGGAAAGGCTGTCTTCATTAGTAGATCAAATAGTTTACCAGGTTTCGACTTTACATAAACTGAAGGTTAACTTTTAAATTTTAGAGGATACTCGTGACAATTTTTTAGGACGTCAGTTACTGATCTGCCGTTAAAAGGCACCTAGAAATCCAGAGTATTCCAACTAACTCCTTAGTAAAAAATGCGAGCGGTTAAGGGACACAAGTATGACGTATATCATTTTCAAGATAGCCAAGAGTAATAAGATTATGACTGTGGTTCTTGAACTGCGATTTGCGTCATTGTTCACAAATTTATGCTCGTTTCAATCCACGATGTACTTCACAAATAATTTTTTTTAATGTCCCATTTATCTGAGTGATTTTGATGAATGAAAACAAATAGCTTATTTGACTAACCCGTACACAATCACTCTCAGCTGCATAAAGAATTCAGAGAAAATTTTGCAAAACATCCTTTGAACGCTTAAAACCTCCGAACTCCACATAGGTGATGCCTATGACAAGGTGGGATCCAGACAGATGTACCATGGAAGATAATAGTTTGTAACATGATGGTCAATCACGCTGGTGGCTAGAAGAAGTTCGAAACACAACAGAAGATCTCACGGGGCTCTAACAACAGATTTCCCAGTTGAAATTCTGCACAAAAAGTGTTCGATAATCAGACGCTGAAATTCAGTCTCTACCAAGGAACTTGCACCGAAAGAAGACCATCGCTATGCTTCGAAGAGTGGTTGCGGAGGGCTTTTTTTCTTAGGCAATTTGTAAGGCCATACCAATTCCCACAATGCTTGGCCTACGCTGAACCTACAAGACTCTCTTAGACCACCGATGGATTATTATGATCCATGGGGCGCCGTTGTCGAGTAGGACACTAGTCGCATCCTTCCCAGTTCTGCATAATTCTAGTTAATAGACAACAGAATAAAAGCGGTTTTGAGGGCTCTTGCACTAGAAAAGGTGCTAAATCGACTTGCTCCAGCCTCATTCCAGAGAGAACAGAAGAAGGCTGTAATGGTCGCTAATGACGGGCAAACCTCTTTGAGGATAAAAAATACCCTTTTGGTCTATCACCTTTATTTTACCAACCCCTTGCTTTTTTCTTGTGACTGTCTCTCTTATCTGAATAACCTTTTGCTGGTCAGTTCCCTAATGGCAAATTAGAGGAGATGAAAGAGCGGGAAGCAAATATTTCTAAGTATTTCTGCCGTGTTAGCGACCACCACCTACATCTAACAACTCGTAACCAGCAGCTGTATGTTTTGCATTCGGCTTCTGACAGCTCCTCATTGCAAAACACGCGTTGTAGTACTGCGCAAGGCTTGGCATTCACGGCCGGAATTCAGCTGACACCTGCTAGATTGATTAAGTGATTGCAGCGCTTGTCACCTGCCGAGGTGGTCCTAAGTGCACACCAACACCACTAGTGCCATTCTAATGGTAATTTGGGGTTTAAAACTGTGTAGCCACCTTCCTTAGCATTTTACTTGTTATTTAAATAGGAAATCTGTGGTTGAAACTAGCTTAGCATAACAAAAATTGGACACGCAAACTCAAGTGTTTTTTTTTTCAAATTGAAGAGACAATAACTCTTTCAAAGAAATATCTTCGTTACTAAGCGAATATGACGAAAAGCCTGTTGCTTTTTCAGCACCCATCATTGTCGTCAAATAGAGACTTTCGAAGGACTCTCTGAGTACAACCCAAGTATCATGAATGAGATTCAACCCCCAAATCATGAATACTTGACGATTGTACTGCAACAGCATAGATTCAATGTTTAAGAGCCCAGCTATTTAAACTTCAATGCAATAATTGACAATATTTTTAGTTTGAAATTCCTGAGTCCACTTAGAAAGCAGGATGCCCGACTGTTGGTTACAAGGTGGAAAGTCAGCCGGATAATCAGGTAGCACAAAGCATCCATCGTTAAATTTGCCCTTTTTATAGACTAGGATAATTTCGGGCTTATAAAGACCCACTCATTAAGCGATCGCACACACTGCCTTAAAACCGGTACTGCTTTTATTTCAATTACTACAGAACTTAGATTCTACAGTCTCGCCTTCACGGTTAGCTGGGTGGTGGCAAACACGGAAACTAGCAACGGACTGACTCACCCCTTCTCTCTGTTAGTCCCTACAGACCTCCACCCCCACTAGCTTCTGTTTTCCCCATACTTTGCTACAGAGAGCGGCAAACCCTTCAAAAATATGTAGAGGCCAGCTCACCTGACTACACTCGGGTCTGCCCATTGGCCAGGGCAGGTCCCTTACTAGGAGCTTGGTTCCCTGCTGCTTCTGCACGTCCTCAATCAGTCTCCTCGTCACCTTAGAGCCCACTACCAGCCGCCGTTCGCTGTTCTCCGCGTCGGAGACGACTCTCGTCGCCAAATTTAGGATGTCTTCTCCGCCGTCGCCGCCAGCACTCGGACCCAGGAAGAGACCTGAGAGGCGACTGAAGGCCGAGCGCAGTCCCGAGAACTCGATCGGGTCGCCGATCGGGTGGCCGCGTGGCATGCGGGGCTCGTTGTTCAGCGAGACGATGCTTCCGTTGTGGGTGGCTTCACCGCTGCTACCCTTCGACAGGCCTTGGGAGGATCCATGGTTGGAGATGGTGGTAAGCTCCACCATACTGCCTGGTGAGCCACCTCGTGGCACTCGGCGGTGGACTGAGTGACCCTATGAGTGGAGAAAAAACAAAGAATCGTATATAATACTTGTGTCACCTTACGAAAATTGAAGACACTGGGTGTTCTAATGAATTTCTGGCTCCGATTGGGTAATAGCAAAATACATAATAGACTTACCAATGCCACCTTAAGACATAGATTAGATATTCAGCTCAATTTATGGGAAAACCGATCCATTTAAGAGTACGAGTTTATCTGTCACTGGACAAAACGATACTTGAAAGCATATGCAACCACTGGATTCCTTAATGAAATTCTTTCCAAATTTGAACAAGATAGAAAAGAGTTTGTGAAGTAACTGTTTTTCAATGTTATAATTACTAATGAAGATACCAATGTCATTCTATGACAGAAGCGACTTCGAAAGGGTTGGTGCTAAAGCAATGCATGGTCAAGAATCTGTGTTCAATTACCTTGTATGAAAATTAGAAAGGAATTGAGAAAAAAACATTCGTGAATCTTAAAAAGCCTACTGAGAAACTTTTAAACGAAATTGTGGTGGTTGGTCAGGTTTAAATGAAGTCGATTTCGTCAAACTACTAGACAATGCGAAATTCCCCCTCTTAGAGCGTAGTGCTTTTTCCTAGGAACTCGGTTAGAGACGAAAAGGACAAATTCGGATTGCGTGCGTCCCCTGTGCCACTGTGCGGAATTGTGTTAGGTGGTAGTGTCTAAGAGAAGAAGACGAAATGGTACACTAGGCTCGTGGTATCGAAAGAGCGTTTACCATTAATACTTGATGGCGGCAGCGTGGAAAAGGGTCAACTATCTAACTGTGCCTTTGCAGCGAGCAACACTTGGATTTTATTAGCTATTTTATACCTATTAACACGAATTTTGTCCCCTTCTTTCTCCCAAACTGTAAAATATTTTAGTTATAACTCGAGTTTATTAAGTCGTCTCCACCAATCCTAATACTAAAAACGATTACACTACAGAGACCTTATACCGTAACAAAGAACTTTAGTCCCCATTAGAGGTAAATGCGTCCATTCGGTAGCATTACAGAGTTGTCTAGAATATTTTGAATATTCAAAGGCGCGATAGGGGGACGAAAAGGGGTGAATAGCCCGCTATATCAGTAGGGCGTTGACTACTGGGAACAAGACGATAATCCAGCAAGCAGCAACCAAAAGCTAGACACCGGGAATCGATGAGAAGTGCATTTCGCTGCCTTAAGATCCATCATTGCCTCCTCTATTTGTCTGAAAGTGAAGATATTTGCTAGTGAAGGCAAGGGAAACGCACCAGAAGGTAATGCTTGATGTGGGCGAGGGTGAAGCGGGTGGTGTTGGAGAGCACAGCCTCGGCGGCCTTGCGTCGTCGCAGCTGCACCGCGTTGTGCAGCACCACGAAGTCGTCGAGGACCTCGCGGAAGAGCCGTAGCTCCTCCCGCTCCGCCAGACAGCCAATCAGCTGCTCAGAGACGCGACACGTCGCTGCATCCAGCTCCCGGCAGTAGTGCTCCAACACGCTCGGCGAGAGGTTCTCCAGGTCTGTAAGAACAAAAAGCGGTTACTTAACAAAAGACCCAATCCTTATCATTCGGTGATTTCTACCCACGAGAAAACAGTTCGATCTTCCTTGCTGATCATATTTAAGCTTAATGGATTCCAGAATGCTCCTATCTGGTGAGTGTCATTATTGTAGTTGATTGATATCATAAAGTATAAAACTGGGCAAACACTCTGAAAGATGGCATTTATACAATGAACTAAAGACGATGGCTGAGGCTCACACCTACCCAATGGTCCTAACGTTGTACCCGGGGCTTGTCAAATAAACCTGTGGTCTCTCATATCTCTCGCTGTTTTTCGACGAGTCCTCGTGTGGTGGAGCATCCAGAAAGTGGTTTTTAGGAGATCTTACATCCACATCTAAAGGCTCCTGTCTGGGACCTCGAAGTGATTAAAGCGTAGAGTTCAAGCCATGAACAGTGGCGTTAAAGATTAAAAATCCCTATCAGCTTGGATAAATTTACTAGGAAGAGTGTTTCTCATCGATTGGATTCGGTAGGTGGTGGTGTATTCACTAAGGGAAAGTCTAGGCATTATTTGGTATTTTGGAATCTAACGAAAGGTCCAGCCGTTAATATGGGGTGAAATCTACCACCATTCAGGCAACTCGATCGATAATGTTAGTTGAAAGTACCCTGATCAAGATTCCTGGTTACCATAGATTGTAAATACGCTAAACGCACGCTGAATAATGGCGGGACAAACGATGTCTTTCCACACTACCTAACTGAGTCTGGTCAAATGAAACCTGTCGGTCTGGAGTTCAATAGATCTCTTGGTGGTCTTTCAACCAACCCGTCTTCGACAGTTATAGTTTCATTACTCCCAAAACCGACTTAAGCCTTGCCTCATATTCGAAAAGGAATTAGAATCTTTTTGAACTGGAAAACCCTTATAGAACCCAGATTTGGTCTTTGCTAGTCCCTGGTGCTGAACTGGTAACGAGTCACAAAATGGTAATGCATAAGTCGTAGATTTTCACTACAGGTGATCAAGTGTTTAAGCTTCTTCATTAAACAGACAATTGAAACAATAATTTTAAGTTATTTTTAATCGAACGCCTTGGTTTCCCATAGTCCTTCTTTGAGAGAATACAAAACAGTACTACGTATCTGTTAAACATACAAAGATAGATAAATCAATACATTTTTCCAGATGCTGTCATAACGTGGAATCAAAAACCGGTGTTGCAAAAGTCGGAGCTGCAGTTAGGTGAGACTGAATTAGTAAAAGAGGATTCCCGGAACCAGCTACCGTAATTTCACTGATTTACTAATTTCCGGTTAATCTCAATCTGGTACGCAGATTTGTTCGTTTTACAATTAAGTTGAGTGGATAAAACAGGTGAGTCCTAGGTATCTGTTAGATATTCAACTGGAGTGTGCACGTAGCAACTTTCGTCTAGAGAGATCGATAACGATGTCTTAGCCATCAACATGAGCGTTGCTGCAGTGGCATATAATGACTGCGTGACTGATATCGCCACATTGCTTTTACTATCTTTGCTTGGTCGATGGCTTATGAAACTCGAATGAGCCCACACTGCATCTCATTTAGAACCGCTAAATCAATGTATGTAGGTATGCGATATTAAATACCGTCGTAAAAATACCCATGGCGAGTACAGTCAGGTTTTCCTACAGCAATAAGACACAAGATTAAACAAATAAATCATATAAGGCACTGAACGGACTATTCATTGCAAGGGAATTAGTGTAAATGGGAGCGCACAAGTATAAATCTCTCAATACTTAGATGTTAATCATATATATAACCCGTGATCGATACAACACCTATGCGAGTTAGAATTAAGTGTGCAAATTTAGCGCCTTCCGATGGAATTCGAAAATTACATACCCACTCGAATGGCGAAACACGAACTGGAAGGTCAAATGTCAAAGAAACGAAGAAGCAATAAGTCCGCCTATAAATAGAAAAGAAATACGGAGAGAGAGAAATTGGAAATGCCCGAACTGGAGTGTAAGTGGAATAAGGCGAGGTCACGCAGAGAACACGAAAATGAAAATATTGTTGAATAAATCAAATATTACTTCACAGTTGAATGAACAATTTCGTGCTTAGCATAACAATAATTCATGCTTCTATGAAGACAATGCCTCAGAGGATCAGGGTCTTTCAAAGAAAGAAATTTCATCAAAGAAGGCAAAGAAACCGCATTACCCTGTAACTCCGGCTACAGGGAGGAGGGCAAATGGAGTAAAAATTAATGAAGAGGCAAAACCCTAACTCCCCAGAAGCTCAGGTAAGGACACGACCGGATAACTGCTGGTTTTGTGTGTCCCTTGAAACCATCACCATACGAAGTAGCTATATTCACCAAATTGCGATAGTTATCATTGTTTATTGAGAAGCTCTCTAGCTTTGTTGGTTACTACGGCGACCATAATGAAGGAAATGAGAGGCTTACTACGGATTTCACAAAACACCTACAATTATTGAAAAAAGGACTAGTTCAAATAGTAGCTAGTTTATGAATCTATTAATAAAATCCGACATCAAAAGGGCCAGCAAAATGCAGCTAAACACGATCAAATAGCTGCTGGCTAGTTAATTCACAAATCTGTTAAAGGATATTAAACCAAAGAAGATTGGATTTTGCGAAGTTAATTGAGATTCCATTGATTGAGAAAACTTGAACCTCCATTCTCAGGCAGAGAGCTTTAGAAGCAGGCATTGATAAGAAAAAAAAATTCATTGAGTTCACATTCCCCTTTAATTTTTCAGTTTACACCAAGATCTGAATTTAGGGGCTAGTAAATAAAACGGAACTTCGTTTGAAATGAAAAAAACCTTTGAACTGCACAAATTGCGTGTCCACTGTTAATCCGTTCTCTAACCAAATGCTTTGTTTTAAATCCAAATTCCCCTCGTAAAATAGAAGCTGTTGTCGAATCCAAAATTTAGCTCGAAAATTCGACTAGGCGGCCTCCAATTGTCGGTTAGACAATGCATTGTACACATAAAACGGAACTTATTCAAGTAAACAATATCCTAACCCCTTTTTCGCTTTTCCGAATTATACGAAAGTGCCTCAGTTGCCTTTACTCATCTAAAGTTTTACCGGTTACAGTTTTTCGTTCAGAAACGTAATGGGACTAAAAGCTAAAACCGAAAAACGGACAGTCTGTAGATAACACACACAGGCTACTGGAGTCGAACATTAATCTTTAATGTCCCTGCAATCAGACTGGTTATGCTCAACACAGCTCATGAGCGAAGCGGTATTAATGGCGCACACATAAATCGCTCCGTGGCTTTCATCTCTCGCACACAGCCCGAAAATTTGAAGCAGCCAATGAGAAGCGGGAGTTTAACAGGGGTGATTAGTAGAAGCAGGTATGATGTTGAAACTCGGCTTTTCTGCTGGAATCCGTTATTGGCACTGACAGTGCAAGATTCTTTGAGAGGTTAAAAGATATCTCTTGCGTTGGAAACGATGACGTCATCGCATCCGCTTCCTGATTTACGGATCTGTATAACATTTTATGGCTTAGACATAAGAAAAGATTAAAATGGCATGTCTTTCTGCATTCAATTGCACTTGATCGACTAAAGTTTTTTACTGTGAAAGATTGCAAAGTGGGTTATTCTCAAATTTTGAGCAGATTTATGTATTGCAGAACTGTTGCTACTTGAGTTTGATTGGATCAGCATCAACGTCAGTTTTAAAACCTTGTTTCTGCTAAATTCAATTTCTTTTCGCAATGTCTCCTCTTATACGAATTAAAACGTGGGTCTGGCTTTAATAAGCCACTCGATTAGCGAATATAAAATCAGTATTAATTTGATTTATTGCATGGTTCAGGAACTGTGACGACAAAGCAGCCTAATACAATACTTCTGGCAGTAACACTTCGTACAAGCATCAGTACGTAGCCTACAGTAGTTTCTAGGCCAGAGGCATAAAGAGAAATGCTCGGCTTCACAAGTGAGCCCAAGAGGCAAACAGCAGTTAAGAAATTGAAAACAGCAACTGACTGTTTTATTCACATGCGAATATAAAATAAAATCAGACCACAGGGGTGTATTTGAAAAGAAAAAAACAGTGGACCGGAATTCGCCCTGCACTATTGTAAGCTGATATAAGATAAAAGTTGGTAAAGGTAAAACAGCAGGTTTATTTTCTGTTTTAGATGAAACCGACAATGTAAAGGGATAAATCTGCTGTGATAGAATCCTTCCAAAGAATTCGAAAGGCTGCTAGGAGTATTACGTTGAATGTGGCGATAGACAGGTAGTCCAAATACAGGGACGGTTGGTTGTTTACCATGCTGGGAAAACGACAAACAGGCGTAATTCCGCTCTGGCGAAAGATGTATCTACTTCTAGTAGCTACCTGAACAGTAAGTGAATCACAAGGGATAACATGTGATCTGACATAAATTTGATAGGAAACAAAGTGGGAATGACAGGAATCAGGAAATTAAAGTAACTAAGGGAACAGAGTGGGAGCCTGGTAACGATTAAGGTTTATCACAACTCAAATATTACGGAGTAATATTGGGCTGTTTTTGAGAGATGCTTGAAAGGTGTTAACGAACCTCACACGTTCTTTCAAAGCGTAAATAATCTATCATTCATGTGCTAGGTGATGACAACAAGGAGAATGAATGACTGTAACCCGCCAGAATCATAGAAAGGAATGATAATTTGCACGATGATGCTGGAGATTATGCCACTACTCAATCCCCCCCCCCTGAATACTGTAAAAAAGTAATGCGGGCGCATGAACTGACGAATCTCAATGTAGACTAACAAACGGGCTGCATCTAGGAGTTAGCAACATAAAACAAAACGATTTCTTTAGTAGTCTTTAGACAAAAAGCGTTGTGGGATTAGGTTGGATTCAAATACCTCCTTGGAATACTTCTGATCTCTGTAGTTGGGGCCTGGATAACAAAGGCAGTGAATAACAGTTATCCATCCCTCCTTAAAAAATTTACGAAAAACCAAAAGGTCTATTAGACATTCTTACGATTAAGATATCAGTCTCTGTATTTTGACTTTACTGAACTTCCAGGTGGAGTATTACGTATGGCACGGCGCTGTCGTGAAGACTACTTGACGTCCAATTCAAATTAGCTTGCTCCTGATTCCGGGTTGCGCCAGATGGAGGACGTAACAGACACCAATAATGAGTAAAACCCTCGCAATAGTGTAAGTTGACAGTCTATTGAGCCTTTTAAAACCATAAAAATTTGAAGTCTCCGAGCACTTTTTGCCTTTCCTGTTGTGGCTGTCAAATTTCTCCCGAACCGCCAGTATTTAATTTGGTTAGATTCACGTGATTGTCAGACTTATTGTTTAAAACGGTCAGATACACGCTGGAAATATTTTTTACCCCGTATGAGAATACGATGTGTCAATAAGCCATTGCAGCGCAATCAGCAAATCTATAAGCGTTGTGAGGATATGAGGTCAACCGGATATTGGGAAATAAATTGATGCTCATAAAACGAGCCTTACACCGGGAAATGATGAAATTACCAGGATGTTTAATAGAATATTACACACGCTTACCTAAATTCCAATATCAAAATAGGTCTCATGCAGTTAGTAGTTTGATCTAATTCGTAAGCTTAGGCAGAGATTAAAGCTTATTCGACAACGTAAGACTTCGCCTAACGTTCCAAATACTAACCTAAATATCAAAACTAACCAGCCTTGCATAAAATGAGAGCTCAACCGTTCGGACAGGTCTTTAGGATAACGGGGCTATCGTAAATTCATTGACAAAAAGACGTTGCGTTTCAGCAGTTGGTACTCGATTTTTGGAATCGCACAAGCTTTATTTCGTGTCCTCGAAATGATTTCAGTGCAAAGTAGTTGCGATGCCAGCAATTTTACCGAATTCCACTTAAAACATGGGTGTGTGTGATTTCTTCTATTTGGAATGTGTTCGAAAAAATTTGCCTTAGATGTAAGCGGATATATGCATGGAGGAATTCGAAGCGAACGTCAATTATTGGGATATCCGAAAAGTTTTGTCCGAATTCCGAATAAATTAAACACGTGACCAAATATTACGTTGAATCAAAGACTCAATCATCAATAAGCTTCCCCTGATTATGCATGACCTCCTCCCGTAAACTTCATTGGTTTTGAGGCGAAGAATTCACAAATGTCAGCTCTCACCTCTTCCTGCGTTGTAATAACTATTTCTCCTAAATAATTTTGTTAGCTTTTGCGAAACCAATGGTAGTCTGAAGAGGGAGCAAGGTGGGGAAAAAATAGACGTGGGAATTTCCTTTCGACTAAGTTCCTCTTCGGTCTGTCGTGAAATGATTCTTGCCGTGTGGGGCCGTACATCATCAGCCGTTTATGATAAGAGCAGGTCTTTTCTATCTCAAAGCCTTGTTCAGACGCCCTAATTGCAGGCACTTCCATAAAACATTCATTTTTCATCGCCAATCACCAGTCCATCAAGCAAAATAAGTGAAACAATTTGAGGAGAATAGAAAAAAGGAGCAGAAGTCACCTCGAGATTCGAAATTGTTGTTTGGTACTTCATAGGTAGGCACTTATTTTCCAAGCTCAGGAACTTTTCGAAGTGTTTGAAGATGATGAAGAAAAGTTTTGCGGTTTTAACAAAGCTTAATTGACAATCCAAACTTAGATGATAAAGTAGGGTAAGTTTTGCATGTTGTTCGATTCAATCCTCATCTTCTGCAAGTTCTTTCGTTCACACATTCCCCCCCCCCTCTCTATATAGACTGAATGAATGCTTCTAGTCGCTCACACTCAAAAATGCGCGCCTCAAATTAGCCTTGGGTACTTCCATGTCAGCGGGGTTGTTAATTAAGCAAATGTTGATTTATTGTTTTGTACAGCAAAAAATTTCGATCAGTTTAAAATCATTTAAAGATGTAAAACTAAGTTCGGTTTCGTTGGACATTAAGAAACACTCTTTAAATTTTGTTCAATTTGAAAAAGGTATAATTCGAACAGAACTTATGTGATGGTCTCATAATCTGAAAGCAGAACACACTAGTTGCTGAAGTGGGCTCCTAACTGCATCTTTAAGAATGAGGTGAACGAAAAGACTAGTTTCAACTCACCTCTAGCCCAGGCCTCTGTGGCTTCCATGGGTAACGTTGGATGTCGAGCTTTGAAGACCTCCAGAGAGGCTTGGAGTCCTGCCCACCTCAAGGAGGCATCGAGGTCGGCGTCCTCCCCTCCATTGGCTAATTGCCCTCTCCGACGAACAATCACATCCTCCTCGGCCTCCTCCTCCTCCTCCTCCTCCTCACCCTCCTCGGCTGTCAGACAGGCGACAGTTGGCATGGCAGCAGTCGACAGCCCGTCGATCTGCAGCCGAGAGGGTGTTGATGGACCCGTGAGGGCTGAGGAGGAGGAGGAGGAAAGACTGGCTGGGAGGGAGTCAGAGGAGGAATAGCCGTTTTCAAGGCGGGACCGAGCCAACTGCTTCTCACGCTCCAACTAGAAACGGTAGAAAGCAGAGAGCCGTGGTAAGTAGAGCTTGAATTTACCCCTCCACTGAAGCTCTTCAGGTGGTATTTTAGGATTTTATTGATACATAAACTCGTGGTGATGAATGGAGCAGTTATATTCACTGCAAATAAAAAAAGCTCGTGAATTTTCAAGCATGATTCAGCTGATAAGATCTTACTATCGCAAGAGCATTACTAGAACGTGTTTTTCACTAGAACGTGCCAACTAGAATGGGTAGAAGGGAGCAGGGCAAATATAGCCTATATTTATCTGCCCACGGAAGTTGTTTTATAAATTAACGACTGCTCTTTAGGCAGTATTTCTGGAGTTTATTGAGTCATAAAATCCTAGCAGCCCATGAAGCTGTTAAGTTTACTGTAAAAATCACGAGTTCTCGGAAGTGACTAGCTCAGTTGAGCTAATAAGATTCAACTAAGCATACAATTACATTGGCATTTGTAAAAACCCTTAGATATTACCCTGATAATAGGAAGTCAAAGGGTCTATCCTGCTATCTATTTTATAGCAAGTGGCTGATGAAGGAACAAAGAAGAGAAGGAAGGGGAGGTTAGAAAGTTGGGGAAAAAGACCCAACAAATGAAAACTATTCATTAGCGGACTCAAGCAGCAGGACGCCCTCCTCATCGACTAGAGGCGTTTAGCTTTCCGTTGCTATGGTTAAAAGCCATGCTGGCTATTAGTCCTCTACCCTAGTGGCTTTTACTACTTACTGCTATATTTCTTATTCGTTAGGAATACCAAATACTGGCTTTTACATTCAAATTGAATGTAAAACCACTTCACATTGACTAAATTTGTGAAGAAAAAAAACTCATCAACAAAAATTGTACAAAAAGACAAGAGATGAATCGCCAAATGGAAACTTAATTCCATTCATTCAACGGATTAAATTTTGTCCTTATGGGTATTAGGACCAATTCGCAACAAAACTGCTCTTTGATCAACAATTGAAATAAGCAACACGAATTAGGCTCTATAAGTGACTGCAAAGGCCGAACGGTACGGACATACAAAATCAAAAGCTAGAGTGTCTGTGAACAAAGCTTCATACATCAAACCGGTCTCTAATGGCATTTAAAGCTGAAGAAACCTAGGGCAACTACAAAACCAATTTCGTGAAATAAGATGTAAAATGGGTGTACCCTTTAGCCCAACTGTCTTGTGTGTTTGCTATGAACAGAACAACAAAAAGGCAAACTTCATGGCCCTCAAAGTATACGATGGAAATTTCCCGCTTATTAATACCTTGTATCGTCTTTCTAACGAAGTCAGACACAACGGCATAGTAAAATTGAACGCAACGATATTTTAATACACTTTGGCTATTAAATGTTGTATATCCTTAATTACACAGGTTTCACCGACATCATCCACCGGATATGTAATAAACATGCCTCTGTTTGTCCATTGAGATAGGATTTTCACCGGTTCATGTCTGCTCACTAATTTAATAGCGATGGTGCTAAGCAAAATTACTTAATCAGCAGTATAAGGTGCTTACAATACTTTAAAGAAGCCCATTGAGAATGCCTCATTGATGACGAAAGAGCCAGGGGAACGAGTGCATAAATTAGGATTTATGGAGAGGTGTGAAGGACACTTGGTTGTGGGCTGGGACCTCTCTTCCTTTCATGATTTAATTAAGAGTAACCTACCTTACAATATCTTTTACCCAGATAAGCATTTCGGTCCGTTTCGTTTAAATGAAAGGTTAACGGAAGTTAAGAGAAATATGTGCCGTACATCAAACGACATCAGTTAAGTATATTTACCCCTCAGTAAAGGATGTGATGTTTTAGAATAAACAAATTGCCTTAAAAAAAAACATCTGAAAAGCTTCTTTGATCAACCACGCATCATCCTAAACAATTGACTACTGAATGGAAACCAGTTGCTCTGAATACGTAATTCTTATTGCAGTCGGTGACTGAATACCCAACCAGAAAAAGATTATTAAAAATTCTCAAATCACATAGCAAGTATCCTTTAAAACTAGTTAATTCCCATAAGGTGGGCGCATAAAAAGGGGCAGACTACAGGACCTGCACCAGGTGAGGATTTTTTACTCTACCTATTCCTACTAACTACTTTTAATCTACATACCTAGTCCCGAACGTGTTGAATAAAAAGTAAAAACAGGCATTGAAAGACAAGAGGAACGATAGGGTTCAACGAATTCGCCTTATTAGTCGAAAGGGAGAGTGTCCGTGGTGAGGAAGCCGAGGATACCTATACTGGTATAAAAAACATCCAAATTTACTCAACGAACTGCACGTTTATAAACGGGAACGTAGCTAGCACTCAAAGAAGGATCCTACTACAAAAAATTATCAGAAAATTTCCTGAGCTTCTATGTGGCATGGGCGGGTATAGAGAATCCGAGAAACTACAAATTCTGATTCACCCTTACCTAGTGGGCGTCCTTATTGTCTGCGAGGGGATGAGTTTTCAAGGCCTCAGTGGTTTCTCCACTAGAGGCACACCTTTTTATGGGAAGGGCCTATGATAAGCAAAATCATTAACTGCAAAAATCATGAATGCTAAATAATTAAGTAAATAGACTTTTTTCCTCTGGTGGAAGCCATTTTATTGTTCATTGTTAATCTCATAAAAAGCCCACATCTTAAAAACTAAATTGATTTCATATGAAATCAAAGAACCCTGAGGTAGCCTTCGCGAAATAGATCAAATCAAATCAGGGCAAAAGGTGTGAGAATAAATAAATAAATCTGTGGTTCATACGATACCTCAGGAGATTGCTTACGTGATTCCATATTCAAAGAAACTGGAGGCTGTCATTTGCCCTTGCTTTAATCAGACAGACTTAGAAATTAAGATCATACAAAGAGCTTGCTTGATGCATGCTATGACAAGAAAAGAAAACTTATTTACTGAAATTCTAAAGATGAGAAAACCCTAAAAAATGCAACTGCGGTTCAGACGAGCAGCATTATTTGGCTAAGCACTTTCAATTTTTTTGTGCTCATCCCTTCCTGATACGGCATTATGTCGAATTTTTATCAGAAGGTAGGATCACGCTAACACGGAGGACTTTTATGTTACGCTACTATATAAGATACATAAGGACGAAGTTGATAAGCGATTCTTACCAAAGAATTAATTCAGCACAAATTTCTACCAAGGATCGGGAGATAAATACAAGAACAAGATTCCAACCATGGATGCATGAATTTCGAAAGGTAATGGGAAAGGTTGTAAGCGAGTTCATTTTATTTATAACGAACCATTATTAGCATAAGTACTTGAAGCTCGTGTACAGAAAATATTCAACCTAAGACAAAAAAGCAACTTCCAAGAATTCTGCGTAAATATAAGCACCGAGGATTTGGTGAAATGCCTCACTCACCAACAACTCTGTGTTTGGAGAAAATGCCTCGAATTCGGCTTCGGAAACAGAGTCCGCATCTGCCATGTGAAGGTCTTCCTAAAAAGTTAATAAAGCATCTTGATTCCTGGTATTCACACAATTTAAAGACAAATGCTTCATAACTAAGCCACTTAAGCAGATTTTATTTGGGTTTCAAAACCAAACCATCCAAGATGGATTAAGGCCAATTTTACTTACGAGTTCAAAGGTTATGGGGCGCTTTTCAAGAGGATAAGAAATAGCTGGGTTGTCAATAGGCGCAACGCTTATTTTCCAAAAGGACCTCAAAAATAGTCACTGATAAAAAAGACGTACTTAATAGCGTCTAAGGTAGCTTTAGAATTTTTCTGCTTTTGTACATCTTTTTTATAACCCAATTCAGACGAGTCGACCAAACCAATCGATACATTTTCATCAAATGTCCACACCAAATGCTCAAGAGAGGCTTGGAGCTGTAGTCCTCCCGATATGTCAAATGGATCAGACATAGAACGCTTTAAAGCCCCCTCTAAAGGTGGTTCTACTCGATCGCTTTCATCTTGGCATGATAACTCGTCGCCATCAAGTTCGGCAATAGGTGCGTTGGAGAAGTCCATTCCTCTTCCGCACCAGTGCTAAGGCCAATTTGCATGGTGCGTTTAAACACTCTTAAGAAAATTTTATAACTAGGAGTTTATTGATTTATTTAGGCAACTGTAACATTTGTGCCGGATTTATCGATGCTGAAATGTTTTTTGATGCTTTATGCACATTTTGTTGCTCTAAAATAGCACATTCATACAAATAACTTACTTAAAAACAACTCCACGTTAACCATTTCACAGGTCTACCGTTGTAATTTGTGAGCTTTTCTCTAGTCAGGAAATTTCTAGTAAACCGAACTTTGTAAAATCACTGTAAATGGTATGGTAATTTGAGATCTTGAAAACGAGAAAGTTAATGAAATTTTTTGGTTAGGCTTCAAACTGCAGAAAAGAAACACTTATATGGATATCTTTACTTTGAAATATATGGTAGGACTGGACGTAAGGCACAAACACAGTTCACGACCTATCGGATAAATCACCGCAAAGCGACATCGGAAGCGACTCACACTCCAAACATCATGATCGGATCTCGTGGGCCAAGCCCGCCCTCCTCACCATTGATTTCCGTAGTTTTGGCCATTTACCCGTTGGCGCTCTAGGGGCCCAATACAGACACCCCCCACTTCAGCAAGATTCCCAGCCCCTTGCGTTACCTTACACGAAAGAAGTTACTCGGTATGAAGCAATCAGATGATCACTCCCTACCCCCACAGCTGCCACCAACTCATCTACCCCCGTGATTCGGTCGATTTCGCGAATCTGACTGTATTTTCCGATGAATAATATGGTTAGGCTTGATCCAAAAAAACTTTTCCAGCAACCACGACCCCTTTCTCATGGAAGAGGAAAGAACAGAAAACAATAAATTACAAAAACAAAGTATCTCCGAAAGTTAAACTGACATTAGATAGCCCAGTTATAAAAATATATATTTAAATGCGGTTCTTAAGAGGAATATATATCCCCCAAAAATACATAAATACGGGAAAATTTACAATGGAATTCAGTCATCGGCGAAATTTGCTGGATCGAATCCGTTGCCATTGTGACTATTCTCTGCAAGCAAAAGTGGAATGCACTTGAACAGAATGTCAAAAAACCAACGAAATACTAAAGTGAATGAGGATGGAATTACCAGGCTCTTCATTTGGCCCGTCGTCTTCCTCCTCCTCGATACCTTCGAATTCCTCGCCAGATATGTCTTCTGGATCGGGATTCATGGCTTGACACTCAGCAATAGCATCATATATTTCATCCAAATCACGATCGTGAGCAGGAACAAACCTTAGGACGAATGTTGGACTTTCTTCATCGTTGGGAAATGCTTGTTCTTCATCCTCACTCTCCTCTAGAAGCCGACAGTAAAAACCACAAAAAATTAGATAAATGAAATCCTCCAAATTACCCTCAGCATCAACCTCCATTTCGTTGTCGCCTGATGCAGAAACCAATGGCTCACCGTTAGACCATACTCGCTCACCCTCGACCAATACAAATACATGTGGAAGTGGGAACTTCACATTGTCGTCACCCCCAAATGGATTTCGGCTGATAGCATGTAGACTGATATTCGGGTACATCAAAGAGAACTGACGATTTTGACCTTCCCAATCAAGGGAACTTAATAATAAAAAATAAGTGACTTAAGAGTAAATTTGGCTCATAGGCACCGGGGTGAACATACGTTTCTTTAATATAGAGCTTTCCTCTATCTAACTCTCTGTCATCTTCGTAAAAAACTACGTTTTCTTTCAGAAGCTGAAACTCCCCTGCAACCGTAGCAGACACACTCATTACACGAGTTTACGAAAATGTGCCTATGTCAACATCATTATAAACAAATGTCACAATTTGAGGACATTCATCAGCAGACATCATATATCAAAACTAATATAAAAGGGGTTTATGCTTCATTATTTGTATGGATTATAGAAAACTAGGCACTGATCATGATCGACTTCTTTAACACATCGTGCTACGGAGAATTTGGCTCACCTAGGATACCAAATCAGTGCTACTAAGTTTGTTACTTAAAAGCGATATTTTTATAGGAATTATGATTGTATTACTTCATTCTTTCGTATTATATTACAGGCTAGCAAATACAAAATTTTGGCCGTGGACGATTATTTATTCCTATGCCATAGTGAATGAGATTTAAGGAAGGGTAAGCTTTCCACGGGTCTAATAGGATAACTTTTAGTTATCATATCATTTTGCGGGTCTTAAGTTACAACGATCACCTTAGAAAACTTGATCCATCTTTATATATAAGACAGCTTGGAAATTAATGAATTCTTTCCGCACGTATAAGTTATATTGATGTTCATTCACTTAGTTTGTTTTTCCTTCATTTCTTATTTATCAAATGTTTTTATACGCACTGGTATTTCTCTAAAGAGAAAATGGGGAGAGCGCTAGCCCCCTTCACGAAGTAGTTAAAGTTAAATATAATTTTGTACTCTGTATTTCATACGAGTGGATCAATTAAATCACACATGATATGAGAGAATAGCCGCGTCCTGGATTCTAAGCTAGATTAGAGCCTCTTTTCTCTGGAGCTGAATTTAAAAAGAGCGTAAGTTAAATTTGTCGCTAAATTACTGAATATGAGTTGGTGTGGAGATTCAGGAAGAAAGATGTGATCACTTGTTTGAATTTATCTATGTTGATGAGTTGTGGTAAATCTGTTCACAAATGAAATTTACTACATTGTGAAGAAAACAGTAACGGATGTTATTAGTTTTCAGTTTTGGGACTATTCAGAATTATTGGGCATTTAAAGGCTGTCTTGACCATCAATGTAGAGTTTCAGCATTTACATTAAATAGTCGAGGATTCTAGAAAAATAAAATGAATGCCTGTCGGTAAGCCTTCCTAACACATCCAAATGGAAATAGTACAAATAGGATGACAAAATTCTGTGAATCCACATAGACTTATCGGTATGATTTAAAAAAAAGATAATGAATTTCCTACTTTGCAGAACCTGCAGGGTTTGAACTAATTTCTGCAGTATTCATGGTAGTAGGAAGACGGAAATCGATAATTGAAATTTTATCCCACAAAAATTCAAGAAGCATTACCACAAACTAAGTTAATTTTTTCTCTGTATTTGATATAGACTTATTGCGCAATTCAGCATAAAGGTAGTTATCCATCCGTATTTAATGTGGCATGAAGTAAAACACACCTACTATCATTCACAAATTTCATCTGCATGTGTCCTGGGCGCAAAAGTCATGTTTGACCATATGGTTCGTTTCAGATTGTACCAGTGTGTTGCAAAGGTGTATATATATATATATAATACTTGATATCTTAAATAAATATATAAAATATACGACTGAAATCTAAAAATCGACGAAGATAACAAGTGCTATCCTGATTAAAGAGGATACGCTTCATGTTGAAATCTTTGTATAATGTAACTTTCATAGCCTTTTAATAAAACGATTTAAAGTAAGGATGCTCTCAAAATGCCGCATGCCTCAACACTTGTGAGTTTTATTGTATTGAGTTTTTAGATTATTTAGTTTCAGTTGCCAGATTTTCAAAGATCCTAGTTGTACTAATTTTGGATCCTCAAGACCACAGAATTGTTGGGTGTCATTGAAAGAAAAGGAAATCCCCTCTTTGTCAAAATATAGGACATTAACGTCAATAATATCTACAATCTGGCGCATGCCGCAAAACGGACCAAGCTGATTTTACACTCTCTGAGAAGGTCCTGCAAGAATGGACTTAATTTTCTTGTTTATTATTTAGAGAACATTTTTAGTATCTAAAAAGCCTATCAGTGTCTTTCAGGGGAGGAGGCATTACGCAGTGACCATGATTTCCCTAGTTTGATGGCAGCTGCAAATCATCAGGATGTATTCCAGTAATCCATCCTCATTGTCGTTATCCACCTTACGAATGCAGAAGTTCCAACAACTGTAAGGGATTCATGGTGTCAGAGATCAACTTCAATACGTCTTAAAAAGCAACCGAATATTCTTCTGTAAAACTCATTTCAGGCACTCTACAAACTGAAATTTTTTCATGCTCTTTAATTGAACAGCACAAGTAACTTGACTGAAAAGATCATCTAAACTTTCCGTTTTCACTATTTTATATCACTGCTTTTTCTTTCAAATCAAATGATGGTTTGCTGGACCCAGTTACGTGCACGGAACTCTGTCAGTGAAAGGGGTCAAAAACTACAAACTGCCACAATAGCAAAGGCACAGTTTTTACCTCGCGAATGATTGCTTTTACCATAAAATGATAGTATTTATAACAACTGCACAACCTACTTTGAATGGAAGATGTTAGGATTCGGTAACAATCACATCACTGATGAACAACCAAGCAAGATGATTTTGAAAAGCACAAACGCTATCTCAGGGATTGTGTAAGAACTAATCTGCTTGATTTCACTCAAGTATCGGCTGTTTCATGGAAATAAAAGACCAAATGAATGGAAGTCTCAGAATACAATTATTAAGGCCTTCTATTTATAAGATTCCCCATTATCTATAAACGGTTAAAGGGTGCTTCCGACCTCATCTGAATTGTGCAATTAACGTTACTATTAATACTTTCATTAAAGTTATTTTTACAGCCTATAACAAGGACTCAGACACATCCACAAAAGCTCAAAGGCTATTTTGTAGTGTTTTTAAATTCGATGCTGACTATAAAATTTGTCTTCTTTTAAACAAGGAAAAAGAAATATATATACAAAGCTACTAAGGCATTTGATGTAATTTTTCCTTCTATAGCAGCTACCTATTTATATATTAAATATATCTCATTCCTATCATTGGCGCTGCACTTATATTTTAGTATTTTCAAGCATTATCCTTCCAATGACACTGAAGAATCTCCTGTTTTTTGCATTTTGCGTTACGTGACACAATCGATTACAATTGGAAGGAAGTAGGAAGGAATTAAATCAAGCGTAACTATTTCTTGATAAAAAATTTAACCTGTTAATTTAAGGGGATTCGGTTAAAACTCTTTTTTTTCGTAGGAGGAGGGTATACTGCGTCTAGAGTTGCTGACACTAACCTTGCGTCTGAAAAGAGACCTTATTTTGATGACAATAGAATCTCTAAGATCCATCTCCATGAGTATATTTTTTCTAACTGAATTAAAATTTTATTTTTAAGTATAATTTTTCAGATTTTCCCAACAAAAATGAAATCAGCAACTCTCAATTTTAATGATTGCAGAGCCATTCATCACTGTGAAGTTTTATGACTATGTAGACAGAGTGCCAACAATTAGATTTTTTTGATGAATTTATTGATTAAAAATTCCCATAGCTACTTTTTTACACTAGTGAATGATTAATTTTAAAATTTACCTAATTCATGCTATGGATAGGGACTATAGACAGCTTATGCCATCTTACCTGGAACATCCAAGATGATAATTGAGCACTAATTCAAATAATCCAGTTTTTATTTCGAGGTGAGATTTAATTTTGACGAATTTTTTAATTGAGAAATATTATAATGAGCAGTGGTCTATTTTGCACCCAAGCCCTTGAAAATTCTTCAAGCGTAGGACTTATCTCGCCTGTTACTGATGAATGATTACATATTTTTTTCTGCTTAGTATAAGAGAATTACTACACTCTGATATTTAGGTTAGGTGACTTCAGTTGAGTCTAAGAAGACTGAATTGTAATGAATAAATTCAGAGTTCCTAAAATGGCCGAAAGTTGATCTTCTACAATAGCTGTTTATTTGGTTTTATTTCACAATTATAATATAAATGTCAACAGATATTTACAATCGGGGTTAAGAGTAATCGGTTGTAAACAAATATTTTTAACGGTTTTTGAAGTCATGTATTTTCCAATATCAAAAATAAGTGTGTCTCTTTTTCATGTCGCATTGCTTATAATTAGTTTCAGCATGCATAACCAGTAGTGTTACATTCACTGTAAATAGAGGAAACTTCTATTACAGTAAAATTATCTTTTCAGAATTACAATTTATTGTTTTACTATGGAAAACTTTGGATTAATTATGTCTGTTATTGTATATGTTCACGAAAAATGTGGAATAATTTAGGTATGAAACTAAGAAAACAAACCTTAAATTTTTGTGTAAAATCCAGATTTTCTAAGCCAACTTTAAAGTAATTTGATTTAAATTTCAAATGATAGCTTTCGGTGTGGTGAAACAGAGGTTTTATGTGAAGCCCTACAGATGGTGGGTTTTGATAAGATACTTTCACCCGTAAATATAAACAACTTCCATAGCACTGTCTGGCTTTTTGTCTGATCAAAGCCAAAATTCCACTTATCTAGGCTGCTGTATATCCATTCCTAAAATATTTATTCTAGTATTTAATTGCTAATGTTTCACAATGTTGTAGCAAGATAGTACAATTTAATCATGGCAGTGGTTGTCTAAGGTGGCTGAGCAATGTCGTTAGAAGCACTCGATGTTTAAACTGAAAAACTGGTGCTATTGTTTTGTTCGATTGAATTGTCAGCATTGAGGTAAAGTTTATCCTCTATGTCTCATTCGGCTCATATTAAGTCGATGTTGTTTTAGGCATTAATAATTAAATGAATTAAAATGACAAGTTATTAATTGACAGGCTTTTGCAGTTCTCTGACAAACTTCTTTGGCTGCGAAATAACGGAAAATTTCGTATCAGTTTTAATGAAGCAAAAGATGAAGATAAATTTTAAGGTTAGGAACTGTTAACGTTTAGCTTAAAAATTGTCCATTTTGATTTTCCTTTCTAATAAAGAAAGGCAAAAACAAATCCGTTTTTGAATCAGAAAAATTTTTCTTGACAACTTGGTGTAAATTAATCGGGCATCTTGATCAAATCTAGCAATGAATTAGATGGAAACGAAATCCCCACGTGGAACTCAATCGAGTGTTCAAAGGAAATTCTCCTAAAGTGAATTGCATTTATGGAGTGCCATCGAATAATAATTTGAATATGCGTTGAGAGTTAAACTGAAATCCTGTTCAGATATTTTAAGATTAAGATTAACAGATTAAGATTAAGATTAACAGATATCTCAAAAGGCAGCGTCGAAGGGGCCATATCAGTTGAAACGTCAGACAAGTTCATAAACCTTCTGTTTGAATAAATGGTATTGCACATTCTTTTGTACAGCTTTAGGCCATGCAATTTACTTAATTCTAGCCTACTTATCAAATCGGATTCCACATTTTCGATCCAATTTAAGTAATACATTTTAAATTTCAACAAAATTTGATCCAAGTGAAAGTGCTTTATGCCCTAATGCTTCTATAATCCATGAGTTATCCCACATTTAATAGTAAAAATATTTGCTTTCTTGTTTTAACAGGTAAATAATGTCTTATTCTTATATATTGCAAGAAACGCAATTAATGGAAATGTAAATATTTGTTGTAGATAACAGAAACAAAATTGTTTTTTAAGAAATGAAAAAACAGCATCAACAGTTTTTCGTCATAACATGGCTTCTAAAAAGTCTCTGAGGCACGATTGCTCTATCGGAATATTAAAGTGTAAGTATATGGTTTCAATGTTTTTTAAGACCAAACTGAGCTGAATCGATGTGTGAATTTTGAATTGCGAATTTTAATTAATTGAGCTCTTTTGGATATGATCACTTAGTGAACGCTCATTCAAACGATAGGTTGCCTGAACGTAATTAACTATTAGTAAAACTTTGAACGACTGCTCATTTTAATTAATTTACACGTACATTTTCAAGATTTTTAAGATTAACTGATTATTTAAATCCCAAATGTCAACATTTCTAGGGTTTTTAAGCTTTAAAGGATTTCAATCTGTTTAGTATTTGTATTGTCCTCCTAAAGTAAGCAGTTTTGGATGACAATAAATATTTAAAAAATAGCCAAAATTAAAAACAGATCAACTTACAAATATTTTTTCGAAATAATTTATTCGTCAGAGATAGGACTGTTCAAAATGTCTATTCCTCTAGAAGATAATTTTTTACTTACTAGCTTTACGTCAATGTGGCATCTGGAAGGTCTCGTTTCCTATAACAGAAATAACAGGAGTCCCGTGATGGCAGCCATCTGCCACTATTATTCAATCTCCTAATCTTCATAAACGATAAGTTCTAATTGAAATTAAACTAGTTAAATGACCCTATTGATGATGCAAAAGTAGAGACAGATTTAGAGAACAAAGATGACGCCTTAATTCTTTAATCAGCCACCCATTTGTTAAAAAAGCACTTACAAATTTTGCGCTTCAGGGGACTTATTTTAAACACTAATCATGCTTTTGGAAAACAGCCGTTGCCTAATTGCATCGTAAAACTCCCTGACGTCAAAACCAAAATTATTTGGATTTTTAAACGATTCGAGGAACTTTTAGGGCGAAATGCTTTTAAATTGCCTTCGGGTTCATAAATTGAAAAAAAATATCGGTGGGTTATTCATCTATTTATGGTCGATCAGGTTTCATTTTAGTAATAAGTGGAGAGTTGCAAATATCGAACCTCGGAAATGCAGAAGCATGATTAATCGTTTATAATCTTTTAAATTGAAGTAATTCATCTTTGAACAGAAGCAGAAAACAAAGGAATTGAAAAGAAATGTTGAAAACTATTGGTTGGATTTGTGATCGTTGGAATATAAATTTCATGAATCATTTAAACTGTATTCTAGTTTATTGAAGTATGCAGCTGAAATATGGTTGGCAGTGGATTTTAAATACAGGTGAATTATCCCGGCCATTATCCAGCAAATTTTATTAAATAAATAAAAATAGAACTTTGGTTTTGGAGGCAAAGTGAAAATTAACTCGTTTGAATAAAATTCACCGTCAATATTTGTAACCATTAATACACGGGTAAAAAACTGTGAATTTGTTGCAATGTGGGAACACGATCGATGCCTTACTTAATCCTGTAGGATAGGGTTAGTCGTAACCAGTAGAAATGCAACATCAAAGCGAAACCACAAACACAATCTGCCCAAATGCATCAAGGATACAGCAGGCCAAAGTATGTTTTCAACGGTTTTTCTGTTATTGTTTTCTAAATCAAAGCAGGTGTTGAGAAAAATCATCTCGCTCGACTCTGACCTAGAAAATCAACTGGGGTTGAGTCAATTCTGGTACATATATAAATGATTTAAAAAGACATTACCATATTTATGAAAAAAAAACAAGTATCTTAGTTGAACATATTCCAGATGAACATAATAAGTTGAAAGAGTATTTGAAGTTGCGGTCAAAGAATTACATGAAAATAAAAAAGATTCACAATTGTCATTACAGTTGTCATTGATTTAAAAGCAATATAAAGAGAAATCTACTTAACCGGCTGTTCACGAACCTTATTTAAACTAAAACAACTCTCAATGCCGACATTTTCGGAATACTATGTTGAATAAAAATATGGAAACTTAGGCCAGACCTTGATTTCAAATTGCCAGGTGCAGTCATTGCAGTCTTTTAAGATCATTATTTGCAAACATTGTACATTTTACACCATTCCTCGTAATTTTTCCAAACTCAAAACCTTAAGTTGAAGAGACTATGTAAACAGTGCACCGATTTTCTTTCTAAAAACATCAACTTCTGGCATTACCGACTTTCGACGACCCACTCGACCACAAAAGCAACCAGTTAGTCACCAATTCAGTTCAGCCAATGGCGATCGTCCGAATTGGAAGGCAAATTTTTATCGCCCACCTTTTATAAAGCCGACCAATCGGAGTCGAGGTTTGGCGACCCATGGATGCATTCACGCGTTGCAAATGCAGCCCAGGCAGAAGATTTTCAACGCGCTCTCGTGCGCCCAGTCCTGCTTATCGTCAGGCAAGGCAGGTTGTGTTTGAAATTTCACTATCGCAAATGAAACGACAAAACATTCGAACACTTGCATTGATTGTGTGCACCTTTACTTACCTCGTTCTTGGAGCTGCAGTCTTCGACGCCCTTGAATCGGACATGGAAGGAACCGAAAAGGAGCGTCTCCAAGCCCAGGAGAAGGAGTGGCAGCGACGCTACAACATTAGTGCAGAGGATTTTGAGAAAATAGCCCAGCTGGGGATCCAGCTGAAGCCCTACAGAGCTGGAACTCAGTGGAAATTTCCTGGAGCCTTCTACTTCGCTACTACTGTCATAACTACAATTGGTAAGCATCTGAAGCCTGCCCAAATTTCATCAACCAGATTTACTATTACTAAACACTTTCTTAATTTATTAGCAGCTCCATTTATGATTCATTTTCAGTAAGTGTTATAATTTATTTTGATATGTTAAAGAACAGTCCGCCTGGGAATAACATGAATTAATAAAATTAAAGAAGTATGTTGGTTCGGCATTAGTATCCTGAATGTAATGTGACTCTTCCCCAACTTTAGTGTTATGAATACTATTACCTAAAGATTGGTATGAATATCATGCAGCCTGAAAAGCTGTGTTCGAAATTGAGATAGACTGGATAAAAATTGTAGTGGGAGAACTGTACAGTCTTTTCGCCATGCTTCCTGGTTGGGCATCCGGATGACTCTGTTTTGTTGAATTATGCAAATAATGAGTGCTTTTGAATTCACCAAAATATCCATGGCACCTTCATGGCCATTGCATATGTTAGGACTTTATTGAAAAATGTCTTCAAACCCCAAGGAGCTTCGGAGGTTCAACTTCTTATGTTTATTGGAAGTATTTTAATGAGGCATTTTAAATATACATCCACCATTCATTTTAAAAGACTACTCTTTTGAAAGAATGCCTCCTATAGCCGCAAACTGGTCTGTACTGTTGTATTTTAACTATATTTTTAGAATCGTGGAGTTTCTCCTCATTTATTTAGTTTAACAACTGTTGAACAAAACTTCTGAATGATTAATTTATATCCAAGAATGAAAGCGCGATTTTCAAGTTACCACGGGATATAGAGGGATACTGTACAGGAATTCACTGTATATAAATATATCTAGTTATTAAGGACTAATTTATTCCATTAAGTTTTCAGAAAGTAAGCTTATTTGTTTTACTTGAAATTGAGGAATATTTAAAAGCGACTGATTTCAAATAAGTCAAGTTTATTTGTCGTTTTATTCACAGAAAAATACACAATATTTTGTTGACTGATTAGTAATAATCCCAGGTAATGCTATGATTTTTCTGCCAATTCCTTGGTTCGTGCCTATCACTATTTTACTCACATCGTTGTCATTCAGTATTAGAATAGCATATTTATAGCTGAAAAGATATTCGATGTTGCGGCTCTCAAACACTATAGTGTGAATTAAAGGATGCTGCAATGTATCATATCAGTTAGATAACATAGAAAGATGGTAACTTACCTTAGCGATTGCCACTTGAGTTCCTTCGCGTTTTTATTTTAAGGATTCATGAAAAAGAAACTCTTCCATTAGTAAGCCTTGGTAACGAAAACGATTTACGCTCAGGCCCTAAGTCAGCAGTATATATACAGAACAAAAAATAGCTAGAAAGTGTTTCAAAAAGAAAAAAAGCATTTACCTTTACATTTGGGACTAAAAGGCTTTTTAGAGTTCACATATAAGCGGTGCTGCTGATCGAAATAGACGTCAATTGATATCAACACGAATTTTAGACAAATTATGTGATTTCTTGGGTCTAACATCATGTGAATGCATTTATCAAAATGCCTGGAAAAAGCATAAAACACCACATAGATTTGGAATAATTTGGTTACAGGATTCTATAATTTTCTTCGAACTTCCAATCTAAGAAAACCACAGTGAAGTACAAGATTGTTATACCCTTGTAGTGACATACTCTCCTCAATATATTTTCTTGATAAACCTCCGAAACAGGAATATTCGAAATTAATAGGGCCTGAACTACTTTATTACCATTGAGCCTCAGATTAACAGCCTCGATACGGCTAACTTCTTTGTTTCTCATCTTTATAACCTTGCATCTGCTGACAATCAGAGACAGTGATTATTTATTGGCTATAACCCTGCTCATAACTAGATGATTCACGATCCTTGGGTGTGCAAGCACTTAAGGGCGCTTACATATGCTTGAGGGCTTTTAAGTAGTTTTTTAAATTGTGTCTTGTGTTTTAGGTTATGGCCATTGTACGCCAAAGACAGTGGGAGGAAAGATATTCTGTATGGTTTACGCACTGCCCGGAATCCCACTGTGTCTCGTGATGTTTCAGAGCATCGGTGAGAGAATCAACACCCTGATAACACGCCTGTTGCGATGTCTTATCAGCTTGATGCGCTGCAAGAACCGCACAGTTTCACAGACCCATCTGATCTTCGTCAGTGCTAATGTAGTCACCATTGTGCTAACAGCCGGAGCAGCTGTTTTCGCACAGTACGAAAAGTGGCATTATCTAGATGCACTTTATTACTGCTTCATCACTCTCACAACCATCGGGTTCGGTGATTTTGTGGCCTTGCAAAGGGAAGACTCTCTGGCCAAACGGCCCGACTACGTTGCTTTCTCCTTAATATTCATTCTCTTCGGCTTGACTGTAGTTAGTTCTGTAATGAATCTCTTGGTACTCCGCTTTCTAACAATGAATACGGATGACCAGAGGAGAGACGATTTGGAAGCTGCGGCCCAAGCGCAAGAACTTCGACGACTCCATGGGGACATGATCCACTCCGTTGTCGGAATGACGGCGAATCTTCCTCCCCACAGGCATTGTGAGCCGTTGGCAACGGGTAATGTCATTTCCGGCAAGGAAAGGCCACGAGAGAAAGATAATAGCAGCCTGAAACATGCACCTCCTACGCAGTTCACCTTCAACGAGGACGCGGCAAGACCGCAACAGTTTCAGTCCAGCGAAATGCCCCAGTCAGCTGTCATGCTACAGGTGGAGAAGTATTTTCGTTCCTTCGCCAGGCTGTTCGGTCACGAGGCCCACCAAATCTCTGACCCACCAACTGAAACGTTTTTGCAAAACACGGAGGACAAAGTCACCGCGACGGTTTCATACACAGAGTCCGAAACCTACGACGAGGAGTACTCTCCGTGGATTTGGCAGAATAATGAGAAAGCTGAACGTGACGCAAGTCAGCAAATATTCAGATTCACCGACGCCTGCTCTAAAACTATGCCAAAAACAAAAGACCTAAAAGTTCGACTGAAATCGGACAATGTCGAGACAATAATTAAGCTGGAAGATGACCTAGAGACCAAAAACACAGCAGACGAGGGAAGTGGAACCTATCATTCCAGCGAAAAGAGTGTGAGCCCCCTACCGCCGAAAATCCCACAGGATGATTGTGAATCCCCGCCGAGAAAATTCTTCCGATGCTCCTCATCAGACAGAGCATCTTGTTGACTTCCTATCTTATTTTATCATTGTTTTTCGAACTGTGTTCCAGAAACCTAGTATTTGTACATTACGTGGGTTTGTCAAAATATATCAATAATATATTTTTCAGCGTGATTTCATGCATCCAAGAAGCAAAGTAAAAGTAGTGCAACACTCACTGAATGATATGCATCTTGGATTTTAACGATCTTCATATTTCGGTCTCGGACCTTAGAGTTTCTATTAGGAAATAAGATTCACCGTTTTGTTTTGACCTCTAGCCTCATATACTCAAAATTGCAAAAGTTCTTTTATTCTCAAACAAAATGTAATTTTTGGAATCGTGTAGAAGGAATTGGCTTTACAGTCAGATCAATAGTTAGTAATCATTGGAGAGAAGCATTTTACAGAGTTGTATTAATAAATGCTCTTTTTTCCTGACTACTTTTGTTCATAGAGGACGATGTACCTAACATTCCCAGAGTCTTGTTCCTTCATTTTCACCCTTTGGGCATTACGATTACGGACCTTCTAGCCTCGGAGGCTAGAATTTCGGAAACATAAGTACCGCATAAGTTAAACGATAGACCTATCAGAAAAAGACCATTTTTTTCTTTTTCGACATTCGCTTCGGAGGCAAGAGGGTCTTTTCATCCGCAGACTCCAAACGTTGCTCGTCTGAGCCCATGGCGGTAGATTCAAGTAAAGACCTGATCACCTACGCTAAATTGCACATTCTTCGCATCATGAATTTTCACCCAACATGGGTAGAAGATAATTCCGATAGTTAGGGAGGGATCTTCGACAAACAATTCCGCTTTTCCGATGGTTCCACGTTGCTACTATAGCCGAAAGATTAATCTGTCGCAAAGTAATGTTTCGCACGTGTTGTGCACTTCGAAATGGTGGGAGTGGGTCTGCCTGTATTATACGAATGCCGATATCGCTCCCGTCATTAGCAATTAGCAGACTCCGTTAATTAGGACAGCGAAGGCTATTTAAGCTCTGAACCTTGGATTTCTATCGGATTTTTTTCGGTTCTTCGTCATTCACTTGCTTTGGTGATTAGAGCACTAGATCCTTCTTTGTGACATCGGAGTGGGAGGTGCTGGGCCCTTGAATCGATATGCTCTCCTTTGTGCTTTTGGCAGTAGCGGTCAGAATACGGACGATAGTAGAATACGCTCTGTGCCTACGAGACAGGTTAATTTCTAAGCAAAATCATTTAAAAGGTGTAAGTGTATCCATTATTAATCTAACTGTTCGAATACGATTATAGAAATTACAGTGTTTACCTAAAAATAGACTGTTTTTTGTGATGTTTACTTTTTTATGTACTTTCAAAATAGGGTTAATGGATACCGTTTTTATCATTCATTATTTTTAAAAATGACTCCACTTTCTAAACTCATATTGCCTAATGCACCAAAGCAAATCATTAAAAAATTTATTTTAAAATTTTTAAAATTTATTGAGGCTTCTCATTAATAAAAAAATTAACTAAAGTTGCCAATACAAGTTGGGCGCTGATTAGCCGACGTCATGCGTGTATATATAACGAGTTCCAAAGACGTTTCAAGTTCATAAAAAATATCAAAAAAAGTAAGTATTAAGTATATCTTTATAATAGCCTTCGGCGAATAGATTTTTCAATTAAACTGCAATAATATTAATAAAGGCAGGAAACCTATTCAGATCATGTGAAAATTACTGACTCTAACATGTTCATCATAGAGTCACAACAAAGCTCAACCACGCATTGCTATTTGAGGATTCAAAGTATGAAAACCATTAAAAAGTGATTCAAATGTAATATAATCATTTGTGCTTAATTTCAACTTCCAAAGTTAATAAAATCCATATAAAATGAAGTATGCAATATATATTAAGACTAAGTACGGTTTTAACAGTTTTCGCGAAATAGATCCCATTTAATTTATATCTGGAACCTACCAAAGTTTAAAAGAATTAGTGCGCGACAAACATCGTAAAAGGGTTTAATTATCTCTGACCTATTGATCTTATTGAATAAATCCAGTGCATCTTCGTATTATCTGGAAATTCCTCAAAGCTAAGAAAATATCTTCATAAGCCAAAACTCACCAAATCATCAAGGATATGGAATTTTCCTCAAAGAGTGCTTTACCAGCTCCGATTTTAGATTATTAGTAGCCAAATCACATGATTTCAAGATTGCTTATATAAATAAATAAATAAGGGTTTTATTTTAATGCACCTCTGGTAGCTAAAGAAAAATGAAAATGCTGCCTAGTGGCACTCAATGGAACTTCAGAGAGGTCGTTTTCTAGCCCAATCAGCGAATATTTCGAGTTTTTTAGCTCAGTTATCATTTGACTTTGAAACTTATATTTGTAGTATAGATGGTTTTTACAGAATGAATATTTGATCATACTTATAAAGTCCTGCAGAAACATTTGATTGATGAAGAATTCTGATTTTGTTGAAACATCTGCCTGAATGAGATTGAATCCATTTGGCAAAACAGCATTATGGCCAAAAAGGAAAAGTGACGAATCAGCACTTATACACATTTTAATGATCTTCTTTGGTTATTTAGTGGCTCTACGGTGCCCTGAGAGTATCTTCGCACCGTTACATAGGAACACATGAATCACCTATGTTTTGTCCCTTATCTAACCGGCCAAGTTTGTTTAACGATAAATCGGATCAACCAGAATTAAATAGTCCCTTGCATAATTGGGGCTGCTTTTTAAATTTACAGACACAAGCATGTAAAGTTTATGAAAATATTGCTTGTTGGTATTATCGTTAAATTTCGACGGAATGATTGATTAAATGGCATTTATGCATGCAAAATGCTACCGAAAATTCGTTTTTTGTTTCGATTGCGAAGCTTCAGCTCTATAATTTTCTACCTAATCAAATTTTGGACCACATTTCAATCATCAATCAAACAAACCATTACTTGCTCTTAAATGTTTTAATTTGCAAAAAATATCCCACATGGTACAGAAAGATTGTGATTGGTGAATCTACCTCGTCCACTCTTGCTAAAGACAACATAATAATGTTGTGAAAAATCTTATAAAAATAGAAAAATGGTCCTGAACCGAATTCCATACTTTAGTTTTTATCCTATAAAACATGTGATCTATCTTTTGACTATCGAAAACGCTACAGAATATACATTGTAAACATATGCATCATAAATCACCTTGCGGTATTATCTTTTAAATGATTTATACTTTAGTCTAGATCTTGGGGCGCTTTTCATTTATACCAGCATTGGAAACGGCAAGAGGTCTTCATTAAAATTGCCTGTTTGTTTTAAAAGGATTGCAGTGGGTTACATTTAGTCAGCATCCTGAGGAAAACAATTTTATTTTTGGGAAAAAGATTTCGATATCTGATAGGCTTACTATTGCAAGTAATAAATTTTTAAATCGAATGAGCCTTAGTTTGAAATAAAAAAACTTCATTTGATTTTGGGAGTTAAGGACTCAAACTGTGTTACACATATCATTACATTGTGGTTGCAATAAAAAACACAGCTAGGTTCTTAAGGCCATTGGGGACATTCCTATCTTGCAACGTGCAAACGTCGAAAGTAGACCACTTTAATAGATATCCTGCAAATTAAATACTATAATTCTTTGTAAATGACTATATCATTTAATGCGTTTTGATAAAATTCAGCAAGCAGGAATTCATAAGCACTAAACGTTAATTGAAAGTTTATTTCCTTGTCATTCACATACATGATGCAGATGGAAGGAATGATTGGAACCCATCTAAACTGTCACGGTAGGAAATAACCTGTGATGTTTTGATTTAAAATGTCATAAAAACGATGTGACCATTGTCGTCTCTCATTTAGACATACACAAACAGCAAATTTTCTGTAAAAAATCATTGGGTGTTAGTTCGATTTTGATGCATTCGCGGAATAGCAACCGACTGCAGTTAAGCCTTAGACTACAAGGCAGCCAACAAGGCCACTTTACGAAAGCAGGATCTTGCTTCTCTTGGTCACAGATCTTGGCAAAGTCAACGATGCTTGTCCATCCATTTTTAAACTCCAGCAGGGCCAACTCCTCAGATCTTTATCCGGTAGAATATTTCTTATTGGTTAATGTAATAATGATAAGAAACACCGTACAAAGAATCGAAAAGAGAACTGAGTTGGCTTTTGAAGTGACACCTGTTTTAAAAAGGGCTGTAATAGAGGCCAATAGTAATTGATTATGGTAAATTAATTGAAAAAACAATATCAGCGTTGATCAAATTTCCAAAAAATTTTAAATTTTTTTCCTGCCAAAACTTACTCTAGTTCTAATAAGATTGCAAATTTGATTTTCAACACCCATGTTTACACTCAGGAAGATGAGAACCAGATTTAGACTACTTCTAAGTCGTAGATTTATGCAAAATTAAGTCTTAATATGAACGCTCCTGAAATTCTCAACCCGTTAGCTTAAAATGGGGCCAAATCTAAGTTTTACCAGTAAAAATTTCAGCGAGTTCACTCACACATCATGGTTAAAGTACAGGAGGCAAATTATACTAATTACAGCTCTGCAGCCAACTGTTATATTTATAAATGCTGGTAATAAAGGCAGTGCGAAACAGGTAGTAAAAATTGATAAAATGCAATACCTTTTGATTAAATGGCTCCATATTAAGCATAGATGTCACAAAATCGAGAAATCCCAGGACAACCGTTACGCGTTTATGCGATGGAAAGGAAGGCCTTTTGGTAAAGAGTTGGTCGATTTGAGTCTTAGAAATGAGAAAAAGATTTAAAATTTAAGTTCATAACTTGGCGGTCAAATTATTGCTGATGATGAAACATACCTTGGGGCTACGAAAAGGGTTAGTAATAGGATGTAATTAACTCTAATTCTAAGTGCTTCTGATTTCTTGAAAAGATTTTTTAATAAAAAAGCCTAATTAACAATTAATTTCGTTAATGGAAATGTTTAGAATGGTTTTGTTGGCTACATTTTTACGGCTTAATGAGAAAAATTTAATACTTACAGAAACGGGAAAACACGATATTTTGTCCAAAACTCAATGTCGTTTTCACATGAAATTCACTGCATAAGCAAGATTAAATCTCTTTAGTGGTTTCAAGTGCAAACATAAGGGCACAGAGCATTTTAAAGCGAAGCAAGGAAAGAAATTTCAACTTTGCAATCCAGCACTATTCCTTATCTAGTTGAAATAAAAGCGAATCTCCTTATTTTCGGACTTGAATTAGGGAAAAATCCAAGATGTTGTTTAAAAATGTGAATGTTATACTGATTTAGAGCCATCCGTTTTTTACTTGTTTATAGGTGTTAGAAAATATATTAAGTAAAAGGACTTTAAAATTGTTTAGCCATAATTAGGGATTAGGTAGAGTCATCGAATGCACTGCAAAATTAATCGATTTTGATCGAGAGGGTACGTTGATAAATACCTATGAAACGAGGAAAGTGTTCGGATGTCCTCGGACCCTGGAAACCTGCTTTAGAATTTGCAATTAATTGACATTTAAACTAAAAAATAAAAGAATTTCTATTTGCATTCGAAAGAAATTTATGTATATGTAGTTTAGTAACGATCGAATTCTCATTTTCTCAGAAGTGTATCAAACATTTCATTAGTTGGCAATGTTAATTGACCGAATATTACACAAATTTTAATTCGCAATCTTCATTAACAAGAAATGAAATAGCTGAACAAATTGAGATAATTGCCAGCTGGTAAGTGGTCCCTGGAGAAAAAAGATTTTTATTTCAAACTCATAGAGTTTTCCCAAAAAAATCAACTAAGTTCGAAAATTTGAATGAATTATCAAGGAACCCTTGACTACTTATACATTGCTAGACTTTTAAAGGTACTAGTCACTGTGTTGCTACAGTTTCTCGCAGATCAAGTTTTCTTACATGCATATTTTTAACTGCTAAAAGAATAGACTTTCCATAGGACTAAATCATGTGTATATAGGTGACGAACACGGATTTCATGAATCGTCTTGTTAAAATCTCCCAGAATGCTACGGCAGACGAGCATAAAATGTAAGATCTATTAGTTTATTAATGTCGAGTCACGATTAATTTGTTCATTAATTTCCCTTGCAATATTTTTGAGTATTTACCATTTATAAATCTCCTGCGTTTCGTGGATCTTTGTTATGTAAATAATTTATTTCTCTTCATGTAAAAGGAATCTGAAATCAGTGTTACTTCACTAAAAAGAAAATTTCAGCTTTTTTACACTCTTGCATGGTTGATTTAGCCGAGGTGATGTAGTCTAATACAATCTTTTATCAAAGGCAATTAGCATATGCTTTCCACGTAACTCGATAATTTAAGGTGCTGTGCAGTTTTGAATGTTGAACTACCTCTTGCATGATTTCCTTGAAAAGGCAGTAGGTAATACTGAAAAAGGAAAAAAGGCCTCTGGGGATTCCGTTTTCAACTTTTAGATTCGCAATCTGCAACAGCCAAGGATCAAAAGCAATTTTATATGCGAATCATTCAAATGAGTTAGTTAAATGAGTTCCGAAAGTCTTTCTGAAAGGGTATTTAAAATAGGCAGTGAAGCTGTGATAAATTTGTTTGCTAGGATTAAGGCGAAAATTTACCAAATAACGTCACTTCGATCCAGCAATCACCTTCAAATTTATCCTCTTTCGAGACTTGCTCAATTTTTGCACTATATTCAAAAGTTTTCCCGGTACCAAATAAATCAAATCTCATTTCTCATCATTTTTCGAGACATGAGTTCAAAAAAATCTAGCTTTAAATACTTTATCAGCTGATTAACACGCAACTCCAAAGTTATATTTACATATAAAGAACGGTTTTGCATGAGCGAAAACTAGTTCCTTGATTTTGATGGTACTCCGACAAGCTAGACCCAGCCAGGGCAAATAAGAGAACTTTGGCTGCACTTCTACTTCGATGCTGTGACGGTATCCACTCCATTTCGAGTAATTCAAATTTAAACAACGACTGCCTCCATGGGATCCAAAATATATAGAAATCAAAGCATAAAATACCATATGGCGATCCATTTGCATCGACTTAAATTCACTGCTCTCACTGTGGAAACGCTGTAAAAATCCACCCGTGAGATCACCATAAAAATAAGTCTGTTATGACTCTATGAAAGTACAAAGGCAATTCTCGCTAAATGGCTTGTCCAAGCACAAATTTAACTGCTGAACTGGAGTCTTAAGCGCTAGCAATATACCGGTAGTATATAAATGAAAAATAAAAGAATCGGTGAGTTTTCAACTAGATTTTGCAAAAGACGTTGTTTTATAAACGCCAATAGTCATGACTTTTGTTTTTACTTTGGATTAACGGATTAAGGAAAGAAATTATGACAACCAAATCATGCCTTGTTTCAGGTACGTCAGCTGTCACCGGTTCACAGCTCACGTTTGAATTAACTTACTTTGATTTAGTCTGGGTGAAACCGACTTCTAAGTTGAGTCCCCAAATTAAAACGAAAGACTACGAAGGAAATCAAACTAAAACTTATTTTCGTTTCGAAATTACAAAACTGAATAGGGGAATTTTGAAGCTGAAGTGAATGCTATAGGAGCTTGAGAAACGAATAAATCAAATTGTAGATATTCTTTTATGTTTTAAAATTATTTGTACTTGGGGCTTTGATTTGATCCGCATTTTCACGCAAAGCTTGCTTAATGGAATCATTTTCGACAAGAGTAAGTCTATTATTTTTATCTCGTTCATATGAACAAATTTGATTGTCTAAAAATCATTTACAAATTTCACTTCAATGATTGTTGTAATCGGTTGTGTTAATAAAGCGAAAGGGAAAAATTTTCAGAATAAATATACATTTACATCTGATTTTTTAGATCTCCAGTTAATATGAAAAGTGCATGTTTCTGAAATTAATGTTGACACGTTTGATTTTACTTTTGTGGAAGATAGCTGGAACCGTTTTTGAAGCAAGCAACTCAGACCAGTCCTAAATCACTAAACAGTTCGAACTTCCCAACAGTGATTTCATTTGTACGATAGGAACATTAATTTAAGTTAATCTAGATAAGTGGCCTCTATTAGCGAACACCAAAATACATTTTCTAGAAAACGTAGATTCTCCTATTGCCTGGATACGATATGGTTTTCGCAGTTATTCCTTTCATCTAAGATCAGCGAAATCACACCCTTTTATAAGGAAAACAACACCAAAAGTGTTTCTCATCATTTGTTGTTAATCATATCCTTTGTTCGACGTTACACTACTTTTCTCAGAAATGTAGAAGCAACGAGAATAGACCAATAGACTAAAGTAGTAGATTCAAAAGAGATAAATCTTTATTTCAATTTCCCGATAAATTTTCAGTGGTCTTATTCTGCTTTATTACAGGCTAGGAAGGTGTGAATTGGCATATTAAAAATTGCTTACCATTTTCGCGATGAAAGTTCCTGATAGCGGCGTCGGAATGCGTGGTTCCTTTCAAGCTCAGCCGTTTTATTTTTTAAACGAAACTGCCAAATATTTAATCGCCATGAAATTGGGTTTTTCCCGGTTAAGTCAAAATCAAGATGTCTTTAAAGTTTTCTGCATGAAAACTGTTATAAAGTATGTTGTCCGTGCACTTACATAAAGACAACTGATTTTTCCTTTTTATAAATAAGCATAAATGATTCTTTATATGTAAAAATGTATTCCCTCCATAACCTTACTTACTCATTACTATTTTCTATTTCATTGTTTGCATAAAATATCAGCCAATAATCCATAAGTCTTTTGCAATATATATTTTGGTATTATGATTAATTGTAACTGCTAAATGGAATTTTTGACTAATTGGTAATAGAATAACTTCAAATTTCTGGGTCATTTCTGACCTTGATTCAAGAGCTCCAGTTTATGGAAACGTGGACTTATGGCCAGCAAAAAATTACAAACTTAGCTTCATTTATTCATCGGCACATTAACGAATGAAACCTTTCGTACATTCGCTATCAGTATCGTTTCGAGTATCGTGATCTACAAATGTGATAAGAAATACTCAGGCCATTTTCAGAGCACAGTTTGGCAACTTTAAAACGCAAAATTAATCATGAAACTTAATGGAAGTTAACAAATTGCGATTGCCATTCAAAACGGAAACATATTTTATCATCCCCTAGAAATCTTAACCTTAGTGAGGAAGATATTTTTTTAAATATATACCAAATGTCAAGCTAAGCTCTAGTGAAGAACAGATAACATATTCCTTAAGATAACCATGAATTTTCACAAAGAAAATAACTTTGATTCCCTATCATTGCAGCAACGAGTTATATACATTTATTTTAATTTAGTAATCGTGAAGATATAAGGCAAATATAAACACTCACAATCGCCATCTACGGCAATAAAGGTTTTGTTGCGATTATGGGAACTATTAAACTTTAATATGCTATTAAGACACCTGCGTTACGGGCCGCATTTAACCTTACCTTTCAGCAATAATATCCCAAAACTGAACTAAGATTATTTTTAAATTCACATACAAAACAACCATTTCTTCGATAGTGAAGTTTCAGTCACTTTGTTGTTTGAAAGACTTAAAAATAGATCTTGCTAAATGCACAACTTTTGGAAAATTTGTCAGTATGTAAGATCACGTTGGGCTTTGAATTGAATCAGCTTAGTATTAATTTCAACTAATGGAAGCTGTTAACTCCACATTCCTTAATTAAAGACATCCACTCAATCCATCGCCGTAACTGATAACCATTCATTCTATAATTATGGCACCTTTTGCAAAGCATGACTGAAAGCATCGTACAGCAGGTGAATTCCAGGCATTTGTAATTTAGTTTATAGTTTCAGTTTTACAATTTTCTGTGATGTAACTTGCAAGCCTTTGCATTAATATCCATTTGCTTATTTAGGTATATTAATGGCGAATAACTGAAAAATTCTAGCAAGAAAACGCCATAGATTTCGGTAATGGTTCAGTTAAGTTTCCATGCGCTCAGAGAATCAAACTTTCACTTAGTTTCGGAGATTTTTTAAGGTGAAAGAGAGCTTACTTAGTGATGCGTTGTCTCAAATCTTATGCGGGTAGGACAAGATTTAAATGGCTGTCTGAAGGACGTAGTTTTATGGTTTTTCTAAAGTTACAGTATATCTTCTCTGAATCTAAAATTAGAGCATTCTGGTCTGTATGGTTTTATAGGGATCGATTAGTATTTAAATATTGTAATTTAACGAAATAGACCCAAATATTCAATTCTCTTACTGTGGATCTATGTTTTGTGGCCATTCAGCTGAGATCATACCACATTCTGGTACTGTTTCCACATAGCTGAAGCTTAACTATCGGAAAAGACTGCTTGTGAGAGACCAAAAGAACCCACTTGAAGAGATACAATCGGTGTATTGGTCCTCAATTCGAACAGACACATCGGTCATCATGGTCGTTCTAGGACGAGATGTTGGCGGACTTCAGTCTATGCGTGTCTGTTAATGCCAAGTCTGATGTGTCTGCAAAGAGCCTATTAACCCATGTACTTCTGAGAAGGTTATGATTTTTTATAATGATCAGTTGGCCGCATAACGGTAAAGATATTTTGTCTTTATCTGGTTATATCGACTGCTGAACATATTCCTTATTCAAACAGCTTCCATCTGATTTATTTAGTTAAGTTTTTTCAAGTCACAGTGTAGAATGGATTATATGATATATTCCTTACAGAACTAACGTCTCGCTAGCAGAGGAAATAAATGAATATTTATTTCGTTTCCCTCGAAATTGCCTTATTAATTGATTAAATGATACTTTCACATTTAGAGTCAGAAAAGTTCAACAATTTATGTTTTCCCATCAAAATAATATTCGGCCTTTTTTTCTAAAACATTCCAAACTAATGTTAAAACTCATAGAGAATGGAAAATGATATCATCGGCTCTAAAGAGATCTGAAAGAGCGCCCATAATATTTGGCTTAACGCGTATTTTGACTCCATTCTTTCTGTTATACGACTTAAGATAATGGTATTTTTTTCTTGAAAAAAAATAATACCATTAAGGTATACCTTACATAGTCTAGATATTAACTTTTAAGGAACTGTTTATTTTCAAAGGTAGTTATACTCATAAGCATATTTCCCAACTTTTTCGCCACTCATGCATTCTGGAGGACATTTTCTGTCCCAAGTTGTGTCGCCTTCCTGGGCCTATTCTTTGTCCATAAACTTGGTTGCTTTATGGATCTTCCTGATTGTCTCAAATGGAATAAGTCCGATGCCTATACACCGAGATCATTTTGTATTGAAAGTGAGAAAACAATCCCAGTCAAAGATTCTGTTAATCATGCCGAAATGTTTTTAAGATCCTTCACGCTTAAAGCTTAAGGAAGCATAAGAAATTGAATTTGCCGATCCCTAGGAGGAACTATCCGAGTCTTTGTTACCTAGCTGCAGTTATTCAGGCATATTTTTCAATTACATTCGATACTTGCTCTTATATTTAGTTTCCTGGCATTTTCATGCAAGGTGTTGCTTCGAATTCTTTCAAATTATTATTCTTCTCAATCTTTTGAGTAGCGGGAGTTGCAAAACTTCGTCCAAAGTCTCAACGAACCGTGTGTCTTTCCCACCGAGAATTTCATTTGCTACCTTATCTCAAAATATCTGTGGTTTTCCATGGTAGAAGAAGTAGCTTCTCTTGTACAGGGTGTGAACCTTGAATTAAACTGACTGGATGTGAAATTTTATTAAGTGTAATATTTTCGCCTTTAAAACTTCCTAATTTCGCTGAAACTCCAAGCTCTGCTAGCTTGTTGATCCATCCTTGTGTTCCGGACTTCCCATCAGCCTAATTTTGATCATGCCTTGGCAGTTTATCTATAAGCTTGGATAGGATCTATTTCACTCATTAAATCAAATTTGTGCCACAGCAAATGCTACTTATCATCTCACAATCACATGAAATCCTAAAAAAGAATTTAACACTCCTAGTTTTTTAACTGGAGCTGATAGCTTTCCATGAATCGGTTATGAAGAGTAGTAATAGTCAAGTTTTACTAACTCCTTTATGTTGTGTTTTATTTTCTAAATGAAGTCCAGGAGCGAGTGCATGGCTCTCTTTAAAGTTTGTCTCCTCCTAGGATTCACCAGGGTTTAAAGTAACAGAACGTCTCAGTGGAATATTTTAATTTTGTGTCGAAAATTCCTTAAAAGGAAAATAAAAGTACACTCATAGTCCCATTTTAACACTCATTCGAAATTCCCCAAAAGAAAGGTCTGTTCTAGATCAAAGCATGGTGGGATTTAAAAATGAACTTGTAGCTGAGAGAGGAAGAAACGATTTCATGGAAGAATCCGTCAGATTAATTGCACGTCACGTACCAAAATTATAGCATAGAAAAGTTACCAGACAAAGCAAGAATCCAAATTTCTTTTTGATATACTCTTCCCCTTGTCCGTTTCGATGCTTTTTTGGAACCTGTCTTAAATAACTAAAAAGATGGTCCTCAAAGCTTACAAAACCTACCGCTGTAACCAGACTGACAGAGCTAAATGTGCATTTTTTCCACATAGACTTGGTTAGGTAAAACTCTCACATTAAAGTACACGTACCCTTCATAAGTTTGGAACATCTGAGGTCCCCATCTTTGCTCTAATGAACCAACTTTCCAACCTAAAACAGCCCCTATGCACAAAAACTGCAATAAACAGCACAATCAGGATGATAGCCACTTCCCAAATTACATTTTTTTAATTTGAAAGGATGGGTCGAGGTCAGGCAATAAATACCACAGCCATCATTAAGTACTACTTAAAAATTATGAGTAGAGGGGAATTAGCATTCTTCTGAGGTCTCCTCAGAAATGAACGTGAGTCCAGTGGCCGGTTTCCGTTTCCGACGTTGAGGATTGGAAATGCTCATTCCAGCAGTTTTTCGCTTAAGGGGTAGTTCCTTCCCTTCGTTACTAATTAAAAATAAACAGTGTTTATATCCAATCGGAAAAGGGCTCAAGACGATAAGGATAATGAATCTGCTAGTTACAAACCTAATTTTGTCAATTGATTTATCGACGGCTTTTTGCAAATCTGAAATAGACGTTTGCATCGCCTGAAGTGTTCTTGATAGAGAAACAATTAAACTCGTGGTGGTGCTCATAATATTCAGCAAAAATGTTAATTTGCACAACGGATCTGAGCCGATAATGAGTTCAATATTTTCACTTGCTGTTCCTTGAAGCGAATAGTGGGCCTTTGATACTTGATCTCTAGTCCATACAAGTAAAGCGTACATGTTGGGGAAGTTGAAACTGCTTGCTAGTTTTTTGAGAAAAGTTGCATTGAAGGAGCCATAAAAGCCACGATTATCACTAGGTACGTATATAAAAATGCCGAGAGCTCTATCGACTTCAGTGAAATAAATGATCTGATCGCGGAACGAGATGAAATCCTTGATTTTCGACAATTCCAAACAACGGGAAAAGCTCATGGCCAAGTAATAAAATAACAACGTGTCTATGGAATTAGAAAATCGGCAACTTCTTTGGGTACAGTAGGCATGCAAAATATTTCCGTTGTTGAATGAGACCGAATACCATAAAAAAACACTCGTACGGGCAATCGACAAACCAAGGTTATCGAAAATGCCCTTACGATATACTAGTAAAATGAAATAGCGTTAATGTATAGTATACCATTAAATATATCTAAAAAATTTACTATATTAAATTTTTATAAAGTTAAATAGTGCAAAACAGCCAAAAACAGTCTTTCGCTATTGACCGCCTTGCTAAAGCTAAAGGACAGTATTAATTTTAAAAATTGTGTGTGTCTTAAACGACAGTTTCTTTACTGGAAATAAAATAATTATTCAGATAGGTTAATTAATTCACTCCGTACCTATTCTAGAAGTTGCTATAGATTAGGTCCCTGCCGCAAATAGGGATAACATGCAGATTGAAATTGTGTAAGACTATTTATTTAAGCTTAGTACAGACCGGCCATTTCTGTTCATATACAAACCGTCACGATTTCTTTGTATAAAATTTCCCTTTATTTCAAATTTGAAAAAATAAATAAAAATATCTTTGTTAAATTTAATAGTTGGTGGTGGATAAATGAACCGTGTTTATCCTAAGTAAAACCTTTGCCAAATAAATAGCTCTACATCTGGTCTTAAGGTCGAGGATACGGTGCGGGTGGCTGTTAAATTTACTATTTGAAAATAGACAATGGGAGAGAAGTTTGACACCATCGAACTGACAGAAAAAGGCATTTATTTTTATTTTCCAATTTTTTAAGATGACTGTATAGAAACCGACTTTTCATCTTCGAAAATATACACAATCGAAGAAGCTGTTGAGTCCTGTGGATTGGGATGGTTTCAATTTCGAGTTGTCAGCATCTGTGGCATACTTCAAGTAAATACCATGGAATTGCTTTTTTGATTTTTGTGCTTATATGGCTATTCATTTCTACTCTATTCAATAATGTAATTTCAGTTTTTCCAAATTACTACTTTTTCTGGGAAATTCTTGATTTTAAATGTTGAAGACCAAAAGTTTTGAAGGTTTCGCGATGCATTTAGGCAGCTAATGCAATCGAGATGCTTTTACTATCTGTGTTGGGGCCGGAGTTAAGATGTGCCTGGCATCTCGACTCATCGCAAGTTGCTTTGATTACCACTGTAAGTCATTCTGTCCATCATCGATGAAAAATATTGACGGAACCTCCAAAATATCTTTTGTGCATATTAATGAATCTTCTAACTTTTTTCTCATTTAATGTAGGTTGTGGAAACTCAGTAGATAGTTATATGTCATATTTCCTTAAGCCTTTGACCTTAGCTTGGTGTGTTTTCACCAAGCCAATCACTAGCATTTTCGACTAAAGCTTTACACTTAGCTTACATTTGTTTATTTTGTGCTAGATTGTATTCACTGGATTCTTCTTTGGAGCTCCTTTCTGGGGTCTTATTTCGGACAGATTTGGACGAAAGAGGGTAAACACAAGTTTGAATCATTGTGTAAAGTTCCATAAGAAATTGTCAGTTGTTGCCTGCTTCGACTTTTAACATACTTACTAAACAATCCTGAAATTTTAATTGATCTCCCATAGTTGATAATTACACCAAGCTTAGAAATCTCTATTGATCACATACGAAGCATTTTTAATGGAGGATATTGAAATAACGGTAGTTTTTTCAGTCATCTGATTTTGTGGGAACAATAACGCATTTTGGGGGTTCGTGTTACCGACTTGATAAACTTGTATGAGATTGGGTTATTCGGAAAGCGAACACCGTATGCCATCATTATTTTTGTTTATGAATGCTAAAACTCGACTGAAATAAGACTTTGGTCTACACACTCAATAGCCAACAGTTTGAAATGCAAGATTTAGTGAAATTTGGGCCTGCTGGACCTCTACGGGAACGGTTCTCAATCAGTTGCTACGAATTCGTTTCAGTGCTTCATTCTCGTGCTGATTTGGGTCTCTTACACGGGGCTCTGCACTGCATTTAGTCCCAATTTCACCTGGTTAGTCCTCCTCCGTGGTCTCGTAGGATTCGGTGTCGGTGGTGAAGGCAGTTCGTAAGTTTATAAGTTGGAATTAAACTTAATGTTAAAAGACGTTCAAGATGTTACTCTGGAGTCTCACTGATTATGAATAGTTATTTTCTTATTGGTAGCCACTATATGATGTGTTCCAAGGCAGTAAATCATTTAATTTTGTTAGCAGCTACACATTATATCTAACTATTTATGTAAAATGTTAATATTATCAGTTCCAGTGAAGAGAGTGAGTTGGTTTGTGAGAAAAGATGCATGGACAGTGACTTTGGGAGATCTGTACCGCAAAATAAGTTAATTTGCATTTTCGCCTTGATTTGGATGCTTTGTTTTAAATAATAAAGAAACCGCCTGGCCATTTCTTTGTCCAGCCGGGTTCTAAAAATATTAATAGAAGTTTTTAAATAAAAGCCTCCACATCGCAAGTTCAAGCATACCGACACGTTTTGGTATTATTCTACTAGCTAAGCAAGTGTGAAATCTCACTAAAACAGTTTATGACTGATACGTACTTAAAACATGCCACGTTTGTGGTACATTATACGTTTTTGTTAAAATTATGCGGTTCCACAGAGTTACAAGGTTAATCAATTCTCTCAATAGTTATTCCAAATGGTAATGCCACATTTCAGCGAGTTTGTTAATTGACGGCTGCGCTGGTAAAAGCTCTTACCTGTGCTTTTCCGAGTTAACTGACTGTACTCCGGTGCAGCTGAAACAGCTCTTGCATATTACTGATTCGTTTTGCTTCGGTTGAATTTCACTCTTACTTCCTTTAGATTATTTACATACTGTTGACATCCATATCTTTTCTAGGTTGATGAAATAAACCCTAGAACCTAGCCGATATTCATCAGCATCCAAAGGAATGAATGTCCTGCTTGCGGAATCCATGGTAACGAGGGTAAAGCGCCATCATACGAAATCCCCAAAATGTTTATTGGGAAATTGGATATCGATTCTTCCAATATTTCAAATGCCTCAATTCTATGAAGAGAAATAGATGAATGTGTTCATATTTCCTTGTAAATTAAATGGGATTGAGTTCATTCGTATTCAAACTCTCGCTTCCAGTTGTGTTGCAGTAATATTAAAAATATGAAGCAGTAAAATTAGTCCATAAATATTACTGTATCCATATTGATTTGTAGTAACGATTAAAAGCGGTTTATTATTCTTAATGGTCACCCTTCACTTCTTTAAGCCTCTAAATAACCAGTTATGTATGTCATATTAGGTTCCTTTGTGACGGTGGAAAAACTAATATTGGAGTTCAGTGTTTTTCGAGCTTTTTTCTACTAATGTGACTTTCTGGATGCTATTTCGCACTCTGCATTTTGCAAGTCCTTTTACTTTGTTTCTAAACAAAGCTCTCTTCCGGACGCCTTCTTTTAGTCTTTTACAGCAATATTAACTAATCTTTCCATTTAACAATCCTATTCATCGGATCTTCATGCGTTAGTTAGCAAAAAGAGAAAACTAAAGTTGCCCGTGATTCTTTTTGTGGGTGGCCTACAGTGGGTAATTTGGGTACAGATGGTCTTAAGCTGTTTTAACATGTTTGAGGCAACGTCGCCAAAATATGTGATTAATTTTAGATTATCGGTTCATCTATTTGCATTCCAGCATTTCATAAGCCTTTGGAGTTTATTACCAAAATATCCATGAGCATTTTAAATTGTTTTCTTGCAAAGTTAGGTGTTCTTGGGGACTCATCTTAGGGACAAACCCATATGACTTTCTTACGCTGCCATAAAAGTTTGGAAAATGTACTAGCTTGTTAAAGTAGGCATGCTATCAGTCCTATTTTAATAGAAAAATTTGCTATGGGGTGAAGTTTATCAAACACTTAAGTTAATACTAATACGTTGGGAATTTTCATATCCTTTCCTTGGTCTGAGTAATGAAACTACGCCTACTTTACATGGCCCCATGGATTTGTGTGACTTACCAATTCGTTTGTCTGTTCGTTCCATCACTTGAATCAAATTTTGAATCCTTGTAGTGAGGAGTGAGGCAAAATACAAAAATTTAATACCTGTTTATGAAATTTTAAAACTTAGAAATCATTAGAAGTGATCCGTAAATCCATAAAATGTGGGTAAATACGGGACAATCACCAGGGCTCACTGAATCTTGTTATATACCCAAATAATTTAATATTAACCACTACCACTTCCGAAAAAATAATCATATTTCTCGATCCACTTTCCGTTTCCTCTGCCAACGCAAACAACGGGGTAATGAGTCAATCGATCGAGCTTTTATGATGGAGTTTGTTTTGGCAAAATATTGTCCGAGCATACTTTCAGATCCCTAGGGTATTACGTAACCTAACTATCGGTTTTTAACTTCTGACTTATTACTTGATTGTTCTTCTAGGTATACCCTGATGTCTGAACTTCTCCCCGTGAAATATAGAGCCAAAATTCTGATTGGCATTTCGGTAAGGGACGGGGAGGGGTGGACGAAGTTCGAAATCGGGTCACTTTTTTCAGTCTCAAAACACCCTTTTTGTTGAAGATATTTTGGGCGATCGGTAGCACCCTGGAAATCGGCCTGGCCTACGTAGTGCTGCCCAAGTTCGGTTGGCGTTGGCTTGTCTTCCTATCGGCTCTTCCCCTTGTCGTTTTCTGCCTTCTGGCTCCGGTAGATTTAAATGAGATTTAAAGACTTAAACCTACATAAATTCACATGCGTTTTCAATATGAGTTGATAATGTATGCTCAGTTAATCCAACCGATTTAAAATGGTCGATATACATGAGCTTTCATGGGAATCGGTTGAATTGCAAGATTCTTTTGAGTTCTAAGAGTAGACACACTTTTTCATGGTTTTACATTAGCCATAAGTTCGTGTATCGTTTCGCATCCATGAGATTATCTTATCTCCTATCAAAAACCTCCAATCACAAATTTTCGTCATTGAAACAAAAGTAGGACCGCGTAGTAGCTTCATTTGACAATGTCGAAATGTCGACCAAGTCAATTAAAACCTCAAAGAAGTTTTTATGTAAAATATCTGAAACTATAATTGCTATTTGCACATCACCACTGTTCTTAAGTCAAGAACTTAACCCATGAACCCTTTACACCTTATGAAATTTAAGGAGAACATTTTGTGTGCTATTTATAGAACGAAGGGATCTAATGGGTTGAGGAGATCTTACAAATAATTTTTTTCGATTGAGTACTGTTCTAAGCTTCAGTTCAGGAATATAATATTATCCTTATTGCCTAGTAAATAAATCGCATTCATCCAGCATATAAGACTCTATGTCGAATGCACTGAAGAAATTCAACTGATTTTTTTGTTCAACTTTAGTTCCTTCCGGAATCAGTGCACTTCCTCATGACAGCGAACAGAATGAAGGAAGCCGAGGAAGTGGTTCAGAAAATGTTCAGGCTCAATAACCGGATGCCGCTACAAGGCAGACTTGCTCGATCCACTCCCACAACCAACGTAAGTGAGAGCCATCATACGACTTTTCTGATAGCACATGTGCAGGTTATGTGGGCTGACCTACCACTATGCAAATCCTCATCAGAGCACAAATCGATAGAACTACTTAGATTGGAAACGTGCAGTCTGACATGTCAAAATTAATTGGTCAGGTTGATAGACATTACATGTCTCCTCCTTTTTAATGAAACGGTTTCTGTCCAGACTGGCATTTAGAGACAGCAAGAGGCCATCATAACGACCACCGGTGCCTATTTTGGTTTTTTAGTAAACTGAATCTGCCATCTTTAGATTTCGTATGGCTACTGCATGTTGACTATAACACTCGACTGCACTTGAAATTGATACAGTTCTAATACGTGAAGTCAACATTACACATTAAGATTACTGAATTAATAGGGTAATCCTGTGGCAGATTCACTTATGTTGATGTAGCTATCAAATAATTAAACGGCCTTACACCTTGGTAAACACACTAAGGTCTATAAGCCAGTCCTGTATGGTAGGTCGGGTTGCAGATATCCACAACCAGACAAACGGAGTCACGTTGAGTAATCCCCCTCCCTGTGATAAACCGATCGGAAAGAAAAGAAAGTAAGAGACTCCCAGAACCAATTAGTAAGCACAGTCTGGGAATGAGATAGGTACCCGTGCTGGGCTTCGCCTTTGTAATTACTATATTTATTAATGTTTTTGTATTTTCGCTGAACAAATGGCGGTTATTTCTACTATTCAGGTATTATGAGGACGGCAGAAACCCATGCTAATTTAGTGTGCATTAGACTGCCTAATGGACCACAAATTCAAATCAGCCTACTTCATAAAGCCACCACATGAGTAAGGAACTTTCGAGATTTTTCTTAGCATTCGTATTAAAAAAGTCAGTGTGCATTTTTGATAAGACGCATGGAATAACCCTAAATCATCGCCATTGTTTCACAGGTTCAACCGGTTATAGCCCTTTTAAACCATGTTGTACCAAAAAATTGCGAGGTTAGAAATACCCCTTTGCCTCCTTACGGCACCTTTTGAAACAATAATTTTGCTACCTTGATTTCTTAACAATTGATATTGTTACAGATTTCGCAATATCATTCACAAATGCGTGTGTTTCTCTAGCTGAGGGAAAAGGCTCAATGACACTGAAATGTTTTCGACTAATCGAATTTATTGGGATGACTGAGGCTCAATGATTTATTCACAAGCTGTTGGCAGTGATAGATTTGACCTAGGAAACGAAAATGAGCACAATTTTTCGTTAATTTTGCTGACATTGAGACTGGCATGAATATGTCAGTTTGTTTGTCACTCATTTCAGAGTCCAAAGGTAGCTCTCAAGTTTAATCTTTTAGTCTCGTGGATACCTCAAAGCTGATGCGTGGTTCTAAAATACCTTCTACCGATCATTAGCATGATTTGCACGATTGCGTACCCTACCAAAGAAAAAGCTTCAAGCTTCGTAGAGAGTAATTTTCTGTTTGTTTTTTTTTTCTATTTCATGTAATAACTCGCATGGACCAAAGGAAATATTAAGTGAACAACCTGGCTTTAATGATTGACTTGAATGCCATCTACTACCTTCGTTCATATTGCTGAAAGGATACATGTGTACCCTCTAAGCAGATTTTTAAGGCAAACTCACAGCATCAAAAACACTAACTTAAATAGTTACCATAGTATAGCTACTGGAGGTTTGTTGATCATGGCATTTTATAATTTGCTGCTGTTAAAAGGTTATTTCGTCTTTTAAATTCAGGAGATTGAACTGGGACAACTGTCTCACTTATGGGCTCCTGGATACCGATTGTTGTCAGCTATGCAACCAATCCTATGGTTCGCTGCAGCCTTCTGCTACTATGGCATCATTCTCATAAGCTCAACACTTTTTAAAGTTCGCGGGACTTGTTATCAAGGTAACTTCAGCCTCGTTATATACGATTTATCATAGACTGCATATCTTAAATTCGCCTTATTGGATTCTTTTGGTTGTTGGGTCAAATGAATAGGTTCACAATTCAATAATGCAGTGATTGCCCACAGGTCCTTTTCAATGAACCCCATACTCCATCAGAGCACTTACAACCTCTTACAGCACGAATACTGTTGAGTCATGTTACGTAACGGCTTGAACTATCAAGATTAAAGATAAAGTGTCACTGAATTGCATTCTAACTCTTGAAATTTATTTTTGAATCAGGTTAGAGAAAATTGACACAATCAAAGCGTGTTTAGATAATTTCCTTCATTAAAAGAAGTTCGCAGGATTATAGCACCCTGATTTGTTATGAGATTCCAAAAGCAATATCAGAAAACAATATTTCCCACCTTATAAATCCTAAAATCACCTATCAGAAGACATGAGAGGTTTTGTTAAATTGCTATAATAACGTCTCTTTAAATACGTGATTGAGACTAACAAGCAGTTACAAATTGCAATCTGCAATTAAATGCCTTCAAGTTAAATCGAGTCCCACACAAGGTAGGAGACGTCGTCACGCCCAAGACGTAGGCTGTTTTGTAACCAAAGTTAAGGCTATGTTATTTTAAAGCACTACTTGCAGAAGTAAGTAGCTCACTGATCTCTCGTGAGATTCAGTCTGATTCAACATGAATCAGCTAATTACAGTCGATCACCTAGTCCGCATATTTCTATTGCCAGAAGGTGTTGTGCATCCAGATTACAATGGATATGCCGTCAATGAGAGCGCTGCAGTCGATCAATCATGTTGCTCTACTTTCTCTGACGACGACTACTTGTCAATGCTGGTGTCCTCATTGGGAGAATTCACAGGTGAATTAGAGTGTTTTGCTGTATACTTATAAAACAATTTTTGTATTCGGAGTTTTCGATAGAGCATAGAAAGTTTGTTTTTTTCAGCAATCGAGGAAACGCGAGGACGTCCAGTCGAAGTTTTAACTTTGTTTATGGGCGAAACATTTAGATTTACGATCGTCTAATATAATGCGTAAACTTTAATATATTGCGCAAACGCAGTTTTTGTCTGAGTATTCTTGGTATCATCGAGGTCTATGAAAATTCACTCAACTATATTATGATGGCTAGCATCTTTCAATGATTCTCCACAATGAGACTTTATTATATCGGTCTGGAATTATGGTTGAATAAATCCGTAAGGGAGCCCGTTCGTGCCAATAATTCAGCTATCCTCAAACGAAAATCGGGAGGATTTTATTCTTCTCTCTCTTGAATTCGCAGAATACACATGGATCGAATTTCAAATTATGTAACAGGCTGGAAAAGTGGCGGTTTTCAAGCGTAAATTGATGAATTGTTGTGAGACTAGAACGCCACTAGCCAGTGAAATAAACTAGCTGCTGGTTTGTTTTCTAAGATTATTGTATTCCCTATGGGGCAAGCCAGACCATAGAGAATAGCGATTATTCTGAAGTGGGTATTCATTGATCTTTTCAGATCGTCAACTCGAAAAATCGATTGCCATAATATGTTTCGATAATTGTTTTTACCTTGTCTGGTTGACACTCCAGCAATACCTCACACCGATCAATAGCAGTATTCATTTGGTAGTTATACTTCTACGTTATAGTAGGTGGCATTTACGGTAGCTCAGTACGTAAATATGATTTCACGTGTTTGCACATGTTTAGCTGCGTTAAGTCTAGTCGAAGTTATTTGACGTCTTCGGAACATGGTCCTCATAAAGATCTCCTTAGATAGGGCCAACGATGTAGAGAATTTTAGATCGCGTTCGCATTCCTGGCAGTAACTTTCCTGCATCCACTAAGGCTAACTCCAATGGTAATATGGAGACAATAAAGGCTCCTTGGCGAAGCTGTTTAGACACGGAATAGGGCATTTTTCGCATCTTTCTTTCACTATGATGATCCTTCCGATCACTCTAGTTGCTGAAAAGGCAACAGCCTAGGAACTCAGCCTTGCATTTATGCATGAACGGCAATGTAGCATTTTAGAGCCTTGTTTGTGCGATGCTGCGGTCGCTAGGCCTGTTTGCCGGTCACAAATTCGCGTTAAAGCTAAAAAATTGAGTGTAATGATAGGCAGATGGAGGATGGAGATAGGTGGGGCATTCTGCTCTCAAAAAATTTGGCACAAATTGGCATGTGCTGCCTGAATATCGGAGTGTGCATTCATGAAATGGTCACCTTGCATGGTGTTGATGGCTAAAAGTGTATACCAGGTAAATAGGGATTTTGGAATGGCATTTTTCCAATGTGGACCTGTGTGTTTGTAAAAGTCATCCCTTTTCCATGTTTGCGTTACCTTACGGATCCAGTTTTTCCGACTGTGAAACATTAAACGGCGTGATTAAATACAGGGATCGAGCATGCTAAGCGATTTTCGATTAAATGTTAATTCAGATTAAAAAAACATAGAGTCCCTTGAAGCCAGCGTTTGATAACAATAGCAGCCGTCGAATAAACAACGCTTGATTTTCGTTGACAACATATCTAGAAGAAAGCAGTCTGATGCTGAGAAATTCTAGCTATTAGGAGGAACGCTGACTCTAGAGACCATGCTATTAACAAAAAACCATTTATAAGGTCTAGTCAAATCGCTTAAACCTTAACTGTTCCTCTGGTTTATGCAGTGATTCCCCTGATTATCATCACCAACGACTGGCTGGGTCGTCGATCGTCCATGAGTCTACTATGCACACTCTCGGCTTTCTTCTTTGTGATTTTGTACTTCTGCATGCCGCGCAGCGTCACAATCAGCCTGCTCTTTGTTCTCCGGGCCCTCACCTCTGGCATGTTCACCATCATCTACCTTTACACCAACGAGGTGAGCTAACTACCAGTTTGCATTTGAATTTGGCCTCAGAAGCCCTATTCATGAGTCTCAGAAGTTCTAGCTACGAGGAATGATACCTCAAAGAGGACTAATATGGCGCTAATCCGGATCCAAAACACCGGTGGATTTCTGATACATGCTAAGACTTTGCTTTGAAAAACAATTAAGGACGTTGGTAATAATCTCAGGAGTATTTATTAAATTTAACACAACCTTACCAACCTTCAAATGAGGGTTGATAACACTGCAATCCTAATCTCGCCGGTGAGTTCGATTTACTCCAAGTAAGCACTTAACTGCAGTCAGAACAGTCTTAGGGGGTATTCGGCATTGACTTCGTATGCGTAGGAATGGATGATACATTAGTTTTGCAACATTGTTTCAACAAATACATTGGTTTCCCCTGATTGACATTCGAACACAAATGATCTATGCGATTTGTATTCACTTTTACAATCAGAAGGAGAGGAAAAAGTGCGGGAAAAGACAAAAATAAGCAATACAACTAGGACTCTATCAGGAAGCAGATCACGAAGTTTGACATCATGGAAGAGCAACTTACAGATCCCTTATCGATGGATATACAGTACGATTAGCTATACAGGACAGATTTAAATAGGGACCAACACCTAGAAGGTATTAAAGGTCTAGTTCCATCAATATATCCAAGGACTTAGCATATTTAGTCGAAACAATATAATGTACTGAGTAGCACTCATAATGTGCTCTCTCAATTCCTGAAAAAAGCGAGTTTACACTGCTCAAGTAAGCTTTGTCCCAAATATCGGCTGAGAAAATATCTTTTAGGTGTGGCGGCCTGACACCAGCTAGGTTGTCTGGACAACATACTTAATATCATGTTTTCAGGCTCTCACAAAGACTACCCGAACCCCTAGAGTCCTTCAGCCCATATTTCCCATATGACCCTCATTGATGGCACTTCTATTCAAAGTTCACTCATTTAATAATTTTATCAAGAAACGGTGATACCAAGTGATAGATCCGATTCTAAAAGGATCCACCGTGTTGTGTAAATAAAGCGTATTTGCCCTTAAAGTAAAATTTCAACCAAATTTACCACGGATCTAGCAGAAGCACCCGATCCCAACTGAAGAACCGAACGCCTTTTCCTCACCAGGTCTACCCTACGACAATCAGGTCCCTGGGGCAAGGCATCTGCAGCTCCTTCGCGCGCCTTGGGGCCATGTCCACACCCTACGTAGCTCAGGTCATCATGCCAGACGTCTCCTCACTGCTTGGCCTTTCATTATACAGCGGCATCTGCCTGGTCAGTGCAACCATATCAATCTTCCTGCCGATCGAGACAAAGGGACGGGCACTTCAGGTAGCTCGACCCACACCACGGCACGCACGCCTAGCAAAGCACTTACCATGTTCTTCTGTTTATCTTTTAGAGTTCCATCGATGATTCAACAAATGAGCCCCACGGTCACGTAAACGAAGGCATGGCCTATTCAACCTCGGATACATAAAACGTTCCCAAGAGTAAATTAACATCATCTAACTCCTCCCATATTAGATACTTCTTTCGACATAATACAAACGTGTCTCTGTCTGAATTCGCATTTTTTCGAAGACAAGCGTGAGTAAAGGATTAAGCGAACATCTCGATGTTTAGGTATCACAGTTAACATAAGAATAATAGTAAAGTGGAAAAGCTGTCACAAAAGGGGACCACCAAAGCAATCTTGATGTTAAACGTTGGAAACTGGATTTTCAGGAGAACATGGCGGCCAGTTTTTCAATTTCAGCAGCCGTCTCCTTGGAATCCCACGCCTGCTTGTTGTTGAATGAGGACTGGTCCTTCAAGGTCCTATCCCTCTGATTACCATCATTCCTCCTGAAGCTCCCACCTCTCGGTCCACCACCGACACCATTGGGGGTATACCAACGACGTGGCGGTTCACCTCCGTAGTTACTGGTATTCTGGTAAACGTTCTCTGACCCAAACCTCGGATCAGAAGCACCATAGCTGCTTCTACTAGCCGATCTTGGCACGTCATCACCAGTGTAAGGAAGCGCAGCGCCATCACCACCACCCCCATTTAACCGCATGGACAACTTAGCAGCGTAGGACAGTCCGGATTTCTGGGAACGAAAAGAGCCCTGATTTTGTGGTCGGAAACGATTTCCCGCACCGTGGCTTCGATTTCCATTGCCTCGCTGACGACGTGGGTCAAAACTCCGATCGTCAGGTCGATACCTGTTGCCAGAGCTCGATCTGAAACAATATTCTGAAGTCGTCGCACTGGGTCTTATGCTACGACTTCTTGACTGAAATTGGGGCAAGTCACCGTATTCAGAAGCCGCGTAATGTGGTCCCGCAGCGAACGGGTTGTAGTTCTGGGAAGACGCCACCTGAGAGACCTTCAAGGCTGAATCACAATCCGCCAGAAACGGATTGGTCGAATCACGACCTTGGGCGGAATTCGAATCCTCGATCGGGCTGGTGAGAGTGGCACTGCCTTGCATTGCCTCCAAGCGTGCATCTGATCTGCAACTCTTATCAAATTGGTTGTTAATAAAGCGACTTTGCTGGCCGAATTCATTTCTGCTTTCCTTGGTGTTGGGCCGACCAAAGTAGCTTCTCCTACTATTTTTCCGGGGCGATGGTGCATTTGCGTTTGACTTGCTACGCAAATCACTTCGCGTCACGTTACTCCTGGTATGACTTATGCCAAATTCATCGGAGCGATTCATTAGTTCTTGCAATCTTGAACCAGCTGTATCTTGTTTAGCGAGATTTGTTTTATCTGGTCCTGAGTGTTTTCTGGCCACCGGCATGGGTATTACTCCCCTACTACAGGGGAATTCTACACGTTTAACTGACTTCATTACATGCAATAACCTCATAAATTGTATGACTTGGATGGTTGCCCTCTGTGTGTAGGCATCACTTTGCAGTGGAGAAAGTAGTTTCCCCAGCCAGAAATTAAGTAACTTTCGGTCGGGAGAACTCTTCAGTGTAACGGCTAAGTTGTGGATAAGACGTGAACTAGGAAAAATGCACTCTGCACCAGGAAATGCAGGAGCCTGTGCATTTGAGTCCCCCTCGCTTTCACAGATACACACGACTCCTGCGAATCGTAGCAAAGACACAAGCGAAATATACAGCATTTGCAGTTCAGCTATTTCATGAGCAACATCAACATCGAAGGCGCAAGGCATACTGTCTGCTAGTTCTGACAGATTTGCAGCTGTCAGTTTGCCGCCAGAGGCCACCATTGAGGAGTAAATCAGAACGACGGCTAGACACGTAGGCAGCTCAAGAATATCAATTTCAACTCCATTTTGCGTATGAAGATGCCACAACATTAAAGTTAAGGCTAACATATCCTGAGTAGTATCGATCCTTTGACTTGGATAATTGATATGCCGTTTCATGAATGAAACACAAGCTGACTGGGGATCGCAATGTCTTATAACGTCCATGGGCGTCAATTTGAATTTGCAGAGGTTAACATTTCTTGTGTCTTTGCTACGTGTGAGCTCCGTAACAAAGCGATCTGAATTGCCTGTCCAGCGATCAACTTCGAGATTAAACCATTGAACGAATTGCAAGAACAAGCAGTATTGAAGATACCGAAGACTTTTAGACGCCTCCGTTATGGATTCGCGATTTAGACTTTCCTCCATGACAGGCAACAGTACCATGTTAGAGAGAACACGATTGAAAACAACCGCCGAGAGAAAACCGGAACGGTAGAAGTAAAGAAACTTCTGTGGAACTTTCAATAAAAATTGTGACATTTCACACAGAGTTACGCTAGATTCCGTTTGAAGGAGGTCTACGTACAGTTTTAGAGGTTCATGAGTAGGGTTTTGACGGATCAAATAGGATACCAAGTCCTGGGGGTCTTCAACACTCCTCGGATTCTGCTGTCGCACAAGGGACATGTACCTCGCCAATTCTTCACCGTGGTCCAAATTCACCTTAAGAAAATTACAAATAGAAACCAGTTCTTGGAACAGCGAAACGATGATCTTCTTTTCTTTCAAGTTCTTCACGCAGTCTTCGAGAGCACTCAGAGGAGGCTTTTGAGGCCCAAGCCAGGCAACCAGTGCTTTGGCACGTTTGGTCATGGTGCGATTGTCTTCCTCAGACCCGGTTTCTTGTTGCTTTAGCGTGCTATAGACCTCATAAGGCAAAGGGAAGTATGAAGCATTTGGTGGTTTAAAGTAGAGAGCAAAGAACGGACGCAACAGGTGGGGTATTCTTTGAAGAACACAATTGACTGAGGAAAGTGCCTTTACGTTGAGGCAGAGGGATTTCGGGTCTGAGGCCTTTGGAACAGGTCTCACGGAGAGGTAACGTAATGGGATGTACAAAAATCTGTCAAGATCAACGTCTGGCTCTTCAATGTCGAACAGCAAGAACTCAGAGGAATTCCCTAGGACGGGACAACGAAGATAAGATGCAAGAGAAACACAGCCAGGCACGTTTCCGGCATTGCATATAGCATATGGCAGGTTTCGTTGCTTCAAGACGTCGATCAGCATCTCCTTAGCAAAGACAGGAGTAGAGAAATAGCTAGATCGTTGATCAATCCTTGAGATTTCATAGGGTGCATTCTCCAGAAAACACAAACGCCTATGAAGACGATGGAGACTTTCATTCACCTCGGTTTCCTGAAGAAGAGGGATCATACGCATAACACCCTTGAGCATAATAGACTTAAAGGTAGCACTTGTAAGAATAGTAATACTTACAACCAATTCGTTAATTTGAAGATACTGGATAAATGAAAACAACCTATGGGCTGATATCCACCAAAAATTCCAATAGGACAAAACATCCCAAAGACGATTAAGCATATAACAAGACTAAATTCTTTACCGTAGTGGCTGATGTTCCACCAAATACGAAGACCGGTGTAATCTTGCATTTTGCGAAGACATCAAAGATATTAGAAAACTCCTCCCGCATAAGCAAGTAGTCACCTCCATACCTCATAGGGTGGGACTCGACTCGAAGGATGTAATTGAGAAAATCAAACGCATGAACAACTACGGTAGCGTTGCAAAGCTGAATAGACTGAAACGCGTGAATGTCCTCCTCCAGAAAAACCCATATATCGTTATTAATGCGCATTCTGAGTCTTTCAGTCTGACCTAAATACAAAACAATGATAGTGTTAGGAGTAAAGGAATCTCAACACACGATAGAAAGTAGCAAAAATGACTCGAAAGTGGCATGACTGCTAACCCAAACATTCGAAACATCAATAAAATTAATAGGAATTGCAAAAACATAAGCAATAGGAGCGAAGTAGGAATACCCAGAAAGCACGACGGCAAAACAGAACCGAAATAAAGTAGATAGCAACCGTCAAACCCACGCAAAAATTCACGAGGGCTTAAAGTAAGTAATAAGTCTATTATGTTGTAACATAAAAAACGCAATTAATGTTAGATTTATGGAATATTTGCATTTTGAAAATGTACTTAGAAGCCATATTTTTTATACACAGAGGAGAATGTCACTTGAGGCGAAGTCCATCTCAAAAATGAGACTTTCCTAATATTAGTTAACTTGAAATAGGTTTTAAAGCAGCGATCGTTAGTGATTACTGTTCTAACGCAGAAATCAGTTGGAATACAAGTTATTTATCATAGATAAAATAACCTTGATTGTGAAAGTTTCCAATGCACTGGCATTTCACTTACCTTGCACACATTAGAATTAGGGAGCAAATATTTATTTTGGAAGTTTTATGTTTCTATCTAAACTTTTCAATTGAACTTAGACCTGATTAAAGATTCGGCAGGCCTTAAAATCGTCCCCCTACCATGTGAAAACAAGATGCAGCCACGTTTAAAAATCGATCAAAATTTACAGATTTAATTAGAATAACCACATATTAAGTCAAGGACTCTAAGATTAGCCTTGGTGCGTGTGCTGCTGAAGTAACATGAATCCAGGTGGCTCTTGTTTTTCGCTGTAGATAGAACAAATTTTAAGTGATGTTCTGGTTTATTATTTGATGATTATTTTACAACTTGATCTGATTTATACGTCCTTTTACCTTATAGATTCGGCACCAATCGTGCAATATGGTTTGTCGGCGATCTATTGCAATAATCAGTATTCCTTTAGGATTTCAAGTTCGATTTCTTCAAAGTTCCAGATGCACAATCGATCGAGATCAATGGCGACTTGATAAATGAATCTCAGTCAACGCACCGTATTGCAAAACAGATTCCGATGAATAGTGGTACTCCCGGTTGTTCATGTAATATACCTTTTAGCTTGGAAAGACCTCAAAAATCTACCGCTGCGGTCCTTCAAATACGGCGGAAACCAAGGTCGTGGAGCTTTTTGAATTGTTCGGCGCAGTTATTATTTTGTTACATCACCTACTGCACATTCTCCCCAGTATCACTATTTGACGCAATCAGAAAATCTGACTTCGGTTCTCGATTACTGGAAACTAGGTCGAGCTGAATTGTGGTTCTAGTCTTAATGACTCGTGGTTCGCCTGTGTTCTTAAAGTTTTTAGGTCTTTATCTAACGACCGTTGTGTGTGACCTCCTTCATATGTGGCATTTTGTGTGATTATTAAACTGTTGACAATAAGTCGCTTGATTTTTTTAAGCCAGTGCCTTGGTTTACGTAGAGATCAGAGCTGGGTACTGTGGGATCCCCCATTCATATAAATGCGAAATCTCAGTATCTCCACAGTAATAAGCATCTGGTCCCCTTTTAGTGGTACAGATATACAATGAGGAGGCCGTTGAGAAGGAGGTGAAGGCTGCCGCCTCGCAAAGCGGAGATGACATCGAAAAGACAGCCTCGGATGACCACCAGGCCGTTGTCGCAGCACTCAGTTCTTCGCGCGATGTTGTTGCCGGCGTCGTGGAAGGTGGCTTCACCATCTGGGAGGGTACTCGATGCCTCATGAAATTCCTTCTGGTCGAAGGCGTCGACTTTGACGGAAAACGGGTGCTTGATCTTGGCTGTGGTGCTGGTCTACTGGGTATATTTGCGTTGGAGAAAGGGGCTGCTTTCGTTACCTTTCAGGTAAGTTTAAATTTAACATCGCTCCTTTACACAGGACGCCTTAGCGCGTGTCCATTCGATATGTTAAATTGTCTTCGAGCGCATTGTGTGCAGTCATGAGAGGCTCAGACAAGTAGTAATAAACAGGATTTACTAGGTCACCGCATAAGCTCTCTCCAAATTTTATTTTTTATATTGACCGAGATTTAAAGAACATGCTGTGGTATTTTATATTTGGATGCATTTAAAGTACACGAATTCGGTTCCATAAGCCACACAACTGTTCATCGTTGTCATGTACAAAAACATAGAAAAAGGGTGATTCCTTACGAATTGTTTGAAAGCAATCTCAAATCTAGGATTAACATTTACTCCTTTCTCCTCCACCCTTGCCAACTTGTTTCACCTGTTTTATGGGTAGACTGTCAGCAAATAAGGCGGCGTCTGAGCCAAGCTTTGGAAAAAGGGTTTGCTCTATTTAATCGAACAAGGTAATGCTTTATCCTTCAGACTACCATCCGTTTCTTAGCTTACAAAATCATTTGGAAGAAACAGCTTCTGTAACGCAGGAAAAGGTTGAAACTGACGTTTGTGAGTTCTTCGAATGATGCCTAGAAGTCAGATAAAGAGGAGGTGAGCGTTGGTGATTGAATGCAACATCTGGTCAGTTATTCAAAATCCAAACAGCTTGCTGACCTGGTATTTCTATCATGGATGAGTTGCCGGTAGTCTCCTGTCTCTCCTGTCCCGATCTTATTCAAATGCATTTTAAACTTCCATAGTAGCCGACTTGTTAAAAGTCTTGCGACGTTTAAGTTCACGGCTTCAAACTGGAAGCGTTTTGTACTGGCTTTCGACAATGTGCGAGCTCTTCAGTTCGCTAGTTGTTCAAGGACCCAGTGTGTGCCTCAGTATAGACCGGCAGTAGCTTATTAATTTTCACTTCGTATTAAACCCTCCCTTGTAAAACCATAATACGACTGGCTTACGCTAAATGACTTTTAACTAGAGCATAAAACTATTTTGGCTGCACAGGATTTCAATCAGTGCGTACTGGAGGCCTGGACCATTCTCAACGTGCAACTTCAACCGAGTTACTCCGCTGACAAGGTGAACTTCTGGTCCGGTGACTGGGACGACTTCTCACAGACCTGGCGGCAACAGCGCTACAGGAAGTTCGACATAATCCTCACCACAGAGACCATATATCGCTCCGCCCTCTACCCGAAACTCCTCCGCGTGTTTCGTGCTGTGGCCGCAAGCCGATGTCGCATTTACGTTGCTGGGAAGCTGGTCTATTTTGGCAACGACGGTAGTTTCGAAGGATTCGCGGACTATGTTGAGCGAAACGGAGAGGAATTTTCGTACCGAAAAGTGCAGTTGGAGAAGGAAAAAATCTGCTACGGATGTCTGGTCATGACCAGGAAGGAAGATGAATGTTGATCCATGTGCGTGATTTCGTGTACGTGTGTGTACAGTCCAAAGTAAACCCCTACTATGTGAATTTGTCCGGTATTTCCCAGCCCAAGAAAAACACCAAGCCTTGGTCGTTAGTGTATCTGTCAAAATTAAGTGTTTTGTACGTCTCCGAAGTAAACAGGTGCCGCGCACAGGCAGCCTTCGTTCGTTGAACTCAGGTCTCTTTATCGATCACCTTAGGGGTCTGACAAAAGATTGCGTGGGTCTAGACTTCTCCGTCCTGCGGTTGGTGTGACCAAGGTACGACTATGAAATCTTTTCCAAACCCCTTACAAAGCTGCTTAAGAATCCCAGGGTCAAAGGGAACCGACAGTATTATTAGAAACCTTAAAAAGCGACTCCAGTTGCGCAAAACTGTTTTCGACAACATGGTAGAATCGGCGTAGAAACATGGTTTGTGAGAGAATCTAAGTAAAATCAGCCAGCGAAACTCCACGATCTTCATCGGTTTCGATGCCAACGTCTTCCTTAAGAGAAGAGACATATTTGTGTTAAAAATTGCTAGGAAACGGTCATTTAAAAGTGCTCAACATATAAGCACTTGCAAGAATGCCCAACAGTGGAAATCTGTAGCAGTTCTTGTGATGCCAAGCATTTGAAAGCTAGGTACAAGACAGGCAGAACATTTTGTAACGAATATATGCCCTTCAATCATTCCCATGGAAGTTACATAATACGTTATTCTTTTAGTCACCGTCTACCCCTTTATAGAGCCTCAACAAATACCAATTTTGGAGCGTAACCACCTTGATAAAGTTCCCTTCGCGAAGTGTACCAACAGCTCACCTATTTTGACAATATGTATGATGTAAGTTTTGGAACCGAGAACACAAGTGGGAACTTGCCAAGAGCTGTTTCCTACTTTTGGGATACCCTTCGGAAATAGCGTCCAAAATATTCATTGCCTTAAATAGCAGAAACACAAACATTAGAGGAGTAAAGGATACTAACACATGAGAGCAATCCTCCTTACCATCCCTTTTCGCTTTTTCCACTCTGCAACAGCAGTTTTCCGTTTACTTTCAATCTAAGCACGAGGAAAAGAAGTGATAAAATAGTATGAATTTCTAACAATTGAAAATATGGAAAGTACACTTAGTAAGGCTAATAAGGTAAACAATATTCATAGCAAAGAACGAACGACTAAATTCAACTGACCTTTGCAAAGTCTTCGGGAGAAATCGAGTTGCCAGTATCACATTGTGAAATAAGTTTCCTTAACTCCACAACCTAAAAAACAGGCGATGACGCCAACTAAACAACCCAACCTCGGCCTCTATTCGTGCGTTCTGGGCCTGAGCTTCCTCCAAGGATAAACTAGACTCTAACGATTTCAATTCTAAAAAGATAGGTCACTTTAAGAGCCCTGCCATACGGGACTCAGTGGATTTTATGCTATCTTTGAGTTGTTGTAGCTTTTTGGAAAGATTAACTATTTGTTCATCCATGGCCTTCAGCTCTGAATCATCAGGACGAGGTAACTTATCCTACAGAGACGATAATTTAGGCTTGCACATACAACATACCTGCGGTACAACGAAGACCTTCTGTTTGCCGTACGACTTTTCAACCAGGGATTCTTCGAGCACTAGCTCATCGATGGCTCTAGCAACTGCAGTTTTCCCGTGTGCCTTCTGTAAGGCACCGACAACATCATTCACGCTGAAGGGACGGTTTTCACGAGTCATATACGCCAAAACATCGGCTAAGGGATGTTATTTTACTAATCTGTTACCTTTAACAATTTTTGACATAATTCCAAACTCCTTCCACACGAAAAAAACTATTGGAGCAATACTTTACATGAATTTTTCACGTGTATGAATAGAAAAGTTTTTCAGGAATTAAATATTATAGATTTACATTCTTGAGAAAAAAATACATGATAAACTAAAAAACTATGGAATAAAAACTTAACTGACAGCAGCACCAAATGATAGCCAAAACTGAAACGAAAAACCACCTAGTCCTTAATCGGTACAAACACGAAACACAATTATTTTATCAATGGGAAGGACACTGTTTTTGCTTCTGTCAACGAATTTTGGGGTTGTTATTGAGTAGAACTTATTTACAAATGCTTGCTTATTAATACTCAGAAGCGATGAATATCGAATAAATCCGTTCTTTATTATCGAAATGAAGCCATAAAAGTCCACGGGTTCTCTACTCCCCCACTTCTGAATAGGCTAATTGATCATGTACCACTATCCCAAACACTGCCTTATATATCGACTTTTCTTAATAATCGATGGACGTCTTTGAAAATTGAAGTCATTGGTAAATTTGATTATCTAATTAGCCACGACCTTTAAGTCCACTTTAACCATTAAAATAGTCAATGTACATTATTCCTACAGTGATATTGTAGTGAAGCTAGTTAAAATGACGCCAATAAGGTGTGCAAAATATCCTGTTATAGCTTGCCGCGATATCGTGACTAATGACGATTTTTACTCCGACTGCTTACCACTCATCTGGCCCGAACATTCAAACACTAATTTTTTAGACAAAACCGAAAGATTTTTTGGAAAATACCAAAAATACCTAGTTTAACTTTATAGTTATATGAGTCCATTCATTTATTTATCTAGAAAGTTAGAAATCTCAGGGTACGGCCGGGATTAAACCGAGGACCTCTCGACCTGCAGTTAAGTGCTCTACCACTGAGCTATACCCCCGCTTGTTAAGGGCCCTAATTTATCCTCACTAGCATTTTGCACATTCTTAATGCGTAGTTGGCTTTTTGATATATAAATTGCTTAAACCTTAAGGATATTTATGTTTCCTACATTTTAGTTAAAATTTGTTAGTAGGCATTATAGATGTCCTAATTTTCCAAATTAAAGATTCTACAGCAAAGGGAAAAATACGTTTGGAACCAATTTACTACTGATGTATATTGGTAGGGAACTGTTACACGTTAGGATTGCATCAATGAATCTTCTTCTGTACGTATTTTAAAAATAATCTTGATGTAATTTTTTAAACGAACAAGGTAACTAAGCATTCAGATACTGAATACCAACAACGATGGATCATTGTAGTTTAATCTCCCCAAACAACTTTTTTATCATTAGCACCATCATCCTTTCTTTAGTTTTTGTGGATCTTTGTAATCGAGAATTTTTTAATTTAAAAGCCGTGCAGAGGGCACCTCTAATTGCGCGCATAAACACAAGCGTAAGTTCACGCAGCTGCTAGCGGGATAGCGTGTGTTTTAGGAACATTTGGATTCACAACTAACCTCTTCGGTGAAATAGGCTAGAGGACATTTTTAAAACAAATCATGACATTCCCCGTATAATGTAAAAGTAGAAATATGTTGTAGGATCCTCAAACGAACAAAATACTTACGTTCTAGCACTTATCATTGAAGCTACCTTCAGTAAATCTTCATTGTATGAATGCACGTAACATCATTGACAAATAATGACGACACGTTGTTAGACTTTAGATCTCCTATTAATTTTTTGAAAAAAACTTGGAGTGTTGAACTGTTGTTGCCAAACAGCTTACATTGGCCTTGTTGATTAAATATGGCCTCTCAATCATCTCTGTTTTCGTGGACAATGGAATTTAATTTGAAGTCTCTATCTGGCTCTTGAAAACTCGATGGCCATGTGATTTATCGAAATCAAATAATAACACTTCTGAGTCGTTTTCAGCTTTGCCAAATAATCTATCAGTCATTCCCTGATTCCTCGCCATTGGCTATTATTTTAAACTGTGGCGACAGTGTCTTAAAGCTGAGAGCCTAATAGCTGGAATGCAGTTTGGAATTGCTGTTATAAAAATCAACATAGTTAATCGTATTGAAAGACCCTGGACTATTTATTATTCAAAAGTTTAGTCCCCCTAAGGCAAAAGGAGGTTTACGGAGGAAGGACATCGCAATTTTCGCAAGATATGCCATGCTTTCCAAATAAGGCTTTATCGGCTATTATTCCAGTGATGTTTAACGAGTTAAATCATAGCCGGATAATTTTGTTGGATAAAATGCGTATCCTATTTGCTCGTATTCGAGATGACTAGAGTTGTTAGTGCGTTTTAGTCCCCCTATAGGAAAACATTTTTCTCTCCCATTAAGCGAATCTGCGAACTATGTACTAACGTACCCAAACTACTCACTTAACGTCGTCATCACTTTTAACTCAGTGCAAAAGGTTATGCAGTGGCCTAAGAAGTAGAATCCCTTTTTATCAATACCGACAATATTCTTCGATGTCAAAGTCACAGCTGGATACAAGCTCTAAACCCGAGGTCGAACTATCAACCATGAATGAAAGCGCTGTGGATGCTACTTGTATTTTCACATTTAATCTCATCCTGTCTCACCGTTGATTGGACCTCTTTCGATCAGAGGTTATTTTAAGAGGATCCAACTCTACACCGCAGCAGTTTCCCCGACACTTTCCCACTCTAGCCCTATTCACAGTCTTGTCTTTACTTAGTGTGGAGATCTCACAGCAGTTTCTTATCTACTACTCATTTCTAATCTTTCAATGAGAACTATTCTGAGTATGTTTTAAGATATTTTCACATGGTGTTGTGAATCCGATGGAGAGAATGATTCCTAAATTTACATACAAAGTTATTTTGTTATGATGAACTTAAAACACAAGTAGTCCTCCGACTCCATGCGCACTTGTGTCAAAGCCAATTGTTTGCTTTTATTTCATTGGTCATTCCGTCAGCGTCAGTCAACCTGACAAGCATAAAACGACCCACCGCAGATTGCTACAAGGCCAGAAAAGTATATGCGATGGCTCAGCAGCCAGTTGATTTTTCCTGGGTCTCCGACACAGTCGCTGGGTTCGGTTTTCCGGAATCAAAAGAAAATCTTAATTACCTTACGAATGTGGCAAAGATCACCCACATATTCTCGTTAAACGAGGAAGCTCCGAAAGTCATTGATTCATTTCCAAGTTAGTATGCGATTTAATGTTTGAAGCCACTTCTGTTATTGGTTAAACTTGTATATATTTTTTAAGATTTAAAGCTCCATCACCACCCGATAATGGAATTTACCGCGCCCGCTTTGGGTTTGGTAAAAACTATAGTTGAGGAGATTGCAGAGGCCGAGGCGAAAGGCGAAGTGCGTTGTGATCGTGCTTCAAATAGTCTTTATAAGTGGTTCTATTTTATGAGTGATTTCATTTGCTTAGAGATGTGGAGTGCACTGTCGATTGGGGCAAATGCGGACAGGCACAATTTTGGCAGCTTATCTGGTGCGTCACTGCAAAATCAGTGGGGAGGAGGCAGTGAAAAAGATCTGCAAAATGAGACCCAAATCGGTGATTCCGCCAGCAAATGAGATGGTTGTCTGCGAATATGCCGAACTCATGGGATTCTCATAAAATAATTAAGGATTTGTACTTGGACGATTGTATTTGAAATAAATGAATGCATTTGGCCTGCTTAAGATTTTTCCGCTCTTTGAGTAGATATAGGAAAACTAGAAACGTATTTAATTGTGAAAATATATTGCTTATTAAAAAGATATGCATAATTACTTGGTTGTTTATAGTTTACCAACATCGCAAATGCAATTTACAATTTCACATAATGCCATCATATTAACGGATTCTTTGAATTTTGTAAAAAAATATGGAATATCAAATAAAAGCTGTTTGCAAGTGCATTTTTGTTAATTAATTGTTAATATTGAAAAGACTTAATCTAAGCAATTATTCAGTGACCGCGCTAGCAGGATTGAGTCTCATCAAACACGAATTTCATCACATTTATATACAAAAATGCTGTTGATTAATTCGTTACAACGCTTCAGTATTTGCTTAAAGTTTTAGCAACGCATTATTTTACGAACTAAGATATAGTTGGAATCAGTGGGCCTTAATGAGAGCTCTTTAATCAGAATATATTATCAGTTTCGACATATTAATGTCATTAATTTCTACGTAGAGCACTTTCTTAAATGATACTATATGGCACATCTCTCTCTCTCTCTCTCTATATATATATATATATATATATATATATAGGAATGATTGGTTTACTGGGTTTTGGATTCGTACAAATTTACATTTTAAACCCTAGTAAATTTGACTCAAAAAGATTATTAAAAGGTGTAATTTTAAAAGCCAATAATATACCAGCCCGTTGGGATCAACAAGGTAAGTTGCGATGAACAGGTTCGGTTTAGTTTTGCTTTTTAACCATTCCCTTAAGCTTGGGTTTGCCAAGTGTATACCACGCCTTACTTGGCAAGACGTAAACAATAGTTCACTTTTTTGTAAACGCAAGATGCGGCTGCTACAGAAACAATGGATATTTTTACGACAAAACGACTTTGTTTACGTGAGGGATTCGTGCGGTCGGGTACAACGAAAGCTTTGAAAAAGGCGAAGCCGGCATTGATGGGTGCGATTGGCTCATCAGTTCGGTTGAACCGAAGGGAGGCCATGATGTCCGAACCAGAAAACCGGCTTTTTTGTTCTTCAGTATCAGCTTTACCTCACGGGTTATCCTTTCGCAATAATGTCCTTAGCCATAGAGGGAATAAGGGCAGTTACCCATTTATCATAACGGTTGCTATCCCCTTTTTACTTGCCAGAGCTGAATGCTGCTTTGACAAAATTCATCAAGCAGATCCTAGTAGTTTTTACTATTATTTTCTACCAACGAGAATCACAACGCCCCTTTGGCTTGCTGTACTGATAGTGATGCGATATATATACAGGGATTGGACGAAGTAGAGGAAACGCCTCACATTTTGGCATCACAATCTTCTAAAATGTCATAAGCAATTAAAAAACTTGACATATTTCAGTGTTTTTTTGTCTATCGATTTGGTTATTTGATAAATATATTTAAAATAACTGCTTTATCAGATATTTTTAAAAGTGGTTTTAACCTTATAAATTGGCGGACCTCTCGGACTTTCAAAGAGGCCAAATTGTTGTTGCTCGCATGGCGGCAGGCGCTAGTTTTTAACAGAAGCTGCCATCTGGAAGCCTGGACTTTCAAGAGGAACTGTCTCAAAAGTAATGTCGGCCGTCTTTGAAAGAGATAGAAAAACGTCCTCAGCAAAGCAAGGCCTGGCCAAAAGTCGAAACTGTCTGGAGAGACTGTCGGACCCTAAATGAAATTATTAGAAGGGACAGCAAGACCACCTTCCTGAAATTGCTTCCGAGCTCAATGAACACCTACAGAACCTAGTTTCCACATAAACTATTCCTCCACAGAAGCTGCACAAATCTAAATTCAGCCATATAAGAGCTGAAATTGAAGGTCCTGTGCTCTTAAAGAAGACAAATGCTTCAAAGCGTTTAAAAAGTAGTGGAGTAGAAACCTCCAGAACCGGTCCCTCGAGAAGTCGAAAAATGTGATTTTCTCTGACGAATCATCGTTTACCTAATTTCCGACTTCCGGCCGAGTGTGGGTTTGTGGTCAGCCGAAAGAAGAAGCATTGAATCCGGACTGCTGCCTTCTCCCAACCACCGTAAAACATGAAAAGTCTCTGTAATAATGATCCAGGGTACTATTTCTTGGAATTTCCAACGTCAGTCAATGGTTTCCATTCATGGAAGAAGAAGTAACAGCCGAGACTATTTATGAATTTTTGGTGAACAATTTCATCCTCCTGTTTCCGGGGGTGGGGTGGAGGGGGAAAGCAGCCACCTTTTAAGATGACTGTAATACACCAATCCATACAGCTGGAATCGTTGAAGAATGGTTTAAGCAATATTCCAATGAAGCTGATCTCAACCGCCTTATTAAGGAGCATTCACGGTGCATTCAAGAAATCGATTTTCGCCATGTTTTAACTGAAGATTGGGTTAAAGTTCCTTTAAAACCAAGAATTTATGATTTGTATGAATCAGTATCTCAAAGAAGTGAGCCTGTAATTATCACAAAAGGTGGACCTACACTGCATTAAAATGCATTTGTCAAGGCGTTTCCACTACAATGACTAGTGCTTCAAAGCAAACAATCGAGGTATAAAACAAGGCAGAAAAATGAAGACAGACAGACTCCTTTATTAGCGAAAACGTCCTTATTGCAACTATAGATCATAGAATAGTGCTAGCGAGAAATCTTGACCCTCAAGGTGGATCACAAAGAGTATTATTCCTAGTCAACAATGCCTATTTTCGATGCCTATTATGGAGGATGAAATTACAAGAGGTTGTGTGGAATTGTACAATGGAGGGAAAAATAGTAAAATGCTCAAAAACAGGTGAAAACATATTGAATCACTTTACTGTTTCGCTGACTTCAACTAACCAGCGATCATCTGCACGTGGATTGTTCAGTCCCTCTAAAACAGAAGCTAGTTCTTCCGCGACCATGGCAAAACGGTACTTTGAGATAAGGTTGAATATTCAACTTTTTGGCAAAAATCGAATGATAAGGAATACTGAAGCTTTAAAAAGGTTAAAACTTCAATGCTGCTTCCATGCGTGAATCGAATCGTCTCGCCTTCCGACGATGGCGATGATGCAGGGATTAGACGTAAATATGGCTTATCTAGCCTCGAAGAATCCAGCTCTTTAAAGGCATAGAGGACGATGATGATATTTCCTTAACCACGAAAATGATACAATGAATGCAAAGCTAAAAAAGCCGTCCTGCTGATGACGATGGCGGTGAATAAAGCTCAGCACATACGTTTTTGAGGAGAAATAAAATACATTTATAAGATTTGTAAGCTTTTTTCCAAAAACGGAATTTTTCCATCGATTTCGCTGTGTCTGAACAGGCATTTATGGACAGAAATGCATTGCCCGCAAAAGTTAAGGAAACCCATTAGGCCCCTGAGTGTAAACCAGTACGATGTGGTGGAAGTTGACAGGTTCATGATCCTACGTCTAAGGGTCGCTTTGATTCATTTTATAACACACTATCTTACATGGTCACCGATTGGTAAATTAGCACTTACTGCAATAGTTTGATTTCTATGTTTTGGCCTTATTTACGAAGCAGTCTTTTAACAGAAATAAAAACTTTGGATTTGCAATTTTGATTTTCATTCGTTTGAGCTGGGTTATCAAAGGTGTGAAATTCTAGGGATTCTAGATACTTGATGCGATCAGTTGGTATTTTATTAGTGTCTAAGGTAGCTTACACCAACATATCTATATAAATTAACAATTTTATTGAATTAATTTTGGTGAATTACATTTAATAAGGATTTTTAGAGACCAATACAGGACCAATCATCCTAAACGCTGGGTCCCCTCATAGTAAAATTATAGAAATGGCAGCAATGGTTTTTTTTCTGTGCTCGTTAAGGGTAGAAGCCCATGAAAGCCACGACTGCAGTGATAGCTCTAGTGCATTTGAAGAAGAAGAAGAAGAAGACAAAGAAGTCATTGTCGTAGGTCCTAGTGAGGTGTGCCATCGTGCATAAATTGCATTGCAGAAGATGGCCAACAAACTGCTCCAGGAGATTACTTATGGAAAAGGATGCAAAATCGTTGTCACACACTTCACCCACTGCTAATACCTTCTTGGACCGTGTTTGTGCGATGTTGCGAACTTCGTATTGCCAAGGCTCACTCGTTCCAGAGAAATGGTCAAGCATAGGAACATCAAGATCATCGGAGCATACACACACCTGAAACTATCAACAGAATACCCTTTTTCCTCTATCACAGACAAACATCTAAACGTTGGAACTTAGATCCTCCGAATCATTGTAATAAACGAAATTATTCAATTTCTTAATTTTTAGATTTATTCCGGATCCTCTCTCAGTAAAGGATCTGTGGAGGAGATCTTAAAACCAACAATTCATCAATTAAGATCGTCAAAGATCTGAACTACGGTTACCGCCAAGCATTAGATTCGATTATTACATAGAAGCCTCCCACTTCATCAACTATTTACATTACAATTTCAGCCTAACGCAGCAGAAAATTACCAAATTCATCAAGCCATGTATATGTAACAAAATCAGGCTATCCAACACCTAAATAACATTTGCGTTTAAAAAAATTTGAATCAAAAAATGAGATCACTGATGACCGATTGTGCTAGTAATTCAAATGGCCATTGAATAGGTTTTAAAAGGCCTTTACTCTGTACTTGTGTAGATATATATTCTCAATATATATTATCATGGTGTTTAAATGGTATCATGTTCATAATCACTCTCTTAAGGCACACCATGCGAAGCTGGTAAGAAGTGTTTTAGATGATGGAATCACTGAATGCAAGCAGACAACACTCCGTCGAACTACGACTGGTTGTTGATGTATGAGGAGGAAAAGCCAGCGAAACATAGCTGTGCTACTCAGGAAGAAAATAAGTTACGACTTAACTATCCTTTTAACAATCAACAAGCCGGTGTCACGTCATCCAAAGTAGCATTAATGAGGAAGAAAACATGTCACCACAAATGTCTTCAACATTGTTGCCAGTTTGGAGTGAATCACCTCGTCTTTCGACCAGGGCGATGATTCTGAAGTTTCGTTATCCTCTGATGAAGAAAATATGCGTGAACCTAGGGTACCTTGCCTCGAAGAATCGAGCTCTTTGGACGAATGGGCGATACCGAACGAAGACGAGATCCGCACCAATAGGTCCAGAGCTGGATCATAAACTATGATAAATACCAAGAAGTCGGATATGGCTCAAATAACGAGAGTGAAGCTAGTGAGAAATCTTCAAAAAATGACGACGCCCTCGGTGATAATGACTTTCTTTTCATTCGTGGCAATATTACCATCGATATAAAGCGCAAATCAAAAGGCGTCATCTTGTTGTCGATCATGACAATAATGAGGCTGGAAGAGAAATGCCTGAATCTCCGAAAAAGGTCCATGGACACGAAACCTTGGCAAGCGCAGTGTAAACAAGTATCATACATGGTTATAAAATATATGCTGGTATGAAATGTCCAAAACCGATTTTTGTAAGACATTTCCAATAAATTGCGAATATTGAATTCTGAATACGTCTGAAGGGAGTTTAATGTGAAATTTAATTTACAATTTTTTAACATTTCACCAATAGGCTTATTGAAAAACTAACAAAACTTTCGTGTCTTGAAGTTAAAGCTACTAAAATTTCAAAGGGAGAATATAATCTCAGAGGTATGTAGCACAGCGCCTACAAATTCATTTACCGCGCATTCGGGCGATGACAGCCTGCACACTAGACCGGGCCTTTGACTATATTTATTGTTAAAACGGAAAGGAAAATGTAAATTAAAAACAATGGCCGATGGGCCTCTCCTAAAGTAAAAATTTTACCTTCGTTTAGCATTTTAGCCAAAGGCATTTTAACTAGGAATGCACTGTTATTTCTTTCACAACTGTTTCAAATGATGGCCTTTAGTAAGGTTAATGAACGGATAAGTGTTTAATAGAAACAATTATTTTGATACGAAAAAAACCTTGAAAACCCTTTTTAATAAAATAAATTTTGGTAGCTTGATGTTCATGAACCTGAATACCAAAACACAAATTTTAATTCATGCAAATATACACATTATTTTCTAGCCAAAATTACGAGCTATATGCAAACTTTCTTTCTCCCAAATGCCATCAATTGGTCCAGGAGCCATTTAAAAGTACTCGCCATCCAAATGTCAAATTCTATATTTGAGACTCATCGGTCACATTCGAATTTTGTAGCAGAACCCATTTTTAATGCATTTATTTTTAGCATTTGCACAAATTTATCGGGGATCCTGACTCTAGCTTACCCATGTCTTTTACTAGTTTTACTGACCAAATACTGCAAACTGGAAAAAATTGGAAAATGGTGATTTTTTCTGTTTATTTTTTTACTATTAGTAAACTACAATGCCAATTTTTCAAGACTGAATCTCATGTTTTTGCAAAAAGTTCAAAGCGATCCGTTAGCTTTTTTGTTACTGCATTATTCATAAATCAACACAAGCATAGGTGCCAACTCTGGTGACTCCCATTTTTGACATAAATGCTCCAAATTGACTCTATGATGGAAATAATGCAAATAATTTAAATCAAATCTTTTCCTAAGAGATGAGTGTGATTACTCCGGGGTGAAGTACGTGACGCATCGCGCATAACTCGTTAAAATAATTCACGCATCTACTTCTTTGGATTATTGAAAACCTAATATATACTAGGCAGTCAGAATTGTTTCCATCTTAACCAAAAAATCGTTTTTAAGCACTGCAGCTGAATTTTTGATTCATATTTAGATTTGTTAGAAGCTTCGATGATGGCCGTTGTACTAGTGCACTGCTTAGCAAAACTTTACTGTTTTAAGTAATTGACAGACTTGATCAAGCACTTACGATTTTTGGCCAAATTTGATGATGCAAACAAATCCATAATAATTAATTCCCACTAAAACATTGATAAACAATATTTCAAGTTCTTACTCATTGATGCCATCAATAAAAAGGCTCTTTAGTCTCGTTAATAGGTTCAGAAATTAATGTGATGATCATTATTCACCACTGCGTTGAATGGCACATTTTGGAGTTACAAAGCATATTAAAACTCATATTTTCAGTAATTTGTAGACATTTCAGACATTAATAGTTTTGATGAGTCAACACAAAGCATAAATCAAAATAGCAAATGGTTTATGTTTTCTAACCGATGGCAGAGCACGTTCCCTTCTTTCTTTGCGCTCTTCATTGGAAATGTTGAGTACTCTTAACAAAAGAAACTCTGTTCAAATTGTCAATAGAGTTTTTCGCAAAGTTACGTAATATTATTGCATGTTAATTTTATATAGATAATACATTTTCATCTGCTTAATCCTTGTGAAATGAGATCCTTTGCTAAAATTTGAGTGATTAAATGAAAAATCAAATTTTCCAATCAGGCACCTATTTCTGATAAAAAACTAACAGTAGGTTACACAGATTAAAGTGAGCTTAGGCTGTTTTTGAAAGATTTAAGCTAATAAGTTGCCAGCTTATTTCTAGACCGCCTTTGCGGATATACTTTAATGACGGAAGTCCAAGACACTGGGAACGAAAACTCAGCAAATTACGATAAAATCATGGTGCTTTTATCAGAGAAAGAGCTGAAGTTATCAGAATTTTAACTTCTTTGTTGGATCTTTGTAAAATAAACATTAGAATGCTTAGGCGAAGAAATGCAAGAAGGTCTCTCATTAGTTATACTTTAGACAAATAGAAATTAAAAAAATTATATTATACGCATTCACGTTTAAAATTTCAGCCTCTTTAAACATTTATTTTCTTTGAAATGTGCTTAAATCAGTTAAAACGACGTTTTTAATGAAAACACGAACCCACAACGCTATTAGTTTACGGTTTGAAAAACATTATCTGGAATTGTAATCATCAAATTGAAAATTATCGCTTTTAAAAGGTACTTCATTACCATTCAATTATTGTTCACAATTAATTGAGTGCACACAGATCTTCGATTTCTAGGTGACTTAAAATTTTTTAAGTTTTATGTAATTTGATATATGATGGAAAGGCTCAAACTCTAGCAAATTTAATTTTTTGATGGAAATATTAAAAAAAACACATTAAGTCCATTGAAAAATAAGGTGGATAGCATGACAATTATTAAGCTTTCAAATTTGTGAACTATTTAAAAACTCTGGAAACAAACTGAAAGATTATTAGATCATAAGAAACTATTGTCTTCTTTTTATTTGTAGGATTTTTCATATCCAGTTTTCTTCTCGACAGACTATATCTAAGAGCTTTGTAGCGTCACCCCAAGTGAACAGTATCGATGCCTGAAAAATACATACCTTTGTTAAATCTGCAGACTGTCAGTCTACAATTTAATTTCCTGCCAGTATGCAACTGCTACTTTTGGCACATTGTTCGATAAACTTTTTTTATACCTGTGGGATTTATAAATTCAGTGCTTTATATTTAGATTTGAAATGCACTTTAATCACTTTGCGGCATTTATATAACTGCAGTTTTTCTGCACCAAAATTTGCTTTTCAAGAAATGCATATGATAACTTAAGAGTTTTCCTTCATGAAATTCCGAGAATGCTCCTGTGGCTTAGAAAACCTTCTTGATAAGGGTTTCGACAAAATAAACTCAATGATAATATATGATAAAGATTTATGCTTTCAGTCGTGGACGATATTAAGGGAAAAAAATTAATCACTATGCAAAAACATTATTATTATAAAGAGTCCTAGATTAAAACAGATTTTTGAAACAGTGAAAAACCCTAATAAAAGGTTTTTAATAAACAGAAGTTTATTTGATAATATACAATCATAATCTTTGGGTTTCAAATAATGACAAATCCTAGCTTTTCTAGATTAACTAAAATGCCGAAACGGATTTTAAAACTGTTATATTAGTTTGCGAATGCAAAAAATCTGTTACTAGAGATCTCTATCGGTAAATAAATTGTAGAAAAAAAGTTGTTTTTCTATCAGTCCAAGCCAAGTGATGTGGTGAAGAGAATTAAGAAAAATTATGAAAGCGATTGCCTCTGACGGATAATTTTATGCACCGGTAATGAAATATTAGAATTTCTCTTTATTTTAGTTAATTGCTTGCAATAAATTTAGGGTTAAGCTGTAGTGATATTCATGGTCTTCCGCGGATATAAATAGCCACTAAATGCATCTAAAAATCAGTATGAATTGCAACTTCATCAGTTAAAAATTGCATTGGTCGGATTAATTTCTTACAACTTTACAGTAATTTTGGCTGTTACAATTAAATTGTCCTCCCCATATTGATTTCACTAATAACAAGGTGTAAATCTGTAAATTTAAGGTAGAATTTTTCCTATTTTTGAAAATTTGCAATTTGTTCAGCCATATTTAGGTTTTTGTAATCAGAAGGTTCATAAACGCATATTCTTTTCATTAACTCATCTTAGCTTGTCTTCGAATTATGATGATGTTTTGCTTAAATTCCATCAAAAAACTTAAAACTGATCAAACTTGAGTGCATATTTGCATTTGGAAATAGAATCTATTCTAGGCTTGAAAAATTTTATTTAGAAAATGAATGGTTTCAAAGTTAATTGTAGTGTAATTTGATGCTGAAAATGTAATGAAGGCTTAGTCGGTGGTAAAAAATATAGCCCCCAATTTCTCTTTTACAGAGTGCGCTTAACAGTAACAAATGAAGTTTCCTTAGTCAACAGTTTTTCCTGAATAATGGCCTTAGTGTAAGCGTATCTATAGAAACTGTTTGTTGCATATTATCATTTATTAAGCCTAAATAGAGCACAAAATGATTAACTGCCTCTCCGAATGTAAGCGCAAATGATAGATACTACTCCATCTCCACGATACCAGGTTATGTAACAAAAAGGGATATTAATGAGGCTACCTGGTTTGTTTGCTTTTCATGGATTATCCAAAATGACTTTTGCAGAAACTGATGCACGCTGTGATGATCGTAATAGTTCCTTGATTTAAGCTAAATTATAGAATAATGTCGATAACATTCTGAACATCCAAAATTTTCAATTTAGGATGCGTAATTAAAGATTATTAGTGTATGAAAATTCTTCGGCTCCGTAAGTTTAAACTAATAGAGTGTCGATAACTGGTTTGAAAACTTGTGCAAACAAATGCAAAAAAATGATTTCTATTTCTCACATCATATGCAAGCTTCTGAAGCCCCTATTGAGTACCCTGAATTAAAAAGCTTTGGAGGTTAAACATCTTAAATCATTGTTTTGATCGCAAGTTTTTTGCATTAAAAATTCTGTGTTTGCTTCGATAAACCCGTTGATTTGGGGCTATAAGCCCTAGATTAATTGGCTAAATTTGTTTCATTTGCTTGGCTGTTAACATTTTAGTATTTTTCGGCTTTGGTTTTTTGCTGCTCATTGCATTTATATACGTACCCACTCAAACCTTGTATCAGTAAATTGAAAAATGGATTATCGTTTTTCAATGAAAAATACATTCTCAAATGCAAAATGAAGGTTTAAATCCCGGCAGAAAAAGCAGTCTCGATACGCCAATCATTTAAAGACAAACGATAATTTTGTCCGGAAAAGGTTTATTTGTTTCAAAAAAAATAAGAGCTTTTAAAGCTAAATTTTTTTAAAAATGAGAAAAAATGTTTGAGGTCACACCTTCTACAAAAACTTCCCAAGAATAAATACCCAGTCGTATCATCTCAGTGTGATTATTATGAAGAATCGACTTTGGACCTCGAAGGCCAGCAAATTATGCAGTTAAAGCTTAATTTCGAGGTAGAACTTGGGGTTGGTCTAGCAGGCTTTGCGGTAACAAAGTAGATTTCGAATGCCATATTTGAGTAAATCTTAGGCATATAATAAGTCTTGCATTTTTTACTACTTGAAAGAGCATGAAACTGCAGTCAGTGTACATGTATTGCAGCTTGAGATTCAGTTAGTCTATCGTCCAACTTAATATCACTCCTCACATGACAAGTTAAAATCGATGCAAGGACCATACACCCTAAGCAATAGGATTTTTATTTTGTAGTAGTGAAAGCCTAGGCTATAGTTCCATAGCAAAAGTCAAGAAACCAGGTGTAATGTAAAAATTTTAGACCTAAAGGAGGAGTGTCTTAATTAAAGGGAGATACGGAACTTTTAAACTTGACATTTGCACAAAAAGGGTTGAAAAAGTACTTCACGGCTACTCAGAGGCGTTGCAGTGCTCACGGTAGGGCAGTTCTGCAATCGACAGAAACCTGACCCTTTCTTCACTAATTCTAGTAAAAGCAGCCTAAAAATTAAATTAGGACCTCTTTTTTTCAATTATTCATTTTGGACAACCAGGAAAGTGCACCATGAATACGCCCCTTTTTCACTGAAACAGCATATTTTTTAAAATATACTATGGAAATTAAATGCGTTTTATTCGTTTACATGAATGAAACGCTTCCGACTGAAGAAAAAGCCAATATTCTTGAGTCGAAAATATTCACCCAGTCAAGTTTCCTATCATCTCTCACCCGCTTTTTGTTATGCTTAGTAGGCTGTCAGACAATTTATCCCTAGCGTCGTTTTGAGTAATAAGGAGTTAACGCATATTTTGCACTTCTTCTTTCATAGAAATAGAAAAATTTTGAGCTTTAAAACAGATTGAAATTTAGAAGCTTCAGTTAAACTTTCTCATATTTGTGATTTTTATAAATTTATTGTATATTAATAGTGGAATTCTTGCAAGTCCCTGTATTTATTAAAACAACCGCCCTATCTTCTTCTGTTATGTCAACTTAAGACTATTATGATTAAAATACATTGTCTCTGGCATCTGGCTGCCAACACTGAGATCTTTTCTCTGAAGGAAAACTCTACTTAATAACAAAAAACATAGGTAGCTACTGTTTTGGAATTAATAAAAGTATAGGCAATAAATTTTTTCATTTCAAAAATCCAGTTTCACCAGTCATAAATTCACATCTTGGTATAGCTACCCGCATTTTAACTTGCATAGTAGCTTAAACTAATCGGTAGTGTAAGTGAGAGCTAGAGGTCTAAAATATATAAATTACCCTTTTAAGGTAAATGGGAAATCTTATGAGATATAAATTATTGTTTTTTTAGTAAAATATCCGTCAATGAAACCTTTCTCGCTAACAGCGTTTGAAATTATATTCCCATGTACCTACTGCATGATCTCTAAGTGACGCCTTTGTTTTTAATACCACTTCTTTGAAGGTTAAAAAAGCTCTTATAGCCCACACTTGTAGGTTGGCTACTATTCAACGTAGCCCAGGAGTATTTGCTCATGAGAGTATCTTATTCTAATCTGTACCCACAAATTCTTTCAAAGTCTAAAAGTGCGTTTAGCTGACAGTTTGCGGGTGCTGTTTGCGTGAATTCCCAATAATGGTTTAAATCTTTAGAGGAGACTTATTTGATCAAATTTAGTTGCACTAGTCAACGAAATGAAAAAAATAGATGTGTTTTAGCAATCTAAAATGATTTTACTCTGTTCTAAGTCAAGGTAACTTGATCAAGCAAATAATATACTGGACTGATTTCTCTGAATGGCTCAATTGGTTTGAGACAAGGTCATTGCCAACAGCTGATTAAGTAATGGCTCAGCTTTTCTGGAAGAAAGACTCTGAACCTTGGACGTTTTTGACTTTTTTCACTTTAAGTAGAGATAATTTTAAAAAATTCTAATTTTGAGAACAATTACTCCAATTGCGCTACAATATCACTAGCGAAACCAGTTTCTTAAAAGCAGTTCGACATTAGTTATATAAATTTTTAAGCATACCAACAGAAGCTTTTTTTCCATATTTTCTCTCATTTCGGATAAAAATTAAAGCAGTTTCCGATTTTGGAGAAGCGTATAAAGAGAACTTTTCTTGTGTTTAAAAAACGCATTAATTTGCATAAAACTTAAACCCAAAAAGTCCCACGGCAGACAAATTTGAGATTTCATTTCGCATTTACGTGCTTAGTAAATTTTGAAATATTTGCACAGCTTGTCGGGTGAGTACCCGAATTTTTCATGGTTATTAACTAAAATGACAAGAAACATGTAGGTTCAAGATATTCGAAGTAGCAATGAAAGATTTGAACAGACTGAACTATGATATAAGTCATGGTCCGGTAAAAAATGGCTACTTGCAGAGCTGCGTGTCTCAGTGGAGCGCATCATCAAAGAGTCGAGATGAGGATTTAAATTAGCGAAAATCTAGGATAATATCAAGTGATGATTTATTCTGGCATTCAATTTATTTCAGTTATTTCTGAAATGAATTTGCAATGCCTTTATGAGCCAATCAAATTCGGTTGGAGGTTAGGTAGATTTCAATTTGTCCATGAAACTGGATCAAAGGATAGAAATGCACCTTCGCAGCTGACTTTAAAAGTAAAATGAAAAATACATTAAATTTTAATTTTGTTCAATTCAGTTCATCCCAAATTCGAAGGTGGGCGTAGTTCGCTAATTAAACGGAGAATAGGATTATATTTGTTCCTTCATATTAATGAACACAAATATCAATAATGCCTTATTATCTTAAAGGCAATAGTACGGTTTTTAAAAAATGAAATAGCATGTTTCATCTTATAAAGCAACCCTTAAGCCCTTTTCTGATTGTGTCAAGACGAAAATCAAATTGAATATTAGCAGTAAATTTTTTATTTATGAGTCCCCTTATTACTTGATTTGGAGCATATTAAAAAGGCTTTTATACATAGATGTGAGAATTCTGTCTCAGAAGTTCCGATGTTGCTAAGAAATGTCAAGTTTTTATTAAGGCTATGAATTCGTACAACTGACTAATTCAAAAAAACTAGCACCAAAAATGGAGTTAATGTTCAAGTTATAGTATGTGAACACATACTGCCCGAATTTTTGGCAAATTTATAGTAATTAATTATCGGGAAAATTGTGAAACTGGTTGAAAATTAAATATCTATCTAAGAATTGAAAATGAACGATTAAAAAATTTGGTCAAATGCTGAGTTTGCTCTGGAAATAGTTCATATGTGTACGTATTATCTGTTGTACGTAACACTTTTTCTAAGGCTGCTGATTTTGAAGCCGTGATGTATAAATGCAGTGCATGAAATTACAGCAACAAAAAATTGCAATATTTTTCAGGACTATTTTTAGTCAAAATATTTGCATGACGATAGTGTCCGAAGGGATTTTAACCAGAAATACACCACTTGATAATACATATTTATTGCAACGCTACGTCTTACCCATCGTGCTGGTAAATAATGCTGACAATTGCGTAGTTATATCGTCAGATTTCTCATTGCTAGTGAAAGCTTCTGGTTGAAGTCCCGTCGAATTTGTCATCTACATCAGCTATCGTAGACCTCACTTTGACTAAAATTTCATTATTTGCAAAGATGATTTCATCCGATGTACTTGATGAAACAAATGACTAATGTCTCTAAATAAGGCATGAGCACATCTTTTCTTTAGACGATCTTAAACAACCCGCACCAAGATATAATGGAATCTTCCAAAAACCCAACAGCACTAATAGATAACTTTAAAAGAAAAAATCGTAGCTCTGGAGTTTGTCACCCGAATATCTATAAACAGGGACAAATAAGGACAATGAACTATATTAATTTTTACTCTTGATTATTTCTTCAAATCACTTATATCTTCATAAATCAAAGACTCACAGAGGCCAGATCTAAAGTGCAATTTTAACCATGGGCGAAACCAGTATTTGAATAACTTTGCAATCATTTGCTTTTTCCAATACTCCATTTTAGCGAGTCTTCAAAGCATTTTAAATAAAGAACAAGGAATTTCAAAACATTTTGTTTGCTGGTCTTTTTGCTTTTGGGGTGAAATTCAAAGCTTCCTCTGGAATAAACATCTCCAAAGGTCCCGGCGATGATGCTATGAAATTCAAGTCAATGATTTTAAAGCAAATGTAAAAATCACACTGAAAATGAAAGTTTATTAAGAATAATTTTGGATTTAAACAAACTGCATAGTAATTTTGGTAATTTTGCTCAAAAAGCAGATTTCATTAATGAGAATCAGCATCTTCAATAAATCATCAGGAAATGAGGGTTGAGACGGCCTCTTGATGACGGATTTATACACCAATACTTTGCATTTCATTCAAAGATACGCAGGGTAACCTCAGTTAAAGATATAAAATAATAGGAAATGCAGCTTAAGAGTCATTATAATTAAAATGCTAAATTCACGTCGACGTAATAAGTAACATTTGAAAAGTCTCCTTCTCAAACAATGATTATAGTGATAACTTTAATTATAGTGGTTTTTTTAAAGACATATAGGCTCTAAATTGTTCTAATTGATTTTTTAGCCTAAACCCTGTTGAAGGTAGCTTTATGCATTTTATCCAAAGTTTAATATTCATAGGAATTCACATTTTTAAATGAATTTACGTTAACGCATTAAGTGGAGATATTATGATTGTCTGTTTTAATTATATCAACTTCAGCGGTTTTTCCAGTCATAAGCACTACAGTTATTTGTATTCGTTTGTATAGATAATGCTTCCACATTTATCTTATAAGTACCCTTGTTATCCACTCATATTACTTTGATTCGAATTTAGTTCTTTAAATATGATAACCAGTTAAGCAAGGAAAACTACAAACTTTCTCAATATTTCCATAAAAGTGATCTTAATTTGTGTTTGTGGATTTTACCCACAAAAAATATTTAAATGTTTAATATTTAAATATGTGCTCAATGATGTCTGAAAATATGATAAGATATTGAATCCTGTGAGTGATATACTGATTATTAAATCAACAAAAAATACTTTTCATTATTTATTTAATTTCAATTTTATACAATAATCTAAATAAACAAATTCTACTTAAAACAATGTTTAATTCAACTCAATATGAATTAAAAGGATGAAATATAAGATTTGGAATAATAAATGTTACTAAATTCGTCTGTTTATAAATAGTTCTAAAATATCTGCCTTCTTTTTTATGAAGTCAATCCTTTGATGAAACTATATGAAATAAAGCGTATAAAATAATTAAAAAGTGCTGTTTTATTTTTAACCAGGTTTTTTATTACCCTACTACCCCCATTTATGTAATAGTAACATTTATTTCATCGAAATTGATAAATTGCAGCAAAATTTTATTTTATATTTGTCACCTGATATATGAAACTACTAGTTAAAATTTAAAGCTCAGATTCAGGATTTTCTACAAAGACTATTTTTTCATAAATTTGAAATTAAAATTTAAAGTGTAATGAGTGTACAGGTTGAATCGAAATCAGCAACATTTTAATTTAACATATTTTATCTTTTGAATGAACTTTTATTTTATTAATACCATCATTGGCTTTTTATCATCCTGATCGGTACATGAAAGCTTTTTAAATGCATCGCTGGGATATTTAAAATAGCTCAATCTAAAATGAAATGATTTCAGAAACAAAGTAGGTATCCTGCGAGGGGAAATTTGCAAATTCGAAATACTGATAACTTGGTTAAATTTTTAATGATTGTAGCCTCAGTCACCCCATAAAGTTGGTGGAATCATGAATACCAGCTTAAAAAGAGATTTAGATTGATTACCATTTCATAAGTTCACTTCATCACATTTAAGATGCAACCGAAGGGTTTAAAGTGATCCGTAAGTTAAAATAGCTCTTTATTTTTTTGACCAAATCAGTATCTTTTGTGTTCAACGGAATTCTTTATTATGTAAGGTGACTGACGGGCAATTAAATACGTTTATTATTTACAACAATAAATTCTATTGCTCTTGCCCAAAACACTTTTAACTACTCAATTGTATATTATTGTTGCATAATCAAAGATTACTTAACTTTCGAATATCCAGCTAGAACCTAAACGATTATAAGACGTATGCTCTACGAGATCCACCATACTGTGACAAAACTTCATTGGAAAATATGACAGTGTTCTCCATTAACCGATATTTTGATATTTTAATTGCAAAGGGAAAGTATTAGTGCTTATAATTTGAGTGAACATTTTTCAGATTTCAACTTAATATTTCATCTTTTTGCAAAGCAGACCTTTGAGTGAATTTGTTTTATCCGTGATAATTTTTTGTTTAGAAAATTGACTTCGTAGATGCCAGGTCTCGGGATTTTAAATAAAATCACTTTTAACATTATTTGGATAATGTTTCATATATACTAAGGCTATTAAAATAATTTCTGCCTTATTTCCCACATCGACATTCCTCTGTTTTATTACAATGTTGTTCGAGGTTGTCATTTTTGCATAATCCATAATTTGTTCTTCACACCTAGTCATCACAAATAAATTGCAATTTATTTGTTAATAGCCGATAAAAAGTTACTCGCTCTCTTACTCTTTACTTTGAAGTCATATCAGTATTTTTTGCGGTATCCATCGAGAGTGCCTATTCTTCAGATCTCAAATTTGTTGTCTTACAAAGAAAATAGTGAAGGCTTTTCACCCCTTTCTCACAGACTAGATTTGTTCAGGCCCATATTTTTATCATAATAGACAATAGTGTGCATTTTAACATGATTACTGAGGCTTGAAAAACGCTGTATATTAGTTAGTCATGCATCGACGCACAAAACTACATCAGTGAATCCAATGAGTTCATTTGATGTTGTGTAAGTCTAGGTCAAAAAATTCTGGTGAAGTTAGGTTAGTTATATGCTTGTTATACTTGAATGCTTGAAGAATGCTCCACAGTATTACCTTGATGCAACAGCGTCCAAAAATTGCCTTTTTTCAAATTTATTAACCTAAGCATACTTTAAATGTTTTTCACAGTGACCTGGGCACAAAAGACTCTTGGACTTCCTAGATAATCTTTCTGTATAAAAATGTCAAATCATGGTTAAAAATCAGTTAAATAAATTCTTTTGGTCGAACTTTAAGTCTGTTTGAGCTAAACCTGCTCTTAAAAATTACTCAAGGGCCATTGATTTGACTTTTTTCTAGCTCGGAACTGTACTGGCAATCCCAGTTTCATCTCCGATGGTGATTTTGACCAAAAATTACACTCGCCTACATAGATTTCCTTTAACAATGCAAGGGAGGTTTCACCTCAAAGATTTTTTGATCAGGCAGAAGCAACGCCTTGAGACATACACAATAACCATAAAAGATTCTAGAATTGAATTTGCTTACCGAAAGGAACCATTCCCGATTTAGCCCAGAACCAGGCAAAAGGCAGCGGATCTTGAAAAGTTTTAAATTGGCATACTATGCTAGAGTTTGATCGTTTTAATGAAACGTGCATCTATTTTTGAACTTATGAAGAAAATGAGACAAAAGACCTTTTGCTCTGGTAATGATTGAATCTTCGAAGCAAAATGTGAAATTTGCGCAAAAACTTTTTCAAAATCAATCGAATAATCGCTAAGTGCTGGGAGTTGATCAAACGTTTGTTATATTTTTCGCTCAGCATAGTAAATACATGAACAGAGAGAGCATTGTTATGCGCAAAAATGCCAGTAGGGCCCATGTTTCATTTTTATTAGGTCATTCAGTGTGCACTGAAATAGTGCGTTTTATTGGTAAATTGTGTTGCATTTTTTGTTTCGGTTTCCGTTTGGTCAGCATGTTGAAAATAATTCAGAAGGGATACAAACGTTCATTAATTAAAATGCTTATTGGATAGTTGCAAATTTATCAAACGAAACTTTTTAAATCATTACATTAAAAATATGCATGTTCTTGAGCAGTCAATCCGCATTTTCTGAATAATAAACAAAAAACTTCGTTTTGGCTTGTATTGACATTTCTGAAGTAGATTTGGTCAGGCTGACGTTTTGGAGGCAACTTACTTAACACAACCATTCCAAATTAATCCCGACAGTCTGCCTGCAACATTAAAAGATGCAGTTGGTGTAAAGAGGAAATTGACTAAAGAGGCGCCTTGGTATGCTGGAGAGTTAGCTCACCTTTTTATTTTAGAGATATACACAGCAAAATCAGTTATTTAGAAAGTTATCTTAAATGCAAACCTGTAGTCCTTCTTTCATCATCTCAATCGACAATATATTCCCTCATAATAATTAGGTTAACTTTTCTCATAAGTGGAGGAAGGCAACAGTTTGTTCTTTTAGCAGTTAAAATTTAAGAATGCGAAAGTCTAAGAATGCTACCCTTGCATGCCGTCGCTCTATTGTAAAGTCTAGGTAACAGTTTGCTGATTTGAACCAAGCTGAACTGATATAATCTTAATTAACGAAATGAGTAAACAAAATATCTTGTCAGATAACTTATTTATTGAATCTGAATGCTTCTTGAGCTTTTTTATCTTGATTAATCTAGTCAGAAAAACTAACTGAGTTATGAAGCAGACGAGATCGTTAGATCTTCAAGAGGAATATTTTATTTAATTCAACTTTTAAAACATTTTTAGATTTCAATTGATATGGATGAAATAAAACAATAGTGCACAACAAAATGCGATTGTGCAGATAGGAGAAAAAGCTGCTCTGGGACCAAACATCACGTAGCTGGGAACATAATTTAAATCACCCAATAACGAAACTTTTTAAATCTAAATAGTTAGTTTAGGCAAAATCTTAACTCCGTATATATGTAGGTAGAGGTGTTTTAGTATTTTTTTGGTGGTAGTTTAAAAAATTAGTTATCCTTTGTCATGGATATAGACAACAACAACTTAATGACAATTTAATGAAAATACCCCTTAATTTCTATTCAAACATTGCGTGACATTTTGTTTTATAATACAACAAACACTTAAATGTGAATTTATTTTTGGTATTAGTGGAATTTTCTTACCGAGCTGATTTGTTATTAGTTGATTGCATTCATACCTAATAGAATAAATTACATAAGACCAGTCAGATTGAAAACATGTATTTGCAAAACTGTTTGCAGTTTTATTTTCAAAGCATTTTAATTGCTACTGACAGATGTAAACAAATCGTAATTTATTTGCAAATGGCTTTAAGGCTTGGAAAGATATATCGTTGTCAGCTTCAATTTGAAATTTCTGAGCATGATGACTTAAAGTAATATCACTTGAGTTTACATGGATAAAACTTAAAAAGAAAAATGATCTGGGTTTTACATCCTGGAATAAATTAGTGCATAAGGAGAATGCAAAATATAGACTTTGTTTTATTCCCTTAAGATAAATAAAGTTTCTCATTGATCTTTAGTAGCAAAGCAAAGGAAACTTTGTCTTAAAACAATATCTATAATTACTCAAACCCAATACTGAGTGTTATATTCGTAATTTTATTTTATTCTAAAGACATGACCAATTGCAAAGCTGTTGTGCAATGACTTCTTTTCAAAATCAGAAGGTTTATTCAATTGACTAAAATCAAAAAGTTTAATGTCATTTTACAAAAAATCACTTAAACGTTAGAAGCTAGAAATTTTTTCAGCTGTTACGTTTAAAACTCAAATCACGTCCATCCAACTAAAATTTAAATTATTCGGTCATGGTTCGTAAGAAGCATCTATTTCTTATCAGTTTTAATATTCGTTAAAAGTCATTTATTTAAAAGTAGTTTAGATATCTATTTTTCTGTAAAGCTTTAAGAAACTTAAATTTCATAAAACAGGCAGGTAAGAAACATTAATTCAAACTCTCAAATCTACGTTGAAATAACTTTCCTTTTAATAATCATTTACAGTGGAACTGATTTGAAAAATTAATTAAAGTAATTAAAACGATTCTTTATAAGCAAAATTCTTTAAAATAGTTTAAAAACACATCTTTGAAGTTAATCAATTTTTCATTATATTTCCATTTCACATAACCCCATTATCGTAAATATTTGCACTAACATGGAAACTGATAGCAGTTAAGGCATTTCAATCAAAGTATATAACATTTATTTCGGTTAAACAAATAAAGCAACACATATCCATCAATTTCATGTGCCTCGGTCATTGTGTGCATACAGAGATTTCAGAAATTTTATTATCAAATAGATGGTAATAATTCCTTTCCATTATAAAACCCTAATTATTTTATTTTTGTCAGCCGGCTGAAAAACCGTAAACGAAAAACGAGTTCAGTTTCAAATTAATTCCAGGTTTGTTTCTTTTAATTTGGGTATTGTTTGCTGTTATGAAATGATAATATTAAGATAGAAAATAGCACATAATTTAGATCTCTTCACTACTGGAATATAAAAGTAAAGCTACCTTGCGGTTCTCTATTTTACATCTTTAAATGTCTGTTGAAATGAATAATCTGCAAGAACAATGGTTATATAAAGTAGGAGCAAACTCTATGATAGAAACAAACAGACTTGTCTTGGCTACTGCTTCTGGATGAACGTAACAAATATTAATTATATCTCTTAGTTTCTTGAAGATTAATATGCCAGTGCATCTTACTTTCCCTGGTTTTACGATATATTAATAGACCATCGAGTGTCTTGACAAGGGTGAACATACCTGAAGTATTGTAAGACTGCAAGATTGGCTCCGTAAATGCTCCCATGATAAGAAAAATTAAAGACGCCCATAGCCTCTGCCTTTTAAAGAAAAGTGTGACCAAAACTTGACGATGATGTTAAGCTGCTACTCGGCAATCAACTAAATCCCGAAATAGAGGAATCTCAATGTCAATTAAGGCTCTAAGCACAAACTAAAACGTTAATAAAAGGAGAAATATTTGAAAAACGTGTATGTAGATTGTCTTGGTCAAAGAAGGCAGTGATTTTGCTGAGTTAATGTTGTCAATACTCATATTGCATTTGTTGTGCAACGGTGCCGAATAAAACTACACCCAAATTGAAATATTGTCTAAATTGCACTACTTATCAACATTTTTGAGTCATATTCCAGCTGTATTAAATAGCAACACAGTATTTAAACTACACTAACTTATTTAATATAATTTAACTTACATTCCTTAGGGTAATTGCATAATACTGCAAATTAATTTTTGTATCGAACTCCCTATGGCAATATTTAACACGGCTGTTCTGCTTATTATACGATTAATATTGAGTTTTAAGTATCATTAGTCATTCCAACTACTAACTTATTGAGGCTAAGATGAAAAATTACTTTGAACCTTCAGTATTTTTAATTCTGTCGATAAAGGAAAAATGCATGTTAAATCACAAGTCTTCTTTCAATTGCGTCCTACTCTGCTTTAAAAAATTTCAATACCTGATAAAATTCGTTTGTTTCTATGAATGACATATGAAGATTGTAGAATAATTTATTTACTTTATCATACATTAGAAAGAGTTTATGATTGATTCCTAACAAAGTCTATTCAAAATCGCTCCTCTATTTTTAATAGCGGTGAATTTTATATCCATTCTTTACCGAGAAAAATGCCTTTTCCGTCAAGCGCGCTGCTCCAGCTATTCTTGGAAAGGTGGACATTATATTTCCCGTTTTCCTTCTCTCAAATCTCTCTGTGCAGTTTAGTTAAAAACGCAGTTTAAATGACAAGAAAAGCTAAAGCTTAAGAAAATGTGGCTCAAAAAATAACGGCATTCTCATTTTTACTGTTTTCTGCTCTGATATCGTGCGATAACTTTTAATTCACAAAAATTTTTAACGGTCAGACTGCAACCAAATTTCAATCAATAGGCTTTAATAAGTAAACTATCTCGAAATCTAACAATATCCTAAAGACTTTCTATTGAATCAACATTAACGTAAAATCTGAAACTGAATTATCTCTTTCTATAGAGTTCCTTGTTTTTGCAATTTAGGCTATCTTGATCCGTCTCAACAGAACTTACCTTGGGAGTGAATTGCAGCTTAAATAATTTACTTTTTCGCCTTTTTTACCCGAAAGGAATCGTTTTGTAACATTTTTTCCATTTATTTTGTCCCTAAACCCACTAAAAATGTATTTATTAACGGATATCCAGTCCAAAAAGATTATGTTCACCCAGTGTGCAACTCTTGGTTAGTCATCGATAATTAGAATGTGTAAAATATTTTTTTCTAATTTATTTCCTACTAATAGTATGTTTTAATCTTGATGAAGCTTAACGCTATTGACTACCATTCCTCAAAGTTTCTTTTTCATAAATTAAAATACGATCTATTTGAATAAATGTTTGCTTAGGACAAAATTCATTTTTGAATAACCCTGGTTAGTCTTATCATAAACCTACCATATCACCAAAATTTGAATCCCAAGGTGCTAGGCTAAGCAACCGAGGGTGAGGGCACTATTGTTGAATTTATAGCTTTTTAAAAAGTGAGTTCGCAAACTCTATTAACATATATTGCCGAGGCGCTAAAACCTGTATTTATATATGGGTACGATAAAACTGTTTGTATTCCATGCACATAATGGATCTGATAAATCATTTTGTCTTATATTTTCTTAAAATTCTTTCATTTGTTGCTTCCAAATGCAAAATATCAAATCTACACTTGATCCAGATTATGAAATCAAATAGCAAGTTAAGCTATGCATAATGCCAAATTTCAAGGCCTTTGTTTATTTACTTTATAGGGTTTGCTGTGTCAAAAATATATAAATTTACAGCTATTTTGTGAATTTGCATTGCTTGTGTGCAAAATTTAAAGAAAATTTCCGATGTTTTCTCCACAGTCATCATCTGTTTATCGTAGACATAGACCTTCAAACGAAACCTTTCATAGACCCTTTGTCGAAAGTATAAATATGTCAACAAATGAAATAATAGCATCTAACACAAAAAATCCACTTGTAGATTAGTTAATTTATGCACGAAGTAGTTTCACCTGTATTCATTGCTTACTATATTTAACCAACCTTACAGCGGTTTTTAAGCAAAAAAATAGTAAATGACTATTCAAGTTTACTCGGTCTGAGGCTCAGAGAAAATATTCAAATAAACGTACCAGTTGCACAAGTTTGATTTTTTATATATAAAGTTCCTTTAAATCATAATAAAAACGACACTGATGCATAATTTATCACTATTTTTAGATCCAAAACCCTTCTTATTTTTTATGTATGAAACAGTTATAAATTACCATTTTGTTTATTGCGAATTGCAGGCATTAATAAAATCTGGCGCTTTCAGAGCTACACTCTTTTCAGAATATACAAAAGTTCCCAAATTGATAAAAAACGGGATAAGTTTTTCATGCACTACTCCGGAAGTAATTTTTATTCAACGCAAAACTGGAAAACTGTCCACTGCGTTTTCAGTTCGCAGTTCCTACGAATTTCACCGCCACGTATTAATTCGTCATGAAAAAGCGACGCCTGCATAATGACTGCAACATAAAAACGATTGCTTAAATAACATGACTACTTTAGGTGTTTTGGGTTTGCATCTACAAAATTAGTCTTTGGAAATAAAATCTTTTTAAATTATATTTTAGCTGTAAGCTAATACGTTATCTAAAAGCTCAAACTTATCCAGAACTTAAGTCCTAACATGACAGCCGATAGTATTTAAGGTATTTCATTCAAAGTACATAACATGCATTTCAGTCACCGTATCTAATGATTTCAGCGCCACAAACTGTTTGAAGGCGGCAGAAATGGTCCTGTTCACTTCATGAGCTGCTGCCGCTTGTTGCTCACCCCTCTTAACTTAGGGGTATGAGATTATTTTGAGATAACGTTGGACTTTTTGGAGATACCCATTAAATTCAAAACTAAGAAATCAGAGATAATTCCAGCTCTATAATCATTTTAGCCCCTTTAATATTTTCTAGTTAAAATATACAAGGAAGCATAAAATAATCTTAGTTTGTGTTCTTAAAATCAAAACATTTAAAAAGTACTATTCTATAACTCAAAAAGCCTGATAAAGAAATAGTAGAAAATGATTTGTTGAATATTTGATTCACAGAAATGTTACTTGCAGCCCTTTACATACTAAGAGATCAAGATGGCTAAGAAAGTAGCATTGGTAACCAACGTTTGTGAGTTGACAAAGCTGTGCCTTGGTGGTAGAAGAACCTGGAAAAGAGAAGCGTGCGCAAAGAGCAGGTATCTCTTGGCAGCGATGACTCGAGAGCAGAAGCTTGCAGTTCTGTGACCTAAAAACTGGAAATACCGCTTCAACTTGCTAGACATTGGGTCCATGTCATGCTAGTTTGAGGTATGAACTACCTGCAATAGTTTGCTTTACCAAGAGAAAGCAGACCCAGCTGATGCCAAAGATACTTACAATATATTCACTGAAGCTAAAATATATAATGATTGAAAGATAATACAAAAAACTATTTATATTCTAGCATCTTAGAAGTTTTGCTAGACGAAATATTTCTTTTGTGATTTTTCAGACTGCTGACAGAATGAGCATATTTGTCCTACAAAACCTTTGAAAACTTGTTATGAAATTCGAATTATCTATGAGGAAAAATCATTACAACTTTCAAAAGTCTCACACTCCGGGTAGAAAATAGTTAAATTTCCCTGGCTTGTCAAAGGCAGCGTGCACAACATTCAACCATGAAGTTGCATTTCCACTCCGCTTTAAGCAGGAAGTAGAAACAGACAATTTTACTGAAAGACCTAAATCAAGCATAGAAAATCATCAACAAATGGTGGTTGAGAGCTTATCATTAAGTAGATAGGCATTTTAGAAAGTCGGGCAATTAACATTCATTGTTTATGAGCGTCTTCTAACCACCTAAATAAAACGCCTCCATACTGTTAGGTCAAATCCGGAAATCAGACAAAAATCATGGTAGCTAGTTTTTACAAATGTAGACTTTAAATCACGCACATACGAAGCTAAATGGGCTTTGCTTGTAAAATGATAGCCTCTCTTTACCTCGTCTTGTTTACAAATTTGCATTTTCATTTAGTTCAAACTGATTTTTATAGTTGACATTTATTTTAATATGCTCAAATTAGGATTTTAGGAGTTTTGTATTAATTTAAAATGAAGCTAAAAGCTTACAAAGTGCTTTTAAAATAATTTTCATTTCCTGGCAAGCAAGCATATACAGCAAGCAAGTTTTCAAAACCTATGCAATTCACACGAAGAGACCTTAAAATTTGTTTATAACAAATACTCACTGGACACAAATATAAAATATTTTTCTACATCACGTCAAACTTCTGTGCTTTATAATTTAATAACAAAATTCAAATTCATTAAAAATCTGATTTTCTCAAAATTGATCAGCGAAATTCTCATAATAAAATGAGAACTGATTGAAAATATTACAGCTAAGCAAAAGGTCCCCAAAATTCTTTTTACAAACTACCCTAGTTATATCAACAGCAGAAAAATAGCAAAAATATATGTACAACTTACCACTTGTTTACCCATAACGACAACCATAAATCATCCAAATTTGTCCAGCTAACTCAAAGCTTGATAATCTGAGGAGGGCCAAACCTATTCCGTAATCCCAAATCTTTTTTCTCATATTGCAGTCATGTAAGTCAATGCAAAAATTGCACTAATTTAAGTGCCAAACTAGAAATACAATAAAGAAAAAGTGATCTCGATTTCATGGAATATTTCCTCTCTTGAGAAAATAAAGGTATACAAAAAAGGAATAAATAAACGAACCAATGAATGCGTTAACGGTAGTGTGACAGCCGGGATTAACTGATCTAACTAATTCCTCCTGATTACAATTCATTCCAAATTTCAGAAAATTTGTTCACATAGTGCTCTCAGGGTCCTGGGTATTTTCCTGCACTTTGTGGTGGTGTTTTTTACAGTTGTATAGACTTTTTCCAATTTGATAATCATTTGTCTTCTTTTCCTAAAAGGCTGAAGAAAAAGTTGATACAACTTCCAGCAACTATTGATGGAAGTTCCATGTCCAGGTGCTGCACCTTCCACATTATTTTTACTTCGAAACCTTCAAGTTCGTTGCCTAATTGTCGGAGGACTAAAGTAGGCACATTGAAGTCCTAGAGTTGCACAAAGCAAATCCGATTTTTATTAGTATTTTTCTTATGATGGAGGAAGTATTTTTGATCAAACTGTTGTGTGAATACTCTGGTTTTCATTAGGCATGCATCACCTATTTCGTTTTACAATGCTACGATTTTTTAATCTGTAGCTTCAAAACTTTGACATTTTTGTGTTGCATCATTGAGACTTCTTCCCAACTCTTAGCAAACCAACCGTAAATATTCCTTAAGCATAAAAATTTGCTCGATTTCTTTTGTAGCTGTGCATCGGATATTCAGTCAGTACACAAATATTAGATAATTATGATAAGGTAACTAACTAAATAATACACTTTTATTTTAAAAGTATCGAATCAATGACTTTCACTTCTTTAGTGGTCCTTATGCGTTGTATGACTTTGAGAATTCTGAAGTCAACTAAATGATTAATTGTGAAATATTAAACTGTTCAACACGTGTGGGAGACGTCTTTAATAAAGTGAATCTCTTGTATTTACTTCGGTTCAATACCTATGGAGATTCATGGATGTCTCTTTTGTTCAATTTCTTGGTTTGCGTCTGCTTCAGTCAAAGATTTTCATAGCCATATATACGATTTTCCTCGTATCCACGATCTGTTGGAGACACTCAGTTTTCTGTGGCTTAATACTGATCGTGTTGAATTACTTGACATTGTAAAAATGTCTATATCATTTTCAAACTGCATTCAAAATATGAACTAGTTTTAAGGACATATTTAACCCTCATAAAAGTCTGCTTTATGAGGTGTAATTCTGCCAACAACAAATGCAACAAAGAAACAAACTTCACTGAGCTAATTCTTTAAAAAATATCTACCAACTGGAAATCTTTTTCTGTGCTCCAACAACTGCAGCATTTTTGGCTCCTCAACTTCCACAAAACGTTATATGTAATCCGCTTTCGTTGGAGGCGTTTTGAAGTGAGCTGACAGAGTTTATTCAGACACACAACTTATGTCGCTTCCAAAATTTTCCGGTAGATCATGCTGCTACACATTGAAAAAGTAAATTCTAGTTCTTACATATCTCGCACTAAACCTATTTTGTAACATATGAGGGGTTCTCACTTTAATAACGAATTTTTAATTTTCGTGATAGCATCAAGTTGTGATGTGAACATCTTCAGGAATAAGGCAAATAATCCATTTAGCGAAACGATTTTCCGGAATTTGAATTCTGGTTTAAACATTAATATCATTCTAGGCATAAAGTATCACCAATATCTGAATTTTATTTTGTCCGCATGAATTGAAAGTGTCGGAAAATTTTCAGCGTTACAAGTGTCAGACGAGACTCCTTTGACGTATTTTCAAAGCTTAAGATTGTAGATATTTCTTTTTAGTCGCTACTTCAATTCAGTAGTTCTGTTTTTGATCATACACTATGATCTAAAAAGATTTTTATAAACTTAGAAGCGTTATTATTATTTATTATACATTTATTATTTGTAATAATGACTTCGAGTTGTGAATGGTAAACGACAGTTTTCAAACTCTCAGCTAGCTTCTTTATCTCTAAGACCATCCACGCTTCAGTTACAGAGTTTAACTGCAGCCGATAGACAAGAGAGGGTTAGGTGCTGTCTCTGCACCTTTCCTTATATATTTTTAATTTTCTCCAATTTTTCTGTTTTTATGGCACTGCTTATTAAAACTTTGGTGCGTAAGAGGGCAATCAACCTTCACAAATTTCCGCGGGCATCAAATGCATCGTGGTGCTCCATTTCCTAATTCTTTTGGGGAAATTTCTTTCAGAACACAATTATCTTTCTAAATGACAATAATTTCTAGCATGAAGCAAAACTTGAAATAAATTAACGGAAACTAATAGAAAAAAACTTCGTATTAGTTAATTATTTGTTTCAACAGTAAACGTGGTTAGACCTCGAATTTAAGCAGGTTTGAGTGTGGTATAAAAGTGCTATTTAGATGGGTCACCTCTTTAAATTGAATGCAGGTCAAAAGTTCATTCAGTCCGTTATATGATTTTATTTAATAAAATATGTATATCGAAATCGTCGAATTTTTCTACACTGAAAAATTTCTGCCCTGCAGAAAATTTAGAGTTTATCAATGTAATTTTCACCTTCACAGGGCATTATTTTGTGCTTATGCGTCTATTTGGAGCCTGTTTGAAGTCTTACACATAAAATTCTCAGCAGATGATTCAGCAGCAAATGTTTCACATTAAGTTCAAGGACTGGGATAATTTCGTAGATTTTCACAAAATATCAATATTCTAGAAGTCAGTAATGTGTGAAACTTTTACAAACTTTAATGACTGAACACATTCTGCAATATTGAGAGTAGCGGTTCACCAAAATGCATACAAATTTGTCAATTGAAACTCGGTTTAATTATTCAACCGTTTTAGGGAGATTATACTCAAGATGAATCAAGATGAATATCCTTCGTTAATAAGATAATTTTATTAGGAATGTGTTAATGGTAGTGAGATCACTTTAAAAACATTTGTTCGTAAATAAAATTACCTTTCTTGCCACGAATGTTTGTATCGTTTGCTTTATAGTATTTGCATAAATTGAAACACTCGTTTACAATATTTTAATAGTCCAATGAATCATTTTGCAATTCGCTTTCGTACTGTTTATATGAGCAGCATGTCAGTTTAGTTTTAGTGGTTGAACGCGTGAATTTTAACAGCAAATCTATTTAGGCATCATTAATAGAATACAGTGGTCATATTTTTGATATTTTAAAATGACTGAATGTTAAAAGTTTATGTGAACATCAGAATACTTCGCAAAATCTGAGATGCTTTTAAAAGATAAAAAAGTTTTTCAAACAGCTAAAAGCGCACAACTACTGGTAGAGTTAAAGAGTAGTGCGCCTTACTGCGGTCCATAACATGAGTCTTTCCTCTAGTAAATGTTACTACGCATGCAAGTAATTGTCTTCAAACGGCCCGTTGATTTCCATGCTATTCATAGCAAGAACAAAATAAATTTTATCAAAATCGTCAAATGTGTTTAGTCAATATTGATTTATAATGATGCAGTTGTGGAAGTTATTTTCCCAGGATATGCAAAGACCAAATTATGAAATACGCTTATCCTGTAGGTACTCTCACCAAATGATAAATTTATTTAATTAAGAAAATTTTCCAATCACTGAAAGGGTATTCAAAAAACAGAATCTCTGAAGATATCTTGCCATTTAGTCATTTCTTAGTGGAAAAACCAAGGCACTTTTGGTTCACTTCATTGATTACCGTTGTATTAAGGAAGTAAAAATAACCAGACACTTGCCTTTTTCCAGGAGTATCGTTGCTTTACTGTGTTAAAGCGGGCTATGTGTTGATCGGCAAGGTAGATTTAACAGCATCTATATGAAAGTTACAATTCTAAGGGACAGCAGAAATATATTTACTTACATTGATTTATGTGGACAGGAAGAATGGAAATGTACAGGCGATAAAAAGAGTAGCAGTTTGTTATCTCTTGCTAGTACTGCTTTGTTAGTCATACCGAAAGTAGACAGTCGACATGCATAAAGCAAAAACAAACAAGATGCCAATACTGTTATCAGTTGGATCAGCATAATGAGGTAGGTTGATAACTGAGGAAAAGTTCAACTAAAATAAGGCTTCATATCCAAATTCATTTTATGCTTCTTAATAATATCAACGCTGAATTTTAGCTACAGCTTCTCTGCATTTGATTGCTATGGTTAATTGATGCAGGCATTCCTAAAGCAGCGCCAAAAACATGTCCACCGCAGCCTCCAGTAAGACGGGATGTATGGCAAGTCTCACTTTCACAACACTCGTACCTGAATCCGAACTCTACTATCGAAGTATATTTTTCTCGAAGATTTCGATTATTGCAACTTGTAATTACTTGACTTAAATTTAAAGTTGTTCCCTTGGCAATTTATTTAACGGCAACTTCTGATCCTGCTTCAATTTAAGATAGCTGCCTCTGATGGTTGGCTTTCCTAATTTGGTACCTATGTAGAACCAACGGCTCTTAGCATTATTTTAAATTATATATTTGTGCTTCACAATAGACACTCCTTTTACAAATGATAGGCTTGTTAAGCTCACGAAATGCGAAATCTGGCTCTAGTTCAGGCCCTTAGGCTATTTATTCAATTCAACTGAATTAAAAGAGCCCAATTTTAGGATGTTGAAACCCATTCAATTCATCGGCTTCCATAAATGCTCAAAATTGCTCAAAATCGATAGTATTTATAAAGACTCAAAGAAATATCAATAAAAGGAAGTCAGGGCAACCATTGCAATGCTCATTTTATGGTTTGAATGTATCGAATAAATTAAGCAGTCATCAATTGAAAAGAACCTATTTATGGATACAGAAGCAATGCATCAAGAGTTCATGATCAAGAGCCTGCACAGGTATGCTCTCTTGTTTAAAACTTTGAGCAATCAGTCACGCAGACCAGGAATATCAAAGAGCTATTACTATTTTATATGTTTGGAAATATGCTCTTATGAATGCCATTTTATGCATCATTACCATCATCCATGCTACAATATATCCTTCTGTTTGTCATAGCATATTTAAAGTCAACATATTCGCCTCAAGTTTAGGAAAATCGTAACTCTATTTCTACTTATCTGTAAAAAGGTTGTATCACTGAGAATTGCTTGGAAAATTCTCTATGAACACGTTTAACGGTAGCCATTGTCCCATTCAAATCTAACTCTCGATATCCAGAACTCTTTGATGATGGTAAAACGATGAAGAAGTCTTTGCCATCCTAAACCATTTATAACTCCCTACTAGAGCAAATGGTTTATTTCGAATATGTAAGCTAGTACTACCACTTTGGGAAACAAAATATCCCTAGCAGTTATATTTACTCCAGAAATGCTTAATATATTTATTTCACTTGAATATCGATTTACTTTACTGTTTAGATTTTACTTTGGCCTATGTTCAACAACTCATTTCCAGAACAGGTTTAGAGTTTAAGTTTTGATAAAACACAGTACAAGTACTATAAGATTAGCTATTAAATATTTAGAGCTCTTGTTGCAATTTCACCTGTCTTGATGACCTTCAAAACATACATTTTTCCGATTAATGCATTCGATTCTTTAATCCAAATGGAAAATTTCAATTTAACATTTAATACGATCTTTCATTCGTGAAATAAAGATTGAGATAATACATTTTGTTAGTTGTGAAAGGTAAAGGGAGAGGCATTTGTAAACGTTACCCCATGACACTATTTCCTTTAGCATGAAACTAAATATCAGTTTTCGAAAATTTAACTTAAAGGAAAATGAAGCTGATTGCCTGAAACTAATGAGGCATTTTGATAAAAATTTAACCTGAGTGACAACTAAGATGTTTTTAATCTATGAAAACAAAGAAACGTATGAGAGCAGTCACCAAGTACATGCTTTTCTCAAACTTTGGAATGATGACGACTGTATCGTTTTTGGTTCTTCCAACCATGCACAAGACTGTCAAAATGTTAACATTTTCATGATTTATTATTAAAACGCTAAGGGTTCATCTCATGCCAATAAACATCCCTCTATTGTGAATTTTTGCACAAAAATTTCGTCTTTAGGTGTGTGAAATATTTTGGAAAGGAAAAGGGAGCTTATTTGTTATACTAATTTCGAAGACATGTGCTTTTGTGGTGGCCTGGCTGAGCCCCCATTCTCATCATCTACTCTGCGCCACTTGAGCTGTGCAGACGCGACAAACTAGAGTCCAGACAGCATCCTAATCACGCAGCCCGGTCTATCGAGTTAATCAACTCCCGTCGCCCTCATGTTCCTGTGCTAAATAAAAGCGCTGAGTGCTTTCCTCACCCACTACATAGACGGTCATGCTTCTGCTCTTATCCCACTGATAGTGGAACTTCATGCGAGCTAGTAAATCCATAGTGGAGAGAATCTAGGTGTAGCCTCTCCGCTACTATCATAAGAACCATAACTTATGGTTCTAAATCGAATGTTTTGCTAGTAAATATTATGTAACAATTAGAACGATAGCATTTATATAAATTAACTAGAAATCGAAAATTGGATGACTTAAATTTGCTGTTTTTTTCTTGATGGCGAATCCCATTCTTGACGAAATGCAATATGCGTGATCAGTGTCATATAAACCTATTACACGATACACTTCCAGTATTAAATACAAGGGATGCTATAATAAAGTACTGAATTTACCTTTAAACCGTTTAACAAACGCAGGTTTGATTAAAAATTACTGAAGAGTGTAGGGGCTAATATGCATTAAAATATGGGTGGGCGCAGATGCGTCATGCCAAACATCAGAGAGGAAGGGAAATAAAGTCTTCTCGAACTAATTTGCCCAAATGTGATATAAAATATCCTGAGACTCTGCCCACAACGACTATAGCCAGATTGCAAATTTAGCAGACTTAGACAGTGTTGGGCATGTCTAAACAGTTATTTGTTCCGGAAGATTTTTAAATATTTCTTGAGTAAACAGCAAAATATTTGGAGTTCTATTTTCAAATAGAATTTTCTCATGTAACCGTATTTTTCACGGTTGCTATCCCATTAAAATATTAAAAGAGATTAGTTCTATCTATATTAAGAGTAGATAAAATTTTTTATTTTTGGTGAGTTTGATTTCAAGCCGGTACTACGCTCATTTCCGCACTTACGTCAATAAAAACAATTCGATCACACTATAATAAAGCTAAAACAATTAGGAAATTCTTTGAAGAATTACTGGGTGGTTATTTCATTTATTATTAATATTATTATTATTATCATTTATGGAATTCAAAAATTCTGTTTTTTCTATAATTTTATTTAAGTACCTTATATCAGTTCTGGGATATTTCATAAATAAGTTTGGACTTCAAAATGTTTGATGTTCCAGAATCTCAAATAGAGAAATTTGTTTGGTTTAGCATTTATAAATTTTGTTATCTCATTCATTTTTAAGTAAAAACCGACACTCTCTTTAAGTAGGTTGTCATCCTTGTTAAAGTTTCGATCTTATGCATCAATGCAGCCGTCAGTGTGATGTCACAGTGAAAAAATTAAGCCGATTTCTAACTGCTCAAAATCAGAATCATGGATTGATGTTGCTGCTGAAATTATATATTCCCCTACAGCAATAATTCCATTGGTTTTGTGCTAACGCGTACAATGACCATCAGACAGTAACATTTTATTGCCATTATAAAATTGAGGTTATTATGTAGTTTATGAACCTTTTCATTTACGTGTGCAATACTAGTTATGTGTCTAAAAAATATGAACTTAAAAATAAGGCAGATACGAATCAATGACTAGGTAATTTGTCATTTTGATAAAACTGCTATTGAGAAGAATATTATTCTCATCTTAAAGTAGTAGCAACAGAGAGAAGCATTCTTGTGGAGCCTAAAATTTGAGGCAAAATTCTAACATATTTTTATGAGAAAAATATTCATAGGAACTTAAATGGATAGCATTACATAATACATTAGCAGGAGCTGGAGAAATAAGACCTTTGATGCCGCTTTATGGTGAACAGTGAAGGCTGCAGAAGCCATCTCCTTAGTTACAGAATTGTAGTGAATAACAGAACACATAAAATGATAGCTTCATTGATTCTCTAATGAAAAAAAGGAATAAATTTCGTTTGGATCGCCTAACTATACTCATTTTCACCGTTTATTCGTACATTCATTAAAGATTAATTTTCGAAACCGTCAGCAGTTTTTATTCTTTAGTAATCAGCTTTTCTTGCAATGGTACTCAGTCAAGATCAGGTTAGTGACTTGGATTCAAGCTCAACTTGGCCATAATTATTCGATGTTTATTTCGATCCAGAGATGGTTGGACAAATTGTTATTTCTCCTATGTACTATTTTGAATCGTTAGATCGAGTGGTGAGACTGTGGAGGAAAACTATTTCAAATCTTAGAGCTCCGTCAGAAGAGATGTCGGCACGCTCCTATTTAACCACCACTAGGACTCCAAAATGGGAACAAAAATGCATACCAGTGAGAATTCTCAGCCAGAACTAATTCCCAATTACTTTAAATTATTTTACACTGTATTGAGTAAAATTAAATTTTAAGAGTGTTTTCAGAAAACGAATTCGATTCGTAAAATTTCATTAAAACTGGAATATGCTTAATCGGATGATGCAAAATCTCAATAAAGGCCAATGTTCAATGCTTTTTAGGAGTTAAAGATACACAGATTCTTAGTATGTAACTTAATTTCTGCTAAATAATACCCAAAGAAGCTTTGAGTACTTTTAAATTAAGAGTCTGTTGTGCCGATTGCCATATGAAAAATGTTTACATTTTTTCTTTTACCATAGAGTTGACTCTGAGAGCTATTTTATCAAAAAATATTGATTGTACAGTCCCTATGAGGTTATCACCTTAATTCGTCAATCATGAAAGCTAGGAAATATTTGTTTTTTCATGATTTAAGACAGAATATTTCGGCAATTGACATTCAAACTAATTGGAAACTCATATTAAACAAAAACTCATCGAAAATGAAAGGTTTACTTGTTTTATATTTATGCCTGAATCAAATTTATGGTAGAAGCAATCGAATGAAAGGTCTTGCGTAAGTATTTGCCTGACCGTCAAACAGACAGAAGAGAGTGCTAATTTAAGACAAGGGACTTTAAGATTATACTTAAGATTATATCTATTTGCTTATGGGTAATAGTTATAGTTTAAGGATGATAACCTTAACAGTTTTGGGACAAGGAATGTATATTCGAATGAAATTGTTAATATAAGTAAATAATCAACTTCCCATGGTTACCACGTAAAGTACTAATCAATATTAGAACTATTGTTGATTTAGTCAGAATTTCAGCTTTAATTTATTAAAAGAAAAAAATAAGTGTCTTAGACTATTGATTTCTTTATCGGAAGTTGCTATTGCACTGAATTCACATGGAATTCACTACAAGCGCAAATTCCCTGGTTACAAAAGGGTGTTCATAAATGGATACGTTCCGTACTTTTATAAATATTGAAGTCTTCGTTGAGAAGTGAACCAAACGCTCTGCACCCTTTCCAAGTCTTTATTGCAATATTCTTATTCAGATTTTTTTCCGCAATGAGAAACGTCTTTTCGGTCGAACGTCTCAGCTATTCTAGGAAAAGGGCTCAAATTCTAGCTTTTTCGTTATCTCAAATCCCCTTTTGTCAGTTAGTTCGAAAACGCACACTTTACCTTGCGAGTAAAAGCATCCAGCTACACTTGGTTCTTGATGAAAGCCAAAGATTATGAGGATTTTGAAGATATAAATTGTGGTTTGTATATTGTAATCATCTCAAAATCATTGAAACTACTTATTATAGACTGCTTACCGACCTTAACGCTTAAACATATTGCTGAATCACAGGGAAGATCTATCATATATTTTTATATTCTGTAGTGGTTATCACTTTATACTCACGCCTTGAAATTAGGATCGCGACTGCACATATTCCCACAGAATTAACAGTCTTTTTGCTTAACAAGACATTGGAAGTACCCCAAACCCACATTACAAAGCCGTCAACAATGAGATTCCCGGTTGATAAGCTGAAAGCATCACACTGTCGAAAAGCAGAAACACATTTAGCTGACTGGCCAAAGACAGTGGTACTTAAACAAAACAATTAAACACTTGTTAAATATAATATAGTTGAATATCAAAATGCCTAATAATTATCCGTTTAAGAAAATTTAACAAATATAGTAGGACTTTAAACACATACATATTTTGTTTTCAATAGCACGAAAAGTTTAGTGAAAAATGATTGAAGGTCAATCTGAAATTCTCCGATGAAGTTAATTTTGATCTCTTGAATTGCGGATCGTAAGTTCGTAGCCATTGTTGCTTAACGTAATAAATTCGTTATCAAGCATCAATCAGTGCACATAAAAATACCCGTGGCGCTCATATTGCATGATGTTATTTGCTACTTAACTGTGTGTAATTTCTAATTTCAATAACAAAGTTTTATAGGGTCCATGGAAATAGAATACAGTTTTCATATTTAGTATTTGCATTTCTAAACATAAAATAAATGCTAAAATGCAATTATGATGAATTTATACCCTTAAAAATATAAAAAAAGTATTTGTTCCTTTAAAACCTCTTAAATAGTCATTTTTAATTTTAAGAGGCATTCACATTATAGTCTTACAACCTACTCTAAGATGTTTCTTTGAAACGTATAAAACCATCAATTTTTGAAGTAATCAAAACTTGAGAAATAGTTACCGCTGCTGCAAATAGATTAAATCTCTTTAATCCATCTATTATGTGTACCCCTCAACCTTTAAATAAATGAATTCAATGGAATTGTATAAAGCACTGGCACTGAGTAAGGTGGAAATTACACCCTTAAAACCAATTTCCGAAATCACTTGTCATTAAAATATTTTTATGCATGCCCGTTTCACGGTTTACTGCCAAGCAAGTTTGAATAGGATTATAAATCTTTTTCCGGGGATTCATGTTCATCAGTGATCTACGAACTCGTGCATTTTAAATTATTTTGACTATGTTTTTACCATGTATTCTATTATTTGTTAGCGTGGACTGTAAAGCAAAGCGCTTGTTATTCCATATTTTACTTATTGCATTTTGATCAGGTATATTGGCGAGATTATGTCTGAACTCATTCAACATTCATTATATGCTCGGCAGCAATTTAATGCATACACATATATTTTATATAATACTATATAATATGCATAGATACTGCAGCTATATACAATCGACTATCTCTCAGAAGTGGATATATTTCAGTTTAAAATAAGACGTGAAAATTACCAATAAATACTTTAAGATTTAGTTATTTATGCAAGCCACATGCATTTTTCCAGGCAATTTAACAAGTTTGCTTAGGTGAAATGACTATCACTGAAATTCCTAGCAATGGTAAACCTATTGAGACTGCTAAGTTTCTTGGATTTCAGATATTGAGGATCCTATCTAACTATTACTATGTGCTTCCTAATAAATAAAAACTTTAAAATGAAAAGGAATAATTGCGTTTTTCTTCGGCAATGTATATGACCTCGTGGCTCTTTGTTTTGAACTATAATCTCGTAACTCTGAAAAATGGTTTTAAGAACTTAATTCAATTTCATCAAATATACCTAATTAATTAACGTATCAATGGATTGTGAAGATTAAATGAAAACAGCAATGATGCATTCGTATAACAATATTACACTATCTTAAAATGGATGGAATGTTTGCCAACAATTTACTTTTGTCATCAGTGATTAACCACCTGTTTTGCAGTTTATAATCTCTTTAAAATAAAATAATGAAAAAAACAGAAGTTAATTTCGGGAATATCGCCTTTTTTAGTTTAAGAAAGACAAATAGTAAATGCCTTCTAATAAGCTTTTCGTTATCAATATCAAGTACATTGTTGGGACTAAATGCCTTATATTAACCAATTATTCGATTTAAAAGAAATATTTTATGTAAAATTATTAAAAAGGAAATAAAGGAAAAGATTTACATTAAGTGTCTGTACTCCAAAAGCAATAAAGTCATAAAATGTCTAATTATTTCCAAATGCACATTTGATGTAATGCATACTTAAATCAGATTTACTTTTTATAGATTAATGAATTATATTGTTGGCTATTTAGTAAACGATTAATGGTTTTGGACGGAGCTGGTTAGTTGAAAATGGTTTTTAACCGACGGCGATATGCTGATATGAAACTATGTCAAAACCACATCAAGACAAAGTAGTCATAATTTCTCAAATTATTTGAACATAAACCAATGAATATTTAGCAATTTCGCAGTGGTTTATATGTGCCACCCAGAAAAGTTATTTTACTATAATTATAGCAAGACTTACTATTCGGTACCCCTCTTATTCGTATCACTTACCGATGTCATCGACAGGAATTATTTTGTCTAGAAAAAATGACATTCGCATTGTAATTCTATCCCAAAAAAGGCTTTTATAAACATGCCAATCATCGGAAATTTCGAGACTGCAATTACTGAGCTTCTCTTTGTAACTCAGTTTTACCTCTTAAATAGCAACACTTAGCAGTTACGTTTTATGGAGCCTTTTTCCAATTATTCTTTCAAAGAGTCAGAAAAAAACAATTCAGACACCAGATTTCAAGTATCATTTTCTTTCTACATTGATGCTAGTCTAACTAAACAACCAAAATACGAAACTTTAATTAAGCAGTCGCCAGCTTATGGAATGTAGATGATTGTTAAAAAGAGATTAAGCAAGAAGGTTTCTTAAAAGATCTCTTAGGAGATGTTTTAAGAGACAACAGCCAAAAAGTTCATGGGTTTAATTTTATAGGGTTGACAGGTCAATTTTACACGAACGTTTAAGTGGTAGAAACAATCCAGTCTTTACTAGTGTCTTCAGTGTTTGTGGAGCCAAGGTTTCCCTCTGTAAGCAAATCTACCTTTTGAACGCATTACCATAACTCATTGCGGAGACGACAGAAAGGGATCTATGTACTTTATAAGATGTCAACTTATTCTCTTCACCTTTCACCTACTATATTTCTGTGAATTTGTCAAAATAACATATGGATTTCTTCAAGACTTAAAGGTTGTGAATTTAAGAACAACGGACTATCTCATTCCTACACCCTGCTTCTTTACTTGAATACAGTTTTATAAATATAAATATTTTTTGTGTCTTATTTGCATTTTCTGGTTTAGTACGTAAAAACCCTAATAGCACAGTAAAAAATCACATGTTTGGGTATTTTTCCCAGCGTTGCTGATTTGCTGTCACAAAGAAAATTGTGGCTGGATCAACACGCTAGTGTAAGCGACATCAGCAGGAATGCCCTATATCAAAAGTGTAGGGGAGTTGTGATGGATTCATCGCGAGATAGGTGGCAGGGAGATGGGAATCGTGCTGACAATGTGCAGGCAGATCCTGACTGATGTTTCAAGAGTAATAACTTGTTCCCTGTGACTTGTGCCGCTCAGAGCCGAAAACAAGGACACAAGTACTTAACCCAAATCATTACACAAGCAGAGAGCTGAAGAGGTATTTTATTGATCAACTGCTTTAAGTCACCAGTACCGTGGATGAGGTGCAATTGAAAGCCTAATCAGTCTATGAAGTAGAGGAGCTATGGAAGATCCTATGAAAGCTTGCCAGCTGGCTAGGGATCGATGGTTATTTACCTTAACTGCGTGTAGGCCTAATCTAAGCTATTTATAAAAAGGACTTGTTAATACGATTTATCTGTTTAGCAAGCCAGACACAAACTTCGCTTTGATTCACCCACTATTTGATTACTCTTTATCGCTTGAGTATGCCAAAGCCTTAATTCTAGGTTCTGAAGTACGTGCAGTGTCATTTTCAAATTTTAAATGTAAATAACCAAACGCTCACAAAGTATCAGTGAATTATGATAAATTCCACAATTATTTTTCACTGTTTTTCAGATGAATATCGTTAACTTGTAATATCTTTATGGATTTCTTCTCTATATTTAGCTATTTAATTTCAAGACTGATTTTCAATTTCGATTAGCTTGACCGTTACCCTAGAACCCATTCCCAAATATGGTCGTGGATAATATTTGTAATTCTAAGTTGATTCACCCATATTAAGGCAAAAAAATAGGTTTTACTGCTTTGTGAAAGAACAAATCTGTACAAGGATGGACCTTTTAAGCAACACTCAACATTCGAAATGGCTAACTGGTGCATTTTAAATATGATCAATTTTCAAACATCCAAAAGCTAAATGACATTTTCAAGTTCGGTGTTTATACAATGAATCCAGCCTATATTGCATATTTTTCCTAATGCGAGAGGTAGTTTGAGATTTTCCATTAAAACCGTGCATTGCATTCAATTAAGCTCCCTTTTTAAAACCAAATACTGATAGTGGCCCAATAAATCATAGAGTTGCAAAGTCTTTGATTTATTCATTAAAATCGAAAAGGCCCTAAGGATATTTCACTTGCATTTATAAAGTCTAGTTCGTTCTTGTATCTTTTAAAAACAGATAGATCATCAAAACAGTCTCTGAATCTACTTGGCTAATGTTGAATTTAGTGATTCAAAAGTAACAGTACTTTTTACGGTCTCAAAAAGAAATTTTATGCTTTATTTGTGTGTCTACTCTTTATTAAATTTCATGTTCATGTTTGCAAGTACATTCGAATTCTTTTTATTTGCAATTTACGAAATTCAGCAACAATGATGGGTTTATTTCAAAAATTTCCACAAGGTCGAATAAGTGTCTCAGTTGCAGGCCAACGCCCCTCATTTTTACAAATCGCAAACCCTGCTTTCCCAAAACGATTTTTATCATGCAATGAGAAGCTAGAATTAGGGTGCGTTCGATCTTTGCTTAGAGCATGACCTACTTGAAAATGTTACTTATACTAAGCGATGACGCAGTAGCAATCATCAATGGCTCGTTACTTCTATCATCGTAATCAAGCCAAACAGAAATATTTTAGAATCAGGAATGCAGCTTACTACATCTCAGGAAAAGTAAAAAAATCTCCTTTCTAGCTAGATTGCGATGATATATTTGTGTCGATGGTGATTGCCATAAATCGAGCATAAACAAAAGAGTTTATTTAATACGGCAAATCTAATCAACCCTTCAGTTTTAATGAAAACTAGTTAAATGCATTGAAATATATAGTGTAATAAATGTGTATGGTTCTTAAAACCACATAGGCTGATCAAACAGAATCTGCATCCTCATCGGCGCATGGCTGGCTTCGCAATTTAGACCCTTCTGTTTATCAGACGGGTGATCGACTGACCTATGGTTTCTGACTGTCTTCTAATGCCAGTCTTTGTTCGACCCATTTCTTGGCTCAAGACCTGCGTATTCCATTAGATAATATATCAGCTTCCCTTCATTTTATTAATAATGAGTCTGGCCACCCGCTTCTGAGCCTTTATACATTTACCCGAAAAAGAAGAGATGTTATCTAGGCTTGCAAATTGCCATTCTATAAATATTTATGACGAGTTGTGGGGAAAGGAAAACGATGGCAAATTAGTAGCAAAGATGTTCCAATAGGCATCGTAAATTATCGACGAAGTCTGAAATAACATTAGTAGCACGATTAGAAATAAGCCGTGTAGCGGACTTGTAGCCTCTGTCAGAAGAGTGATAAAAAGACGCTACATATTCCCGAATGTAGTGGAAATCAGTATATTTCAATAACAAATTCAGCCCTGCTGTGCTTTTTCGAGGTTCTTCCATCCTCCATCCACTGTGGCTAACTTTGACCAAGCTTTACTATTTCAAGCTCTCTCAAAATTCCTAATAGCATTTTGAATGGAAGAAATTAATTTCACCACTGTTTTTGCTGCAAACGATAATCACTGCGGTTAAGGTAACCTTCAAACTCAAACTGCCGAGTTGTTTCTACCTTGACAGGCAAAACTATCATCATGTGAGGAGGCTTTTATTCCGCTGATTTCCAAGTACACTCTGATAAATATGTTGTAGCAAAACTATTCTGTTTTGACAATTATTCTGGTTGTCTTTTATCTAAATCTGTCAAAGGATGTTTATTAGAAAAGAAACCTTTAAAGCCAGAATTATTCCAATATGCAGGCTATGACCTTTCATGTTACTTTTCGAGTGACTGATGAATCCGTTTCGACAGCAACCTGATGATGATTGACTTATTCCACTTAGGAAATATTCGGGCTTATTATATTCCCGGAGACTTATATATGGTTCGTATATGCAGACACTGTCTTAACTACACAAAACCACTGCGAATGGCAGGCTATCTTAACTGCAACTCTTACAAATCCTATGTTTCGTCTTTATTACCAAATCACAAAGTGCGTTGACCTCAACCAATGGCTGTCCCTTCGCTTAATCAGGACGATAAGAATGAGAGCTGCTGTTTCAACGAGGTTTTTGTAAAAAATAGGAATAAATCGAATTTGGGTTAAGTAACATTTAAAAGCTTGTACAACAATGCAATAAATTGTTTTGACGCCTAACTCGCTCAGTCACACTCAGAAATATAGATTTGATTAGGCACCAAAGTTAATAATCAAATGAGTTTTTTTGGGTTATTGGCAAATGTTGCATTTCCTCGCTTTTAATGCTTGCCAAGGTCAGTGGAAAATTATTGCTGGATGTTTAACAAGTTCTGATTTAATGTCTGTCATTTTAAAATAAATTAAACTGTTTCTTTAGTATTATTTTTTTATAAAATTTCTAATCGAATTTTCCTGTTCTTAAGAATAATTGAAGACGACAAATCTAAGCAGGCATTGTTAATATACTAATGTTTTTAATCAAACTCGTTCCAATTTAGCTTTATGTTTGGATAGAAAGTTAAGTTTCCAGAGAGTAAACCACCTCAAAAAACACACTAGTTGTTGGACATTGCACGAAATTTGTGTCACTTTTACGCCACTACACTATTCGTAACTATAAAATAGTTTGAAATAGACTAGTGAGCTACTCCGGTGCACAAGATACTCCCTTTGACCGAGGAGATAGATCTGCCTTAAACTAAATTTTAAGAGATAGATTCCACTACCTCTGCCTTTTACAAATCCACACCAAATTCACATAATGAGTCTTCTTTTCATAATCTGTTAACTATTGATTGAACGGACTCATCTAAGTCGTGGCTTCCCCCTTTTTTGAGTCCGGAATATGCATTTCGGTTTTATAATTGTTTAAAAAGCAATTTTTATTTCTTTCTTTCTCTTTCGCTTTATATTGACTTTTTTTCTTCCAATCTTACCTTATGAGGGGTCCTAGATTAAAATTTGCGTACTCTAAGTTTTATTTTTAACATTTTGCTTGCAGTTTTTATTTGTCAATTTGCTATTTTTGAAAGATTACTACACGCCTTTTTAAAAAATGCTATGGTGGAATTGACTGAATGAATTTCCAAGCAATAAAGATAATCACTATTAATAAAAGGCCTTCCAGGACCTATTGCACTCGAGAGATGAATTACGCAAACTTTCCATAAAGTGACCTTTTAGTTTTATTGCTACAGTGGACAAAATGAAACTTCTGAATTAGCTCTGTAGATTACCGTTGAATTATATTTTAATAAATTCTGATTTCCAAAAAAAGCCGAGATGTGGGATTTTCACATTAAGATTAGGGTTATAAGTTAAATTAAAAAACATATTGAAATCTTGCAACTTTTAAAAATATCTCACTTGTGAAATGAAATAATTAGATCGAATTCAAACCTAACTTCTTGAACCTTAAAAATATTTACGCTTCCTATAGCGCGTTTTGCAAAAACAAATGTTTATGACAAGCTGTCCGATTTGTTGAGTAAAATTGTTCCTACTTCATTCCTAAAGCACGATTCGTAAGCGGCTTCGCTCAAGCAAACAGTCTTTTTTCGCCTTGAGATTGCAAAAATAAAGAATTTATGTAAGGAATCAATTGGCTGTTTACAAGTTCTAATGAATAGTGAGGCAACAATTGACAGTGGTCAACTAATGATTGACCATCCATGGATCTTAGTCATAGCTGACCTAACCAGTTCGATCCTCTAACTAGGTGAAAGATAGTCTTGTGATTTTTTGCTATGAACATGCGTTTCCTCTCTCATGCTCCATTTAATTAATTCAACACTGACTAAAAAATAGAAATCTGCTACAAATGAAATCTCTCAGTTCTTAGTAAAATCCATGAAGGCTTCAAATACCGTAACTTTCTGAATGTGTTTTGCTTCACACTTAAAACTTCCGCAACCGGCATTCAAAGCCCAAAAGGAACATTCCAAATACCTACGTTTTGTAGCTATAAGCTTAGTAATCATTTCGCTACCTAAAGCAAGTTCAGAGTCAAGTATTTTGCAGCGACGGGCTTTGTTTTGCAACTATGACAAACTGAAAACCAATTGACTTCCTGCGGTTTCACAAAATCATTCTTTACGATGTTCCCGTTGGTTCTGTCTAATTTTTGAATATTAAAACAAGTGACCAAATATTGCATTTCATTGAAGACTAAGTCATCAGTGAACTTTCCTCGATTATCCACAAGTTCCTTCCATCCATTTACAAGCCCCTGAAGGTCCCCATTATTGCAAAATTCCTCTAGATCCGCCAAAAATGGTGAGACATGTTGGTAAGAATAAAGGTTTGAGCAGATGTCGTTAATATTGCTTTCATACAATTTACGAGTCACACGTCTTCAAAGTTGGCATTTTTTTCCAAGTTTTTGAGGATGACGATGAACAGTTGCATGCCTTGAAGTAGGCATGGTCGCTTATTCCTCAACTGAAAAAAAGGATTTCTCCATGGGCTGTAACTCATCAAACACAAATGGACAACTTCCGGTAGGATCTCCATCTTTGTGGTGGGTGAAACTTTTACTACTGCGAGTTGTTTAATTCAAATTCCCCTTTGTAAACTGGGTGAATGTTTCTAGCCGTTTTGACTCCTATGCCTCAAGTTATTCTAGAACGCTTCCATATTAGCAGTTTTAATCAAGTAGACCTTAATCTTATTGTCCCGTTAAACGGATTCCGATCAGTTTAAATACAATTAAATTTAATAATAGTGTTTATTTTAAATAAATAATTTGAGATACTCTTTATATTTCTTTCAATTTAAAAAAAGTTAACATGCGGACAGAATTTGTGATGCAATCTCGTAGTTATAAGCTGGTGCTATTACTAAGTTCCATTCTCTATTTGGCCGCTAAATCTAAGTCTGTATTAGAAAATCGATTTATTTTACTAGGCTTATTTTATGCTGAATAAAATGTTAACTCTTTATAAATCCATTCGAATCAAGTTTGGAATTCTGAGACAGTACTTCTTAGTGAAATACAGTGCTGGTTGGTGCTCACCAAAGCCAAGGGGCATTTTTACTATCTTTGGCTGCAAATTTTGCGCCCTTTTAAGCTGCTACCACTGGGTCTCGTCGATGGCCGTTAGAGTTAATTGCAGTGGAGACAAAACTGCAGCTTATAGAAAGGCTAGACTATGAGTTAGTTGGAAATGATGGCTCGATCCCCTGTCTCATGCTGGCTGCAAAGTGAATTTTAATATAGAGCAGATGTGTCGTTCATTCATTGGAACTTCTAAATGGAGGTCAGTTCTATGAAGCTCATATAAAATAAATTACTTCAATTGTTCAATTAATCCAAACAGTAAAGCCTCACGATTCAAAGCTATCAATCAGAATCACAGACTGGAGTCTCAAATTAATATTTTTGGGTAAGCCTGATTGCACTTTTGCAGTTATTTGTTGTATTAAGAATATCAACTTTTAAAAGATTTTGAAAAATAACCTATCGATCGATGACGTAAACGATAGACCTGGCAGTAATGCTATTCATATTTTGGCCTAAGTGCTTCCACCTAAGGTTCTCTAAAATGGGCTAATGCAAATATCCGAAGTATGGAAACAAACCTTTAGAATCGCTCATGTATAGTAACCAAAAAACCGAGCCTCCCATTATTTTACATAAAAGTTGGCATGCTTCTCTATATCTTCTGCATATTTCTCACCTCGAGTTTCTTTTGATTGCCTACAACAATTTATCCCCTAACAAACTTATTCACGAAATCGAGCGTGATTTTAAGCATTGATGACTTTTAAGTATATTCAGTTTATCCAAAACATATGTATTTGCGAGACTGAAGACTAATTGGAACTAACTACCTACACTCAGTTGCTGAAATAAATAGAAGCAAGTCATCTAATTTCATTGACTTCTCTGTGCAGCTCAAGCTGATGTTCACTCAAAAAACAAACAGAAGCTCTAATTAGTATTGCACCGAAGCAAACTCCATTAGTGACTCGAGGTTTTTGCCTCAACGTCGCCTGAGCTGGAACTTTGTCTTGCTTTGCAAATGTCCGATTTGTTTATTTTTTACATTCGGAGAAACAGATGCTTTCCTTTGGTAGTCAAGTTTCGAAAGCAAGTAGATTCATCAATTCCAATTTCGCTAGTTGAAAAAACCGCTGTGTAGCCAGTGAGCAAATTTTTACTTTGGGATTTTGTCAAAAATAGAAGCCAAATGAGATAAAGAGCCTATCAAAATTAATTGCTGTATCCTTTAAATATAGAACAAAATTACCAAAGCCCACCTAAAGGGGGTCTCTGGTATATCTTTCTTAGCATTTGATTTTAATCTTCTTTCAAATGCTCAGTTAATCACCACTCCTTTCATTTAGTTTGCAGATTTTAACAAACGCAGCTAATTTGTGCTTGGTGTTTGGCGCAAATGACTAATTTGAGTCAGTCTTGAAAGAGAGCCATCCTCCTGCTAAATTTGGAAGAATAAACGGTCTTTTTAGTGAGAAATATCACCCGCTTGGTTTCACATCTATCACATATTCGTAGACCTTATCAAGCAACTCTCAAAAGCCACCGTGCAGCTGCTCATAGGTAATGAATGCAGTGCCTTGGCCATTAGCCTACAAGGGCTCCTCCCGACCATATTTCACCATATTTTCCTTTCAGCGTTCACCTTGATTAACACAATTTTTTGTACAGCCTCGGATATGTAACATCGCTGACCATTTCTCACTAATTTCCTTGCATGCGAACGGCATCACCGCTCACCGTTTCCGAATATGTGTGCCCTTTCCTCCGAATGGTTGTTTTTGAGTCAAAAACCAAATATTCGCTGGAGCAGATCCCCTTTTTTGCCCAGCAAACTTAAAATAATTTATTGCTCAATGGATCGAAAACTAACTTTTCGACCCTTGTTAATTAAGGAAATGGATCTTTATAAAGCCTAAATTTAAGAACATCTTACTGTCGTAGAAAAGCGCTCATTTCCGCGATGACTTGAGTTAATTCAACTGAGGTTAAAATTTCATCTGAAACATTATACCTTAAGCCTTTATATACTTATACACATATAGATCAATGCAAAAGTTTTTTTCATTTCAGCAATTACCAATACCGTGAAAATATTTGAGTTCACGAGTTCAACTATCACTCTCATTTGAAAATTCCTAAAAATAGGTGTCTTAAAATCTTGCATATACTTTCAGAAAATAAATCACTTTTGAACAGAGCTCTATTAAATGAAGAATATTTGGTGATTCAAAGTTGTTAACATACAAGATGTATTGAGCCATTAAAGTTGTTCGTGCACTTTTCTATGCAAAGCTGTGTTTAGTAAAAACTTTCACACACATGTCAAAATAAACAAATTAGGGAGCATTTTTGGGAAATCTCATTCAAACCTTAATGATCGTGGGTGGAAATAATTCGTCGGTAGATTAAGCTGGATTGCATAGATGCAGAACCCAGTACGCATATGAATAATGTTAATAGCATGCTGGGGAACAGGTTAAGTAAAGTAGGCTATTTGCTACACCATATCGATTTTTTGATTAAATTTAGATAAGGATCAATTTAATGGGTGGTTAAACATTCAGATCTCCCATTCTTATTTTGCCCTCCTTGGGGACCTTTGACCCTATGACCATTACAACCTTACTATATTTCGATGGACTTTTGCCAAACTGGAATGTAGGTTTTTGTTGGAGAAATTTTGCTTTTGTCGAAGAAAAGGAATAACGGATGCGTGTCATAAAATTGCTTTTGCATGCAGTATCTCCGTTGCAAATTAAATTTGCTAAAGTGAGGAGCTGATGAATGTCCTAAAGTCAAATTAATCAAAAATAATATCAACCGCTTATACTCGATCATCCAGAACGACTGTGGGTATCGCAAATAGTTTCTAAGCCTGGACGATCCGATATTACAAAGGAATCGTAGTTAAATTATAATGTCGGTATATGCGGGAAGCTTACATCTTCCAAAAAATATTTGGTCGAATGATAATGAACTATTTTCTCCGGACCAAAAACAAGTTTTATCAATAGATGTTCACAGTTTAACAACCTCCACCTCGGATTCTCAATGCTCTAACTAAACGTTAATATGACCCAGGATGATTGGACTTATTTCTAAGGTTTACGTTTAAATCCCATTAAATCGAAATTTGCCTTCCTTTTTTGTAGGAATAAAATGCATTAGGTATTTCTATTCTCCGGAAGTTTCAATAAACTTTACTAGAGTATACGAAGTTCTGTAGCTATCTAGCTGTTAGCCTGCTTCCATTAATTTCTTCTCAGATAGAAAACATGATTGCTCAATTGATGAAAGACTAGCATTCACGTACGCTTCAACTAGCACTGCCTCTCTGAGGCCTAGTAAAAATGCAATTCTTGTGTACATTAACCCAATCCTATGTGGGCTAGAATTTTGGCGATTTTTTGAAAAGCAGTCCCAGAAAGTGTGAGGTGTTAAGATAAACTAGATAAACGCCTTTCCACAAGGAGCGCACTGGCATACAGTGAAGTTGGTTGTCCTCTCAAAGTTAGTATGATTAATATAATAACTTTTTAATAAAATTTGAGAAATTGGGGGTATAAGCTATTATATTTTCTTTAAATACCCGAGGGCAAAAATGCGAAATTAATAACCTTTCGTAATCTTCATGAGATGTCCTTTGGAGATTTTCCACGAACTTTTAGATTGGGCTTTTAATTTTCCTGGGACTTAATTCCTGGGAGGCTTTTTAACCTTCCAAACACTTGAGAGATAGTATCTAGACTTCCGGATTGTCCTGAAACAGATATTTATAACTCTAGGCAGGAAATGGACAGAATTCAGCTACTTTTGGTAGAAAGTCGAAATTCGAAATGACAACAGGCACGAACGGACTTGGCATCTGTAAAGGAATAAGTGCGACTGATTATTCAGCACGAAAAAACTCTTGAAGGAAATTAGCGCCATCAGGGATCCTTCAAGAACAATGGATGCCATCTTCGATAGAAGTCTACCATTTCCCATCTATTTTTTTCACATTCACAGTAAGTTTTCATAACTTTTTTTATTTCGAACTTTGAGCTGCAGATCCGGGTCATTCCGATTCAGCATTTTTGTGACTTATTATCTACTGGTACCCATTATAAATTGACACTATAAGACAGCAAATCTTTGGCAGGTTATCTGAACTATGTGCAGAAGCATTAGGATTTAACGGTTAAGCTTTGGGTGCATTGTAGGATAAAAATTAGCCGGCAGGAGAAATGACTGCGCGTTTATTCAGCCGCACTTCTCCCAATCTTCAAACACACTCTTTGATGTTTAATGCACGCAGAAAACAAATAGAGGCTGACAAATCGCCAGGACATATTTTTGTCACACGAAGTGTGTAAAGGGCGGGACCTTTGAAGTGCCAGTATAACAGCTGGATAAACACAATGGAGTAAAGCCTTAACAATATCCGATCGGTTGGGGTGCTTTTATCATTGAGCAATATTGAATCACAAATCGTAAACCCCCAAGGCAGGAAGTCTGCTCCCATTAGACAGTCTTGGACGGCCCAGCGATCGATAAGGCCACAACGGAGAGTTTATTCACCGGACTGGGGCTTACGGATCCACTAATAATCACTCCCAATTAGTCATTATACCCGTATTTTCTTGTCTTAGAGGCTTTTAACTTCCCCTTGGTACGTCGCGGATTTTTGCTAAGGGTGGCTTGTCTGTGTTTGAAAGACACCTCCATTTTATTTGAGATATTGAAGAACCCTCGCCTTCTTCATACTCGAATAGTTTGGAGTCTCTGAAACACTTTTAAACGTTATTATATATAAGACTTGGAATAATTTTCTGATGCATTTCAATAGAAATGTGCTAATTACGGACTTGTAACATGTCAGAAGAGAACAGTTTCAAATTTTTATTACTCTGCAAAGTGGATGGTATTCTTTTCGTTCCATCAATGCTCAATGGTATGCAGAAACAGGACCGAATTAAACTTAAGCGACTTAACTGAAGACTAGTTCCCTTGCCATTATCAAGCTCGAACGAATCTTCCCTAAGGACGTTTTTCAGAAGATACTTGCATCGACAGGTCCATGAGGCGCACGCGTATATGGGTGTCTATAATTCACCAGGAGAAAGCCAAGTGAAGAGATCCTACTACCTTTCCTTTTAGCTTACCCGCATAAGAAGGATTACTACCATAGCAGGGCTGTATCGAGGTAAAAGAGAAGAAGAAGCTCAACTTACAAGATTATGCTACCTAGGGTACGCGCTCTTCGTGTAGCGAAGACAGCAAGAAACGGGTTCAGCATTAGAGGTCGGATATTTTTGAAACGGTCAAAATACGAAACCAAAGTTAACCATAAAATAAGATGCACTGTTAAAACCAGCTGAGATCACGCCTACAGGTGAACACGAAAAGAGTCCCGTTCAGTCGGGTCGAAGAAGATCGGGAAGAAATCGGTACGCCCTACCCCGTCCTAAATCATCTCAAGAACAACGACTAACGAAATGCACATTTAAAGCCTTTAAATTTAGGAAAAGCTTTTAAAGCCTTTTAAAGTCTTTTCCTAAATTTGGACAACTCGGAAATGATGTGTTATTATATTATTATATTACTGGTTTAACTGTTTTAAAGCAGTTGTTTCGTTTTGCTAAACTGGTTTAATTGTTCTGAAATTTGTCAGGCTTTTAGTTTCCAAGTGAAACGATTGAATATAGTGGTGGAGCAATGAAAAGATGTTATCTTTCGGATTGGCTGAAAACGCCGCCCTGGGATCAAATAGCTTATAGGTGGAAACAGTACTTAAAATCCTGCCGTTAGAAAATCCTTGGGATTTTCTAAGGCAGTTTTTGTTAACCTCTAATGGCTAACAGTCTTTAATGGGACCAAGTCCATAATTATGCCACGAATGAAGACAAAGAGCGTCAAATGTCTAGCAACCTAGAAATCCTTCTTTAAACAAAGTGAGGGAAAAGCTCAGAAGTTGAAAATAGCGTACTAATAAACGCATTTTAAATTCCATAGAAACCAAAATAAACTGACTTTAAACTATGGGTACGTTGTGAAAAGTGTTTTGCGATTACTAATAAAGGGAGATGCAAATGGAACTTCTGCAATAAAATGGGTTAGTTTATGAAAGGGGTATCTACATTAGATTTTATAACACCACTTTTATAAATCATTTTTTATGTATTTATTGTTGGTTTCTCATAAAATCAGCATACCATTGCCCAAAGGTATTTTTAGTGCCCAAAAATGGAAAATTAAGCTATTCAGAATAAGTTTATCAGCAACGTCTTCAGTTTTAGTTTCAAAACATGCGACTTACAGACTCAAAATGCTATCAATTTTATTTAATACAGATATGGTTTTCCAAATCAAATTAATGAATTTGCTCTTCATTAAGTTCTGAATTCCACATAATTTATTGATAAAGCCCGAATTCATGAAATTATGAATCCCATAAAATGCAAAAGTATAGTTCGCGCATCAGGGAGAAAATGGCGAGGAGACTATAGCGCTTACGCTATGCACCATTCCACTGCAACGTTTTTCCCCGCAAAATAACAAACTTCCTATCTTTTTTAGATACAGATAACTATATTTTTGGGACACAATTCATGTTAGCCCATTAATAAGCTGCCCAATGTGATGAACAAAGCCCCGAAGATGAGACCAACGAATTACTTTCCTGGATGAATTTCTTGCGCTAAAGAACGCTTTCTTTTTTCCCACGTAGTTTTATTTAGACCAAAAAAATGACCGAAAATTCCCCGAACAGAGCGGCTTGCGTTTCCTGTACAATATAAATGTCTGAGGCGAACGTTGCAACAAGTTCCAACCATAGTTATTGAACTTGCTACATTACTTCTGCCTTGTATCTGACTTCTGGGACAGTTAGGGAAGGAAACTGTAGCTCATATGGTGCAAAAGGTGGAATAGAAGCCTTTTTATGATTATTAACCAAATGCAAATTTATGAAAATGTCTTTTTTTATTGTTTTCAGGTTCCATTAGCGAATTTGAATAGCTTATAGAACTACAATGTTTGCTATATCTACATTTTTAAGTTTAAATCCATCCTTGCATTGCAAAATTTCTCTTAAATATAATTGACATCTTATATTTGACAAGTTTTTTAGAATTTTTTCAGTAATAAAATTGAAATTGTAATAGAAGTTGTTAAACTCTGGATTGTGAAATTAGGTCTTTAGTATATATGCAATTATCAAGCCGTTGAAAACAACTCGAAATTCGTGGCCGTTCTGGCGTTAATGAATACTATCCAGTATTTGAAAAAGAATTCAAAACTACACAAAAAGAGATTATAAGACTTTAGTTCATTACTGTGTGTAAAATGAAAACAGGTTATCGGAATACTTCACCAGTACCACAAATATGATTCTATTAGCAATAAATTCTTTCGGTTTCTACTGAATTCGTATCCATTCTTTTTTTCTTAGATGAATTCAGTTTCAGATCTTTTATTCTACTTATTAAATCACACAACTCTACGCGATTTCATAAATCAAGCACCTTTAAGCTAACATGGATTGTGAATTTCTACTTCCAAAAATTATGTGCAATGCAAGTTTTCAGTAAATTTAGCATCTCACTGCATATTAATCCAGTTATCGTTGCCTAATTTTATAATAATACACGACTTTTGTAAAGAGAGGGCTTTATCAGACTTTATTCAAGTTTTGTTGTAATTTAGCTTTCTTATGGCTAACAATTTTAAGATCCTTTCTAACGAGAGTATGGCTGTGAGTTTGGGGCTTTATTAGGAAGTAGAAAGTAGTGAGTTTTTATTTGTAGCCCGAAATGGCACAGAGACTAAGTTACTTCAATTCATGCGATCTCGGCTCATGAACAACCTTTGATTCAATAACTACAAGCATATGAAGGAACTCACTATATTTACAGCACCAGCAGCAAAGGTAAATAATTGAGACAAGCAGAATGTGTCGGTGAGTTATTTCCGAGCAAAAAGGGGGATTTGCACTGCATTATTTAACGCATAAAGACTATCAACTGTTTTGGTAAACAAATGTTTGCAATAGGTAAAACCCTTCTAGATAATGCAAATTTAAAAAAGCCAACATGAAAGAAAATCCTGCTAATAAGTGTTTCTAATAAAGATGCTTAAAAGTATGAATAGAGTATTTGTGCCTGAAAACACCTTTTTATTTACTGACATTACAAATCAAAAGTACACAGAACTAGTCCATCAATTCGTTTTTTGTAACAGCACAACCCAGAGCAAACAAACTTTTAGCAAACATAAAAATGCATTCTTAACGTGAATGCTAATATAAATAACCAAAGGTTTTTAATCTAAGATGCATAGATTTTAGTCGAATTCGACTAAATTTTTTCCGGGATTTTAAGAAGGCAAGTGATTTTAGCAGGATATTTCTGTTGTTAAACCCCGGTTTTCATATTATTTCATATTATTTGCAGTCTCATCTAAAGGGTGAAAATGTTGAACTAAAAGCACTAATCCAACTATGAACAACCACTCATTTCGTAATGGATTTAAATGATTTCATTTAACTATGTTGATATTCTTTTGGGTTTATTGTTAAAGTTAAATTTTCAGCTTAAGCTGAACTAAAGAAATCAATTTTCGCAACTGGATCACTTTCTTCCGAAAAAAATCACTGAAACCAGAAGGCTTGTCCAATAAATTGAAACCTTTATATTACCGATAATCTAGACAATTCATCTTTATTCGAAGCTCCTGTTGGGGTCTTATTCAAGGCTCCAACATCCATAACCGATGATTTCTATTTACTGTTACCCAACCAGTGTACAAGTCGATTAGGCAGCTTGAAAATTACTTAAATAACAAGATTTAAGATTTTCGTGTCCAGTAAGTGTTCTGAGTAGCGATCATCGCAAATGCACGAAGCTACCCAAAGCTACTTTAAATAATTTTTGGTTATACAAAATCTAGGTTATTCTCTATTTGATCCTTCTTTTGTCCTAAGCATCCTCTTGTAACATGGAATTTTTATTTAAATTGGAGGAGACTGACGACCACTCGATACTATTATCTTCCACATTTTTCATCAACAAAACATGTATTGCACAACAGTTTATCGTTTAACAGGGGCAGGCTTCTTAATACTATTGACTGATGCTGTGAATGAAATTCAGCAAAACCGAAAGCGTCCTTTCGAGATGTCTAAATGCTGGTACGCTTTTATGGCTCAAACGCGTTTCTCCACCAGTGCATCTTGAGTTGCAGAGACTATCTGCTCTCCCCAGAACCCCATCCACTGATGAAATAAAGATCAACTTGACTTTTGGCAATTTTCTTTTGCGCCCTATATTTAATTAACAGAAAGCTCCTTCTCTCTGCACGACGCACTGAAGCATGACTTTTGGGGCAAATGTTGCCTTTCTGTCCTTGAAACGAAGTGTATGAACACAAAACCATTTCTTTTGCAGTTCAAACTATTCTCACTGAAAATCTAAGAACTCTATTTTTTCCTAAAATGAAGTAATTTCCGTCACAGATTATAGTCTTTCGCTTTAAATTCATCAACAGTTGCTGCTTTTCTGGAGGAAAATTTCTACCGATGTGAATCTGGAGAATAAAATTCTTTCCTTTTACTGTAAAGCTAAAACTACAAGAAACTTAGTCATTTCTAAATGTACTGACTGGAGAAACAGTAGCATGGCCTAATGGCTGAAGAGTTTACTTTGGAAATCAATTTCGGCTAAAAATGAACGAACCAGATACATTTGAAATGTTTCGAATATTGTTGCACAAATATGAAGAAAGTAATTGAAGAGAAGATGGATGGGAATAACTGTCTTATCAAAACAGTCCTCTGGTGGCCGATTGACTGGTCTCCATTAGTTTTCTATTTATAATCTCCTTGCGACTTCTCTTTTTTGAAATAGGGTGAGGTTTTTTTCTGACCACATGCCATGTTCATGGAAAAAAAACACATAACCGCTAACTTGCATGACATTTAACGTTCATACCAGGTGCCAATGGTAAATAAAGACTGTTCCTTTTCTTAAAGCTTCTTTATTCCACTGCCAAAAGACCAAATAACTATCTTTGATTTAACATGTTTTGATGTGACTTGCATTTTTGTTCTTTATCCTGCTTAGTTTATGCAAAAGCTGGATGAAAATTACGACTATTGTGAGGATGTTGGTGTTTTAATCCTCACTGATAAGTTTTAGATTTTGTAGATACTCTATATCTTGGAGCTACAAACGGGACCAACTCCAAGAAGAATGCCTTAAATTAATATACTAAATTGAAACGACTTTAACAAATTTTCTACAAAAGTAACAATTTTTACAATTTGACATTCTGTGGTTTTAAAACGGTGATTTAGGAGCAAATGCCCATATAAAGTCATTTAGTGTAAATCTATCGAAAGGGGCCATTATCTAGATTCAGACCAAAGCATATAAAATGTCTAAGCATGATTTAGAATTCTTTCTAGCAAGTGATTTCACGACAGCACGAGACGTAATCCACTATTATTTTAAGAATTGTTGCATTAGAAAAATAATTTAAATCGAATTTGCCGTCCGCAAGAATTATATTTCATACAACACATCCAGTGTTAAAACATACTCGACATTTTTTTGAGTGCCTTTTTAAGTTAGTCGACCATAACAATTAATTTGTGCAACAGCGGTAATCAAAACTTTCTTTATGCTTTGTTTCCATTTCCCAGCAGGATAAGAAGTAAAATTACTTTGCGTCTCTATTTCTCTCTCCACGGATTCGCGTTAAGATGTACGCAACTTCTAATATTAACATCAGATATCGAATTTAACAGTGAGTTGAGGCCGAGGTCAGGTGCTTCGTAATAAAAGATCAGATATTCCTTGGTCACCATCGAATTTTGCCTGTCTTCGTGACCTTTCTATCTGACCTGTTTGTCTTAATGCATTTTAATGACTTGCCTAAACGAATCTTTGTGAATTTGAACTTGTCCTGAAGGCGCTTTATGTGGTGCGTATGCATTTCCAGAGTTTTTTAGATAAATTCAAAGGAATGGAACATTCATCGAATATTCCGTGCATACCAGTTATTGCAAGTTACCATGAAAAAACAGATGCTACCCCTTGTGTTTGAAGTAAAATATAAAATATGATTAAAGGTATATTAATTTCTACTTCAATGTACTTACCACTGATTTCTTACCCGTTTACAACTACTTAAATGCTGAAGTTGTCTAAGTCTCGCTCAAACTGCATTTATGCCCCCAGATCATGTTTTTTCTTCGGTTTTGTGGTATTGACAACCTACATGAGGCTGCAGACAAACGAATTCTCAACTGAGAAATGAGAGCTGTTAGCAGCGATAATATTTTAAGAAGAATCCTTTCTATCTCATGAGGCTCGATTCAAAACACCAAGTAGAGCTAAGTTCATAATAGAGTTTTGCTCCGCAGATATCAAGCTGTGCCTTAGGGTAGCGCCATTTTAGGCTAAGTGGTGATTTTGACTGAATCCTGTTAGAGGGTGTATTTAGGTTTCACGACCTTGTCCATTTACTGATGGCATCTAAAATTACAACGTGCGCCCACCAACTTAATCTTTATGACATTAATAAATTGTATCCTTTTTGACAACAACTTCGTATCACTGTTCCCAAAATAACACGTCATTGTCTCCGTAAAAGATAAAGAACGGAACGTGACGAATTAGGTAAGACAAAGTCTAATAATTAAGCTTATAATGTCTATGTCCTGAGAGAAATCCCTTACACTTGATAATCATTGCTCTTTGAATCAAATATACTGTTTGATATTTGAAATAAACAGTAAAATATAAAAAATCATTTCTATTTGCCTTAATGGCAATTACAATACGTTAAAATTTATTAGAATTCATTAGAATTAACTTTCGAGTAAATATCAAGCCGTAATTTTTAAATGCCCCTTGCCTTTTTTTGAAAAATCCAGCTTTCTTGGCTTCAAGTTTTCTTTCATAAGTCCATTGTCAATATGTTTAGCAGATGCATAATGCGGATGACGCTTTTTAGCTAAACCATTACAGCTGAGGCTTTCTAACACAGAAAATAAATATATTTACATGTACAGAAATTTTTTAAATCAACGAAAAGAAAAATGCTTATTTGAAGGGGTTTATTACATTCTCAAATCGAATTCATATTTGGTTTATTAAAAACAACAACAATTTCTTAACCTGAGGGATTTTGATTAAATTAATAATCGACAATTCTGTCGATTTGGTAATGCATACTCTAAGCATCTCCATTTTAGATTCATTCGACCGTGAGAGGGCAGGCGAATTTCGACTTTTTCCTTGTGACCACTCCTGAACTCAAAGTATTTACTTGATGAAATGCTATTTTGCCCGTATGGAGTACCACACTGCTCACTTAGAGCAAGGCCAACAAGAGGAGGCTTTCCTCCAAAGAACTGCCATCCTGTCGCTGCCCACGAGAATCTCTGTAAATGTTTAGCATTTTTACAGCTTTAAATGTCACTGTCGCTTCCTCCTAGTACTTTTTGAATGAGATTGCATAGCTGTGATTAAGACTTGAAAAACATAAACTTAATCCCGTTTGCTGATGTTAAGAAAGCTGTGATTCTGCTTTTTTTCTCAACCACTGCCAATTGCCATTTTTTATTATACAAAGGCCTGTGTGTAGGAAGACTCAATTTTGATTGATATAATACTTTAAGGAATATGCATCACATTGTTGAGAAATAGGTATGTGCTATGCTCAATTTTCAATAATGCTTATTTAAAAATTTTTATCTAATACCTTCTGTACCTTGTACATTTGACTACTTTTCGGCATTTCTACGTGTATATAAATGCATCATGAGTGCTTCTAACATGGCTTTTTTAGATAAATTTGACTTCGTTTCTCCAATGACATTTGGATTCCTTGTCTATCCAACTAAGGATGCATATTTTGGGAATAAGTACTCAGTTAATAAGTGGGGAAGCTATAGATTTTAGAATTCTGCTCCAAATTCGCCTCTCCTCCACCATATACTGACACAAATGATGTTGTCTTTTAACGCGTCTGCATCATAGTAGAGATGGCTTTCCATCAAGAAAATCGTGGGGTTATGTTCCCGAGCACACGTACTGACCTTTTTAGTTGGTGACGGCTAGGATAGGATTAGAGATACCGTGGCATACAAATGTTTCCAGGGATTACTTTGCCGCATTCTTGGTAAAGTCCATTATCGAAACTAAGTCACTTCGAATGTAATAATCAAAAATATTCATAATAAAGTACAATAAATATTTTAATGTTTGCAGCTTAGGCATAATAAATACCTGAGCTAATGGGATTTGTTGCGTAAACGTGTCGTCTTTTCAATGGACATCAAAAATTACCAGACAATTACTCCCAAGCTGCATGCAAAATTTTCATTCTTTTTAATAAAACTTGAAGAAAATACCGTGATTTGTTCTTAATAAGACCCATTTCATTTCAGAAATGAAGCTTTAAAAATTAATAAATAATGTGGTCGTATTGTTTGCACTTTGACTAACCTCGATAAGCTGATGTAAATTTTAATTCGTGTTTACCAAAAAGATGCACTTCCGGAGTATGTTAAAATACAATGATTTTCCCTCTACGAAAACCACGAATGGCATGAATATCTACTTTCCTTTTAGTTAACTGTGCCTATAGATACAGTTCATTTAAAAAGCTTTTAAACTATTTTTCACCAATTTCATTTAATTTGATAATTTCCAAAGATTCGTTCATTTGATATCAACTGGAGATATTCGAATACTCTTCATCCTCTTGTTAAAAAAGGTTGTGTATTTCCTAACCTCCAGTTTGACATAATTTTTTCTGCAGAATAACAAAATAATTTCAATAGATAATTTAAGTGTCAGTTTAGAATACTGTTCAATGGAAAAATATAACTACCGGTAGAAATTACGCATCTCAAAGGTTTCAACTTAAGAATCAAATTCACTCCAGAAATGCTTTAATATCACATTTTTCTTGAAATTTTATTAGATCGTATTTTAATTAGTAAGACCTTCATTAAAAATTTCGCTTTTTATACAACAGGCGACCACTACCAGTTACCACAGTATTTTTCACAAAAGAAATTGGTCATGTGCTGTTAACTGACATTCACCTTTGTAGCCAATTGTAAGCATAATTTAAACCTTACTTCAATTTTTCTTCATATTTCATCTTTTAAGAATTTTCCGACCTCACTCATTCAAGCCTGGCAACTGGCCTGTCTTGATTAATCCAACCAATTTCTATATGACTCTTCCCTGTGATAGTCTATAGCTTCTAAGCTCTTTTTTCCATCTTAATTGATTTGTCAACTTTGATTCAGTCTCCTTCAGATGAATTCTCTTAAGGGCAGACAAGTGGACTCTATACTTCTGGCCATATCTTGCATGTGCATGCTGCCTCGTATGCTAATAATAAAAATTAGTTATAGGGTTTTCTCCAATTTATTGCTTCCAAAAATGTCAACTTTTAGTTTAAGGTGGCTGCAACATTCTCATCTCATTTGTGTCCTACAAAATGCTGTTAGCTGCCTCTGGCCCAAATATCTGTCTTGTAATGATTGCTATTTTAGACAGTGGTAATTGAAAACATTCAATGAATTGCTTAATAATTAAGGTACTGATAAGCTGTTAAAATTTCTCTCCCATTTACCTTTGAACAGGACTGGCCAAAATAACTACTATCAGTATATACCGAAGACTCCAAAAAGATAATGAAGGCCGCGAAGTTCCTTTAGTTTGGAAATGTAGCTTGAACAGCCACCATAATATCAAATCAACACGGCAGATGTTTCGTTTTTAATTAAAACCTCCATATGTATTGGAGTATCTTATAAACCAAAGTGACATCTTTTTTAATAAATTAGATATGCATTTCTGTTAATAAAATCTATTGCATATGGATTCGCAAGAAACATATCGGTTTATGACATCCCTTTAAACAAAAAGTACATGAGGCTATTCAATTCCGTAAAAAGACTTAAACGATTTTTGGTTTGCAACTAATAAATTTGCCTTCTTACATTAATGGGTTTGTACTGCAATAAATATATCCGTTGTCCGGAAGAGGATGTGAACATTTCAAAGAAACCGTTTAAAACACTTCATTCCGTTTACTGCATTCTATGAGTTTCTTGAATAACCAAAAAGCTGGAAATTTACGCGGAAATTTCCACTTTTTCCTTTATCAGTTTGCAATTTTTTAAATCAAAATTAGTCCACTTGGGCAGAATGAGTTTGACGTAATAGAGCTTCAACCGTAATTAGATTGGCATTACTCCTTTTTAAGAAGTAATTAAACTTCTTTATGAAATAATCAAACCCTAAACTCTTTTTTATCTTAATAGTAGAAAGTTCTAAAGTCCTCTCCAAAACAAGTCAGCAAGCCCATGTAGGTTGAGGAGTCCTTTTACCAAAGTGAGAGGATTAGAGGTCTGTACCAGAGAGTTTCTTTCATGCATATATAAACAAATAGGTTTCGAAATTTGTGATGACCGGGATCATTGGTCAACCGCTGTTCCAGTAGGATTTAGAATCATCCTACACCGTCCATTTAGGGCCTGTGGCGTTGTTAATTAAGGCATGCTATTAAGTCCGGTGTTAGGACCAAAGATTAATCAGACCTCTGATTGGGTGACGGGGAGTAGGGTCACATGGTTTGGCCAGGCTTTGTGAAAGCATGGGCAAGTGTCGCATCTATAGAGCTAACATGATGCAGATTGGGTTATAGGTAGCACAAATAATAACTCTCTCCAAGACTAGAGGCGGCTGAAAGACGCTGAAGGCCTGTGTAGTAACTGTGGTTGCAGGTGGGAATGAAACGGAATGTGTGGCCGCAGTAACCACATATCCCTTTCAATTCCGTTTTGTAGTAGGATTATCTTTTATGATGCGTTTTGCATGGCAAAAGCGGGCGACTGGACAGGCGAAAGTTCACATCGGCGACTTTGCGTGTCGAGTGACATTCGACCGCTGACATTTCAACGCGTTCTAGTTGATTCGTGAATGCCTTTGTACGTGTTAGGCCAGACGATTTGAGAGCTCGTAAGTTTTGATGTCACTCGGGTGCACGGGTGGGAAAGGACATCAAAGACTTGCCGTACCTTACAGCATGTATAGAAAATAACGATTCAAGAAAACATTGACTTGCAGTTCTCCCCCAACAGATTTTTGATGTGTTTCCTATGCTTTCGACGATCTCAAAAAGAATTAGAGAAGGAGAAATCGGTTTTTCGTGATTTATTATGGCCATGCCTTCGGAGGTTAGAGAGTTAAAGACTGTTTTCTTGGGTATTTTAAGAGAGTGACTTGGCCGAGTAGTATTTTGCTCTCTTACATTGCGTCTTGAGCCTATAGTATGAAAGTGAAATTGGCTTTAACATGCCTATCAGATGAGGTGACAAACTCAACTCATCTTGAAATTAAACGGTGGTGGAAATTCTGGATTCCTAGAGAGCGCTGAAGCTGAGTCGAAGAGAGCACCCAGAACTCGACAAAGTCTTTCTTTTGACCGAAGGGGACGAATGCCGTGCTCGTGTAGTTGACTATCAAAGAATTCAAGAACTCGATTTATTTAGCGTACTTAACTGCTTTCGGTGCGTTTTAAGAAATAAGTGTCGGGGAAGCATTTAAAAGCTGAATATATACTGTTTCGACTTGTTTCCATAAGCTCTTGCTAAAGTCTCATTCGCGTTTAATCCCCAATATTTATAAAAAGTCATATCCGAATAGAAGAAGTACGCATAAGTAAGCAAGGAATATTTACACCAATTTGTCGATTACATAACGGATGAGAGCCGTATGTGCCCATTCACACTACATGCGACAGTTGGGACAGTGTTTAATGACAGTCGGGGATGAGTAGTTGTATTTTCACATGCCTACAGCTACGTGTGCATTCATGGGAGATAATAAAAAACTGGCAAATCATAAATATATTTCGTGGTTCGATGTTTCATTTCCTTGGTGGTTTTCCTTGCTCGGTTGCTTTTTCTGAGCTGCAGAAATGAGGAGAGGGGAGAGTGATGAATCAGAAGATGCACGAGGGGAAGGAGGTTGAAAAGCTCTTGCAAAAGTATATTCTAAAACCAAAAGGAAACATGTGGATGAATGATTGCATGCAATTTTAGAAGAATTTTCCGCTGCTGATTATTCTTATGCTGGAGAATAGGTACTAGAACTTAGCTCAGTATACAGGCACTAATACCAGCATTAAGAACAGAGCTTCTTCTATGGTATTATTCTCGCTTTTCAACGTTATGTGGTCCTCACCAGCCCCCGTGAGTTTATTACCTAATTTCCAATCGTCTTAATCAGCCACCATCCTACAGACGTAGGCTTTTGCACGCATCTGCGCGTTTTCGGCATCACTTCACTGCATTTCCTCCTGATTGTAACGATTTTCACCCGGTCCAAAATAAAATTTTCGTATGAGCGCATTTTGGATATCATGTTACCTCAAAACCTGGAATAGTTTAATAGGCAACAGATAAAAATTTTAGTATAAGTAATTTAGATAATAGCAAATTTAAACATTCCAAACCCATGCTCGTTGCTAGGGTCAACTGTTTTAACTTAATGAAGGTCCAAAGATCACCAAAACCAAGAAACTTATGCCTTCTGACCACCGAACAGGAAACCATTGTCCAGGAAATAGATATCATTTTTTATCTATATAACTATTATACTACTATAGGCTTACTCAAGTAAGCCTTTGAATTTAATGATTCAAAAGGGATTTTCAACCTATTCCTACGGCATAGTGAAATTAAATACCTTTTTATTTTGCAGTCAATGATCTATGAGCAATTATTCTTCTAAATTTCGAGAGCTTATCCTTATATATATATATATATATATATATATATATTGGCGTATTTCAACTCAGGTAATTCGAATTCCGGGTATTGGGATCATTATGGAATAATTTTGCAATTTACAACACAAAGAAGCCCTTTAATTTATCTTGATTGTTTGAACGTCTTGAAGCAGTTGCTATAAATAGCAGCGGCTTTTAAATCACCGCTGGTTCATGATGCGGTAACTTCAGTAATCTTTGATGGAAGGAGCAATGGTAGATTTAGCAAGAATTTATCGAAAGGGACCCTGGCCCAAGGCCTAGCACAAGAATGCCCTAATGTATGGAAACTCTGGGATTTAGCAATTCATCACCTGGGCCATTCGCTAATTGGGTCAAATAGGATTTGTGATTTTACCTAAGGTGAGATCTAAGGTCAGGTGCTAACGAATTAATGAATTATTAAATAGTTAGAGACACCTAATTTAACCTGCATTGATGACCTTTAACTCTGACCTTTACCGTCTTAATGCGCTTCAACGACCTATAAACTTAGGAATGTTTTTTTGCTAAATTGGACTTGTTCTTAATGTGGACATGATCCCTCCTCTTAGAAAAGAACTTTTCGTGTAGGTGTTTTCTATTTATTGATGAAAAAAAGGAAAAGGTCACAAAGAGAATAAGCATAGCAGGCAGCATGATACTGAGTTTTGACCGCTGCGTTCTTGTGTTTAGTTAAAATAAACGCTCCTGAAACTTGTGAATATCTTCAAGTATTAAGAATAAATAATAATACCGTGAAAATAAGCTTTAGCAGATTGTGATAATGCCCCATTTAAATCTTATTACTTACCACAAACCCTTTGGCCACTAGGCAAGAAAAAATGTTAAAAATTTAATAATGTTATTGTAGATGTATAGTGTATTTATTAAAAAGTTGTAACTAAGCATTAATCTTAAGAGCTGGCAAGTTTCACTAAGCTCTTCTTCAATAGGGCCTCCCGAAATGGATCTTTTTCACCTTTGACGCCTAATCTATTTCAGTAATGCTCCCAAAAATAAACTTGAGTCTCACCTTAAGAATGGAACTATTCAGGTTGATATCAGATTCAATGTGGTGGCTTATCGCTTCAAGAGACTCTGAACCAGACCGAGAGGTAGCGGGAAGATGATGGTGGAGTTTTTCTCGGCGGATATCGCACTGAGGGTCTGGAGATAGCGCAGGTGCAGTGCCAGCGGCGAATCCATTAGGACATCAGCAGCGGCTTTCAGAGCTGCCGAAGAAAGCTTCTCGCCCTCTGCCATTATAACCTGTAAAAAGGCATTTAAAAATTACTATTATTATTTAGAGTTTAATAAGTGTTGTTATCTTTCTTCAATTAAACTAATGTACCCTATGAATATCTGCAAATAGTTTCCTATATGATAACGTGAGTTTTTAATTCCTTGGTTCAAATTTAAAAAAAAATATATTTCCACTTTTGCAAATACTTTGCTGCTTCTGCAAAAAAACCAGCTATCTCCGCTCTTGTAACAATAAAATTAGTTTCGAAATCTGTCAGTTTTATGAGTCATATAAATCTCCAGCGACCGCTGAGCTCACAAGTTTCAACACGATTTTTATTTGTTAGCTCTGCTTCATAAAAGCTGCAATAAGTATTCGCTAACTGTTGCAGTTTTCCTGTTTTCGAGAGCAGAAAAGCTGTAGATAGAAAACATCTAGAATTATTTTTGAGGACAATGTTGACTACGCCCAATAACAATTGGGAACTAAAACCTTTGTTTTCATATTTTTGAATGAGTTTACCTTGGCCTGGGCTTCACGAGTTGCCTCAGCCTCTGCAGCCATAGTTCGTTGCAGTTGCAGGGGAAGTCGGACGTCTTTCCTATCATTTCAGAAATTATTTAAATTATTTAAACTTATCTTGTCAAACCGAGCCTATTTCATGAGCTTGAAAACACTGAAAAGATTAATGTATTTTCACTCAAGGACTTAATAAGTAAACATTATTTCGTTAGAGGTAGGGAACAGGCAAGAAATTAGTTATACTTAAACTTTTTTAAAGTTGATTGCAGTGCGGGGAGTTGTTCAGCAGTTCAGTACACGGAAATTTTACATTTTTACAATTTATGCTTATATAAGGCTACTGAAGGCCTGTAAAAAGTTAGGCTCTATATTTAAAAGTTATATACATATATATATTTCAATTACTTGTCCTGTTTGCAAGTGAAATAATGTGGATAGTTCAATTTAAATAGAATGGCTTTATAGTAAATAAGAATTAAACGGAGAAAGGATTATTTCTGTGGTAAAACTGTGATGAAACATTACTTACACTTCAACGCGTTCCACTTTGACACCCCAAGGCTGAGTCGCGTCATCCAACATTGTCTTAAACAAAACAAAAAATTGTTCAGTCTCAAAAACTACCACTTCATCAAAGATTAACTACATGATTTTAATATTCAGAATCCCAGCTCAGGAATTCGACAAACTACCTTGTAAAATGTGATATCGGCTTTTAAAAGTACAAACAAATGTCCAAGTAAAAATATATGGATCAAATGAGACGTTTCGGCGGTTTCGAATTAGTAGAAAATCAGTTATCTTCGTATAAAATATAACCCGGTGCGAGCATTTTATTTTCCTAAAGATTACTTCGAGTGTTAAAGGCAGACGAAATTCAGCATCTTTCTTGAGACCTCTCTTGAATTCAGAAAAATTCTTGCTGGAAAGCATGCCAGTACTGGCCTAATCGTCCACTACACGACTCTGCAATCTTTCGAGCGTTTTGCATGAGAATCCTGTAAAAGTGAAGACAGTTCCGTAAACTGGGCCTGAAATCATGAAATCTTCGTCTCAATCCCCTCTGAGGTGATTAGGAACATGTCGACGAGGGTAAAGAAAACGTCCTTCATCGAGTCATCATAGGAGTTCATGATTAAAATATCATACTATTAAGGAAAATAGGTGAAACACTGAAATATTAAGTAACTTAAAAGTACGCTAAGTTGCATGGGTGTTTTAAAGATCGTCTAGGCCATCTGCAACTTGAGAAACAAAGATATCAATCAATATTATTTTGCATTCAAATGAAATCAGCCTGGTTCCTTTTAGTCTTATTTAATTCGGGTTTCGTCCTTAAATACTCTTTTTTTGAAGGAAGAGCGATTTATGCCATCATTATTGTCAAGGGAATTTGCGATTTGCACGTAAATCTCATTGATACTCTGTTGTAAGTGTTGCTTGACAGTGCGAAAATACGCATTATGTTTAAAGTGTCCTTTTCTGCATACCAAACGTTCATTTACTACGGTTAAAGCATATTTGATGCTTAGTCGGACGTGTATATAAATTCTTTCCAAGTGCAATCATCTCTATTCTTGCAAGCTAATTACACTAATTCATGGTTAAAATCATTCGAACGGCTGTGACTCTAATCTGTCTTTTGAGATTACTTGACAGTTATCAAAGTCTGCGCTAAGTGAAATAAATAACTCACATTCTTCGGTGGTAGCTCTCTCCAAGCTAAAACCGTTCAATTATACCAACAAGTTAGTAAGAAAATCACAGATTTTGAGTCTTTTTAACTCACTTGCATAGACGTAGATATGGCCTCTCGTTCAGAGAGAATCTCAGAGAGACTTTTGGTGCCAAGAACGTTTCGCAGAGTCGTGGCCGCGAGCAAACGCGTAGACCTATCGGCATCCTCCACGTTGGTTACAGCGACGATGGGATTGTAGATGCGGTAGTACACAACTGCATCTACAGCAACCGTGACTGAGTCCTTAGTAAGGACCTGAAAAGCATATTTTCGAACGCTAATAGCGACACTTAAAAAGGTGCTCTAAGACACTCGAGGATATTCGAGCTACCTTAAACATCTAAATGTATTACAGTCTCTACAATTCATCCTGCAGATAATATTTGTTTTCTCACTTAAAAGTTATCACAATTTCATTTAACTGCTCTGACGGAAAATTATTTGAAACAAGGCTCAAATAATTGTTAATGTTATTATTGTTGAAATCAAATTCGAAAGTTGTGATTTTATTTGTATTAATGCTGCTAAAATTAAAATTCACGTTACTTTTAGAACCTAGCTTTGAAACAAAAATAAATCCCACTGAGAGACTTTTATTGTGATTTAAGGGTGTTTGGAATTTCATTCTTCGGTTTGAAACTAATTAACCGTGATTTTCTTTTTTTCAGGGCCGAAAATGTTGCAAGATTTAATTCCCTAACTACTAAACACGTAACTTCGATTCTAAGCCATAATTCTGCTGGTCTAGTAAAGTTTGCTTCATTTTTAGTTGCTCCAGGTACTCAATTTTATACCTCTGCATATACTCATTTTATGCGCCTGTCTTTTATAACTCGTGAATATTCTTATATACAGCCATACTTTTAGTACCTCAAAAGATTATTTCGACGAAATTTATATCTATTCCCAGGCATATTTTCTATCATTTACACTTCCTGTCCAATGCCAAGAATGTAAGACGCATGCCTTTTCTTAATTTTAGAAAATTAGTGAATTTATGCTTTATTAGATTAGCGACTTGAAAATCCATATTCGGTTGTTTAATATGGTTTCGGCTAATACAATGTACAGCAAAATTTTTAAACATTTCTAAATATAAACAAATGCCATTTAAAATAACATGCCTGCCCTTCTTTGAAGAAAAAAATTTTCGTTTGGAAGTGAGACAATCCAGGGCTGTGCTGGCAACTAATTATAGCAAAAGGTAAATAAAACTCCCATGAATACATTTATGTTAAGGCGGCATGAAATAGCCAAGAAAGCTTATGTATTCATTAATAATTGGGTCAAATTCGATTCAATTAAAATCTTGTCCATTTCAAAGAAACTGCGCAAATTAATCTTTAAAAGTATATTTTCAATCTTCTCTATTTTCCAGGAGAGTTTAATGTCAGAAAGTCCTTGTACTCGCATCTAAATAGGAGAATCAATGCAGAAAAAAAGAAAATATCATTATTTTTCGAACCACTATTGTTGCTTCTCATTGCTGTTCTCGTAATCTAGACAAAACCCCAAACATTTGTTTGCTGTCAGGTAAGATTGTACTGTGTCCTTTACCAAGAGCACTCAGTAGATAGGACTTGGTGTTGGATTAAGATTCTCTTAAACCTTGGGAAATATCACATGGACTGAATCGTTAATCACAATATTTGACATTATTCCAAGAAACAATTTTGACTTCGTTTTACTACTTCTTTCTTCTTTGCACAAATTATATTCGTCTTCCAATAAAAATAAACACTTATTTAGTTTTTCGTACCCTGTAATATTTAGTCACAATCACTGGCATGGTTTCATGGAAGGCTGAATTTCTTTACAGTATTTTTAATCATGCAATTTTTATGATAATGTAAGATGCATCATTTCATAGCTCGAATCTGGATTTTTTTAATATGGAGGGACTTTCAAGGATGTACTCCTAACACATTCTGCATCTCTTAATATGGGATTCATTTGTGTATGTAGCAGAAAATAACGCAGTTCAAGTGCAGTGACAGCAGGATTAATGTTTTGGTCTTGAGCAACAGTCTGGCTGTCAAAATGGTGTTTACAAAATATTTCTTTAAGAGGACAAATAGAGAATTTTCAACTGTTAAGTCATCAAATGTCAATTATGTTAACGTGCTTTGGACATTTGCGTGAACAGAGCCATTTGGAAAACTATTCGATTTAATTGTTTACTGCCTTTTTAAAACCCTCTTATTAGCATCAACTTTATTATTCTAATTGTTTATGCTGAACGATTTTGCCTAAAAAATAAACTAGGAAAATCAATTAGAAATTGGATGAATTTCATTTTCATCGTTCACTAATTCGATCTTGATTTCCATTTTACTAGAGCTGTATTATCAGGAAAGAAAAATCATTTGCGAAATTTCCGAACTGATACTCATTGCGCTGACCTTTGGAGTTGCTTTTTAAGTTATGCCAATGTTAAACCTTTTTGTTGGTCCCCGGGAATTCTTAAAATGACTTGAATAGTGTGTGCGTACCTCCTGAGGCGGGACGTCAAATGTAACAGTTCTGAGGTCGACTTTGCGCACGCTGTCGAGACATGGAAGAGTGAAGAAGAGTCCAGGACCTCTGGCCCCATCGGGTCGAATCCGACCCAACCGGAAGATCACGGCTCGCTCGTACTCCGCAATCACCTAATTCCAAGTGAAGCCATGAAGATTATCAGATAAGCACTGAATGAAATGGGTGTGATATAGACTAAGCAAAAAAGCTTATAGAAGGGGGTTGCGGTGTATTGGTTGGTTGGCTTCACCAAAAACTGAATCTAATCTTGCTAAGTGGACATATTCAAATAATGAGAATTCGGTTTGTTACAGTATACTGTACTAGCATTAAAATGAAGAACTCGCTTAGTTGGAATTTAAATTCTTCTCTGATACGGTGAATATGTCACTTCAGGAGCAGTTTTCTGGGGAATTTCAATGAAATTTAAGGCTATCTTTTTTAAATGGACTTTTAATAAAAATACAAAGATTCGTTTGGTATAACCAATAATTAATTATCAAGCTTCACCATCCTGTAAATAAATTGCATAAAATGCTTTTCCCAGAAATTGGGGAATTGTTTTTCTTTCCAAAAAAATATACTTAATTAGTGCATTCATTTGGTTCATTCATATTTTCATCTTGGTTTTTGTGGAATTTTAACAACTGTGCTCAATTTCCTCACTTTAATTTAGTGCTAATATTTATTTTAAAGCTGTTTTAAATGGCGCCTTTTAGTCACTATTTCACAAAAAGTTCGAGCTTGTAAGACTCGAATCTCACTTGCATCAGCTGGTCGGATGTTAAAACCAATACATGAAGTGTAGTTGATGCTCTCAGCACTACCTTCGCTTGGAACGCTGCCACATAACGCATTCCGATACACAGTGCTCAATTTACAAATTGAAAGCTGATGACAAGCAGAAACTTAGGTCTTATGCTTGCATGATGGAACGTTAGAGAAGGGCGTAGTTATTTGTAAGCCTTGTTAGCCTACTTGATCACAAGTACGTTTATTTTTGTTACCTGTTTATTTAATTATTATATTTATTCACTGAGATTGAATAGTCGAAATAATCCCACTTTTAATGAAACCTCAATTAGTACGATGATGGTCACTTCACTAGCATTTTCCTAGGGTAATTTAAAGCTATCTTTTTCGAATGGGCTCCTATTTTAAAAATCACAAGATTCGATTGATAAAACCAGTAATGCATTGTCTTCAACAAGGTGAAAATTTGCCCCAGAAAATGGGGAAGTTTAGTTCTTTCCTACAAATATTGTATTCAACCGGCCCACTCATACAAGGTTTTCATATCATTTTTTTGCTAATGTTTCATTTTTGTCACTAAAACTGAAGGCCTGGATTTATTTTTATAAATTATTTGTAAATGTTCAAGTTGGTCATAATTTTGCCAAAACCACAAACTCGAAAAACGAGAATTTCTTTTATGCCTATTAGTACCTTCAGCACTATCTTCACTTGTAAAGTTGCTTTACAACGCATTTCGATACACGACGCTTAAAAAAGCAATGAATAAATTTATAACTTAAATTGAACTCGCCTCTTGCCTTCAAATAGGAATTCTAGATCAAAATAAATTTATTTTATGAGTTAGTATTTTATTTACTCGAAAGTGTAGTTGTTTAGCTGCTTGTTAACTTGGTTTTATATTCAAATACTTTTAGCACTCGGAAATGTTGCGCAAATTCAATTAAATTCTATCGGGGCATGACACGGAAATGAAAATACCATGAAATACTGCCATCCCGTAGGCAAATATTTGTGGAATTAAGGAGTTGGTAATCCAAACACCCAAACGTTCACATTTATTTTATTCCAAAATAAAGTAAAAGCATCCGCCTTCCAGGGGTGAACTCCCTCGAGGCACTATTTAATCAAATTGCATTTGTTCGCACCATCCCTATGGAGTGATAAACGAAAACGGCACTAGAATTCTACTTGTCAGGTTTCGTGTGCTTCGATGGCGAAAAAGCTTTATGCATAATTATCCACATTTCCTGGAATATTAATTAACTACTATGCCTGACCGCGAATCCCTGAAAAGTCAGCCAAACCTACTCAAATTTTGGACTCATTGAATCAGTTTGTTATGGTTGACCACAGACTGGAGCTAAAATGGCTCGTAACTACGTCGTTTTGAGCTTCATAAAATGGAGCTTTCGCGCATGGCTTACTGTTTTGCTTCAGGTACAAGCTGTTCAAAGTACTAAACAGTAATTTAACATTTTTATGGACCATAAAATCCAAAATTCTTCTGCCTGTCTAGATTCTTGCACAAACTATGCCCTGAATCTACGTCACCTATTTTTTTTCTTCGCATTGAAAATATATCAAGGATTTTTCCCCTTGAAAGAGCCAGTTCGCTCTTTAGATAAATCTAATTCTCGTATCTTGAACATAAAAGTGTTTGCGTTTTCATTTTTTCCTGAAAACATACCAAGAAATGTCTTTCTATCGATAGGATTGAGGAGGAAATCCACTTGAATTGAAAAGACTTCTTTTTCAAATCAACTGAACTTACCGAGTAATAATAAATTATTTGAATTTGAATTATTCTACCCAAAGTTTTAATAATGAATTTAAGCATAGCAAAGATTTTTCAAAACTTTTTTTTTCTTTTTGAATATTTTGTATTCGTTGTTTTACTAGTGTTTGATTTGCTTCTGAGTTATTCGCAAATTGTCACTTTCTCTTATTAAATAGCATAATTATCAATTACATGTTCTGCTGAACTCTCAGGCGTAACTGTAGGATATGATTATCAGAAACCACTGTCGTTTAATATAGTTTCCATTTTTACAGTTTATTTCTACTTTGTGATATGAACCAAGCCCCTGTGCCATTTTTCCACTTCCTAATCGCATCATACTAGTGCTCTTTCGAACTTGTAAGGGCAACTAGTCCATCAACTTATATCGTTCTGGCTATTTTATGGATAGGGAGGTCCCTTACTGACTCTCAAACACCCCAATCTCAAGTCCGATGATGGATTTAGCTCAAAAACACCGGCTCGGCCGGCATGCGCAAAAGCAGCCATGTCAACCGGATTCTCGGGGGAGACGAGCCCGGGCCCAAAAGGGTGTGAGCCATAAAATAAAGATTTCATACTTTTTTATACTGCTGACTCTAAAAGGTAGTAAAATTGCGGTGTCGTTGAAAATGGCACTATTTCGACTGTAAATTTTCATTACTTTGGACAATATGCCTTGAATACAGGAACTCCGGGAATTTACTGATTCAATAGTCAAACTAAAGGTTTGAAACAAAATCAGTTCTAGTCCATAAGGTCAGTGAGGTTCTACAGTACCTTCGATATGTTATCGAAAACTCCATTTAATACAGGCCCCACTGCTGTAAGGAGATAGTTGTAATAACTTTGTAGTCAGTAGGAATAAACATCTATGTTGTCATCGGGTTTCCACTAGTAATGTCAGTTCTATGTTTTACCTTTTATGCACCAATATTGTCCAAAACCCACCCTGCCATTAGCAATTTGGTCTCCCTCTAATTAGCTGGAAGAGAGTATGAGCATAACCCCGATTTATCTTAAATCGGCTAGCAATGCTAATTTTTGATAGTAATTAATACAGTACGCATTACCATTGCTTGATCTTGTAGGTTAATACTGGAACCTAGTAAGTAATGACACTAGAAAATATTCAATGAGTTAGATAAAGTAAACATTATGCGCTTTTACCTTGTTAAGATATTTCTTTGGTAATCTACTTCATGCCGATTTAAGCAATTCCGGTAACTAAAGATGTGTTATTTATTTCAGACTAAACTGCTTTTACATAAATTGTTTCTATTCAGTAATTTGCGAACGGACAGAATTGGGCTCAAATCTCATTCAGCCTTTCGATCATTGAGTCCGTATGACCAAACGTCATAGATTTCGTCAGTTCCTTTTGGTTTCAATGTGGAAAATACTCGTTATTAACCGATGTAGCTTATTTTTAAATATTAACAGTAACGAGCATATGAAAAATTACTTTCACAGTATCCAATCCTTCGCTATTTAAAAACACTTGAACTCAATTAAGGTCATTTTTCATAGTTTGACAAAAAATAGTTTATTTGCCATTTACAAGCAAATCGTTGTATATATTGAACTCAAAATCCTGTAGTTCATGGTGCGAAAATAAAATCGGGAAGCGCCGTAAATGGTGTAGCATTCTAGCGTTTTATGTTATGCTTATTTTAACAAAGCGATTTGCTTAAAACGTTGAATTAAAATTGCTTTCATTATAGACAAATTTTTTAAATTCTATGTTTACCGGAATAAGATTTATCCAAAATATTAAAAGATATCTGTTCACCCATTATTTCCTGTTTCCCTAGCGCCCCTAAAATATGCGAATAATGATTTAAGTGTAAGAATTAACTGTGGTATTTCTAGGAATAATACAGTTGGGTTTGTTGTTATTTTGTCGAGTCTGGTCAACAAGCGAAGATAAGGGGCTGAAGTCTTTTGATTCTTCCTGTTATATACCCAGAAATTAATTTCTGCTGTATTATATAAATGAAATCATAAATAATTAGCTTACACATCTCATATTTAGAAAAAAACTCACTCATTTAGTGGAGGAATAACGTATTGTAATTGTTTGATTAGGTTAAGTATTTGTAAAGATATTCCAGCTCAAAAATGGCTATCAAGCAACTCTACTAACCAAGTGAAGTGGAAAGACCACATTTAAAGGACCAAATAATTACTTTCTTTAAGCTCGAAATTCTAAATAACTAATTTCAACTTCTTTCAAAAAATGAATGCCAGATACTAAGTTTTTTCGTGTAATAACCTAACGCAATACATGTTTGCATTTAGTAGACCTTACGTGGATTTAATGCTGCTCGCTCTCATTTAGATAACTCTCTCTCTTTCTCTCTGGTGATCACATTACCGCAAATCATTTAGCAGGCTATAATACCAGTTCTTCGTTCATTAGATGAAAACTCATTTTGTTTCCTTTTCCTATAAGGTTGCTAAGAGTTTATTAACAAGACATCAGTATTTTTCAGGATATAGCCAGGAGCTACTAATAATTTTGTTCAATTCGGAAAGCATTCTGTTTCCAGTTGGTTGATGTACAAAATGTTAAAATCGAAATCAAACTTGACATTTACACAACGATTTGTGGAATAACTATCAAAACCAGGTGTGAATAATGATACGTTGAATATCGGTTTCCCAGAGATGTCGCTGAAATGTTTTCACAAAGATTACTAGAGGTTGATCGACAAGCGGCATCAACAAAATGCTTTACTGGGAATGGTGGGGGGGGGAGTGGGAAATGACTCACCTTGATGCAGAAGGGCAGGGAGAAGGGGAATGTGCAAGCGATGAGCAGATAGACCATGGCAGTGATGATCCAGGAGCAGTAACTTGTTCCCGCTGACTTTTGTCGCTCTGTGAGACACACCGGAAACTAGCATTAGGTATATATACAGCAAAAAACACCCTAAACACCAGCTGAATAGGACAACAGTTTGAGACAGGTGTAGAAGGATATGACAGCTCTTCGGCCACCAGGCTGTTGGATGGAATTATTTCAAATACAAATTGCATGATTGGCCCATATTTAAGAGCACAGTTGCCAGTTTTTTTGTCTTTGGCGACTTTTAGAAGATTCGGATTGTAAAATATTTCCTCCAATTGTTCTTCACTCTAACTAACTTAACTCATTCATGATTAAGTGATTTTTTTTAAATTAGTGCTCCTAAGTTTGGAGCAAAACATGAAAATGATTTTATCTACCTACATTTAGGTTCTCTCCATCTTGGGCGTTTTACTGTGTTCGGTAGTCTCTTCTTCTAATTTAAACGAATTACACCCCCCGATTAAGCAAGATAGTTCCTAATTTCAATCACTCTTTTTTTCTACTGCATTTCAAAGGGAATGCCTAACTTGTCACAGCATACCTTTATACTTCTTTACTAGGGTTTCATTCTTGTGTTCAATAAAAACAGCCCCAATATTGCATAAAAATCCATAAAACGGCTTTTGTGAGACTAAAATTTACTACCGGGGGACACGAAAAAGAGTGGGATATCTAGGTAGTGCTTAAACGCTAGGAAGAGGACAAAATAATTCTTCTACTTTTAAGAAGGAAAAGCCATGTTTCCGCGACAGTTTATAAAAAGCGCTAAAAACGGTTGCTTTGTGATTTTTCCTCTACACTTCTGCGCAAGTCAAAACAGCACTCCTATAAATTAACGTTAAAAATTTCTACTAGGACCGTGCAAACCAGAAATACCACTTTACTAACTTTATGATACGATTGATTGTCATTAGTGCAGTAGACTTATGAAGTTTAATTATTTGCGAAAAATCGTCGTTTATTTTACTAGAAATTTAAATTCTTATTACTTGTCTCAAAAAAGCTCGATTAGGCGAATTGCAATTAGCAAAGCCAAATGAAACAGAAAAGGTCATAGGTGTGACTCTGAATTCCGGATAAAAACTGAAAAGCGTTGAGCATTTGGAGTGTTTTAAAAACCAGGAAAGAGTATTTTAAATTATTCTGAAAATCTTCATATGCTTATGGCAGCATTTAAATCCATCTAAATAATTTCGATTATGAATTTTTTTCTAAGACGGAATTTCAAAATATCGTACCAAAGAAATGACAGATTACAGAAATCGTGAATTCATCAAGCTTTTGGTTTGACTGTACGTCTTCTTGTAACAAAAATTCGTGGTTATCCTAGTTCGCGTGATATTTGGAACGAATTTCATGCATATTGGGTGATTTTCATTTAAAATCCAAGAGAACTATAACCTAATTAAGCTGAAAAGTTGTCTCGATAGCCGAAGTGTCTGCGAATCACTAATGCTACATTTTCAATTAGGTCGTTCCATTCACAAGCACATGATCATGTAACAATATGTCCGGGGTATTTTTGCCCAAAGAAGCACCTACTTATAATCCCACTAGACGTCTGCACCATTTAAATGTAAGCACTCAAGTTGCTGACCTCATGGGTAGATACCGTAAGCAAAACAATCATAGTCAACTAGTAATAATTCAATCAGATTCTTAAAAGATAGCTAGATTTTCTACGAAAGTCGAGTGTGATATGTCCATATTCCACCTTTAATCAGCATTAATCTCTTGACATAGTGAGGTATGCGGATTCAAATGCGCTCAACCGAAAAAGGAGACCAAACCCTAGAACCAAACACAAAAAGGTAGTAAATCTCTACATCTCTTATAGAGATCGTTAAACAGTTAGGGGTTGGAACACTCGTTTGGTCTATAATTTTTTGGCTTCGTGAATACAGCCATAAAAATTCATTGAGATTCTTGGTATATAAAGAGAAAAACCGATTGACATGGGCTTCGAAAGGATGTAATAGTGTTTCAAATAAATCCTCTTTTGTGGTTGCGAATTCACCCAACGTTTTTCCTTCGCGTGACTGGCGGTGTTAATTCAGTCCAGCCAACTTTCAATGCTCTGCAGGGACTCTTGAGTTCATTACCGGGAGAAAATCACTAATTGCAAAAAAACTTTAAATATCCGCGGCGTGAACAAACTATCTAAAAACAACTAAGAGCGAAATTAGAAGCATTTCTCTTAATAATTCTAAGAAGCTCTAGGCTGTTACCTTGGCTCTCTTAAAGGAATTACCTACCATGTTGTGTCTTTCTTTACGAATTTCCTGGATTAAATGTACCTCTTCCTTGGAGTAAGATTACGTAAGGTTGTGAAAGGATTATGCTAAGCAGCGCAAAAGCAGAGATGAGTATCGGGCAGCCACAGATGATAAAAGATTGCTTTCAAATTGGACCAGAACGCACACGCAAGGACAATTATGATTGTTTCTTTTCCTCTGCTGCCGTGATGTAGACAAAATGTAAGTCTGTCAGACAGTCAAGACTGGTATTGCCTAATCTCTCACGATGTTAATGACATTAGCGATGATGTAAATAGTCTTTTAGGAAGGACTCTTAATTGCAGAGTAGTGATAAGTGTCTCACAAGGGGTTGTTTAATAAATCTATCGGAATCTCAGTCTATCACAGTTTCGATTTTTAATATTAAACAAAAAAGAATTTTTAGAGCCTTAAAATCGAATAAGTTGATTTCCAAAATTCTGCATTCTAACCAAGTTTTGGAGCTTTTCTAGCTATTCAAACCATTCACCTGCACACCGGAAGAGCTAATCAATAGACGTCTGTTTTAATTTTGTCTACAATGACTCATCTCCCCCATGTCTGTTTTTTGCCCTGACGCATAAAGATCAAAGTTAACATTGTACTCTGGCTGGATATTCCAATGCTCATTTCAGACACAGCTGCTTAATAAGGTTGTCCTTTAATGGCGACAATCTAGATAAACTGCTAAGACCTATCACCGGTATTGGTGCTAGGGTTAAAATGGTTATAAATGTTTCAACTATTTAAGCTAGATGTTACTAATACTAGTGACTTCTGAGCCTACTTCAATGGCCCCCAAAAGTGATAGATGTTACCTAGACTTCCGGATTGCCTTTTGATAAATAACTACGGTTCTAGGCAGATAATAGGTGAAAAGGATGGCACTTTATTAGGAAAAAATGCTCCAGCAGGTGCCCTCTGTCATTTATGCGAACTGTATACGACGCCAGTCTCGTGATGATAGATCTGTGTTAAATGCATGGTGACTCCTAATCATATGTAAGGAGCGCCCCTTGAATGTGATTAATTCAATCAGAAATCTATCAATAATTTAGATTTTTTTCATTCTCTATTCAGTTTAGCTTAGAATTTGTATAGTTGTACACCTAATTTCTAAAACATCAATTGAGACTCATCTCAGTCTTTCATTTGACGGCAATTCTCTTGTTTAGCTGCTCTCATTCCAATCTGCAACTGCACTCCCAGATGTTTAATACACAGTGAAAATGATTAGACACTTACAAATCGGCAGGACGCATTTTTTTAAAATCTGTCATAGGAAATATGAAGGAAACAAGACCTTTGAGGTGCCATTTAAAGATCCGGATGAAGAAACTAGCTTATAAACTTTTCTGACTTTTGAGTAGGCTTGGGAAACGGGACTACATTACTTACTCTTCATTCTAAAAAGATTCAGGGTAAGGGAAAAATTAAAAGTGAGAAATTTACGTTAACTAGACATTGGTAAATGACCCTATGATCATCTTGGTTACACACTGCAGTTCATTTATACCAGAGTCACACAGTCTCACTAATAATTATTCTTAATTAAAGACTCTACTTGTTCTCCCTTGGCCTTATAGGCTTTTAGCTTCCATGTCTTTTTGTCAAACAGCAGCGTGTCGTTCTATTTCATTGTCACAATTAATTGGCGACGCCGAGAACCGTGCTCCAGGCTCCAAGTGTGCAAAAAGCTCTTTTTTCCCACCACCATGAAGACGGGACCTCTAATGCTCCGCAATTTTCATGCATGTAACTGTTTAGGTGATTGATGAATCCATTCCGATAGATGCCTAATGGAAACTGATTTAACCATTTTCGACATGCAGTGTTTTGAATAAGAAGAGGTATCCTTGACGTCTCTACAAGCTGTTTTTAGAGATCAAAACTTTCTTTTCATGATTCAATTCGTGAGTAAATTTATCACGACCAGAAGTATTCGTCTTAATTAAAGACCTGTTTCAGGTAGCTCATGCAGAACTTAAAGAATTAAAAGATTTTTCTCGAACTTTAAAATTGAACTCTTTCTTCGCGATAGATCTTCACTCATTCAGTGAAAATCATGTCACAAGCTCTGTCAACATTCTAGAAAAGATATTGATGACAACTTTCTTGCTCATTGAGGCCACCTTAAAATTAAAATGACAAGCCAAGAACTGGATGCAAATCCAGGGGTCTTACAGTTTGTCATTTAATTAATTTTAAAACATTTTGTTCTGTTTTGATTAATTAAGCTCTAAACAAGTGAATGGCAGTCAATTCATGCAAAGATCAACGAAAATAAATATGGACATCGATTTACCTGGAAACATTAATTGTTTAACTAAACTAAAAAGGTTTAGTCGGTAAAAATAGATCTTTTATCTTTTCATAAATGATGCTGGTGTTAAATCACATCTTAAGTAACATTTCAGTGCCATTAATTGTAATTAATTAGTTCCGCGTTAATCAGACTAACGCACTTTAGAGTGATGCATTGTAAAAGGAAATAAACTAGTTATTTAGCTATTGCGTGGAGTTGAAGAAACTCCTATCTAACTCTTTGTTCCATTTAAAAATTAAAACTCCTGTGGGGATCGGAGCAGAAATTGCATACTGCTTACAAGAACATCCCGTGAGAATGTCCATAACTACTAGAAGTCATGAGTGCAAAGAGGAAATACCAGTCGGATGGACTGAAGAAATGACTACGTGTCACCCTACACTTTCCCAGGAGTTCGCAACCATATCTGGAGTCTTCCTCCAATGCCTGCATTCGCTTTTAGATTGAACGCTTTCCAAGTAGATGTGACTTTTTTCTTCTATTTTAATTCACCTACAGTAAATTCCTTTTTTCATGACTATAGTTCTCTGAAACAGGTTGCAGTATATGCACCTTACCCTATGGGAAATAAGTCTTTTTCAATTGACCAATGTTGCTGTAGATTGTAGTTACTATTGCCCACTTCTCGAATCTCACTGGAAGACTTTTACTCCAACGATATGCATCCTTTCTGATAAAACGGTTCATCAAGGAAATAGCTTTGAGGAATTTCTGAAAGATCACTTTTGGCTCATTCAGATCAAAACAGGTTATTCGGTATCAGCAGGAGATTCTTCGTTGAAATATGTTTAGTCACATCTTTCCCAGACTTTCAGATTCCAAGTGATATGGATGAAATAAGGCGGGCATGAACGAAAAGGATGTGGTGGTACAGACGGGAGAAAAAGGCCGTCCATGGATCAAAAAGTAGCTAACTGGGGACAGATTTGAGTCTTTCCGGTTATAAAATGCATATTTAATAGCTAATGTTGGTAAACGTTTAATTAGACATCTGATTTGATTGAAAGGATTTGAGAGTTGCATTTCGTGCCTTTTTGCATGTGAATAACCACATGCAGCCGGCAAGAATGAAGGTAACGGGCCTCCAATGTCACGCTACTTTAATACTTAAGCATCGTTATCACTTGAAGCTTTAGCTAAAAAATTACATTGGGAGGAAATTATAAGGATATTAGCACACTACTTTTTTGTCATTGCAGCTCCCAAGCTAAGCTGACTATAGATTGCGGAGATTTTGCGCATATTGATATTGCACTATTTGAAATGTGCATTTATGTGGTGCAAATGGAATTTTTCGTAATAAAATATATTCCTTCGTGAAGGTTATTTAATTATGCTCACAGTAATTAAATGTGATTTAATTGGATCACCCTAGCTTGCAAAAACAGACAAATAATTGGTATTTGTTGTTGGAGCATTATAGTGTCCACATTCAAATTATCGAAACTTATTTGCAATGCAATAGAGTACTTTTGACAGTTAAAAATATTTAGATATAAAATTACATTGGCATAAAAGAGTTTAAATGAATCTAAGTCGCTTTTAATCTCAAATCGAAGTAAACATTATCTATTGGCTTGGGGAAAGGGAAATATTCCAAATAAATTAATCTGTAACTTTTTAATGGCTAATAATGTATCATCAACATGCAAGATCATTAAAATTCTGATTTAAAAAATGGAGTTGTTAAATTCAAACATAGAGATATGAAATACGGAATTTACACTTATTTACCATTACTGTGGATATCGTGCCAGTAAAGATTTTTCCAGATTAGTAAAATTCGAGAAATGAATGCATTTCAAGTCTTTTTACTCAACAGTAAACTAACAAAAAATTAATCATTTCGTTGCAAAAAACCTCGACATGACAGACTGACAAGGACTGAGATCAATTTCTTAGGACGTAGAACGCACACTTCTTTCTCCGATCTAAAGCAGTTTTGCTAAAAACGTCTTGACCTATTTCAAAACTGTCTCACCTTCGAAAAAAATAAAAACCTTAAGTGAGTACATCCATCAAACCCCTGATGTTAATAAATTAAACCGGTTCAGGAAGGTTTTTACTTTTTTCTTTTTTTTAAATCTGACACCTAGATAGTTCATATCTCTGTTTAGTTGTAAAGAATATGTATAGCTTGGATTTTTCCTTATCAGATCGTTTTGGTTTTTCATTATCTTAATGTTTTTCAGCGAATTTCGAGACGAGCTCCAACTACTATTTATGAACAAATCATGTCCAGTTGGTACACCTGACATATTATTTCTGCTTCGGTACCTACAGGCCTGTAGCCTGGCATCTGGGACAGCTAGAGAAGGGCAACAGACATCCATCTGGCTTGCAAACCAAATGGAAACGTCATTATCTCTACAAAAACTGACCGAAGAGATCCTGAACGAGCTCAAAATGGTTCGTCAGTATCTTGTTCAAATGTAAATATTACTATTTTCACGTTACATTTAAACCATTACTCACTCCAGAACTCAGGGAAATGTAAACTTTATGGATTTGACCTTTTTCATTTCGAATGAAATATTCTGTTCTTAAAACACGACTACCCCTCTTCTATGTTACTCAATTCACTCTCAATATCATTATTTAGGTTGTTTCTTAATTCTTAGATTTGGTAGATGAAAATCAAACACTACCTAAATATCAATTTTATAATAATATAAGCTCTTTTCACATCCTTGTTTCTCCTGGTATGCCGTCGAAATTTGGGGATTCTGATCTTTGTTACGTGAGAGGTTATCATACCAGGTGAATATGACACTGATATTTTGTACCCTCAATACTTGATACTCCATTATTTAAAGCCTTAATGGCTGCTAGGGCTAAAGTAGGTATTCTACTCATAATTACTTTGATTTAGTTAGTCAGTGAAGCTACTAGCCCTTCTAGATGTACACTTAATCTAACAGTTATGAGGGTTCGATGGCTACTAAGGACTCATTACTTGTTAATCTTTTGTTGGTGAATTGATAAATACAAACACAGCTTCGCGACTGCAGTGGCAAAGGGTCACATATTTTATTTTATAATCTAGGGAAGCAACTCAACTCTGCTGTAGTATAAATTAGACCCCCGGCAGGTTGACGCGGGTTATCAAGTTTACTCCATACAATCATATACTCTGCAGTTTAATCACTAGATTTAATGCTACGCAAGCCTTTCTAATCAGCTCCTTAGGCATAATTCATGCTGAATACCTATTTCTACTCTATAAAAGGCTGTTTTCAGATTTCATTAGGATGAAACGCGTAATTACCTAGAGAGCACTTATGAAACCTCTTTGCAATGAAAAGGAAGTTTCGATCGTGTCCACCAGCTGTAAAGTGTACACAATTAAATTGGTTGCAGAGTCTGCGACCCTCTGGGCTGCTTCTCCTCCCCAAACTCCATAAGGCCTAATTTCAGACGGCATCATAAAACCACAGCTCATCGAAGACTAGACAGTCAATTAAAGGAATAACATGGATCGGTCCCTGTCATCGACTTACTATGAGAGCAAAAGTAAGTTCCCTCCTCACGAGTCTGTGCCTGTGTGGGGGGGGGGTTTTGTAATGCGGAGCAGGAAGTTGGACGTATTTATTTGCACCTCAATGTGGAAATCAAATGTGCTACAGCTTACTCACTTCCATTTCATGGCTTAAATTTAAAATAGCGTACTTAAAACAACCAAGAAGTTTTGCTATAATCAATAAATCCACAAAAACACATCTATTTATATTTTTGAAAAAACCTACCTTCTTGAGGCAAACTGAATGCTCTTTTAGTTAACAAATATTTGATAATTTCAACAACTGATAGACAAATATATCCCAAAAATCTGGTAATATTTTAATCTTCTTTTTTAGGCTAAAATTGCCGTAACAATTTCACAGCTAGTTGACGCAGATTCTTGATAGAATGAAGGCATGTAATCCTACTCAGGACCTCCCAGTAGCTTCAACATGACCTTCCATACCTATTTCAGGATATAACGTAATTATTAATATTTCTCATTTCAATTTTTCATTTCTTCTCAGTATCCAAGACGGAGTGCAATTTAACTAACTCCTGCTACTTCTTGTCATTTCAGTTTTCGATGTATTTATAACTTACTGAATGAAGTTTCACTTGAGGATTAATTGCCTATCTATATGACATTATTACTTCCTTTATCATTACATAAATTGACTCAAACGACCATTGAGATCGAGAGCCAAGTCTAATAAAATTTTGGCAGTTTCGGTCTTACAAGCTTCAACTTTAATGGAATCTATGTCACCGACACACTTTGATCACAGTTACCGTTCAATATAGGCTAGTAGTTTAATGCTCCGACTTTATTAACAATCGATGGCGTGACTGCAAACGTGACAGCTATTCCGATTTCTACTTACACTTCCATGACGATGGGCACCCGAGGAGCTCTAGGCCTCAAAGACTTTGTGCATCTCTTTTAGGCTTATCCACTGCACTGAAAAAGGTTTTAAGCATTGATTTGCTTTTTATTTTAGTATTTTGCCCTTATGGAATATGGAACAAGTATCACTTCCTTCTACACCACTCGTTGAAGCATGAATGTTTGGAAAGAAATATTTCGTCTCTGTTGCTGAGGTGAATTATATCCAACCAACCAACAAGAGCTCTAATTTCTCAAGCAAGAAAGCGCTAACCCCTTAATCAACTCGGGGTTTTCTCTTCAACATCACCACAAATTATTTTTCCTCAAATGTGAAAATTTAGAACTTTGCACATCTGAGGAGTTGAATGCTTGACATTAGCGGTCAAGTTGTAAATGCAAACAAATTCCTCATCGTAAAGTACATTGCCTAGGAAAATGGAAGCAGAGACCATTAAGGCAGTCTTAGTGGTAAATGGATTTCTGCTCTTATAGAGGTGAGTTTTCATAACTATTGGACTCGATCTTTTAAAAAATTTATTTTTGAAATGTTGAGTAACGACGCGTAGAAATATTGACATCCATGAACTACATTTTGAGATGACATTTGAGGTATCCTCCTTAACTTACTAGTTAAAAATATTTTGTAACTTCGTAGTTACAGAACAATAGTTTTTTCGACCATTACTAGTGTCCAGGTTGCATGTGGCGAAATACATGGTTATTTCATGCCTGGGGCTTACATATTTGTATAAAGATAAATAATCAAGTACAGCCTGGGAGGATCAAGAGGCTTCCATCTTCTAAGTTCTGGTGTGTTAAAGCAGCGTTGATAACGCACTAACGCTACGGTTTTGGCAGTGACTAAGATTAATGGATAAGTTGCACAATCACCTAGTAAGCAATATTTTTTACGTTGAAACCACCGCGAGTAAATGAAAATGAATTTAAAAGTTAGTCATGTTCAAAGTTTTATAAAATGCTGCTATTTTAATCTGTCGCATATCATCCCTTTATATCTCACTGTTGCACTTTCGTAATCAGGAGTTAGCAGCTTACACAGGAATCACGTGTGATTAATTGAACCTTTAGAATATTTAAAGGAAATTGTGTCTGACAATACCGATAAATCTAGTGAATGGCCTCAAATCCTCACTAATTTTGCCGTTCACCTGCTCAGCGAGTTCTGTCGGAGAAGTTAAAAAATTGCTCGAGCGGAAAAAAAGATCGGCTACCATTAAATGAGGTTTTAGATTCAAATTTAGTAGAGTATCAGCACGTTTTAATGGGAGAGTTTAGATACCTCCAATTTTAGAACAAAAGTGTATATTCACCATAGCAATGTCACAAAAAGGAGAATCCCGTTTAGGATTTTTTTCGGACATAACAATGATTTTAGTGATAAAATTACACTTCCTCTTCAAAAATTATGGTTGACTAGCCTGGCAAATAATTTTTAAAGATGCAAAATTCAACATTTCACTTCAATATTAATGGTCTCTTTAAATGGTAATTTTTATCATGAGTATATGCGCAATATGAAGACCAATTAATGGAAGTGCAAACACATGACCTAATACTTAAATTTAACCGAATTTCTATAACAAATTAATGATAAAATCACAATGAAAAACTATTTTATGCAAAAAATAGATTCTTTATATACCATCATCTCTTAAAATTGATAAAATTAACAAGTGCGGGTAGCTGCATCATTTTTTATTTAAAATTAGAATACAAAATAAGTACGAACTTAAATAAACTAAAAAACTCGAAATATTAATATAAGTTCTCAAATAAACTCTTATAAACAATGTCAGACTCAAAATATGGAACTACTCACCCTCGGCAAATTTCAGAGTTGATGGATCCACAACAGAGTACTTTCTTACATCCTGGATTGAGATAAGACTCCTCCTGTTTTCCGGAATACTATCAGATTTCGAATGAAGACTAGACTTCTTCAGCATGCCCTTTTTCTTAATACCTTCCTCGGCCTGAGTTGGCACATTCAAAAACATTTTGCCCCTGTCACCGCTACCTTGATGTCCACTTTGGCGTGATAGTCTGTGCTTTGACGAAGGGGACTGAGAGCTGGAATACCGCTGACGATTATTCTGGCGGTAAAATGGTTTTGCAGATGGATTGCTACCCCGAGATTGAGAAGTGAAGGGGTCCCTTATATCCTCCTGTGGAGTTGAAGTAGGTGTGACTTGGGAATAGGGCTTAGTGATAGCTGGAAATATAAAGCAGTCCTCGTCTTCATCCATTAAGTAGACAGCAGACGTTTGTTAAATCCGAAATGCAAGTGCTGACTGAGCATCCAGAAGCAAATACCCCAGCAGACCAAACTAGCCAATCAGATTCTAGAACAGAAATGCATTTATAACTGTATGATTTATTGAAATTGAAGAAATTAATTTGTGTTTCGAGCAGAAATTATCGTCAGAAAAAGTTAATTTTTGCGCGATGTGTTATGTATATCATAAAATTTCACTGGATACAACATGCACGGAAACTAGTTACGCGATTAGAATGAAGCTAACATAATTTGTTATATCAAATAAATTCAAATAAATATGACATGTGTTCTTTATAAAATTAAATTATATTAATAAAATATTATTAACGTATAAGTAACGACTAAAATGGCAAACTGCTTCGATATATAAACTCCCCAGTGTCTACCTTAAATTATCATAGTTTTCATATAATTTTAACTTTTTATTTTTAAGAAATTTTTAATACTGTATTGTTTTAGTATGTCACTTTCGATTGTGATCAATAATATTAACTTCGGGCTTACGGCTCTGGCTTCGGTGTACATACTGTATATAGGAGTACGTATGGTTTTAATTTCACTGTCGTAATTTCGACTGCATCTAATCTTCTGTTTTCCATTTAGACCTTCTTCGTGGCTCTAACGCCGGTGTAAATACATTGTAATTAGTAACAAAGTGTGCATTCGCTGATGACTTCAAGTGAAACTAAAGATCCTTCCTCTGATCTCCCTCTCGACTCAATGGTAGTCAACACTGCACCGCCTGGCTTTATCGTGAATCCTAACTTGGGACTCGATCGTATTCGGGACGAGGGCATATTCTCTAACCATTGGGTCGCATCTATTGTAGGCGCTTACATACGCTATTTCAGCTGATATCCACTTATGTAAACCTTTTTTCATTTGTATAGGATTCGCAAATGACATCGCACAACTCAGATAGAGGCACACCTCATCTCCCGGATGGTTTCGATTTGACGGATGATGATGGAAACGATCTAACCGTTGGGGGTTCAATGCGTAGAGGTGCGGATCTGTCTGAAAGTGATTCCCGAAACGGGTTGATCAATCGCTTCCAAAATCTCTCCGTTTTTGATTCGTCCCGTTCAAGTCAAATTTGGGCAATCGGCGCTGAGCGAAGGGGTCAGGGCTCAACTGAGGAGTTTAATAACTCAAGTGATTCTGCGGCTTTCACTTCAAAAGATTTAACCACAGCTGCTCCAGTGCCCATTAGTAATTTGCCACTCGAAGAAACTGATAGCTCAGGAAAGAGTAAAATGGCTTCCGCGTCAGCACCTGAGTCAATGCCTGGTATAGATATCCATTTCCTCTGGGAAAAGAATGGACGTCGTGCTGTCGACAGTGACAAAAAGGATGGCACTGCGGACAACCCTACTGTTGGTGAATTCGCGTCTGGTGCAACTAATTGCCGTTGGGATTGGGACGATAGATCTTGGCTGGGTTCCTTCGCAAATAGTGCTAATGGAACAAGGTCGTTCAATCTTCCAGGGTCTAATCATTTGAACCAACTTCAACCGGGGTACCCTAATGCGTGGCCTTCTAAGAATACATCGGTTAATCATTTTGCAAATTCTCCACAAATGAACATGCCTATGACTGGATCTGACGGTGAGGTGATGCCTGGAAATGCTTTTATGAATCCCTCAGTCTGTGATATCGAAAGCCTGTATGACCAAACAGCAGGAAAGAAAGTCCCTTCTGATCCTGTCTGCGGCGTACAACAGTCTCAGTCGTTCTTCACGCTTGATGAAAACGGCATGAAGGTACGTTGAACAGTCTCGAATCGGGTGCCACTCTGTCGGAATATCTAGTTTTAAATGGTGTTTCGTAATAATTTAGCCCCCAGTTGGAACTTCGATGCCACCTCCAATTGCCACAGTTTTGCAGGCACCTCCCGCTTCTGCCTTAACCGATACCGTGGTAAGTTCCGTAGGAACTGATGCACTCGCAACTGAGTCTCCGTCGGCAGTGCCACTGACCGCACAGAGGCAAATGCCACCAGTCCCTGTGTCAATGCCCATGGGATCTGCACCTCAGTCCATTTTCGATCCCTATTTCCTACACACTGCCATGTCGATGTTCATGCAAAATGCCCAGAATTCTAGTAACGGTTGTGGTGTCGGGGGGTTTTCCCAGCCACAACCCAGCAACAATACTCTTCCGAATTCCCGTAAGTCAATTTGTCAATTTAACTTTTTTAATTGGTGAATCTTAGTGTTCATTTCTTGTGCAATTTTAGACTCCTGCAATCCTTTGTTCTATAATTTGTTGGCCCAAAATCCCGCTGTTATGGCAGCAGTCGCAGCTTCCATTAATAGTTCGGGTTTGCAGGCTCTTCAATTGACACCTGCACAATCCGCACCTCCACATCAGCCGGATATCAATGCCGCTGAATCGACGCGCTACATTGCCAACCTTTTGATGTCGCTCCAACATCACATGCTCCTTAGTCAACAGCAACAGCCGCCCCAGGGACAGCAGTCTGGCTCTCCAAACCAGCAGCCGCACTTCACCCTGCAAGCTATTCAAAACGCTGCCGCTGTTGCTGCCTCGGGCTTGAGAAGCAGTGGTCCACAGCAAAGTGCTGCTCTTTCACATTACAGTCTACCCCAGGTGTGTTACGAACTCAGTCAAGGTCCTTATCATTTTCTTCGTAGTGTTGTGAATCCCAAATCATCCCAACCAGTGGCTAACTCTCATTCGCCTGTATCACAGATTGGATTAATGCCGCCTCCGGCTTCTGTGGGTTCACCGCACCCGGGGGTTGGTGGTAATTGTGCTGGAGGGCCTTCACTATTCGCCCCGACTGTGCCGGGCGTGTCTCCGGGTGCAGGTAATCTCCCTGGACAGCCGCCCTCGCAACCCCCACCACCTCCCGGCTTTGCTCGTGTGGTCAACCCCGTAAAGAACTTTAACGCGCCCGGGCCTGGTGGTTATCCATCTAATGAAGGCAAGAGAGTGCAGCCTGAACCCTCTTTACATCCCCTTCCATTATTTTTACAAGGAAGCTACTTTCACTTAGGTGGAGCCCCGAGCGGACCTGGTGGGAATGCGGGTGTGCCAGTGGCCAGAAGTGCGCTCCTAGAAGAGTTTCGGAATTCAACCACACGTTTCCAGCACATGGGACTTTCTGAACTTAGAGATCATATCGTTGAATTTGCTCGTGATCAGCATGGTTCGCGTTTCATTCAGCAGAAGCTAGAGACTGCTACTGTGGAAGAGAAAAATGTGGTTTTTTCAGAGATAATCCAACAGGCTGACAAGCTGATGGTCGATGTCTTTGGCAATTATGTCATTCAGAAGTTCTTCGAGTTCGGAACGGATAGCCAGAAGGAGGTGATTTTAACGTTTGTTTTCTTAATGCCACCATTGCGTGTAGAGTCTCTCGACCTGTCTTCTGGGTCAAGTCGTCGAGTTCGCCGTGCAAATGTACGGTTGTCGCGTAATTCAAAAGGCTCTTGAGTCGGTGCCGTTGGAATCGAAAATTCGCATCATTAATGAACTTCGTCCGCATGTCATGCGCTGCGTAAAGGATCAGAACGGGAATCACGTCATTCAGAAGTGTATCGAATGCGTCCCTCCGGCCGAATTGGACTTCATCATTGCAACCTTCCGCAACCAGGCAGGTTTACTTAGCCTTCACAGTGCTTCTCTTATTTCTGGGCAGGTCTGCTCGCTGATGTGTCTTTGGATTAAAATCGATGCTTTTTATTGTGCTCCTTCCAGTGGTAGTGGTTAGATTAACACGGTATCTACCAAAATATTTTAATTGACTCTAGCTTCTGATCTATTTGGTTTCTTGTATTCTGCCAGTTCCTGAATTTTCCTTCGTATAGCAAGAGTATTTAGACTTTTTATTGACTAAATTCTGCAACCACGCTTTTGGTACATCTGTCTTGAGTATGTTTAAGTAACCGCTAAATACTTACTTTAGTGTATAATAGGCCTCACTAGTTAGTTTACATGTCATCTCTGTTGATGACTTATGATTGCCTCTATTTTCGTAGGTGTATTCACTGTCGTCACACCCCTACGGATGTCGTGTCATTCAGCGCATACTAGAGCATTGCTCACCTGAGCAAACTCGCGTCATTCTTGAAGAGCTTCATCAAAGCGTCGATAACCTGGTTAACGATCAGTATGGGAACTATGTTGTTCAGGTAAGTTACCCCTCTCACTCGCTCTCTTCGTGGTGTTTACTCTGCTACATGATGCGTTTTTCTTGGTAGCACGTACTGGAGCACGGGTCGCAGGAAGACAAGTCGCGCATAATCAATAGTCTGCGTGGGCGTGTGGCTTCTCTTTCGGGTCACAAATTCGCTTCAAATGTCATGGAGAAGGCTATCGTTAACGCCACTCCAGCAGAACGTGCAGCGCTGATCAATGAGGTGCTTGATGGATCTGAAAGTGGTACTGGAGGTGCTCTGGTCGATATGATGAAGGATCAGTACGCTAACTATGTCGTTCAGCGCATGTTGGAGTTGTCTGATAGCAAGCAGCGTAATTGTCTTGTTACTCGGATTCGTCCAATGATAAGCACTTTAAGAAAGTACAATTATGGGAAACACATAATCGCCAAGTTGGAAAAGTGTGGAACTACAGGCACAACTGGGTGTCCAGCTGCTGGGAACGGCTCAAAGCCAGGTTCCGTCTCGGCAAGTGAGCATCTCAGATCTGGCGACGGTCATTAATCTAAGGACAAATTTATAGTCAGTTCGATATGATCGATCTACCTAAAATGTTTCTGTTAGAACCTACAATACATATATACATTTACACACTCTGTGTTCATGTAAGTGCCATTTCTCCCTATCTTCGCGTGTGTGTGTATCTGCTCTCTTCCTCTGTACATTTCTGTTCGCGTTCATAGTCAAGGGCCTCTCCCATCGACTGTAAAAATTATCAACCGACTATTAGTGGGTTAGCACTCACTTCCAACCCCCCTTCATCCCTGTCTGATTTCTGTATAGACTCAATATGTGTTTATCTTTCTCCATTTCTGTGCGTGTTTCCTTTCGTTGTCCTTGTGTTTCTGTTCCCTTCCCCCATCAACACAGTGACGGTATACATATTCTCACGCATGCACACATTGCAAGCTGTTATGCCTCATACACCCGCTCGATGCTGAGTTGGGGAGATGCCGAGGTCCGCCGCACATCACCGAGAACGATTGCGAAGGCGAGTTAGGAGCTTCGTTTGCAACCGTTGCTGCTGCTCTTCACTTCCCCGTGTGTGTGTGTGTGTGTGTATTGTATATTTTCATTTAGATGTGTAGATACGAAACGGCACCACTTGACTCCTACAGGCTTTCTTTGTTTCCCCACCTTCATCTATCTGTGCACCTATTATTTGCATAGCGGCTACACACAATATAATGAATCTCCGCCATTGCGTTATTGCCTTTTGCTATCTCTCAATGGGCGTATCGTTCGCACTGCGGTTGCTCTCGCTCACTGGTCCATATTAACATGTGGGCTGTGTAGTACTAATTGATGTCTCTAGTATGTATAGATCGTGTACTTGCTAGACATTGCAGCTATCCCTGGATGCAAATTTTGCGGTCTTTGTGGGTACATCGACAGTTGTATGCCTTTCGAACTTAATAGATAGTGGGTGTAAGTATTTGATGTCCAGGCCTATAGCCTTGACCGTCAGACCAGTGAACTCTGCCCTGGGTGAGGATCAAGTGCACTCGATTGTAAAATTCAACGTTTTGTTCTACTTAATCTATTAATTGGTGGCGTCGTATATTAACATGATCATAGGAAAGTTGTATGATCACCATGTGTACTTCGATTTACTAATTTTGCAAACCTCGACATGAAATCTGTTTTTGAAACGCAGTTGCGAAATTCGACTGCGTCTAGGTAAGGTACAATGTACAATGCGTTCCTGAAGATAGCACTTGTTAAAAAAGTGAAATTTCCGGTGTTATTGTGACTGATTCTAGGTATTCTGCAGTCTTCTTTCGTGCTTCTTTGGCGAAATAGTGGTATTTTCTAAATTTCGAACTCGGCGCTTTCAAATTTGGGCACTAAATTCTCTCTAAGTCCGTATTTTGTATCTATCGTTTTCCTACTGCGAAGTTGTCGTGCGCACGGTAATTGCTATCGATTTAATTCAGCTGATCTCGCTCGCATGGAGCGTTGCGGGGACAACTGTCCAAAATCTGATTAAATTTGCATTTTTACCCCACAGCAAGCATGGGAATCAATCGAGTTCATCTGTAGTGGTGGTAAAATCATGTGTTCGGAACCTAAAATCGGAAAAGTATGTGGTGCTTTAGAAACTTTTATAAAACCACTGATGTTTGGAATGCAGGTTAATGTGTACATCTATAAATCTGAATGAAATCAGAGAGAATTCCAGTTCATGAAACAGTTCCATTCGACAAGTTTCATAATCTAAGTTCCGGTCTATTTCCTCGGGTCAGCCTGGTTTAGTTATTCTCTTTAATAGGCCCACCCCATTTGCAACATCACCAGCTGTGTACATTCGATAAAATAAGCATAAAACGGATTCCGCTTGAATTATATTGTACCCAATTAAATGCAGCCTTCTCAAGACCCCACTACTGTCGCATTCAAAGATTTCATAATAGGTTTATTCTGCTTCTACGAGTAAGCGGTTAGGGCTCACGCTAGTACAACCGTAATTAAAGTTCATGAAATTGGACTGTTTTGATCGTCGATCGATAAGGGCAAGACTTATTTAAATACAAGTTGTGTATAATAAGTTAATCAAGCTATCCTCAACGTTATGGTTATGTTTACATTCAAGTTACCAGGTAGTGTATAAAGGTTATGGGTAGCATACGGAGAAAATATACAAAATTTTGGGATCTGTTACCTGTTACATAAGTCACCACATCCACGGATCTTAAGCACATTAATTTAGTGATCTCGAGGACCTCTTGCCCCAATTGCGATTGATTTATAGTAATTTATTCTAGAAACTCTGCAGGTTGTGATTGCTGAAGTGGAAACTGCAGTGCATGGCAGAGAATTTTGCTTCTGAACAACTGAATAATAAATTTAATTTAGCTTGGAAATTTCCTTAACAGATTAACCACTTTTGGGTTACTGTTAGTCCCGGAAAATGAACACTACACTATGACATGCCATGTTTAGGCTGGAGCGGCCTTCTTATGAGACAGACTCAAATATATCCCCTCTGAAAGCGTTATTGATGAAAGTTTCACCTTTGTAATTACGATTAATATTTTATGTAACAGTGTTACCATCGGGGTAACGAATATGGATTTCGTTGGTTGATTATTCTTGGAAAGCAAATTTATGCAGGTAAGAATTTGTTTTTTGGGTAATATGGGTTATTCATATTCCTAAATTTCCTATTAAATTTTAACCATTTTATTGGTTTACTTCTTCTAATTTATAATTCAAGCTTAGTGGCCTAAATTATCGTATCAAACCACTTCATTAAGTCATTATATCGCTTTCTCCTCTTCTTTTTAGCGATTTTGAAATCATTTGGTTTTTACTTCAAGTGATAGAATATTTGAGTCACTGAGCTAAACCATAGATGGCAGAGATGGTGTCTAGGAATGGATAAATGAATCCACGCGTTTCACCGATTATCATGAGTAGACGAGTTCTAATTCAACGAAAATTCGGTCATTCGTTAATGTCTTTCACTTTATCTTTTCTCGCCGTTCCGTCTAAAATCGATCGCTGGCCAATTAAGTTTTAGAACCTCACATGCCGTTCGTATTTTCTTACTGGATTTCTTTGGTTTCAATCATAAGCAAGTTTCCTTAATTACCTACAAAATCTATAAAACTGTTTGCGTGGAATAACACCAAAGTACATCCTGATAAAGCCTTTAATTTTCCGAGTTATTTTAAGAACCCTGTTAATAATACACACGTGCTTGGTAGTTTTCAAATCTGAATAACAATTTCGTGACCATGTTTCGTCAGAAAGTGCGCTCGCCAGGATGATGGGTAAACGTTGAGGTTTTCCTATCCAAAAGAGTCAGTTTCTACTTTTACTTCAGCAAAAACTGACTAAGCAATGAACCCAGCTCCATTAGAGCAAGCAAAATCGCATCGATCATCGATAATCAAGCGTGCTCATTGCTGCAGTCCAAGCTTTGTCAGCAAATAGAAATGTCCTCCTAATTTATCTCCCTTTATATGCCTTTTTTCATTAGCACCCACAGGGGTATTCTAGTGACTGCATGTGGAGATAAGTGGGAAACACTTGTAGGAGTGTAGTTAACCCATCCACCTAATCCCTATGGGTAAGAGATTTTAGCACCCCATTTCAAAGCCTATGAAAAGAAAAGGCTCTCACTTGAGGCCAATAAATCATCTGAAGCAATGGAAAAATAGGTGCCTAATGGTTTATATTTCGCACATCACTGGATTATATTTGTTTGTTTATGAAAGTGGGTAGAATAAATCGATTCACTTTGCTAGTGGCAAACTTTTTCCTTTGGGAAATTTAATGCCATATGGTCTTTTCGGTGGAATTTTCAGCTATTTCAACTGGTGTGCTATTTTTGGGAGTTAGGGACAGATGTTGCGTGATCTTTAGGGGAAATTCCAATAATTCAATGCACCTCTGCAAAAATAAACACCGTGACGCATGGTTATTTCAATTAAGTATTCCCGTCTAGTCTAATAAGTTGTTTGACCTTATTTTATTCCCTTCTCTATAAATGGATGGTGTACTTAATGCTTTCCCATTTAAGTGCAAATTAATGGATTTTTCAAAACCTAAACCTCGGGAAAAAGTTGCATTGAAAAGTTGAAAATGCTTTCCCCATTCGATCAGGTGGCATCAGATGGAGATTGCTGTGGTTAGAATAAGTTAGCAACATCACATCGGATGATCTGGTTGCAACATCCAAGAAATTGTCTTCGATAATTCAAGAAAAAATTTACTCCAGCCACACATCAGGTAAAATTCAAAATTGCTTGCCAGTTTTTAAGACAACTACACCACTTCTCCCTATGCGTGGGTTCCGTCAAACTCCCCAGGCCTTAGCCGCAGTTGGACTCTTATTTGTGGCTCGCTATAGGGAAAGACATCTCTGAGCCGTCAGCACCTGGAAAGCCCTCTTCCAGTCGAATGACGAGAGAAGTAAAGACATTTTGGGGAGACCCGCCCCGAAGACGTGTCATATCACCTCTCTTCATGCTCCGGGTCGGATTGAAGCGGCAGTAGAAGCCCATGACTTCGTTATTTCGAATAAATTCTTTAAGGTAATTTTCGTATTTCACTATACGGTTTAGTGCCTTTCGGAATATGCTAAATTTTGCATTTTCAAACGTCTAATTAATCCCTTTTATGATCTTCCATCATTCAGTATTCCGTGGCCAAGCAGTCTGATATGTTAATTTTAGACACTTAGGCTTATCCGAGAACTCATCTATGCTAATCTAGGCCCTTACATCAGAAATGCAGAATAAGGAACCGGGGACTTTACTATCTTCCACTGTTGTTGCGAATAAATAATGCTTATATTGCTACTTTCTTTCTCCGTTGGCAGAAAGACAAAGCCAGGTAAGTGGTGAAATGAAATCTAAAGCAGATTTATTAAATTTATCTGTATGAGAAATGTGCTGGCTCATGTGGTGCTCGTCTAATTTTACTGTAATGTGAGTTTTCAGTTATTTTCAAAATCAGAACATTTTTAATTATCAGCATTTGTTACAACCATAATCCTCCCCCCCAACCCCGGGACACATCCCTGGGGAAGAGTTTCCCCAAAACTGCTTTCATTCTCTCTTCAATCAACAGTGGGCTTTAATACTACTAGTTTATTTCTTAACGGGTTATGATCTGCGGCGGTGACTAGGGTAATCTTTGGAAAATTGGACGATGGCGATTTTTAGGCTACCCTCATTATTATCCAGGACTGCCAGTAATTTCACGTAGGCATATGAATACAACCTGTGTGAATAATCCCGATACCAGCTGCTACATCTTATGTTTTAGGTGGAGGGGTTCCATCCTTCCATTCTCTTCTTTGCCATCACCTACATGAATGACGGAGAAGGGTTTCAGCGTTTAAGAGAAGTGTGTGTTTGAACACATTTAACACAACCAAATACCATTCTGTTCAATTATTCTGATTACCCGGTTTATTGGCAATCGAGTGGTAGGAGCAATGACCACAATTTTCGCCTGCCAAAATAGACGGAATGCTAGCTGGTGTCCGAGGCGAGTGCTTTGTTTTCACTGAAGCAGAAATGTTGCGCACTTACCCCAGATATTGCCAACCCTGAGGGACATTCAGGACCACGACAAAGTGGTGTATCGTTACTTTTGTCGAGGGGGCTTCTTGACGGGCATTCTATTGCAGTTCTCTATAATCCAGTGAGGCATTTAGCATATGGCCCAGTAAGATAAACAGGGAATAAAATGTAAAATATGTTCAAATAGTGCCTTATTAACAAGAATATATAAATCAGGTTGGCTGCTGTGTTTACAGCCTCGGCATCGATCAATAGCCATTTCTTGAAATTACTTAAATAGATAATTTCATGAAACAATTAAACACTGTAGAAGAAATGGAACTTTCTTGGTAGGAAGGCCTTGACCGTTTTAACACCCACGACCCCTTTAACCTGGAATGAACCGAACGGTCAGCAGTATGTCGCCTTAGTTTGAACTTGTGCATCTAAATTGGAGATGAATGCACGACTGATAAGGTAAAGATGTGGCCATTTTTCTGCTAAATCAATGATTGTAATGGAAGTTAGTGTGTAATCGATTCGTTAGATGAATCTTATGATAAATTCTGAATAGGGAATGAATGCCTTGTTCTCCTTGACAACGATAATAGGGAGTCATGGCAACGGACTTTATGAACTAAACGAAATCACTTGATTCTGTAAATTTAAATCTTCAATAATTGCTTTACTTGAAAGGTATCTTAGCTTTAATTAGGAATCATCCCGAAAACTGGAAGCTAGAGTCTGACAGCTGTTTCAGAAAATAGTATATCCACAGATTATGCTAAAGAGTTGAAATGCACCGACTTGAGAATTCGATTTGGAAGTATTTGGACATAACCTATCTGAAATTACCACGTCGAACGACTACATGAAACCAAAGTCACGAGCCCCGTTGATCCAAATTCCGACCCCAAAGTTAGTCGATGACGAAGAAAAATGCATTGCATTTATTTAAGCCTAAGACCACGTTTTTCTCAGCTAATCAAAAGGATCGATTGAATCGTCACTACATTGGATTTTTCCTAAGCAGCGGTCGCTTTATTGATAAAACTAGTTTAAACAGCATCCATATCCTACTAGGATTACCTTCTGTCGGAAAAGATATGTAATCCAAATTTCAATTCTTCCTTCACAGGTAAGCCCAATTTCTCAGAAAGGCGTTACAAAATATTCGTGCGCAGCGCACCCTAGGTTCAGGCGATCGTGCGTGCATGGCATCCTAAGGACTGCTTGTGATTGGTTCCCCCGGCTTGATTCGACGTGTGTACGCGCACCAACACGATCACACATGGTGTGCAGTGCTGTGCTTGTGTGGTGTTTTTCAGCATTTTCCGCAGGGTGAGAGGTTCCATCAATCAATACAAATTGCTCTAACTCTGCTCAGTGCACTGGGGGCAAACTCCATAGCGTTGCAACATTTAATGAGGGGGAAGAGAGATTCATTCGGCTCGGAGCACACCACCTGAAGGTCGCAGAATTGTGGATTGGGGAGGATTGAAATCGTCTTCTACATTCTACAACAATAAATTTTAAACAGAGATTTAGCTTGACAATGTAGCTGGGAGTGGGGAATGTACTCAGTTGAGGTTTTGCCTGCTCAGTCATAAATTCTAAATTTTTGTTGATTAATTACGCTAACAACTCACACCTCGGCTCTGAAAGAACTAAGTTTTAAACGGATATATGAATATCGATTTTCAGGGTATTCGCGATGAATTTGACAGTGGGACTAGTGTGGTCAGAAAAATGGACTCCAGACAGCCATTTTTGGCTTTCTTTGAGGTGTGGACTGCTAGTGACGCCCACCTTTGCCACGCTGGTCTTGAATGCAGTGGTCAGAAATTACACGTATCCACCTGGATTCAACCTAGGCCCTTGTGGAGGCATTGCGTCACCCTCGAGGGACGCACAAAATGATGACCTCCGGGAAAATTTGCTCTGCATGACCTTTTGGCCTGTGCACAAGCCATCTGTTATTCTGCTTTTTGTGCTATCGACCTCAGCAAAAGTTTTTGGGAATGGGAAAGGAACCAGAGTTTGTGCTTCAGCAAGACATTACACCTTGATAAGGAGCCCCTTCACCTTTGCCAGACGATTTTCGAGGAGCCTTTCTGTGAGAAGACGAGATGCTTGTATGAACTGTAGCGAAGGTTTTCATTATGTTGCATGTTTCATTATAGAGGCCGAAACATTCAATACAAAGTCCAGGTGTCAGTGCACCCAAACACCTTTTTTTCAAAGGATTTTCAAGGAGTAAATCTGCTGTGTTCAAGCAGTCAGGTCACCTGCAATTTGATTGACAACTTCTAGACACCACTACCTGGTTGTCTGTTTGAGTTCTCCATCTCATTGCTGTCACAGTGTTAAGGGAGGCGGCTGGTTGAGCAGCGACCCTAATCTCCCCCATTTTGACGGCTGGTTGTGCTAATCCTTCTGATGCAAGTTATTCTCTTCCATAATCAAGCTATTCTCGTAATCGTCGAGTGTATGAATGTAGGAGGACATAAACTTTTAAAGTAACCGCAGTGAGCTCCAACGCCGTGAACACATCTGGAAAACAACTGAAGTGCATTCCAGTAGAGCATGTTTCTTGAGCTTAGCTCTTCTGGAACTTATGTGTAATCTACTACATGAATACCGATGTGCAGGACCTGACCTCGCGGTGCGAAAGTAGGCATTTGTTTTACGATCACACCACCTCGTCTTTCATCGGTGCACACGTCGTCCCACATTGGTCGTGTGCACATGCCATCACGGCGTTAAAAAGCCCCTTTGTTTACTTCTGGGATGCATCAATAACCCGAGCCATTGGTTATGGTGGGTATCACTGGCTCATAACTTTTGGGGTGGTCTAGACGCTAGGATAAGGTTTCTATCTTTCATAGGCAATGACCAATAGCGTTTTTTGAAACGTTCTTTTTTACGATAGAAACCATTTTTATTGCCTGAACCTTAGGCTAAAAGATGTCATTTGGTTTTGCGAATTCCAACTTTTCCATTTGTGAAAAATCGAATTTGTCGGTTATCTAGTGCCCTAATATCAGCTTTCATTATCACATATATGTTTTAAAAACCATATATGAACTGATAGTAAACCATCTTAATAAAACTACCGGTTTAGATGTTTAGAAACGAAACGCTTTTACCGCAAATGAGTAAAGAAGCACTGTCGAATTCTTACTTCACTCAAGCATGTAAAGTCTAATTTATCTCAGCTCTCAAGTTCGTGATTAAATGGGCTTAGTACAAGGCATCTTCAGTAGTGGGCCCCGGCCAAATTAACAGGAGCTTTTGAAACCATGGTGATTCATATGGGAAGACTTCGACCGCCTGCAGCGGAGGGGGGACACGTAGTTAGTGATTTAAGAATTCGAATGTCGGAGTGTGGTAAGAGGTCTCTTAATTTTCTCCCTGGGTGGTCCATTTTCTAAGGTATGAAACTGGTATTTTAAATCAACGTTATAGACGATAATCTATGAGCCCTTTACGATGAGAAATAACTTCACTTAGGAGAATCTCTATTCAAACAGTTTTACCATGAACTAAAATACCGATTCGAAGTCCAGAAGAAGGAGAGTGAATTTCGGTAGTTGAAAAGTTGGCAATTTTGAAAGGAGGTACTCAATAGTTGTGAATTATAAACAATTTACCCTATTCATAGGAAGATAAGATTTGATATTCTGAAGGGCCTGGAATTTCCTATCAAATTGCAAGCTTATAAATTTAGCCAGAGCAAGGAATGCCCTAACCAAATTAGTAATTTAATGATTAAAATTTACAGAAAAACCGCCGACCATTGTAACATAATCAATTGCCGGAATCTAGGCATTTTCTGAATGCAAATAAGGGGTCCCATTGACATTTAACCAATAACCTAATGATCATTTGAAAGATATGTAGAGCGTCATTTTAAAAGCAATTTTCCAATCTAAATCCACCAAATAAGCCACCTTTATGGGTTTTAAAAGTAGCATAATTTTTCCTGATGAAACCTGACGTAAAACCTGCTTGTTAGTATTATAGGTTCAGTAATTTAAGTATCAAAAGCGATTTTGACCTTTACTAATGACCCCCTGCTGATAATGCTGTAGGTTACCGATTTCACTCTATTAGGAACTTATTGCCGAGTTAATTGGGCGATATAAACCTTAATGAGACTGAAATTTTTTTCGGTCTCTTTAAAATGTCTAAGATGCTATACATTAGCACCTCTGAAGACATTGCCCTTAGAAGGGAAAAATATTTATAATCATCAAGGAGTTAGAAGCGTCAATGTATCGTAGAGATACTTATTTTAGGTCCCACCGTCTTTTGAAGAGGGAACTAATGGTTTAATCTGGAACTGAGAATCTGGGTTTATTTGAAAGACGAAATATTATAAATTGGTAGCTAGAAATGTCCATAAGAGACAATTCATAAGATTGAAGTTAGAAATAAACCTTATGACTTTGAAAAAATCTAAGACCTTCGTCATGTGGGCAGGTGATCGGAGGGCTGTTTGACAAGCACCTGATGAGAGAATTCGCACATGCTGAGAGACGGAGTTTTATGTTAGACGGTCCCATGAGTGCACTATTACCGCCATTGGCATAAGGCATCAGCTGAGTGAATGCATCTGAAATACGCAATGAGTTGAAACTGACTGCCTCAAAAAGAGATAACTGTGAATACAACTTTCAGCCAATTTATTAGCTACATCAATCCCTTTTCAGTCGAGCTGTAGCTAGAGATAACCTTATAATGGGAGGAAGTATATTAAGTAGAGAACACTTAGAAAAATCTTCCTATCGACCTAAAGGCTCGGTAATTAGTGTTTCGTTTTGAATAACCAATTTTTACCAGTTTTTCAATTCACATTTCGAGTTATCTTTTTATAGGTTTCATACGAAACTGGTGGGCTTAAGTGCCACATTAACGAGAACTTAAAATGTAAACTTTCATACGTACAAGATTTTCGTAGCAACATATGATTAAATCCTTTTTCACCATGAAAAGGAGTAACTTGTACCACGATGATTAGTGCCGGCCATCGAAATAAAGAGATAGTGGTTACTTCTTAGTAGTCTTTGAAATGGAGCTCATAAAGTGACGGAGAGTATGGTGAGGACTAGAAGTCAGCATAACAGCAGTCGATTAGACTGATCTCATACAGCAGGCTTTCTCTTCTATAATCTACAGAAATAATTGCTGAAGAGCCCTGTTACCTTAATCCGGGTTTGGCCGAGTGAATTGAATGCATTACCCCCTACAATGAATTTTGCACTCAATGAAGAACTTCGCAACTACTCACAGTGATAGCGTCACAGAAGTCAAATAATATGCCACCCATCTGAGCAAAGTTCGAAATATTGGTCAACTTTATTAACGACTATACCAGTCTCCCTAATGTTTTGCCTCCACTGAATGCCCCGAATCGGAACTCTGTGGACTACTCTGTATGACGCGCGCTGCCAGGAAAGACACTCATTATCATTGTGCTAATAGAACAAAAGCCTCCCAGTTATTCGACTACAGCACCTGGGAGAAAATTCCCAGAGGGCCTGCACAATCAGCTTGCTTCAGGCTACCCAGGCTGGGCTGAGACTGTAATCAAAGCTACTAATGGCAGTGGTTATTTTGAGTGAAACTCTCTGATGACAATAACGCACCTTCTTTGTCTTTTTTTTTCGAAATCTATTAAATCCTACAGTAACCAACCATTTTTCTTACGATAGCAGCGATTTCATTATCGGCATCCTCTGTTTAACTGTTTTGTAGAAAATGGAATAAGAGATATTTTAGTTTTCGGTAACTTATTTGACAGCATTTTCGGCCTGTTCCAGGTCTAGATATCACAAATCGTAAGACTTTCGACCACAGCCACGTATGAATTGCCCCCGTGAACAACTTTTCTTTCAGGTAGGAGCATGACGAGATGGTTCATTAAACTTGTTTTATCCAGAAACTTGTTCTTAAAGCCGCTCAGGAGCTCTTTATGAATCTGTCCTAATAGTCTGCTTCACTAATTGCTGGTAATTGACCTGAGAGAGGCTCAGGTATGAGGATTTTGTGAGTCGTTAGTGGCAAGTGCATCCCAACTAGGACTATATGCAACAAGCTATGCTACTGTGAGGGAAATGCCTCCGACACAAACACCGTTACAACGAGAACTTTTATAGTAATTTGACATTCAAAGTTAAAACGAGTACTTTTGCCTATTAAAACAATATTGTGTTGATTATGGGCTTTCGACCGCATAAGTCCAAATTATGCATAATATGCATCAAAACACGAAGCATTGCTAGTCTTCAACATTATACGCTTTGTCAGTCAAGTAAAGGCTCTGCTTCATCATCGGTAACTTAAGTGTTCCTATGGTGGCCCTTGTTTTTCAAACTGCCCTGCCACCACGAATTGAACTAGAATCCTATCCATCAGATTTCACCATGCCAAACCTCCAATTATTCTGGTGGTGCCAACATGCTTGAAACGGCAAATCTTCTTCGGTCTACCCACCACTTTTGTGAAGGTGGCTATTTCAAACTTGGCAACAATAAAGTCTGCACTTATCCAAAAAGGTAGAGTGAATAAAAGCTCCAATTGTAAAAGAGCTGGTTGTTTAAAAAATCAGTAAGCATTTTGAGGAGAGACGGCATTGGCGACACAACGCTGTTTTTACTTTAAGCTAACTTATCCAACTAAAACGGTAATCTTTTCTTTCAAAATGCACTTTGATAGCTGTCTTCATTCCAAAAGTGATTGTCACCTCCAGAATGCCTTTCAGCACTTGCGATTTGGTTTGTCCTCTCAATTCTACCGACCAATCGCTTTATCGAGGTCTGAGAGCAAGTTGAGAATCCCCACCTTAACTCGCCACCAGCGAGCCACTTCAAGCACCAGAGAACACAGCAATCAATAAAGGGGAGTAGAAGTACACGAGAAATGAAACCGTTTGGCTACAAACACTAAGAGGGGTGGCCTCGAGCGGTCCCGACGAATCAGAGGTAGAGTGGGTGGGATGAGTTGCCATTCGAAAGGCACACATATTCGTAGCAATCAACGCATCGGCGTGAGCGCCCGTTTCTTGCCTCCGAGGTGACTGCGGCGGCGACGACGACGCAAGATGCCTACCACGCGGTCCTTCAGGCTGCTCTCCCGCCTGGCCGCGGCCTCCTCTTCCAGCTTCTCCATGAGCTGCTTGAGCTCCTCCTCGTCGGTGAAGCGCTTTTGCAAGATATCCGGGTGGGTCTTTTGGTACTGAGGAGAGGCAAAATCGGGAAAATCATCGATAATGATAGGAGTTAGGACACATGCAAAGTTTTGAGAACCAATTTTATAAAGCAATATTCAGCTTAGTTTTCCTGTTTTGTATATAAGGTCATCAAATAAATTCTGTCCGGGTGACCAAATGTTACAATTAATTGTCCAGTCACCAGAGTACTTTCCCTGATTATCGACGACTTCCTCCCCTCTAGTAACAAGCCTATTAATAACACTAGGATAAATCCCTTCGATTGATTTGATGAGCTCACCAATGTCCGTTTCAACCTCCTCTTACGGCGTTGCAAAAGTGGTTTTTTCCAATTGAATTTGTAAGCTACGAAACAAATGGCACTCTGAAGGAGCAAGGTGGGAAGAATAAGGCGGATAAGGCGTTTTCCCCCAACCAAGTTCTTTTTCAAATTTTTTTGAAGTGATTCTTGCCATGTGAGGCCGTGCTGCACTGTCCTGATGAACCATCACCCCTTCTTTTCTCCTCAAAGCTAGGTTCAAAGGCCCTAATTGCTCACAGCAGATTTGAGCATTAATTGTTGTTGCATTAGTCGGTAACTATTCAAAGTGGAATATTCCTTGGCGATCTCACCAAGTTGAGGGAAGAAAAACCTTTTCCCCATGAAGTTCCTTTCTCGGCGATTGTGGATGGGGTCCTTCTCTGGCTTAAGAAGCCATCAACGTTTACAACACATAACTTTTCAATAAAAATCCATTTATCACCAGTCACAAGTCAGCCCACCAAAAAAGATAAAACGAGTTCGCGAAAATGGAGAGAAGAGCACATGTCAAAGCGAGATTTTAGATTGCTTTCACACAATTCATGAGGCGGCACCCATATCCCAATTTTAGAAACATTTCCAAGTTTTTTAAGATGAAGATGATTGGTGGTTCCTGTTTTTAACTAAGCTAGATTGCCAATTCCAACTAAGCTGACAAACCTTCGCTCGCTTCGATCTTCATCTTCGTGGAGGATGAGATTTCGACTTCTGAATTTAGGAAACCATCTTCCGTTAGTTCTTTCATTCACACACTTCCCTTCAGCCGCTTCGGTTGCTGCTGCTGAGTTGCCTTTCTTGCCTTAAATTATTCTGGGGTATTTCCATGTTAGCTGGGTTTTAATTAAGCAAAATACAACTTGATCAATTTACATGCATCTAAACACACCAAAGTAATGTTCAATTCCATTACACATTATGAAACGCTCTTTTCGACTTAAAAAGCCAAAATTCCGAGAGAACTTATGGAATAGCCTGATGGATCCCTAAGGTAGGCCGATTGACTAGCGGTTTTGCTCAAGTGGGATGGTGTGAAATAACAACTTCAATTGCAGTTTACTTTTAAGTGGCCCACACAATGGGGTGGTCAGGTCTATCGATACATCTTTAGAACAGATTTGATGTTTTAACACTCGCAACATATAAAGCATAGGATTTTATAGCATCACAAAGGAAAATATCCAATCCTCACGTAGTCGTAAGGGCCAATGGTCTCTGAATCTTCAGATTTGGTACCTCATGAATCTAGTTTAGCTAACTCAATCAAAAAGACGCATTATAGTTGTTCAAAAAGTGACTTCTTCGTAAACAGCCGACTTCATTATTAGTATTTAGGGACACATATAAGAGGTACGTAATATGAGCCTAATTTTCGAGAAAACAGCTCGTAATTTACATTAAATTTCGATTCTTAAATGAGTTCGAAGCCACATGACTATCAGGAAAACTGCAATCTCAGACGTGATTTTCCGTTTGAAAGCAATGCTCGACCTTAAATCCAAACGCATAAACAAAAGTTCCGATAATAGTAGTAAACAAAAATGGCAAGCAAGTAAGTTCTTAGGTAACCTTTCCCTAGTCAGTTGCGTATAACTTTCACCCACGTAAATTGCGGTTGTAAACGACTTTTTGAATAAGCTAAATATCTAGAATGGGCTTCTTTCACTATCAAAAATCGTCTCACTTTCGATGCTCCCCGTCCAAGATCTTCGATCGAATTTTGACAAATCTACCCTCCCCCAGGAGTTTCATGATGATTAACCGAGCAATTCAACAGGCAAATTCACAGGTCCATGACTCATTAACACCACCATCACCGCCGGTAGATGTAGCAGCACACATTGAAAAGACATCGAGGACTTGCCACGCAGCTGATTATGAAATGAGTCACCAATACCCTCGTCAAAACACCCCACTTTACGCAAGCCCCCTGAACAATACACAGACGGGAGCGCTTGACAGGACAGCGGTAGCAACCCTACACAACTCAGCTCCCACTTGGGTACGCATTCTCCTCCCATTAGGAAACGGGCTCCTCTCTTCTGTTAAGCCCACCCCTATTGCATCCTGGATTAGACGGAGGTTATCCGGTCAAGTCCCCAACTAGTACTTGTTGAATTTTGACCCTTTAGCAGCTTTGTAAAGGGACCACTGGCTACTCAGGCTCTTATCGGTGTTTCGTTACAGCGTTTTATGGAGGCAATAAAGTAGTAAACTGTGTTATGCCATTATCTGTTCAGATAGGAGGGATAAGTCCCAAATAATTTAATTGGCTACTGCGGTAAAACAATGCCATCGATTAGCCTAAGGCTAAGGATTTTATAGCTCATGCTACAGCGGTGTTGGGTTGTGGGAGTGAAATCCCACGAGACCTAGTAAGGAGGAAGAATGCGTCTTTCCAGTGGTGATTTCACGCATGTACCCACCTCCAGGCAACGAACACTCATGCACCATGTAGCAGTGATTCTGGATACCACTACGAGTTGACAATTTCCTTGAGGCCCTGAGGACAGCCATAGAACAAGTAGAGCACTTTCCTACACCACATTTAGTTAATACTACTGTTCAATATGACATCTTATTATGCTCCGCTAAAGACGCCTGAATTTGTCCTCAAAAGCATTAGGGTAGAGCCTTTAAAATTCAAGAATGAGAATGTTATTGTTCAAAGAAAAGAAACGAACCCTCATCAGGTACTCGAGCTTTTGCTTTGGGTTCATCGAAGCGTCGCTAATGAGGCAGTTGAGGGTGTCGAGGAGGGCCTGTTGAGTGGCTATCTTCGAGATATTCTTGTAGCTCTCGGGAGTCTAAAACAAGGAGTGGAAACTTGTGTCAAGCCACTTCACGAATGTGGACCAATTTTCACATCCCCCTAGATGAAAAATAAACAAATTCGTCTATGTGAGATTTTAGGGAAAGAGAAACGGCCACCCTCCAGGGTTCATGCTCTGACAGATGCCAGCTGCGAGTGTGTGCCGTGACATTTGTTAGGAAGCAAATGGGCCTTTTGTCCAGTTATTTTTGCATTAAATCGAAGGTGAGAATAAAAACTCCCCGACCAAGAGACCATGAATGCCAGAGCTTAAGATAGGATCAGGAGAGATTTTACGATCCCAATATTCGAAACAAAAGTAACCGGTTGTCTATTCGGTAATTTGACTCTCGATTGTTTGCTATTTTTAACGTTAAAAAATCACTCCATGCCCCCTTATTATTTCGACCTTGAAACAAACGCTTCTCTCCTTTGATTAAAGACATTTTTGATCACCCTAATTAACACGAAAGAGCTCTTTAAACAACCCAAAGTTAAAAAAGTAATAGGTTCAGACAAGTCTTTTGATGGCTTTATTTTGCAGTGGGGAAATAAACCTCCTGACAGAGTAATTGACAATAGACGTCGAAACACCTGCCAAAACGACCACATAGTGTTGGGAATAAATTAAATGAATAATATTTGGCCGACTTTTCCAGACGTGTTAAAGATTTTCACTCAGATTAAGCTTCCCTAAATGTGTGATACCCCTTTTGTCATTCTTACAGGTGATAATAACGAGGATGACTGGAACCCTCCCTCACACTTGATTCATCATTGAAGAGGAAAGGTCGAGCTTTCCATCAACCCAACAAGATTATGGCTACCCCTCAATGAACATTGACACTGAACGCTGTGAAAACAATCCGCTGAAATGAACTGGGGAATTCTAATGAAACGTTCACGTTTGGGATGGCTAGAAGGTAGCAACATAACAGCAAACGATTCGATTGCGAACGCACAACAGATTTCCACGAAAAAGTGTTGATGGAGGATCCTTGGTTGAATTTCGACACGTATGTGAAATTGCCGACCACTGCAGTTAAGCCCTGGATGACGGGGACAGCCTATATTGGGTCATTCGCATGTCAGAAGTATTTGGAAAAATCGAAAATGTTTAACGGCAAATTTTGTGACAATTACACCAATCCTTCACCTTACGTTGCCACAGATGCCGCGAATGGCGTAGGCTATTTCTAGTGAAACGCTTGGACAGCAGTGTGATTTCGTTATCTATTGATAAAACCTTCAAATTTTCCCTCGAATATGCTGTACTAGCGTGGTGCACGCCTCCAGCTCCTTTTCCTCTTTTCTCGACCCAAAAGCACGCGCAAAAAGTCGGCCGTTTTAATCGTCATGCACGATCTCGCACGAACGCGCCTGGTGACCATCGAGAGGTGACACACACGGGGGCGAAAGGTAGTGGGGAGGGGTCGGGTGAGCAAAAGAGACGCGCAATTGCCGCTGCGTGATAAGGTCACACGCACATCCGCGCTGCTTGCGGCGGCGGCGTCGGCGACCACGGGCACCCAAGGTTGCCAAGACTGGAAGTAACTTTGCTCCAGTGTAAGTCCTCCATTGATTTTTAGCCCTTCCCATAGGTGTACACACAGCTTAATGCGCATGTCTCTTAACCCAGACTGCTCCTGCCTTTGTCCCAACTCCACTTGACGTTCTTTGTTCAGGCTAACAAGGAAAACGGAACTTTTGCAAGTGAGATTTAAATACTTCTTGTCCTAAATATGAGATGTGGGTAGCTGTTAGTGTTGAATGCTTAAAAATTTATCTGGATCAGGACAGAAGATGAATGAGAAGGCGACACCGACGCAGAAACCAACGACTGACAGGGTAAAAAGATTGCTTTGAACCACCCTAGAGAACCAACGCAACGTGAAACGCTAGGACAGTTTATCAAGAAAGCACGGGATGGCGGAGGGCCCCGGTACCGAGTCTCAGTGAGTGCCTCGGTTTGATAGAGCTTCTCCCAGCTTTGTTTATGCATTATCCCTTCAGTAGGCCTCACCCCTCAGATTTGGTATCCTGGAGGAGGAAGGGTCCCACTGTGAACCATTGTAGCACTGAGCATAGGTACTCCATTCTTAAGAGGTGGGTATTTGAATGAAATCATTGCTGGGACGTTGACTACGTTCGACCGAAGCAGAGTAAAATGTCTTTGCGAAAGATATAGTCTTACCCTGCTTTGGATTAACTCTTTAGCGGTCTTCAAAGGGCTTCAGTGCCTTTGAGCTGGAAGACCCACGCTTACCCCGAGTGTGTCAACAGACTTCGGTGGGCTTCATCTCTTTGGGAGAGTGGTACCGTAATTGATAATTATAACTGACGTCAAGCAAAACCCCGCACATCAAAGCACTTTCTCAAATCCCAACAGGTAATGGTTAGAACAGGAAACAGGGTTCACTAAAGCCTCATAAAGACACACACCACTATGCCTTCTCACGGCCGAATACAAACCCAAATTCTCTTTTTTGCTTCACTAGCAAAACCATGATTTTGAAAGCATGTGTTTGCATGGTCTCGTCGTGAGTTGCCACCACGTCACATTACCATCACATTATCTCAACAATGTGAACACACGAACTGCAACGTGCCGCGTCTTGTGAATGCTCTATGCCAATGTCATTGAAGCATGTGTTGGTGATTATTAATGCCATTAATACTACTACAGTCGACTACAGAATCAAAAAGTGTCATAGCTTATCCCCCTATTAACTTTAATTCCAAGATTACAACAACACATGCCTAAATCAAAAATACTAGGGCCTTTTATAAAAGGCAAAAAATTATCAAGGGCGAGAGAATTTGAAAAATAGCTAGGGATTCTGCTGAACCGATGATCAAAATAGCGCAGTAAACAAGGTTATAGCTTTTCAGATGTTTTTCGGGTAAACAGAGTGAGATCAAAAGCAATGCCACCCTGAGGCAAGGGCAGCATAATTTTGATCAAACGGACTTACACAAACTGGGAGAGCAAGCAGGGCCGCGCTGACAGGGTAGTGGTGAGGATTTAGACGGGTCCCAGTGCCTTCTTGGAGGTCGACAGAGGCACCGGTCGCGATGGAGATGTTGTCGAAATCGATCAGAGCCTTCAGGGGCTGGCGGGCACGAACTTTGCGCTCAACAGGGCAGGTGCGTTTCAAAGGCTTTGCCTAGAACAATCGAGTGCCACGGGTCACAAGTTATAAGCTACCAAAATGAAAATAAGTAGGTAGTTTTACCTCCTGGGTGTTGGTATTAATCGGGGAATCCAGAGCACCGATGGGGGGTTTAAGAAGATGCAGGGGTGTAGAATAGCTGAGAATGAACTTGAGCAGGGCTTCACCCATTGGCTCATTGGGGTTTTTTGGTACACCGAAGAAGCGGGGAGCGAAGGCCCTAGCAAGCTGGGGCGGAAAACCAAATACCGATTTAAAAGACCTTTTACAATTTTGTACAGCGTTGGAGCCCTACTAAAGGCTTTGTTGTGCTCAATAAAACGTTCTTTGCATGTTCATTTCGTGAGGTGTTTCGTCTTTACTGGACCAGAGCAGCGTTCACATTTGACCGACTCTAGATATAAGCAAGTTACCAATCCATTTCTCACTCTGGCTAAGACATTCCTACAACACTGGCAAAGAAAGTCCGAAGCTGCAGCAAACCCATGGAACTCCATCAGTCCCCGGGAACTTCTCACACATCCCCCCTTGTCAACACCCCCAAGTATTTTTGAAGAATGTGCAAGCCGATTCGGGAGGGGGGTGGGGGTAGAAAGTGAGGGCTTTTATCAACAACCCAAATCTCCTCTCCAGAAGCGAAACTCACGGTTTTCGGCTCGGCGATGTGGCGACTGGCGGGTCGGACGTGGGCCTGGATGCTCGCGGTGATGTCCTGGGCGATTTCGACGAAGACCTGCAGTTGGTAGCGCAGAAGCGGCGGCAGGAGCAGGAGAGCCAGCTGGATGGCCTTCGCGGTGTCCGAGGCCTTCAGGATGTGGAACTGGCTCACCACCAGCTTACTCTTCGGTCCGCTGTGGGACCTGGAACAGGGGAAGGGATGTTAGTTTCGTCGATTGGTGAATAAAACGCCTGGCTTAGACATTTGGAGTAGTGTAAAACAGCTGAGACCTTCAATCAACAGTAAATGAGCCTCTTCCCCCTTTTAATCCTCTCCCCCTGTCGTTCTTTTTTATCAATTATACGATCGAGCGTTAAAATATGACTCGGTGCTGTTACTAAAGGGACCCACATAACGCGCTTTTATCTGATCCTATCTCTACTCACGCTCCTGGAGAGGGAAAATATGGATGAGATCCCAAATTCTTACAAAAAATCCTACGAATATACCCACAAGGGACCTAATTTCACTTTGGTTTCTGTTCTCATATAGGACACTCGTTAAATGCTACTTGTTATCAGGAGTCACGATTTCGGAAGCAGTAACCCAATACCCCAAGGAATGGTCCATCTAAAGACCCAAATATTTGAACCACAATTCATCATTTTCTAGTATTTCCGTAATCACTTGGTAAGAACCAATCAATGGTCCCTATTCGAGTCGTACTGGAATGCAGTAATCTGCAAGTTCTCACTCTTTTTCTATGAGATAATCTAGGTATATTTGCAAGAAGGGAAAACTTACACAACCTTGTGCGGGCTTGGTAAATCGTCAACACAGATTTTCTTCACCTAAGACAGAAAACAAAATACACAAGAAGAGCATTTCAAACAAATATTAAAATTTATTTTAAAGTTGTTCCCTTGAGGATATTTAATGATGTTTTCAGTAAAATTACTACATACCGGTTCAGTGACAGACCATCCACACAAACCGGGGTATTGAATGTGCACAATAGCGGCCTCGTCGGGATTCCGCCGTATTTTGTGGCCCCAATCAGTCCCATAGCTAGACACTATGGCCCTTGTTTATCGATACATCGTATCCCTTTTCTAACAGTTCGATAAAAACTCGGAGAAATTGTTGTTAAAACGAAAGTCACAGAGTGAAAATAAAGTCTAAACAGTGGAATCACTTTTAGAACCTCAGAAATGCAAGTCCCAGAGTTTGGTTGCGATTCAAACGTTTTTTTCGTGACAAATGCATATACTTTATTATAGTATTTCATTGTAGAAAGCTTTAGCTGGACATCTGTAATGCAACTTACTTACATTCATGTCCGTTGTTGAAGTATTATGTATACAAATGGAAAATGTACACCTATAGACAACAAAGAAGCTTGTCCTGGATCGATTTATTCCAAAACCTATTCCTCAAAAAGGTTGATTTCTCAGTAAATGCACTTTGCCACAAACGACTTCCGCACATACCTTCGGATCCTGCATCGTGTCGTCCTTCAACGATTCCACTCCTCCGGGTGAAATGACAATTTCCCCGTTTTCTAAAACACAAAAACCAAAACAATTTTCGCCCCTTCGATACCTTCTGAGAGGGTTTGGAGATCACCAAAAAGTCGAGTCCTCCTACCAGTTTCAGTGGGAGCCAGCCTAAGTCGCTTCTCGTATCTTGCGACAGCACCCAAATCCCCGTCGGGTGTGGTGGCGGAAGGGGCTGCGTCGGAGGCGATTCGCGACTCGTCCATGAAGGGCACGTCCACGGGGCCCAGGTCGGCCTCGCGCACCTCCACGCAGTCGTCGTGCGCACTCAGCATCGTCTCGTCCGCTTCGTTCTTGCAAGACGACGCCTCGTCCTCTGCAGTTATCGCAGGTCCGTTAGAACAACTTATAGCCAAATCGTGCTTTTGACGCTAGTTCACAATTTTTTACATTTAAGTGCCTGATTTTTACTTTCCTTATACTTAAGTACGAAGCCCCAGAACTGCAAAATCTAGTTTCACGATACCAACAAATAATTTACTTGAAAAAGCTGGATTCGTTTTCAACTCAGTCGATGTAAAAAATTATGAAGTACAATAGAACAAGTAGATGACTTGAAGAAATATAGAAATCCTCTCCTTGGGGATAAGGAATAGCAATTGTTGCTGCGACTTCCTCAAGTTTCTTCAGTTGACCGATTAGGACAGTAGTCAGTCTGCTATGAACGCGTCTCAAACACTACATGTATAAATGAAGGCAGGTAACAGGAAACATCTTCAGTAAAACAAGACATTTCAAGCAGACTGGCTTGATGGATTTTAAATTCAACAAAAACGCAGGGATAAAGAACGAATAGCAGGTTAGCAGCAGTGGTTGGTGCGAGAGGAGCAGACAAATAAACTTCCGAAGAGCATTTACCAGAACCGCGGTTAAAGGAATTCCAAAGGTTTATGGCTGGGGAAGAAAAAAGATTTGGATTTGTGATCAAAAATGACTCGCTATCGAAAACGGTAAAGAGCTTTCAATATGCAGAAATCTTCTACCCATTCAAAACCCCGAAATCACCGAACCCTATTTCAGAGATATGAATCTCATCAAAAGAAGAGAGCCTGGTAAATTTCATGAAAACCTCGTCAAAAATACTCAATTGTATCCTCAACACCACAAATTTTTATCAAAAATATTAAGAGTTTTTAGCGGACAAATACTACTGATTTGTTACAAGATCTTTACGAAAAACTGATTAAACCATGGACATACATTAGACAAGTAGGTTGATTGGTTTTATTCTGCAATTAATGGAGTTCGGTACCTTGTGAGATAAAATATTAAATGACGCTCATTTAGGGAATGACATCAACAACGAATGCCCATAATATCTAAGGTAAAAACAATAGATCTGGTCAAAACATTGTCGGAGAAACCCCTAAGGCACCTGTATACCGGATCCAACGATACGGATTGTCGGGACTCACGCAAAATGAACTTGACAAGACGCAGGAAGGTGGCTAGCTCCACCTCCATTTCCTTCTCCCCCAGAACCACGGGGAATCCGGCCACAGCGTCGCTCAGAAGCTGCTCCAGGTAGTCCATCGAGTCGCCAAGAGCTTGCATGCGGCGTTTGTTCACCGGCCCTGGAATACAACAACCTCCCACCGTAAATTCAGCCCCCTTTGCTTTTGAATAGGCGACTGCTACTTACAGGCAGCCAGAGCGTGGAGATTGGCCAGTGCCGTCGGATCCGCGACGCTGGTGACGGGTATGCCGGAGACGAAGCCCTCAGGGCCGGTCTGGGTGCAGTTGGCGTGGATCAGGCGGCCCCAGTGCACGAGTTGTTCGCCCCGCGGGTTCAGCAGACTCCAGTAGCCCGAGTGGGGCAGCAGGTCGGAGAGAAGATCATCCACGTTGCGTCCGATGTGACGGGCGATACGGGTGAGGACACTAAGAGCCCTACCGCGCGCGGAGATCTCGTCGAGGAGGTGCTCAGGGGAGGACGGTGGTAATGGTGGCGGAGGGATAAATCGTTCCTCTTCTTCTTCTTCCTCCGCCGCCACATCGACGACGCCGTTGAGTTGACAGAGCTGGCCGATGGAGGAGGGGCTGGAAAATACGGCGGTTTGGAAGGAGGGCGAGCAGGTCTCGAGCAGAGCTCGATTCTCCTCGTACATGATGTCGTAATCGTCTGGAAATTTGGTTTAAATTCAATAAGTGCTCTTTTCATCTGCAACATATTTGAGCTCTTAATTCTAAAAACGCGAAAACAGGTCACGCGAACAGGCATTGACTGACGTGTTTAAAAAGAATACTTAAGACCATACATTACTAAATGCTTCAAATTATAAATTCTAGAAGCTTACTCAATAATCACAGGGATCACTTAAGGCAATGAAAAACAGGGAGCAGTGTTCCTAATCGTTAACCATACCTAATTACAGCACGACATCGTTGAAATCGCGAAATCCAAGGGTAATAGAATACCGAGTTGTCTCCAGGAAATAACGTGAATTTACATTCAAATAGAAAAACAGTTTGGTAATATTAACTTACTTTACTTTACGAGCAAAACAAAAGGAGTTGATGATTGTTAAAATCTAAAATGGGGTTATTTTTTCTATTTGATTAATCAATCACCACATATTCCCTCAGGTAGGGTATAAGATCCCAGATCAGCAAATCCCTCAGAAAGACGGGATAAGTAATTGACACATGATGACCCCGACACAAAAGCAACAATAAGGTCAGAGATGAAGCAGTGTTTTAGAACCCTAATTTGTTTACTAAGTAACCCATGAAACAGGGGTTCAACGGTCAAGGAAGAAACACAAATTAAGTATCAGTTGGGGAAAATGAATGTACTTAACTACGAATACGGGAAAAAGGAGAGAAATAAGTCGAAAAAATAAGTTGACAAACTGAATACAATACGTTCCATTTTCCCAAAATAGGCTGGAAATTGTTAGCATGGGAGATTGTTTGCCCATGTGATTAACTCCTGACCTAAGAGTCGTAAACCACATTACTGAATTACAGTAGTAACTACAATGCGAATTCGCTTTATGGCCTAAAGACTAAACACCACACTCCCCTCCCAGGAACATAAAAACAGCAACAGAGTGACAACCACTCATCACTTCCCATCGATAACCTCGGTGGTATAAAGAACTCAAAAAGGTGCCTCGAGTTACCAGATTAAGGGGTGATAAAAAACCCGGACCTCAGTTTTTAGTTGCTGCTAAATTCACCATTACATTCAGCTAAATAAAACCTGAAATAATTTACAAAAAAAAACAGCTAGAGATAAGAGCGCCAGAGTACTTTTTTTTTCAAGGGAGAAGGCCCTATCTACAGACTCGCACTGTGAATATTAAATGGTAAATTACACACACAAACGTCAATAAAACGCAGGTCAGTGACACTACATCGTGGATCCGTTATCACAATAAATTTTACTATTTTCCCCAAAGGGAAAGAGGAGTAAAAGGAATAGACGATTAGAGAAAGTCCAAATTTAAAAACCAGTTTGGGGGATACAATGATCATATCACATATAAATAACTAAGTCAACACACGACTCGGACTCAGACTTTACGAAAAGAATTTGGCGCCACAGATAATGCCCATGCCAAGACAATCCCTTAACAAACTCAACATTAAAGTTGAGCCTGCCAAACCACAATAGAACGATGAAATGGTTACTTGGAATCGTAACCGAAAGATCGGGTCCATATTTTACAACTCTGCAACCAAATAGCGCATTGCCTTGGTAACGCTAGCAGGCGAAAGAGGCCAGGCTAAGGGGAGATAGCAATACACATAAAACTAATCCCACATAAATTTTTCGAAAGACTTGAAATCAAACTCAGATTATACTACCACAATGGCAACTAGAACAGTAAAAGAGTTCACTGGATTTTATCATAAACACACATAATCCCCTTCAACCCCATGATTCCTGAAGCACTGTAGCAACGTTTAATGTAAGCAAAGAAAGGTCATGTCGTTCCTACATAGATTAACTTTCGATAACGAGGACGAAGACCAACTTTTCCTCCCCCACGTTATAAAAGTGCTGCATAAACAAAAGCATTCACCCTAATTTTATGGCCTGATATATGATAAAGAGATAAACCTCCCGAAAAGGATTTTAAACAATTGCAAAGAGAAGCAACTGTGTGTCAAATCGCAAGGAAAACACATGCATACGAAATTGCAGGTTAAAAAGACTTGGAAAGGACTAAATGAGTACACACGAAAGGGGCAGCTAGTTATACCGGAACCACTTATAAAAGTTAAAAGTATACTTTACTATCTAAGGGGCATTAATAAGATGAAAAATTGTAACGCAAGGGAAAACCATGTCGCGCTTATTCGTAATAAAAACTGAAGACATAAAGATACAAAAATAAGTACAAATACCAACCCAAAAATGATTAATGCATAACAATACATAAAACTGTTCTTAAACTTGAGTTTGACAAATTACCGACAAGACTAAGACCAATGAAGCGAATGCCACACAAATACATTGATACCTGAACGCAAGAAACAAATTCTAAGTGAATTAAATACTGACTACTGCATAAACTTCTGTGCATAAACCAAAATACATACAATTGGTAAAAGAAATAAAAACACGGATTATTTGCGGAGTCATTTTAAAATATCTAAAAATGACTAATAAGGAAACAAAATCTTTACTGGATGACAAATAGCAAAACGTAAAGCAGCGAGACGACACACGAACCCTTATTCGAAGCCATATCGTTTTGGAATACCCCGACCGTTTGCACTACAGTAAATGTGATACACATAAACTACTGAAGCTCAAACAAGTGCGTTTGCTATAATTTATATTAATATGCATCTCCAAAATTTTCAAGCAATTATTTTTTCACTTAATTTTTAAAAAGCAAAACAACTATCACTATCAAAGATAAGGAAATATAATTCGATAGCTTCATGTATCAAGATTATTACAAAATTGTTTCATAATATTTTAAATTTAAAATAATTGTTTGTTTTACTAACTTCGATTTTATGGTCAAGAAAATTTAGCAATCTCGTTTGTAATTTCGATAGCCTTAAGAAGATTTGTCGGTGCCTCAGGAAGCTTAGCATAATAATTGAAGTACCTTTCGACAAAATTAAACTTCATTTAGGCAAGCCAGTGGCTTTTTGCTGTCATTCAAATTTCAGTACTTTTCATTTTCTATATCAATACAGGAAATAGCGAATCCCCAACCATCAAAGATAACCAATTCTGTTTCCCTATATATTCGATAACGAGAAGATGCCCTAGAACTAGATGGTTTGTTATGTTAACTGGATGATGTTTTTTCATTCCTCAAGCTATTTTCACGTCCATTTAATGCAGTCAATTTGCTGCATTTACTATAACCATACGCAAGCTATAACCTGATACTCAAGCAAAGTAATGTTAAGATCGGTTGATCTGAAAGCATGTGGTCGTGCAATCTGCTAGCATCTCCCAAATAAGAAAGTTCACTCTCTCTAGTGAAATACTCGAACAGTGAAAGACGGTGAGTAAGTGTGACGATTTATTTGAAATTTGACAATTACGACTACACTCAACCGTAGAAGAACGATGTCGCCGGCAAAGGCCAAGCATAATCTAAGTAAATGAAGATTTGTCTTGTTTACTTTTTTGCATGGGAATTCGAAATTATAAATATATGTACAAATGAAGATCTGTAAACTATTCTCTGGCGTTTTCAGCCAATACATGAAGTCTTATCGATATGCTCCTTTTCATCGATAGCTTATAGATGATAAATAGCTGTGGATTTGATAAATATAAGTCACCTGATGGATCCATGATCCGATCAGGTTCGTTATTTCGCTCTGCGTATTCCACCACTGACATAAGGCCCTCCAACTCCGATTTTTCAGCAAAATATGAAACATCCGCTAAAACCAAATGAACAATAAGATGACTTGATATCTCACTAATTGATAATTTATTCGGAGTGGCTGCGTTTGTAAAATTTGAGAAGTAAAAGGAAATAATTAAACACTTGATTTCGCGATTACTATTGCATTTTCGAAGTGCTACGGTAGTTAAAATACTTTGACCTGTTATAGAAGTGGTAGGGTAATTCCCAAAGGTTAGGATGTGCCCGATGCTGAATATTTCTGAGGCATGGAACTTTGTGAAGTAAATCCAGCCCACTCAGATTTTAGTACAACTGTTTTTTTCAAAAACCTCTTCTGATTAAAAGGTGTGAATTCATTGTAAATTAAACCAAAATGGTGTTTTTAATCACTCCGGGGTAGTGTCCCACCTAAATAGTTAACAGGAAGAGAGGGGAAACCTATTTCGCAAATCTATCCCGGTCTAGGTTGAAGTATGTTTATAAAGTTTATAAGGTAAAATTGAGTTCTGCCCAAAATTATAGCGGCTTACCCAAATTTGGAACTAGCTCTGGATGGTCCTCACGGACTTGATGTAAAAGTTCAGACATCCGCATCTTAAATTCAGAAAATTGATGTTATTCTGTCATTATACTCCTTGTCAAGGATCGCTCAAAAACCAGTTAGATTGATCAGAATCTAGGCTCCCGATATTAACTAATATTTAACAGTTACCCCGACAACATCTAAACGAATAGGTGAACTGAACATGTTAAGGAATATGAAATTTCAGCCACATCGGCTAAAATATCTGCCCTGTTACTGTTAATCAACACTTCGCAGCAATAAGGGCCTAACGTCGAGACTGTTTTCCCTTTTGTATTATCAAAAGGTGAAGCAGTCTAATTTCAATCTTATGTAGGAGATGAAATGTACAATGGAAACCGGATAACAAGAGCCTTTCTAAAGCATCAACACAATTTAACTTTTCTACTTTTAACCAAGATACAGATCTTTGTATTAATAAATTAGTATTACTTATAAAAACCGGTTTGTTGCATGCTGCGGGACAATGAGTGAGCCTAAGATATTATTTGTAGGGGAGTCCTAAGAAGTTAAACAATTAAATTCTCACTCACAAAGAAGCAAAGCAATTTATCGATGCAATAAATAAGTATTTTAAGGAGTCGATAAATATAATACCTTGTAAATTTCCGGCACGTATTCCTCTTGGCCCTATAAGCCAATGATTATTCGAAACCGTCGTTAAAAATTTTGAAAAAGCGATTCCAATGATTTAAAATTACTTAACTTCATGGCCGAATAAACCAAATAGACACTTAATTTAGTCAGTTGCTGAAGAAGTTCAATCAGATGTTTTTCATCTTCTTCCTTGTCAAAATGGGCAGGTGGTATCAGAGGATCAATATCGATTATTGCGACATCAAAGGCGCGAAAAATTCGGGATGGGATGTCATGCAAAATACACAAAATTCGGCTCTGAATGAAGGGAGATGCCTCTGGATTTTGAATTAGTAGACCTATGGCTTCGCTTTCACTTATGTTTACGATTTCTTCTGACGATTCTTCGCTAGCCTCGAAGGTAGTTGCTGATTTAAATGTTGCAATAGTTCGTTTAAGCAATAGTTCAGAATTCGCTAATGCTTCAACCACATTCATAAGTGATGAAATCGGTGCCTACAGTTCCCAAATCGAAGGAAATTTACCTCCAAAATTAACAGCAAGTAACCTGGGTAGGCTATCAAAAGGCCCGTTATGTCGTAAGGTGGCTTTTGTTGCGTTAGTAAATCAAGTATGAATTCTACAAAATTACATTACAGCATGTCTTACTTATTGGCATTTCAGAATCAGTTATATGTGGACCGAATTTTGAGACTATCATCATAGAATGAAACACTTCTTCCTGGTAATAAAATATAATTAACGTAATTTACTCGCATTGATGCTGCATATGTCCCTTCGAATTCATCATATAGCGTTTTCTGTGGCCTGCCATCAGTCATAACTTCGGCGACGCCAGGCTTGTATCAAATGTGTGCGTTAATGATGCTATAGCAACCTTTGCAACTCGATATAAGCCAACAAACATATATTCGATGGCACCAAAAATAAATTTAAATATTTCCAACACTTTCGCTGTGCATTTATTAATCAGACAATATACATTGTGCTCGTTATACCGAATTAAAACAGGTTTGGTTAACCACATTAATTACCTATTTGTAGATATGTACGTATTCATTCTACAATGATATTAATAGATAAGCATATACATTTTACTTTAAGACTTTGGAATCAATTGTCGTACAAGCGTATCTTGATCCAAGAAACTGGTCATGGAATTTTTAGTGCTCCTTTCATGTTCATTTCCGGCGTATCCGTCACATTTATCCATCATGCACCTGTTTGACATTCACCTAATTCATTTCAAAAATTCTAACTGTCTGGCTCTATTAGAGATGTGCAATTTCACCTAAAGATGAGTCCATCAAATTGATACTTTCTTCAAAAAACAGCAGTTATTTGTCCACTACTGCACGGTTTTCATTTGCTCTGAGTGACGGTGTAACTACAACAATCGTGTGCGGAAAAGCAGTAAAGGAATCGAGATTACTTGGATCAAGACCGGGACATGTAAGATTGACTGATACTTGAAGGAAACGAAATTCCTTTAGCAGCTAAAATGTACTTTGACTTCTAAACAGATAAAAAGGCACTTCTTGAAATCACCATGAAAGCATTGTCTGACGATCCTTCGATTGTTCTACTAGATAACATGTTCATTATTTCGTTTATTCCCACTAAAATACACTTGCAAGATTTATCAATTCAGGAATTTAGCAAATGCACGGATAAGAAATTACACACATATCTACCATTGCATGGCGATTCAAAGCGATAGATTGAGTTATTATACACATAAAATGTAGAAATTTTGTGCTTCGAACTAATGAGGGGCTTGCAATATCGTAAATAAGCTTTTAGATTAATATTTAAATTGCACAATGAAAAAGTTTTTAAACCTACTTTATTAGGATTGTGCCAATTTAGTGTTCCTAATGATGATTTGCCTAATTGGGGTACGACAATACATAAATTATTCTTTAATAGATAAATAATTTGGCCCTTTTAAATTTGCTGCTTTGTTTTTAATTTGATTAGTGCAATTGCCAATTTGCTGGACTAAGACCTATTTGAAGGTTATTTATTATAACTTGTCAAAACTCGATTTTCTGACTGGGCGTATTTTCAAAACTACTCTGTCATTTGAAAGTTATCATCCCAACGAATCGGTTGGGACAGCCTAAACTGGGAAAGTAGGTACGTAGTTGATGTCAAATTATTTTATCAACCTGAGCGTAGTTACATTCTAATTCTGTCATAACTTGGTACATTTCTTTGATTTTATTGTCGATCGCCAAATGCCAATGTGTTTGACGAAGATTTTATCTCCATCTTTACTGTTGAATTTGTGTTTTTCTCAGTGAACAAGTGTTGATTTGATGAGAATTTCGATTGTTTAGTTGTCTTCAACTTTGCAATTCTTTGTTGTTGGACTGCAATAGATTGTTGTTTCATTGAGTTGTATTTATGTTTTACCTGTAAAGGAACTTTGGGATTTCACTGTGCTAGGAGTAACATCTTCGTCACATCCTTTCGTAGCAGTTTCCTTAATTTCGTCCTTTTCTATCGCTAGTGTGTGATGCCATTATGTCTCTTTTCATAAATCCTTGTAGACTCTATTTGCTGATTTCATCCACCTAGATTATTTGTATTTAGTAACATCCACATCGGCTTGTCCCCATGAAGATCAATTCGGCCATTCCTGTTAAAATTATGAACTTGTAGTGTGTTATAGACTCTGGTTTTCCAGAGATCATGCATAGTTAATGCTGTTATATGGGTCACTGTCGGCTGTTCCGCCCGGTCGATTGATACTGCCAAATAATTTCCTTAAAAGCACTGTGATTATCGTTGAGGAATCCGTATTGTTTGCTGTCACCGCGGTTAATGTCGAGGTTTCATCCATGAATTGTGTCAAATGTGTACCCATACTAATTCATTTTCCGTTTCTGTCTTAAATAAGTCCTTAGTCTACTTCTGTTCTTCTTCTCTCGGACGAATAATGTCTCATCCATGTGTGTCCGCATTTCCATGCACACACATCCGCGTGCCCCTACATGCCTCGGTGATTGGCACATTTACCAGCCGGTTGGAGGAATCACTGCTGTCAATCAGAGAGGGAACACACGCACATAAACAACCACGTTTTCTCTCTCCTCACACCCTCATTTTCGCTCGTGCACACACATAATAGAGGTCCTGCTCCAATCAGTGCGCTTCTCTGTGCGTGTCTCGCACCCCCTTGTACTTGGTGAACGCATTACGTTCTGCTTTCCAATTGAAATGCCCCCAATGTGCTGACTAATCACTTAAAGCGGACGAGTTTTGTACGTATGCATGTAGCTACCACTTGCGCACCACCTGTGCGTAGTGCCGCGTGCGTCCGTGTGACCGACTTTGGGTCCGGTGATTGGCTGAGGCTATGTATGTGTGTGCGACCGCACTCGCCTGTTTGTATGTATACGCGTTTATTGGTGTATGAGCGAACGAACTTCCGTGTTATCTTGGAGCGTGTGTGTGCGTGTATGGCACGATGGTGATGATGCTGCTGCCACTACTTGGACGAGGTGAAATACGCTTTATTGGGGAAGGAGGGAAGGAATAAAGGCGATTTGTCCATGTGACTAACTTATGTCAGTGTCTTCTGTGTCTCCCACAATGACAGACGAGCATTCACTTACCTGAATACCTAGAATCAAGGAAGTCTTGGTTGTTGCCAACCTTTTAATTAAAGGGGGGGGGGGTTCTAAAGCACTCGGCTGCTAATTAGCCTTAATTGGTTACTTTGTGGGAAAAGATGGATTTATTGAGATGTCTGTTAAGCGTAATACCAGGTTTCGATCATCCGTATTTTGGGTCATATCACTTGTCATAAGTTTGAATGAAAGCGTGGAGGAAATTCAGTAGATCCCATAGGTGCACCTCATAGCAGCTTGACAAAGGACACTGTTTTTCCTGTAAACTATTAGTTTGTGTAGGAATTGTGCGGTTGTGAGTGTCTTTGTCGAACACTTTGATTTGGAAGTAAATCGATTTTAGTGTTGGAGTTAATTTCTGCTATCGGCCTGTGTTTCCCATTCTCTGTGTTTAAATTTTAAAGGAGCCGCTTATGTATTATTAATTTCCCCATCTTTGTTCTTTCAATGTGGCCATTCGCTCGTTTGGCTCGAGCGAATTTGTTTAAATTAGAGCAGGGTACGTGTCTTGTGATGTTTTTTCCTCCTATTTTGGTCCGAAAAGGATTCACAATAACAAAAACTCTCCTCCAGCATCGATTTCTTCAGTCCAAGCCCGGTAGTAAACTGGTTTAGCAAGAACATCGTCGATAGTCCTCACCACCATTTCTCTGGTAGTATTTCAGTAAAAGAGGTTGGACTGTTTAACCGCCTTTCAGTGGCCTCATCTCCAAACCATACTCGCCCTACTCAGACGATGAACGTTGTGATCGTGGCTACGCCCACTCAAATTGACTCTGGCTACTTATAGCACCAGATGGAGATTTAATTTAGATTTCAGGCATAGCGGTTGCTTAATGTGATGTGACTGTGAAACTTCTGGATTATTTATATTGGGGCATTTGTGTGCAGTAATGTTAAATGGCTCATGGCATGTGCATGAAACAGCCGGTTATTATCTCTAGGCTTTGCGAAATGAGAACCTTGGACCCACACCAAGGAGGTTAGCGTTGGAACTAGGATTTTTTGAAAGTTCTAAGGACGAATCCGGTTGGATTTTGATGGTGTCATGGGGTGGTCGATTCAAGGCTTCATTACTACCAAACACCGGTCGTCAAGGGGATTATTGAGGGTTTCTAAAACTAGAATGGGAGTAGAGGTTACTACTATGCCGTGGTGGAGCGTTTCTCTTGCGGAAGAAACCATGCCGCAAAATGTGAATATATGAGCATCCCTCTTTCGCACTATGTGCGGTGAATCCTGTAAAACGATGTGTGTGTGCTACTCGTTTAGGCAGAGCTTGATTGACAGAGACGCTAATGAAGCTATCAAGCTCTGTTTTATTGCTCATCATTGCCTGAGAGGAACCCGTGTTCTGTTCGATAGTGGAGTTAATGTGATTTTACTACATGTGTAGGGATTTTATATATTCGCCAGCCTCGGGTTTTGTGCTAAGGGATCTTCATAATCACACCTTAGGGCACGTTATAACCGAATCCCTTTTGTATATTTTCTGGTCTTAAAAGTCATTTTCGATTCGGGGTCTGCTTCATATGAAATCCCTATTGTACTGCGTTTTTTTAACGTCACTAGCCCATTTATCCTGTCTTGTTTGATGAAAGTACTTTCCACTGATTAACAACGGTTAAAGATTACTAAACGTAGTGTTACAGTAATCAAATTGTAGTTGCAATCATTCACTTTCCAATGATAGCCCTTCTAAGTTCATTTTATAAAGTCCCGCAGTGTCTACATATGGTTGAGTGCTCCTCTAACCCTCAAGGGTATAAGCAATCTGACAACGTTTGTCAATGTGTATGCCTATACATGGTACACTTATTGGCACACACGTCTGAGTCTTCTGCTTATACTAGAAATCTGGTTAACATGATGGTCGATGCTTCCACTTGTAGCGACCCACAGGCAGACAAGAATCCAAGCTGAATGGCTCTCCACACGGGTGCAGTAAGTGGACTGGGTCAACAATTGGGTGGGGGCGCGGGCAACGGGAGTATCCCCATGGAGTCCGCCTCCCTAGAAAGTGGGGCGCCCCAGTCATCCCCCATGACCGCGACTACCACCCCGGCGTCTGTTGCGACGTCTGTCGGCAGCGGCGGTGGTGGCGGAGGGAACTTTAAATACGTCTCCTACGGTCCAGGCGACCCCTACGGCTCCGCCAATGGGGGCTCGAACTCAGGCGGTGGAGTAGTGGTTTACGGGACGGAAGAGAGCACCGGTCAACCCCCGCCTCCTCCTCACTCGAACAACTCTTCTCTTCCCCAACAACAGCAACAGCAACAAGGACAACCAATGAACAGTATGCAGCAGATGCAGCAGCACTTCCAGGCTCAGCAACAGCAGCAGCAGCAGCAGAGACTAATGCATCCTGGCGGCGGAACCACCACCATCATCGATGCCGCAGGTTGGCGCATTCCCTTCTTAACATCCGTAAAAAATCCGACATATTCGCCGATTGGGTTCGTTTTGCCTGCCGCATTGTTCTAATTATTTTTGGGAAAGCTAGCTGGAAATTGAGTCTTGGCATGAAAAACTGGTGGATTATGCGTTCCTGCTCGGTTCACATGAGACGGAGGATGTGAAAAGGGGTCATGTGAGGTCACGATTGGTGTCCGAACGCGAAGCCGCTTTTTTGTGCATGATTTTCTAACAAAAACGAAAGCAAGTCCTTCTTCGATGTTGGGAGAAAAAAACAGATAGTCAGTTCTGTTTTAAGTGCAGAGGTAGGAACTGGGTGATCACTACTGTTGGCTCTCTATTCGCGGTGGCATCTTTCAAAATCAATAAAAAGTCAACTGATAAGCGGAACTATGGTTTTGATTTCACCTTTGCAACTTCTCAACACTGTAGGTTAGAAGGTCTTTGGCAATTTTATCACAATTTGCCTTTTCTTTCCTGGTTAGTCGAAATGTTCATAGAATAGCAAAACAATTGGTCGATCTTATTCCCTCAGTAGGTGGCAGGTTTATGGAAAGCCTCCCTTGTCTCGAGCATGATCCAAGAGTGTAAGGGATGTCATTTATTCATTTCTGTAGACGAGGGCTCGATAGCACTCCTGAACGTCTGCAAATCTGTTAATGAAGGAGCAAAGCAGACGAATCGGTAGGGCAGAATTGTCCCACATTTCCAAATCTCCAACAAATGATGTCGTGGCCATACCCCACAAACTGGTTTCTTCGTTGGATGGGGAATAAAATTTGGTAATAATCATATCCGACTTCTTAAGTTCGACGGAGTCATTGGATCAAGGGAAGGAAGAGGGATATTTAAGGTATTGAACTTTTGCCCTTGAGAAGTAAGTATATTGGAAAGTTGGTTGGTTAAGTTAAAAGTGCTTTCTGGGTAGAATTCCACAACCACCTTCATTGGGTGGGCAATATGCCACCGAAATTTCACGGAAACGAATTCGTAGAGGAAATTGCAGTAGGTGGTTACTCTCTCTCATAAGAAGCAGAGGGTGAAGCCCAATGAGGCCTCCTGAATCGGTAAGACATACTGGGTAATAATGGGTCTTCCCTTTATTCCCTGTGCAGCAGAAGCGGTTATTCACCTAGTGTTCATTTCAAACATTTACGCTTAAGCACCAAGTTGTTGGCGAACGAGCTCATCTTTATATCGGTAACGCACACAATAGATGAGGACACTCGACTCTGCCAATTGGGTACTTTGCGAGGCTGTGAGTAGGTGAAGACCACCTCCTTTTAACGCGCACATTTCTGGACTGTCGTCAAGTTAAACAAACTGTCCTACACTCTTTTGGTAAGCAAACTTCCCCATGTCCCCGATTATCAGGCTTTGAACACGATGGTGAAATGCTAATTTAAGGTTCCCCCAGGTGGAAAACATCTTAGAACTGATGGTGACAAACTCTCGAATCAAGCCCTGGTGAAACCCTGGATATTAACGGAGTGTCTAACTAGATAGTAGCAAGCAGTGGTGCTATGCTTTGGTCATTTTGCATCGCAATTGTAATGGATGTCGATTCGTAGATGCGATCTATCTTTCCCTTATACGGAGAATAGCATTTTGCAGTCATGAACTCAATTCATAGGCCTTTCCAGTTTCTGGAGTTCCATTTCATCCGTGGTTTCAAGTCCACTGAGTTTCTTCACCATTTAGAGGCTAGATTATATAGGACAATGCTAGCAAGATTTATAGCAAGTCAATTCGCAGGATAATGACAATTTTTCCTGAAAAATTCAAGATATCGGTTTTCCTGAAAAAATTGGACTCTTGCAGGATATTCGTACTCATACAATCGTTGGCAAAGTTTCAGATAATCAGAACGGCGACTACTTTAAGTTTTTGTTTTTTTTAGCCGGCATAGCTGATTGTGAAACTAACCACTTAGTAAGTTGGCAACAGGGTTAAAAATAACCACTTTGAGAGTTTTTTAGGTGCTCAGTACATTAAGCCCCGAAAGTAGTCATATCTTGCTATCAAGGTCAAAAAAAAACAGTAAAGAATGCAAATAGAGTTCTCTACCATTTAAATTCTCCAATGGCATTTTGTCACAGTTCTCAATCAGGCTAACTACCTAATTCATCCCTAGGTGCATCAGGCCTCAAATTTGGGAATTTTTATGATGTCATGGTTTCTATTAATTCACTCTTTTCAAAATTATCATTGACTTACTTGAGGGCATGAGTGAGTCGGTGTATATGCCCACGTTGCACTGATTACCAGACGTTTATGAGATCTCAAAGTTCAGTTTTTTACTGTCAGGTTTTTTGTGTTTATTTAATGACCAAATCGGCGAAATTGACTGTTATTTCTGCATATTTGAGAATAGCTCCTCGGTTTTACTTCCACTCTTCTTGTCGGTGGAAAATTTGAATCGTAGTGGAAGTGTTATGTAGGCGAATTTCCACTTGAAAGTTCCTTGGTCAGCGTCAATCAAGCCTCCCTTTCTAAAGAAGCTGCAATTTCAAAGTCGTAATCAAAACCCCATAACGGTTAGGATCCCTCGACTACCTAAAACAAATACCCTCCCTCAATGCTTCCAGACACAAGAAGCTAGAGACCTGTTGCTCACCCCTCTTCTTCCTGGCTTTGAGGAATTGCACGAATTTAATGCACGACCCGCGTGCTACTCACGTGGTGCCACCATTAGATGATGCCTTGATAGGCGAATACTCTTTGCCCTCCAGCTTTTTCCAGGGTTTGTAGCACCCGATTGGTTTTCGCTTTGGCTTAGACAGTGGAATCGCTCGATCTTGTCATTAGCCACAACATTGAGACCAGAAAAGGTGGTTGGAATACGGTCGGGTCATGAATCGGCCAGAAACACCTGCCATTCTAATCGTGGGTAGTGACTGGTGAGTGTCCGTTTCCAGCTGGCACTGGGAGTTTTATCGGGCTCAGAAGTACGAAAACTCGTGCTTCTAGTCCGACCGGCGATGACACCCTTGTCGGTCAATGCGGAGGGGAAAGGCGGTGGCGACGACTGGCAAATGCCGTCTAAACAACTCTGCATTTCCGCCTTTTATGCTCTAATTCTATCATCGATCGAGAGGTATGGAGAGGGTGTCCGTTTGTTTCGTTTTTTTTTTCGAGAAGGGCACTTCGTTGAGGGGTTCTTGAAGTCGACATCGATCAAGCCTTGTTACGGTACTTGTCACTTTATGCCATCACGAATTAAACTCTTGTATATTTCTTTTGCATTCTGATTTTTCTGCTGTGTTCAAAAAAGACTGTCAGGGTCAACGTTTAAATTAGTTAACAATTTTTGAGGCCCACAATTATTCCGATTTAATCGAGATAAGAGATCAACTTTTTATTGCGTCTCTACACTGGGTCTTGCAATTCGTAATTAACTTTGTAAGCCACTCCAGTCATGGTACCGTACTTGCGATTCGAATAAGGGCCACTAAACTCCAGCAAGAATAAGAAGCTAGGTCACTTCAAATCACGATGCTATTTTGGCTAATTTTATAGCTCTCTCTCTCGGTAAATTCAAAACCAACCAAGTTTTAATTTAGAATTGGTAGCTTCTATTTCAGTTCTTCTGCATCAAGGATTTTTTTCAAATCTTTAAAAGACATTGTCTTCCAGTTCAGCTAGCCTGACATCTCAGTGAATCGGATTGTTGCACAGATATTTTGGAACCTCTTCATGGCAGTAATGCTAGATTGAGGTCTCGCCAGTTCAACTATCAACCTATTAGGAGTAGCTACCACCCCACAGACTGGCACAAGCCTAGTCATCATCATTCTGCTTCTCCTCCTCCCCTTCGTCGAACTCCTTTTCTCCTTGGCCGGACGAAGCGGTTTCTTGGCATCGCGTTATCAGATCACGCTTCCCTGGATTGTTTTGCAGAGTCGGGCCTGCCTGCGTGTGTGTATTTGAGTGTCCGCCGCATACGCAATGACTCATGGAACAACCGGTGTGTGCGCGCGTGGGGTCGGCTATTCTCTTTCTGGCCCCCTCTCGTCATGTGCACGCGATCGCTTTTTGACCCCGTAAAATCTAATTTGACTAGATTAGTCTCCGTTTTATCGTGACTATTGTACTCTTCTTCACCTGCAATCGATTGACCGATTTATTAAAAATAGGTCTAGAGCTATCCGCTTTCACGTGTTCTCTGTTTGTTAATCCTCGATTTCAAATTGACAATTTTTAAGTGTTAGGCTGTAATTCTTTTATCCCCCCTCTCTGCTTTGATAATTTTGTTAAAAGATGTTGGTAAATGGGATAAACTCTTGCAGTTGTACACTACTATTCAGTGCACCTCATAAGTTAATCCTTATTTCTCAAGTAACTATTTTGTGTAGGAAAGTAGTGATCTAATTAGTTGCATTATGGCTTTTAAGGTGCTCCGTTATTGATGTTTATCTAATTGTGGTAAACGTCATTTTTGTATCTTATATCGGAAATCGATAAGTGAGACTATTGTCTAAATTCACTTCGACTCTGAAGCGGCCACTTGGGTGCTTAAAGTACAGCTAAAGTTAGCGACCGGGTCCTTTGGGTCCATTGCCTCGTGTTCTCAATTTCATAACTTCAGAAAGTCTAAATGTGTCATCAGTGCTCTTTGTTTAGTCATATTTATCAGAAAAAAATGGGGTTGGTACATGAAAATAATCTTTGCGATAGGTAATAGAACAATGAAAATTATTTTAGTGTTTACAAAGCAGAGAATTACATTCCAATGCACTAAGCTAAGTGATTTTAACAAGTCATAGAAAGGTTCAACAATTGAATCGTGCTAAAAAATTCAATTACTACGGGTCCATTCGATTGCATCATCGTATTGGAGGTGCTCATTATCAATTATTTATGTGCAATCCTGAATTTTGAAATGCGTATCGGAAGTCAATAAAGAGGAGGACCCGTCATGATTCAGAAGCTGCCGCTGTGGTTCAGGCTTCCGAAGTTGATAAAGCTGCCTGTCTCCTTGATTCTTCCAGTTCCCATTATTCGGGTTTGCAGAAGCGATGAGGGCGGCTGGTGGTGGTGCCTGGATGTTCACCGAAGCGAGTCTTTGATCTTCCCGACCGAGGCGTTTGGCTCTCTCACGGCCCCTGGACCCGACTAGACTGAGGAAGGCGCGAAGGTTAAATGATAAAAATCATACCTTGTGTAGGCACACGTCGATAATCTCATAACAGGTATCAAAACACGTCGCGTCGACTCACTGTTACCACTTTCCATTGATTTCTCATCCGTCTAATGCAAATCCTACTCAGTGATGCATTTTTAACTAGTGAGCAAATCTTAATTAAAATTTCCGTCTACTACCTCAAAAGTCGCCGTCTTTTAAATGAACTCTTCACTGAAAATCTGGCATTTGTTAAAAAGTCAGGTGATTTTCTCCTTTATTGGTGTTACCCCCTTTCTGAGTGACTTTTTGGTAAGTCAGGTGTCCTATCTTGTGTTTTATCTTCGCAAACTCTAATTTCAAGTAGTGCGCTCATCAATTTAAAATCCGGTAGTATTTTTTTTTTGTTTTGACACGATTGGCCGGGTCATTTGTTTCTACTTCCCTTTCCATTGGTCAGAAAAAATTGATTAAGCGCACATACGCACGCACTTACGCACTTAAAAGGTCAGTCGACATTGTTATTTAACTTTCACTTCGAGTTAGACTGTTTGAAATGCAACAACGTTCGATTCCAGGAAACCCACTCTACTACCCTTGGGCTAACCAACCATCCAGGAATGGTAAAGTTCTTGGTACTTGGTTCTTCTGTCTCATTACTTTGTTGGCTAGTGGCTTTTTACAACTCAATTATTGTGTAAAAGTCTGGGCTTCGTTTCAGTTTCGACTGCAAATAAGTGTTATCTAAGAAGTTGTTGGCTTGAAGCCCTTGGTGGCGCTGTCTCACCTCTTTTTTTCTTTTTCCTTTAGCGACATTTATTTTTAGCGGCACCGGGTCTCTGCTGCCGTTCTAAACAGATGTGTCAGCACACTAGTCACGCCAACTCAGCAATGACTTATGCCAAACTTGTTTTTCTTCATTGTTGGCCCTTTTCACTGACTGATGTTAGATCCATTTCATACTCTTTTAATTGATTTCACATATAGGGTCAATGGGGAAGCGTAGTTAAATTTATTGAGTACGTTTGGTTTCACAGGAGAAAGTCCCATGAAGTAAGCCACCTTCCTTGCTTCCAATGAGATGCATCCACCTAGTTTGAAAGTGTTTCGTAGTCTCATATTGGCTCTATTTTACCTCAAGGTGGGCCGAGTAAATTTTGGGTCAGTAACTTGTTCCAAAAAATAGCTCTTTTTCCATTTCAGGCTATTACGTCCAAACCCAGTGCTGGGGCCCCCAGGGTCAACCAGGAATGATGATGGCCCAGGCTCCACAGCAGCAACAACAGCAGGCGCCTCCTCAATCAATGCAACTCCCGCCCACCGGCCCACAACAACAGCCAACTGGATCCTTCGCCGACGACACGGCCATACTGACCAACGGCGGCACAGCTGGAGGTGGCGGTGGTGGTCTCGTGGTGGTCTCGTCGCCCGCGCCCCCCACGCCGGCCACGGGTGCACCGGACCGGCGCCTCATTGGCCCCCACGGCCCCATCTCCATGCCCTACTCCAACCGCTTCGCCCCGCCGCAGCAGGCAGCCATACCGCCTCAACCCAACCCCCAAATGTACCACCCGGGCGGCGGCATGCAACCGCAGCAACAGCTGCCATCGGTGAGTCGGCTATGGCTTCAGTCTCTCCTAAAACGGGCTCTTAAAGTCTCGAAGACTCGTAGTTACCTGTACAGTCCAGTCCTCATCAGGCGAATTGGTTGGTAACTACAAATTGGGTAATTTTTCAAGAAAGTCACTTGACAAAGAAGTTACACTGTTGTCAATAGTCACCGAACCTGGGGAGAACTGATTTGCCCCCTCTTCTCAAAAGGTGCATTGGTTCTGGGCTGTTGTAATGCTGACAACTTGGTGGCGATTAGTCGGCAGGTTAATGTCGGCGAAGTTTGGGGGCCAACCAGCAGGACCGGAAACTTGTTGTGGGACGCTTGAACGATTGGTGGCGAAGGTATTCAATTCACGTGGAAAAAAAATCAATATATTCCAATAGCAGGGTCCTCCCCGAGCAGATTTTCGGAGAAATGCACTGTGCGAGCGCAATCAGATGGTCCGTTAGTTTTCTCTCTTCTAGTCACAGCCGCCTCGTGGTTTCTATTGAAATTTTCCGCTACATGACACTGCATTGTTGGGGTCACATTGATCGTTATTCGTTGTTCATTAAGCGGCGGCTGCTATCTTATTTTGAGCAAGCCAGGTTCGAAACATTATGGTGCTGCTAGTCACAAGGAAAGAAGCGCCGTGGGCGGACGCCTTTTGCACTTCTGAAAAACACGAACGGACATTATTCTGTAGGATATTTCCCCTAAGTTTTATTTATTTATTTTATTCAGCAAAAGTGCTGAATGGATAAATGAGCAGGCTCTTGGGAATGGACGATTGTATTCGTCCTCGCACCTGCTACTTTTTGCCCCAAAATCTCTTAATTCAAGCACTGAACAATCCAAAGGAGGTCTTGCATTGTCCGAGGCGGGGCTGATAGAGCGTATAAGTGGGCAGGCAAGTGTCTTTCATTTAACGAACAAACCAGGAGCGAGATGGGGGATGTGCGCTTTTGCATCCGAATTTTCGGTAAACGCACACACACACACGGCCCAGCTGGTTGAAGGAAGAAAAGCGATTGGAATGTCATTCCCATTGGCTACTGCCACCTCACCGGTTTTGCTCATGGGGCGGAGGAGGGGGGAGGCGGAGACGATGTCTGTTCTCCCCAGGTGATAACTACTGGGTGGTAGTGGCGTTCTTGTCCATGCCTCCTCCTCCTCCTCCTCTTCGTGATCACATGCACCACTGCCTGTCTCTTTTTGTTATCGCTTTCTCCTCGCACCTAAGTGCTTACCCTAACGTGGCTTAGGGGAAGGACATTTTCAAGTCACCCCGATGTCGTAGTCTCAAAAGGGGTCTACCAAAAGGTCCTCTGTTTGTTTTATGAGTTATGACTGACGTCTTTGTCTTAAGGACCATCGCTATCTGGTACTCGTGATTGAGAGGTGAGTGTATGAATGAGACCACCAATGCCACTGTTATTCTGGGAGTGGAGGGCACAAATTAGTGTGAAGTACACATTATTAGGGTTCAACTGTAGAACCACTGTAGGATTAGTTTACAGCCACTGAAGGCCAGGAAATTCACTCACTCTCGGAAGTTGCTTTTAGTCAGTCTGTGCAAGTGGTACATCTATGTTCGACCAGACGAGTTGGAAACAGCTGTATTATTTTTGCCACCTCAAAGACCGAATGCGGCTGCTTTAGCCCTGCTAGCTGTAGACGTGTGTACGTGCGCTTAGCGTCGTCACATCAAACACACCCCTTATTCCAACTCTCACTGTTTTGGGTTGTCGATTACTTTTTGAAGTGAGTTTGCCTCGAGCAGAAGAAGGAGAAGTGATTGAACTTGTGCGCGGAATCACTTGAAAGAACAGCGGCGGTGGTGCTAATACCAGTGCGCGTACACATGCTCAAAGAGCACCGTTCGTGTGTGTGTGTATGCAGGTGTTTTATGCAAATCACGGCAGCTACCGTCATTAAAGTAGCAATAACAACAACTCCTGCAGAAGCAGTGATAATATTCTTTAGCCGGTCTCATCTACTGACTCATCTCTCCAGTCGACACTCGGAATTGCCACTGAGTGCTTAGAAGTGTCCATTATCTACTCCACTACAATCTTCCTTTTCTAGGAGTCGCCTCATTGGATGGCTAAGAGGAGATGAAATTAAATTTTCTGAAAGTAGTCACGATCCGGAGCCCGGCAATGAAGTGGGTGGTGGTTACAACGGGCGGAAAGTTTTGGGAGTTTTCGGCAAATGGGACTGTGAAAATTCCCACCGCGACTGTTGGGATCGCATTTAATTGGTGGGGACGCTCTCTCTCGCACATTGTAGTGGAATCAGTCATTGACTTGGTAGTCCCTCCAGAGGGATTGCTCATACCTCTCTGGGGTCCTTTTGGTTCTCTTCTATTGTCTGGGGGAGGGTGAGTTCATGGCAAAAGTGAGATATTCGCCGTGACTAAGTGATGTAGTAATGACGGATCAGCGATTCTGCGTTAATTTGTGTAATGACTAGCACACTAGTATACGCACACGCAGGCAAACAAGCACACACGCACGCCGGTTACAGAGTCATTGAAACTCGTGTGAAATTCCTCGCTCACATGCACACTTACTATGGGTGCGTATGCCTCACTCCTATGGGGGCAGAAATTTACCACTATTTACTACGGGGTTTAGTAAGAGCCAGTGCAGAGCAATCGCGGCCTTCATTGATGCATAGACACTTCGGAGTTCGAGGCGGAAATTATTCATTGATCTAACAGCAGGCAGAGTTCATTTGAGGACGCGTTTCCCTTCACGAGTTCAACCGACTTGGGATATTGAAGCTGAGCTAGAGTGGTTGACGGTTGTTTGTCTTACAGCCAGCAGCCTACATGACGATGCCTGCCCAACACCATTCGGATCTGAGCAATGGCAACCCGAACCTCAACAATCCCAACGCCTGTTTCGTCGGTGGACCGCCGCCAACTTCGGGAGGTGGTGGAATGCCTCCCAACAGCGTCGGTGGGATGAACAGCCGCTTCTACATGCCCCCTACGCCCCAGCAGCAGCAGCAGCAGCAGCAGCAACAACAACCGCCACCACCACCACCTCCACCTCAAGGGATGATGAACCGCGTGCCTCAAATGCGGGCGCCTGCAATGCCCCAAGGACCACCTCAACCACCGCCAGGCATGCCATTCGGCTACTTCGCGCCTGACGGCAGCGGCATGCTCTTCGGCGGCGGACCCATACCCCCTTCGATGCCACAGGGCATGCAGCAGGCCCAGCCCTCCCCCACGGCCGCCATGGCCTTCCAGCAGGACCAACAGCTCATTCAACAGCAGCAGCACCAACAACCCCAGCAGCAGCAGCAGCAGCAGGGGAGAAAGGGTTCTGAAACGGGTACTTCTGGTGCCACCACCAAGAAACGACGACCCAAGGCCACCAAGGTGAGTTATCGGACTTAGAAATCGATCGATTATTCTGTCTTCCTTTATTGTTATTAATTAGCAGCACGTATTAGGGCCTGTCTTGCTTTGTGTTTGGTGTTGATGTGGGCAAACTTTGCGCACTCAGTTTTTGGACAATCGCTGTTTTTGTTGTTGTTGTCGTTGGCGTCCAAGCTCCTTCGCCTTTCCACCTGTGTGAGTGTGTGTGCATGGGAGTAATCGAAATTCGCCAGGTTAATCGGACAGAATTTCTCCCCTCCTCCCATTCCCATTGGTTGACCTAAGCTAAGGTCAGGCTGCTGGCCCTAGTTTAATTATCCCTGTCGACTTTTTTGGCAGATTGGTCAAATTTTAGTTTACTTTTCTCGCCCTCGAAAATCTCTTCGAGTTGCTAAGACTGCTGTTGTAGTTTCTTTTGAAATAGATCGAACGATTCACGGTGTTGTAGGTGGCTGCTGCACTACTTTCGTTAGTAAAATGAGTTTTTTTGTCTATTAAAGATGCGCAAACTTGATAAATATTGGGTCGGTCTTTTTCTGCTTTCGTTTGCTGGTGCTTTGCATTTAACTCATCCTATGACCAAAGTTTTCTTTTCTAACAAGTGCTCTTTAAACTTTTTTACAGTGGTCTTCATGGTTTTCCGTATTTAAACAATTTATTCGAAGCTTCGATGGTTTGTTTGGTCAAATCAAACTGATATCTCCATCTAAAGACACACTAACTTTATTGAAATTTGAATAGTTTTCTTCTGATTGAATCAATTCAAGGAATCCAACTATTTGAGGAAAAGGAGGCAGTTAGTGGTATAATGAGGCATGCGCGCTCAAACATAGAGAGGGACATCGTTGTGCTGTGCTTTATTGAATTACTCAGCCCGTGCGGGTCTAATTGATGCTAAATCGCACACTTACTGGAGTTTGCGCACACCTTCTGACCTCGGCAGTACGCACATACACAGATACCTCTCTAGATTGAGGGCGATGAGTCATTTAATCTTCCTACTTCCTCGTGAAACACAATTGAGAAGGCAAAGAATCTCGTTTCGTCTTGAAAAATCGATTTCAACAGTCCTTTAGGTAGTGCAGTAAGGTGGATAGGTAGACTAAAATAACTTGGTTGGCCTATGGCTGTTCTCATCTAACCCCGTCATTTTTTTCGCTTCTTTTTGATAGCCAAAAGCGGCACCGAAATCGAATCCCAAAAGTGGAGCAGGAGCGAACATCAACATGGCGAGTACAACGAACAACTCGGCTGTTCCCAAGACTAACGCCGCTGCGGCGATGGTGGCACCTTCATCGTCTGGGGTCTTCATGACTGGCGGACCGGCCTCCCTTCCTCCGATGGGCAACTTGCAGCCCCCGCTCACCCCGCAAATGCTTGCCGGTGGCGCTGGCAGCGGTGTTGGAGCGCACTCATCGATTATGATGCAGCAGCAGCAGCAACAACATCCCAACCCACATCTCCATCAACAGTGGAACTCTAGGCAGCCCGGAGGTGGTGGCGGCGGAATGATGACAATGGCTCCGATGCCGACTACCTCCGTGAACGGGGTGGCTGGAGGAGGAGCTCCGACCATGATGCCCATGGGTGGGGGACAGTCACAACCACATCCGCCGACGCAGCAGCAGCAGAGGTTCATGGGACCACCGATACCACAGCCAAGCCAAGTCCCCCACCACAGTCACACCGCCTACCACCAGCCCCCGGCGCCTCCTCCTCCACCTCATCATCATCCCACTCCGCCGCCCAGCGCGAGTGTCCAACAGCCGCCTGCCCCGCCACCACCGCCGCAACAGCAGCAGCATCCTCCTCAACAGGCTCAGCCTCCTCCTCCTCCTCCGCTGTCCCAGCAGAATATGCAAATGATGCATCAGGCGGGCGTGGCTATGACGTCGGCTGGGATGGGAACGTCGTCTACCACCAACACAACGTCATCAACGACCACAGCGACTGCCCAGCAGCAGCAACAGCAGGTGGGACCGAATGTCAACAACCAATCAATGGGGCAGCAGCCCCACACCCATCCACAGCAGCAGCAGCAACAACAACAACCAACCGGCACTCTTGAGCTGCCTCCAACGGGTGAGTTAGTGATCCCTCATCGGACGGCTTGTTTAATCTCGCTGTTTAAGTGGTCGGCACGAATCATTATGATGTGTTTTTCTAAAATTCTAGCCACCCATTTTATTCACGAATGGTAATGAAGAAGGGTGTGCTTAAATAAACACATTTAGCACATCTTAAAAAACCAACTGCCAAATTAGTAATTTTGGGCCAGCTTCAGTAGTCTTCTCATGAGAAGAAACGTTTCTTGACCGATTGGCAATCGCAAACTAGATCTCAGGCCCCAAGTATAATGTTATTTTGTCAATGCAAAGGGCTGTAGCTCGAAATCTTGCAAATGGGTATCAGAATAACCCTTTAGATTTCTCAAGCGAGGGTTTCTGGCAACCTACTCTCTTAGTTGTCGTCACTAGTGTAGTGTGCGTGGACACCACTAGCACATCTGAAAACCAGCCAAGTCCTAGTCTGTCAAACGACCCCCAAACCCCCTCTATATGCCCTAAACTGTAGCCAGAAGTGTTGCAAGTGGGAGTCAAAGTAACCCTTGCGCTTCCCCTGCCCAACAGATCGTCTGGTGGTGCCGATCGTGAACGGAACGGTGGTGGCCTCGACGACACTGAAGCTGGACGCGGAGGCAGCGCGCCAGAGCCCCACGCGGGTGCAGATCCACAGCCTAGAGTTCGACGTGTCGCGAAACTACCTGACCACCATCGTGGAGCGCACCGACCTAGACATCGTGGTGGGCTGCCACCGGGCCCACGACCCCGTCCAGGTCTGCCACTGGCCCCTCGAGGCCTTCCAACTGCGCTTCAACGGCACGCCCTTCCAGCTCGACCACTCCACCAACCGCGTCGTCGGCATCAAGTCCCAATGCCGCTCCTCTCGCAACGTCCTTGAGATCTTCTTCGCGCCTAACAGGGCCCATCCTCAGCACCCCCTAAGCGTAAGCCGTTGCAGAGTCGATAAATCACCTGTCTGTGTGTGGGGCCTATTAGTAGCCTAAGAGCTGTAGTGGCAGCAGCAGAGGTGGTAGTGTTGGTGCACCTGTTTTCGTCTCATCCCACACACGCACGCACGCGTGAGAGTGCGTCCGTGGCGCTTTTCACAGCAGCAGCACTAGCGGCAGCAGCAGTAGTAATGACATGGTACCCACCCGATTGGCTGCGCGGTGCGTACGTGCTTTCCGCGCGCTCCGCTGGCTAGTGGCCAGGCGTAATCGATGTCTCCGCCACCACCACCAGCACCTCGTCTTCCTCCTCCTCCTCCTCGCATCTTTGCCTCGGAGAGGCTTTTTCGGAGCCAGCGAACGAGTGAACAACGGCTGTGGCAAACGCGCTAACCATGCATTTAGTTGTCGCGCAAGCCAACCAGTTAATGCCTCACTGGAGAGGACTAAGCATTTCCTCCGAACCGGTGCTCGCCGGGTGCCTCAAAGCTTCTCTGAGATAACTAACTTCGTTAGCTATCCGGCGAGCTAACGGGTGGACGTTTCAATGTCTCACAGATTTACATTGCTAGCTAGTCCTTTGGCCGGAGCTCGAACGCTAGGTGCAGTATTGTCGGAAATGCGAGGCCTCTTGTCAGGTGGATTTATTGAATGAAAGCCCTACTTGATCTGTTCTCATCGCGAGATTAGGTCCCTAGGCTTTAGTTTCCAATACGAGCCTAATGGGCTTGAGGGGATTGACGATATTCGCCTGTCGTCGGTATCCTCCTGTATCAAATGATTACCCTTTGGGCACACGAGGCTCGCAGGGATAGAGCCTAGGCGAATTGGACCAGACTCAGCGTCAGTTTCAGTCCGCATTGGATGTTCTCACCATCCTGGTAGAGATTAGCTTAGGAGAAATTCTCGAGTCGTGCGAGCTGAGTTGGGTTGAGCTACCTTGAATAATCTGCCTGCTGTTAGCCGAGGGTGAGTGAGGGTTGTTTGGTGGGTTGCAGGACTACCAGTTCACGGTGTTCATGGCGCATATGCCGGCGGCAAACATGGTGCTGGAGGGCGCGCTGCGTCGTAGTGCGGAGGACGACTTCTCACTGCTGCAGCGCATCGTCGACAGCTGGGCGATGAAGCACCGCGGCGACGCGCCCCCGGCTAACGGACACCCCCGTCGTCGTCGTCGTCGTCGTCTGTCGTGGCCGCCATCGATCTCCTCTGCCCCGCCTTCCGCACCCGCGTCATGGTCCCCGGCCGCCTCAAGGAGTGCTCCCACGTCGAGGTCTTCGATCTCGAGGCCTTCCTCCGCAAACAGGCCAATGTCTCCACCCTCCAATGCCCCATCTGCTTGTAAGTCCACCCGCTGCTACCATTAGGAGGCGCTTTAAGTTGTGCTACATCACCTTCTCAGGCAAAAGATCTTATGATAAATTTGTTGCTGACGCCACATTGTTGTCGAGTATCTATTTAACACACACGTTTTGTTTGATTCCTAAGTAGGCATAAAGTTTAATTTCTGGCCATTTATAGTTTTGTCTGACGATTTCACTCAGAAACGTGAGTAAATCTCTTCCCCTCCCCTCTCGCTGATGTCGGTGCTTTGATCCTTTTAAGATGTAAGATAGGAGTTAATTCTAGATTACCGGTAAATTTCTCTCAGGCTCTATGAAAAAGCAAACTATAACGGTGTCTTGTTGAGTGAATCTGTGAGAAGATCCACCAAACATTTGGTAGGGTAGGAAATACCCCAAGTGTAGGGCAGTGGGTCGGCTTACTGTGAGTGTTGCTGGGGTTTTCAGCACGCCGCTGTCGACGAACCTGGAGAACCTGGTGGTGGACGCCTTCCTGCAGCGGGTGATCGGCTCCATTCCCAAGCAGGTGCGGGTGGTGCAGGTGCGCTCCGACGGCTACTGGAGCCTCCACCCGCCTTACGCCTGGTACCTGCCGCCGCACGAGGGCGTAGACCAGTGGCAGCCCATCTACGGGCCCTACCCACAGGCCTTCTCCAACGCCCTCGAGCGCTCTCTCCTCACCACCGTTCCGCCCTTAGCCCAGGCCTCGCAGGCTCACCCCCTATCCAACGGCATGGAGGTCCAGCGCCCGGCCTCCACCGAGCTGCCCTGGCCTGCCGACGTGCCTGGAGGCACTGGGTCGCCCAGGAGTAGCCGCAAGCGGGTCCTCAGCTCCTCCCAGAGGGTGGCGGAGCCCAATAGTGTACCGCAGCTGAACCAAATCTCCGAGTCCAACACACCGCAGTCGCTGCCTTCGAAACTGACATTCCAAAAGACGTCACCGTCGTCGTTTTCGCCCACAGCAACTCTGACTGCTAACTCAAACGGCGGAGGCGGTGGGGTCGCCAAGAAGTCGAAGCTTGAATCGCTTCGTGAGATTACGCCACAGGAGCTGCAGTATGCGTTCGATGGTGTGCAGGATCTAAGCGGTTTGGACATACCCGAGGTCCAGAAGTACATCAACCGGCTTTAGGAGCGGAGTTTTATGCATTTTCACTCGCTCGCCCCTACCCTTCCCTATGTGTAGCCCTCTTCGTAAACGTGGATGATAATGACAGTATTGTGCAGTCCCACGCCCCAACATACTCCCATATGGGTACACGTATGTGTTTCAACTAGTGTATGCAACAGAGTCACCTAGGAAGCCCTGTCCGTTCTCTCATGGCCTTGTAAATTATGCATTGCTGTTGGCGGCGGTTTTATCCTCACTTCTCGAACTCAATCTCTTATTACTTTCCCTTCTCCCCTATATCGTGTAAATTTTAAGCGGGAAAGGAACCATCTATGTGTAAATATGGTAACAATCAGTGCGAATTGCCTTGGTTCTTTTATTGCCTCGGATTCATCGGGAATGCTGGTGATTTTATTGAGGAGTACTAAACACTTGTCATTAGTTAAATGCTCGATGGATTTCTTGGGGATGTTGAACAAAACTGCTACTGGTTTCTACGAATTCCATCCAACGAACCATTTTCTGTCGAGTTTGATAATGGCTATAAAAGCTGAGAGTCAAATATGCTTCAATGTAGCATTTTCGGGGGGTCTGTATTCACTTTATTGGATTAGAGAATGGCGCATCATCAGTATTGATTTAACATTAAAGGTCCTTTGAACTGAGTTTAGTGGAACTAAGAAATAACACTGCCATTCCTTTAGATGGGATGTCTGCACAGCCTTTGAATAAAAATACCGTTTCCAAAACTTAGGACGTCTCGGCCCTGCTTAACCTTTGGTTACTGGAATTCTTGACAACAGCAAATTCCTCTGTTCGTTTCTACAACACGATTATCACGACACTCCACTCCCCAAGTTCCCGGTAAAATGTGCTCATGGTTAAATGAATACCTAATAAAAGGTAGTCAGCTTAAGAAATTTTTTTGATTTACCGATTGAGGCCATTGGTTCTGCTTTTTATGCATGAATTTCTATGGATATCAAAGCTATTCATTATACCATCATCTTAATTTTCGATGTGATTCGGAGTATTCAAGTTCTGCAACGAATAGTGATTAGTATTCCATTTGGACTTAAAAAAGAAAGTAGTAAGCCAAGAAATGCCTTAAAAGTCCACCCGAATATGAAAAAACTGCGGCAGTTTCAACCAATTCCCTGAGTAGATATCGACCGATACGGTCCTGGTGTAAAATCATGGCTTTGCTCTAAACCACTAATGGATATGAAAAATGGAGAGAATTTCCTGCTACAGTGATGCAGTAATTGTCTGCTTCTGAAAATTCAGTCAGATTGTTTCGCATCAGGGAGGTCTGTCCCTAAAAACACCACCCAATGTTCTACTTAGAGGTTGCACAAAATTATTATGATATTGCCACTCGATTCAACGCAAGTTTTCTTGGCTTTTCCTGAGATAAACAAGTTTCTAAAATGTATGCTACAAACACAAAACTAATCTACATGGTAGAGGCCTGCGAATTCATACATCAGTTAAGGCTGACATTAATTATAATAGGAATACTTGTTTGATTCGAAAATAATTACAGTGTTTTTGTCAACTTCATCCGCAAAACGAAGCTAACGGGGTGCATAGTTACCCTACGTATTTTATGGAAACATGATCTAAAATCCTTGGATTCACTGCAATTACAAGGAAAATTCATTGGAGTTTTATTACAATTAACGGAAAGGTTACTTTAAGGTCATATAAAGGCAACAGTTGTAATTTCGAAGTCCATGTTAGGAGTAACGCATTGGATCCAAATTTGCAAAATTTATAAAAGGCTCTCATTGATAAAAATCACGGTATATTCATTGGCAAATTCCTAAACTAGGTTTCGAAAGATAAGGAAAATACGGCCGTGATGACGTAGGTAGTGAATTTTTGGGTGGCCTCACAATGCAATCTCCAAGAAACAAAATTCCAAATGAACTCTTTAGAGTGAAATACTATGAATTTTCTGTTCTACAATTACTTCATTACCAGGGAGTTTATGGTACGACATTAAAAATAGGCTTAAACCTATGATTAGTCGGAATCCAATTAGCTGAAGTCAGTGAACTCAGTTCCATAAATGCCGGTCACTACAAAGCAGGAAAAGGACATTACAAAAGAGGCTCTCTTGAGGAATAGCATCTTTTTATATGTTCAGAAGTATAAATTAAAAAAAAGCATTATACTAAAATTAGTGAGCTATTAAGTGACAGCGACTGCACTTCAGAATCGGAGAACTCTTGGATGTTTGGCATAAGCTTCGTCACACACATCATTGATCGAATAGGCCGTCAATAAGGGATAAATCAATGTCCCGCCTAAGATACAGAGCAACTATCGATCAATTGGCTATTCAGACTTTCGAAAAGGAGGGAATCGCCATATCACCTAAAGCTTTGGAACACAGGAGCCCTTGAAGATAATCGAAAATCATTATCAATGACTGACAATGACTGGAGCCGAAATTAGCCCGGAAATATTGTCGTAGCGATATTCTAAATCCAATTGATCTTAATCTAAATTGATTTTACACTATCACAGAAAGGAAAGGTCTTGCACTGCTTTGATACTATTGTCGATTAAGTGGGGAGCTTTTGAGGCAATGGCATCAAGGTGGTGTTTAGTGTCATTTTTGACGAAAAGCCGTGTCCTACGTAATAGTCCGCCGACAGATTCAGGTGATCTTAAAAGTTCGGCGGAGGACCAAATTTTTTGCTGAAAAGTGTAGTCGAGCAATTTTGCTGAAAAGTGAGTCGTAAAGCTTCATGAAAACAGTTCAAACATTCAAATCACAGTGGGGAAAATCCACTCTGCTGCATGTGCGATCGGTAGATCGTCTGCTGTTGTGTCGCTTTCTTCTAGCCACCATAGCCTCGTAGCTGCCGTCGCGATTCGCCGCTTTATTCCAAGGTTTGTTTTCAGAGTGATCAGTGAGCAGGGTGGCGAATCATCAGGATAAAAGTAATTCCTCTCCATTGTTAAGGTGGGATATCTCAGTCCTCCATTCTCTTTGTCGTCTTACTATGTTGAAATAGTTACTGTTGAAGCTGCAAATAATTTAGACGCTCTATCGAACATTAGATTTCACAAAACCGTCTAAGGCACAGTTAAAGTCTCTTTCTGGAAAAAATCGTTCATTGGATTTAGAAAAGTTTGAGAAAGGAAAATCCTGCATAAATTGAGACGTAATTTCGCAGCCCAATTACTAACCGAATCGCCGGATGAAACAGATTTCTTTACACAACGTAGGAAAAACCAGTTTGTGTGCGCTTACTAATAGAATCGAAATGCCATTTCTTACTGTTTGCACCCGACTGATTGCTGTAACCGAAGAAGCACTAGCATCACTGACGTCTATAGCAATAGTAGCACTATTAACAATACAATTAGCCTGGAGGAAAGCAGCCAGAATCCATCGGAATCACGTGGTCTTTGTGGGGTAATAAACTACGTTTAAATAGCCGATGCATGAGTTAAAAAACAGGTACTGGTAGATTATAGATATGGAAAATTGGGTTATTAAAGCTGATTGTATTTTAAAAGGAGTGTTTTGGCTAACATATGATGGGCGCTGTTTATTCATTTTTGAGAGAACAAAAATAGGCAAGATGTGATCGCTTAAATGATAATAAATGAAAGAAATACACTAACATGATGTTGTGAATCCACGATTTGCGTTAGTAGTCAACTTTGAAGGGGAATTTAGTTTCAGGAGAAGCTTTTTAGTCAATTCGAAAGACCATAATGCGACTAGCGATAAGGCGGTTCTGAGATTGAAGGAATCATTGAGTCAAATCGGAAAGTAGTTAATAATATTAAAGTGTGAATAATTTCTTAGGTCAGGAATTCATGCTTTGGCCCGTGTGCAGAGCAAATAACTTGTAGATTATCAACTGATTATCGATTGATTATCTGGCTGCAACCATCATTGAATGAATGCATAAAAAGTGAAGAGGTAAGTTCGAGATCACATATGCTGTAGAAATAGGAAGATTTCCTTAAATGTATGCATTTAGCAATTGCAATAATTAGTAGACAACGACTTGGTCGAATGCAGCTTGCATTTGTCATTACTAAAGGCCTTTGATGAATCCAAGTCACTATTTAGGTAATGTCTACACAGTAATTGACATTTTCTGTTGGAGGATTTAGACTGAGTCAAATAACTATTAATAGGAAGCAAAAATTTGGTGTAGATGGAGAATTGTGACTCACCAGAAGTCGAAAGGCTCCGAAATAGGGTAGGGGAAATGACTTTTAGCCATAAAATCGTTTACCAGAATCTCGATTGCCCTAAGTCGCAAATACGTTTCGAGTTTCCAGACTAATCTGGGACTAGATTGTGGATCTTAAGATTTCCCTGGCAAAAGAAGTAAATTTATTTGGATTTTGATGATTTAATGGCCAAATTTTGCAGACAGAAACTTATGGCCCCCTACTGACCTCCAGACCATAATAAATTCCCCAACTTAGGCATATTCTCAATTTTAAGCGAGTTCGAACTTAAAATCAAAATTCCCATTTCGCAGTAAGGGAATGCTTAGGCCTGATTATAATCTCGTAAATAGCAGCTTTACTACAATACAGTAGTCCCGGAATACTGTTGTACGCAAAAAGGTCATGACCTGCATACGTTATCAATAACATCGACTGCCGGGAAACTGATGGAGCTGCCTAATTGACTGTGGATCAGTAATTTGTGTCTGGATTTCATTGTGTGTGAACAGAAACCAATTTCAAGAGAAACAGATTCTGGCCCGATTACATCCACCAGGTTACTTAGTTACAACAAATTTTCTGCATGAAATCGAAAACAAATCAAACCAGAAACCTTGATAGAAGGTCTTCTAGAACCGATGAAATTAGACGGTATGGTTTACAAAGAAACGTTAGTTAAAGGCAAAAGACAAAGGCAGTTTCAAAATATCCATTAGATCATTAAATGTAAACTGCTGATTATTTTAGTTTCGACATTATGGGTAACCGTTTCATGAATTCCTACTGGATTAATTAAGAATGTATTCGGATTGGGGTCAGGGCTTAATTAGTGGGGTTGTATCTGCCTTTAAAATGCCCTATTATCATTCCCTAACATCTGCATATGAACTAAACCTCGAAGATGACCAACAGAGATAATTAACAATTTACAATTACTACGCACTTATTAACTGCCCTGTTGAGTCAATACCGATAGCTTCTGAGGCTATTGATTGGCCACTTCTCTCTTGAATCCACATCCTTGAAGTCATCACTACTATAAAAGTACGAAAACCGGCAACCTCTCTCTTAAAAAATAAGTACTAACGAATAAAAATAAATATTTTGAAGGGAACTGCCTGATTTGTGCTTTGCCGGCGTTCGGAAATCGAGAGGATTATAATAAAATAGTTCCTGAAATGATTAGGATTTTGGAATTTTCAGTCATTACAATGACGTTTAATCACCGACCATTGTTGTTTAGTAATACCAATGTTTGTACCAGGTTATCCGATGAGTTCTGTTAAAATTTATCCTTTTAAATTGAGTAAAGTTTAAAGTGCATTTTATAATGTCCAATGCAGCTGAACATTGGTTGCATGTTTAGATGCATTTAAACGGATCAGATTCTGTTTTAAGGAACATTAAAATCGTTTCATTAAAATCCCACTAAAGTGGAAGTACCTAGAGTCATTTAGGCAAATAACATTCAATAAACAAATTCAAGAAAGGGAACTCAGCAGCCGACGAAGCGGCTGGAAGCATTCACTGAGTTCACGGTATAGGGGTGCGTGAATGTTGAAAGAACTTGCAGAAAATGGTTCGCGAAATTCAAAAGTGGAGAGATCACCCTTCACCAAGAAGAAGATCGAACCGGATGGTGTCCAGCTGAGCTGGATGATCTGTTCGCAGACTGGCTTCACGTTTCTTGGTAGACTCGTGACTGTTGATTGGCGAAAAATTGGCCTCTTATCCGAAACACTGCTAAGCGGCGTCGACAGAGCTTTGCGGAGGAAAAAAAGACCGGCTCTAGTGAATGGAAAAGGGTGATGTTGTGTTGTGGCAATGCAGCACGACCCGACAAAAGGTCGAAGAAGATCTTGGTTGGGGAAATTCTTCATGCATTACCTTATTCTCCACAGCACCTTCGCCTCCATTTGTTTGGTAGCTTACAACATCATTTGGAAGAAGAAGCTGCTTTTGCGACGCCACAGGAGGAGGTTGTTAAAACTGAAATTTGCGAGTTCTTCGAATAATCAAGCCATGGAGTTGAAAAACGTCTTTATGGGTGGGAGGAAGTTATAGATATTCAGGGAAAGTACATCGGTGATTGAATGTTTAATTAGGTGTAACATTTGGTCACAACATAGGGTATGACCTATGTTTGTGCAGTAGAGATAATAACATCAAATTTCTGGTTATCGATACAAAACAAAAAACAGGTTGACATATTCACCAGGACGACACTACAAAACCATTAGTGTGATAGTGCTTGGCAACCGGTTCTAAAATAGTTGATTTTTTCTAAAAGCCATAAACTAAATTGGTTAATTTTTGCCAACTTATTTAGGCACGGCCTCGGGGTACAAATCATCACGCCATATTCAAAGAAAGCCTATGATGATGTTACAGACGACGGTGACTTCCAATATCCAAGTTACTAAACGAAAAAATTAACGAACTTGAAAACACTAATCATAATGCAAATGTGAATTTTGCATTACAAATGGTAGAAGCAAGAATTTTAAATTTAATTAATATCTAACTAGCACGTATAGAAACAGCAACAGATAATCACTTACAAGTTGTTTAAATTAGCACGTCAACCTTATGAGGACCAAACTTCGTATACTCCTGGAGGGAATGCATAAAAATAATTTATGTAATGGTGGAACGCATTACAAACTGGTGAATGACAGGCAAGGTGGCAGATGTCGGTACATGCCACTGCTGGGAAGCTCAGTTTTGCTCAGACCATGGGAGAGTTTTAGTAGAAGAACCACGAAGTAGTCAGGTGGGCAAGGTCTCAAGCGGAGATTTTTAGTCCATAAAAGTGATGGGATCAATGAGCACTTGGCCTTTATCCCGATTTTGTTTAGACGGGTTGACATATTTCTTCTTAAAACAAGTTTTTGACGAAAAATCATCAATTTTATAAGAGTAAATTTGTGAATGTTAATACATTGGTTGATTGGAAGATTTCGGAACATTTTTTGATATCTTCAGTTTCATTGCACAAGTTACACCGAAATGTTGATAAAACCCTAAACTCTTTCAAAGTCGAAAAGTTTTTGCAATTATGTGTTAGCAAGAAGCTTACAAATTGTTGGCAATAGGAACGGTATCCGACTGAAATACACCGACTCACCAAAAGCTAGACACTTTGTTTAAATGCAGGGTGTCCCAGTACATGTGGCTGCTCCAAACCAATCAATCAAAACAGTATTTCTTAGTTAGTAGACCGAGTTGATAAGAACAGAACGAATGTGCATTCGTTGTTCTAACAAACATCTCATATCTCTTATTTTGTGCTTCATGGGTTGACCTCTTTCAATGAATTCTATGGATATTCTGTGGAGGAAACTGAACCGCAGGGAGGACTGTAATCGCGATCTCTGCGTACCTATAAATAGAGCCACGAGCTTTCCTCAAACCCCTGGTATCAGTCACGATTGATTCCCTTTGGCCAAATTAAGCTGTCCTAGCCCAAACCCATTTACAAGAGTTGGCTGATATTTCCTTCTATAAGGCCCTTTAATTCGGATTGAGGGTTCTCCTCGTCTTTCAATGATTTGGAGGCGTTTTTTACTTTCCATTTATTACCTCGTGCCGGCTATAACCCACGGATTTCCTAAACACTAAAACGGCATCATTTCCGTCGTGATGTCCCTTGTTCAAGCTTCCTAAAAAGTTCTCTAATTAGATTTTTTAGTATGCAACTGTCTCTTTCATATAAATGCCCCGCTTCCTCGTGTACTGAAACGCATACAGCATCCATACGCAGCGGTGCTCAGCTCACCGATCCTATCGTGTCTGGATTTTCGTTATTCCGTGCAAAACGCAGCTAAATATTGATCCTGCTCCCACTTTGAGCCCAGTATTCGTTTGTCAAGGCGCTGTTGACCGTGTTCATAATCAAAATTCTCCGTCACTTCGCGATCCTGCCTCAAATGACGTTGAGTTTGACGGGGATCTTCAGTCACACTTGCTCTCGGTGCCAGTTAGCTTCTACCTCGAGAGGGATTGCACTCTTAGTTGGCGATCGCAAAAGTCCACCTCTCAGCCCGCATTGAGCAAGATCAAGTGAGCACTATATATGAGGCCTGGTGGAGGCACCAACAACTCTCAGATTGTCAGGATTTCGCACTATGACAGGAAGTGAGTGGATCTGTGATAAACTTAATTTAAATAAAATACTAAATGCTAAGTAGCACCTCAACAAGTTGGGATTATTATTGGCAGACTTACTAGTATTTGAAGATCAAATCCACTTAGAATCTATTTTCTTCTATTGAAAACACGAGTATTACCATCAAACCTTAGAGTTAAATTGTTTGAGAAGCGATACCGAACACCCAATAAGGCCAGAAAACACTAATTGTTGATGTTATGCGATATCGAATACATAAGAGAATAATCTTGGCTATCACTGATTAGATTATCAATCGAAATTAATACTTTCAGATTTAAAGCTAGTAAATAATCCAACTAGTGGCTGTATATCCTTCTCTAGTTGCAGCAGAAAAGTGTATCTTAACCTTATTCGGTAAAATCGCTTCTTTAAGATTGAACTTGACCATTAGAACAAAACTTCTGTCATGAACCACCGATTAAGTCGAAAAGAATCGTACGATACGAATGAACTTTCTTTGAGAATACACAAAGCCATCAGCGGTTTGTACTTGCTCACTTTAATTCCTTATGCAGGAGAGCGAGTATGCCATCCGGAGAACGAAGGCCCAAAATTTGGAGACAAGTCGACACTGGCTTTCTGTCCTGTTTGCAACGAGAAAGTTTTGACCCATGTCGACTTTACCATCAGTCACCTAGCAACGGCCTGTTCGGCCATTCTTTGCCTTCTAGGGTAAGCTGAAATTTCTGGTTTTAGAGATAATTTAGTCGATAGTATCATAGTGTAACCATGATGGCAGTTTGTTGTGTGAAAATATGTCCATGCGAAATACTATTTGAAACCAGCAAGCACAATCAGAACGGTTTGGGCAGAATACGACTAATTAAGCCGCTGTTAATAGCTTCGAAGCTACAGCGAATTGGGACAAAATTTCGCAGCCAATTCAGGTATGAGATAAAGTGCTTGATAACGGCCACATTGAGTAGATTTAGAAGAAACTCAATAGACAGTATTGTTATGAAAGAGTTTTGGCATAGTTAAAGCCCAAAACCAGGAATGAAGCTGAAGAACCCTTTTTCACACATTTGCTAGTGGGAAGGGTCTCCTCAAGAACTCTTCTCCGTAATAGTGAGTCGATTAATTGGGCTTTTATGGGAATGACACGGTGGCATTGACGTTGAAGATCATGCATAGTAGTTCATCGTTGAGATGGTAGTTGTAGTAGTGGAAATTTGCTGACAAAAAATACTAAACTTTCCCTTGAGGTGTGGCCGAGGTGACACCCATTACTGCTACCATGCATACGGCTCTCTCACCTATTGGCAACCCCCTTACTGAGGGCTTAGCTGCAATGATCAGAAATTTCGTGTAGGTAGACGAATTCAAATGTGAAAAATTCGGAGACGTCTCGTTACCCTTGGAGGGTAGGAGTTGTGGAGATCGCGCCAATGCAATCCAATTAACCCTCAAGAATTGGATTATACCGATTCATTAATATGTCCGCCTGTAGACTAATAGGAGAATAAGGAGTTAACTGGTAATTGAGTTGCAATAAAATTATGATTGACTCCGATAAGGACACTTGGTCCTAACAATGACTACGAGGATGCATACGGCTACGATTTTAATACAGCCTCTAGCTATCATATCCTGAAATCAAGAGATGAAATTTAAATAGTTTTATTAAAGACTTAGATAAATTAGCTATGCGATAACTTGAATAGGTTTGATACAAATGAATGAAACTACTGATCGATGACTGAACTCTGCCTCCTCCTTTCGCCTCAAACAAACTCATAGAGCTCTTCCCAACTACGTTATCCTTCATGCATCATCATCATCATCATCACCACCACCACCATCATCATCATCATCATCATCACCACCATCATCATCATCATCAACGTTTCTTCCAACCTGTCACCCAAAGTGTGTAACCTTATCTAATTTCCAACTTGGTTGACTAAAAAAGCCTTGTTTGTTCTTTTTGGAACCTCTTAGCCCCACTTCTGTTTTCTGCGCACTTCAAAAGTTCCATAGACATAAATCAATGCGCTTTGTTCTGGCACAAAGTGAACGAGCACAAGAATGACGACGATAGAGGTGCTTTTTATGTATCTCCTTACCAACAGGATCTGGCAGGCACACACACACACACACACCGCTCTTCTTTGTGATCACCGACCTTTGCGATATTAATCCATTCAGCCCCCCAGATAACCTTTAGGCGAGCAATAAAGTTGACATTTGATCAATGTCGATGGTGCAGAACTTGGCTAGTCCGGTTCAGCCACGGAAAACCATCACAAAGCACTCCCCATCACACCTCTGATCGACGCCAACTTTCATTAACATGGTAACGGCAGCTGATGGAGATGAAAAATGCAACACGCCACTTTTGTCTTGAAATGGGGGAGATGAGGTTCTTTGTTGAAACTAGGAACTTCGACGTTACGCAACTTCCATCTAGTGGTTTTTTCTTTTCTATAAATAACTGAGCGAGCAAGACTTTATCGCGAGTGAACTGTGTTTGTTATCCTATTGCCTCAATTCGTGAAATACAGGGTGCTGTGGGTGGATTGGGCAGTCTCATCAAGAAAAAGAGAAAATGGTTGGCAAATAGCACATTTAACTAATTTAAATAAAATTCAATGGACAAGGCAATAACACTGTTTTATTCAGAGATTAACCCTTGTAATACTTATAGTCCGTTAATCTTCTGTATGACTTCAAGACTGCATTATCTATTGCAGGAAGACGTGTGAAACAGAGAGATTTTAACTGACACCTGGGAAGTTTGTCACCCTATTTATTATGAGTAGTGTGAAAGTACCAATTGAAAGGCCACGTGAAAAGCTACATGTTACACTGCCATCAACAAAAGTCTGAAAGAGAACCAGTTCGTTCCTAAGGCCCGTGCTCCAGAATGGCTTACCAAGAAATGACTTGATCAATCTGGTGTGTTTTGCCAGTGACTACTCCGTATACAGTCAAAAGTAGAACGCAACAGTCATAAGGTAATCTTTTATTACCACCAAGTTGATGCAATGAATTTTGCCTTTTGTTAGCAATCGATATCTTCTGGATTCAGATCTAAAATTAACAGTGCGTGTGAAAGGGATCACCACCAGCCTCATTAGAACCTTCTGAGAAAAATGAATTCTCTTGCAAGTAGGAGGAGAAGGAGGAGGAGGAGGAGGAAAGTTCTCACGCGAGTGATTTACGCACGCAGCCACAAAGATAGGTTTAGCTTGTGGCTGGGCATTAGATGAGTAGGCTGCAGTTATGCCCTCCCTCGTCCCTCTCGTGTGGGTTTTTTACCACCTCGGACGTGCAGCCGTGGCCAATCAGGGCGCAGATACTGGAGAACACGCGCTTTTTAATTGCATATTCGGGAACTTGCTTCTACTATCACAGGAGTAGGTGGAGGATCGCATAAACACCCAAATTGCTGTGGCTCGCTATTGATTCAAAACTAATTACACCAAACACAGACTCGAGCTGACTGTTTACTGGAGTTAACCTCTAGATGTCTTAAGAACGCGAAGAGTTAGGGTTTCAATAACGAAATTCGTTGAATTAACCCTGATGTCCAATTGAAAACAGTAAACTTACTGTTTTATAATGTTGTGAAATATTTTTATTTAAAATACTATTATAAAATATATTTTTAATAGTCATTTGAAAAAAATAGTGCACATAACTACTACTCCTTAAATTAAGTAAAATATTTTGATTTCAGCGGTTGCTTCGGCTTATGCCTAGTACCGTTTTACGTGAGGAGTTTGAACGATGCAATACATAGCTGCCCAAACTGTGGAAGTGTCCTTGGAGTAAATCACAAAGGGTAGCAAAATTCACCTGTATCACACTCACAAGAGGCATTCGACGATTGCCACTGTTAAGTTTTGTATTTACACGAATGAGCATAAACGATGTATTTGAAACCACCCTTTTCTCCACTTGAATATTTTTTTCCGGACATGGAGGTTAAATTTGGTAGGGCCTAACCAAGTACAGCACTACGAAGTAAAAGGAAGAATTCAGGTTAACAGATTTACAAGTTACAAAAGCTTATTTGTAGGCATGGTTTTTTAGTCTGCGCTAACTTAGTTTACTGGAAGTAAGGCCATACTAGCCGGAACATCAGAATCCCTCTTTTGGCAATTATGTAAAAATAACTTAACGTATTAATAACAATTCACGAAAAAACTTCGAAATATTTTTTTAGTAATTACTGTGAAAATTAGAAGTAGAATGCAGCCTTGTTTACTTCTACTAAGTAAATGCAAGGTTTGTGTTATCCAGTAGTATTGCCGTATCACTGGACCGCCAAATTCGTTAGCGATGAGCTCTAAGGTGTGCGATATGCCAGTTATTTATTTCTCGTAGGAAGACATTCATATAACAGCAATTGACCAAGAAAGGATAAATAGCTTCGCAAAATGGAACATTAAGCGCCAGGAGTATGAAACTCAGGTTGAAACCACGAAGGTATATTTTGATGATTTAATTGTACTATTTTCAGAAAGCCCTTCAAAATCTGAACGACCTCGAGGATGACCTTGTCGTATCAGACGCCGAAGTTCATCCGTAAGTTATATTTTAATTTTCTTGTCACCGAATATAGAATATTGTTTATCCCGCATGTTTGTACGCTGGCTTCTGTCATAGCGACTTGGCCGTTTAATCCAAAGTTAAACGATGTTAAAATTTGAAGGACGTTTTCGTAACCTATTTTAACCATAATTATCATGATCGCTAACTTTTAGTTACAAAATTGGCGAATCCTTCTTCCATCTCTCACCGGATGATGCAAACGACAAAATCAGCGAAGAGAAGACCCAGTTGAAGGAGCGTCTAATCACTCTGGAGTCTGATCTGGGCGACTGTAAAGCAGCCATGGCCACCCTAAAGAAGGAACTGTATGCCAAATTCGGCGACAATATTAACCTAGAAGAGTCCTAATACGAAATACAGCACTTCAAGTTGTCTTTCTGTGTAACTTCCGCTATTGTTTTCTACATCGTTACCATTGAAATCACTGATGGCTGTATCCAAATTATCTGTACAACCGGTCTCTGCTTTTCGATCAATTCAGAGCCGATGCAATATTAGGTTCCGACTGACTTCGCTGTAACTTTGCGTGAATGGGGGATCCTTGTTTTAGTTATACAACTTCACTTTTTCCCGTATGTTTGCGTAGGCGATAACCTACTCCCATAGTGTTTCTCAACTATACGGTTGGCTACGTTCCAGTTTGCGCTTGTCCCTGACTATTTATGGAAATGTAAAGGGGTGATTTTTGCAATAGAGGGTGTTTCAGTTTTCGTAGAGTGTCGGTAACGCTATTAACAACACTAGTGTAGAATCCTCGTACTTTAAATGTAATCCCACTCGTTTCCCTACACAAGCTCCCACTAGCCAACCAAAGTACACTTCAATCTAGCCGAACAGAAGGCAGCGACAATTGAATCAATTCCGCGTCTGTGTTGGTCTGCGCTCACGTTTACAATACAAAACAACCGCGTATGAAACAGGGAGTTACACACATGGAGAGGGAGCGATTTAGAGGGTTTCTCGGGTGTGCCGGGGGGAATCAATCGAATTCACAGCGGGTGAGTTTCGGAGGCATTATTTGTAACTAATTTGGAATCAAACATTGAGCATTGTTATTACCGATTGTGCCAGGGAGGGAGCTTGTGCAATCACCCTATTTCTCGGTTTACGGCTGTACGAAGACGGCTTTTCTCCACAGATGTAAGTCACTTTCCAGCATCTTGCTCCTGCTCCTCCACGCCTCTCTGCTCGGAGCTCTTCTCCTCAGACATACTCTGTTCCTCGGGCTCGCCTCCGACTGGCGTCCGCATGGCTTCCTCACTCTGGAATGTCTCCCCCGACTCCTCTCCTTCACCGGGCGTTGGCGACACCGAGGTGCTCACCGTGGACGACAGGACGAGAGGCGGTGTCGACATAAAGCCGTCCTGTGCTGCCTCCTCCGGAACGGCTGACAGTGGTACCCCGTCGGTGGCACTCCTCGACGCGATTAATAAGGGCACCATTTTCGAGGGTTCGAAGCCTTGCACCATCGGTTGCTGCTGCTGCTCTACCGGCTGCGCGGCCCCCGCTGGTTCCACGATCAGAAGCGGGGGCGGAGGAGTGTTTTGATGCTGGGATTTGGGCACTGCCGAAGGACTAGAGACCCTCTTTTCCACTCCAGCAGTCAGAGTCTTGTTGGCGAGATCGGTCTTTTTACTGGTCCCAGTGCTGCTCTTCTCTCGCTTCTTGTACTTCTGCTTCGGTTTTTGGTGTTTCTTCGATTTCCCAGTCGCGGCATCAGCGGATCTCTCCAACACCTTCTTGTGAGCCATTTCCGCTGCCAGGTAGCGATACTTCGCAGTCTCCAGGTTCACGAGCGTCTGTCGCCTTTGCATTCCATCGCCCTCGGGTGGCGAAAGCAGCTCATTCGTCTCTTTGGTCGGGGCCAGGATATCGTTCGACGTCCTCCGATTGGTACTACCGAATCTGTCGATGGTCTGGGTGGCGTGCTCGTCCCTCATGGAGCCGTTGTTGGCCGAACTGATCCTCGAGAGGAAGTAGTTGGGTCCCTCGTAGCTCTCCGACTCCGCCAGTCGGTTGCGGGTTGGGAAGGCGCCTACAGCCGAGGCGTTGACTCGCATCTGCTGGGGCTTGGGTCCGGGGACACTGAGGCGCTTGAGGTTTGGCATGGAGAGCTTCTTCTGGGCGAAAGGCACCGCGGAGAGCTTGTGCTGGACCAGAGGGTTCTGCTGGTGCTGGTAGAGGTGGTGCATCATCTCGTCGTCGTGTATGGAGCTGGTGGACATCGAGAGGGGCAGGGCGGCGGCCGAGGGGTGGAAGAAGGAGGCGCGCCGTGGCATCATGTATTCGATCTGCTGGAAGGACTGCGTGGAGAACTTGCGGTGCAGCATGGCGCTGAGCTGGCGACTAGACATCCGGGCCGAGGTGAGGTTCTCGCGAGCATGGAAGTGGTCGCCGCCCTCCGCACACATCGCCAGGTTCGTGTGGCTCAGGAGCTGGGTCAGGTAGATCGGGTTCTGGCGCCACAGGGCCTCGAATCGTCGAGTCTAAAGAAGGGTAAAATCATTCGTTTTCAAGCAACCTATGGCTTCAATTTCAAACTTAGTAGACCTCAGTCGCCGAGCTATCACCCTTAAACAGCACCCCCAGTTCATTGTGAAATCTTACTTTGATAGGTGCGCGTAGTGCTTTTCAGTGACCTTACCAAAGATCCCAAACATTCAAATCCGATGATTTGGACTCACCGTCGCTCAGCCAGCAAGCAGATCGGTCATGCTGGTTGAACAAAACTCAACTTTAAATTTTCTAGAAATTCCCTATCCAATCAGTGGCCCGGGTAGAGATAATTGACTCCAAGATGTATACGAAGGATACTGTTGGAGACGCACGTCAGTACACGTTGCGACGGACTCTAGGGAAGCATATTGAGGCACACGCCCTCTTACTTACACTCGGGCTCTAACTGAATTTGATAAAATAAACCTGCGCTATTCCCTGTCGATCTTGCGTTCAACTTGTGCTCCTGTTAGTTAGGGAAGATGGCAGTAATGGAAGGTGATTACAAATCCTTCCTCAAACTTATAACAAAACCTGACAAAAAATTCATGTTGGTGGACTTATTCAACAACGCCAGAAGTTCGCACTACCCTTTTTAAGATTATTGCATACTGAAAACGGAGGATCAATGTTCTGAACTTTGAAACTAAAACTAGTTAATACAAATTTGGCTTCTCGAATCTACACATCACCTATCCACCTGAGTTCGTACAGAAACGGACTACTCCGGAGTGAACACTTCTCTTAAACGCCTTGCATGTATTCAGGAAAAGTGTATTTTTTGGTCTATAACATATAGCACATACCTAAAAACGGATGGTTATGGGATGTTTTGCCCTGGAAACTCAAAATAATTGCTCATGAACTTTAACAAAAAAGCAAACTTTAAACCCAATTTTGCTGCTTGAATCGACGTCTGTTTGAGCCAACGCTTGAGATTCTCACAAATGTCTTCAATCAGTTTATAAAAAGTTTCTCTTTCTTTAAAGCAGAAACCACCTCTTCCTCGAGAACTTGATGAAAATTTTAGTTTTTAAAAGATCACTTTCCCTAAAAATGATCAAACTTAGGTACCGACTTCGAAATGCTAAGTATTGACAAGTACATTTCAAATTAAGTCTTCTCTTAAGTGCTTTGAATTTAATGGTTTAAAAGGGGGTACTTTATTTCAAAAAAAGATATTTGTGGACTATTCGGCCCTCTAAAACAAAAATTACTACTCAAGAGTTCCAACTAGAGTTAGCTTTTTGAATCTATACAGAGCCTGTTCATTTGAGCCCCGAAAAAGCTAACTTCGCTTTCGAGGGAGCGTACCTCGTCCTCGTAGAGCATGGTGAAGGCCTGGGAGAGGCAGACGGTGCAGTGGTAACGATAGAAGAGGAAGACGGGCATGGTGATGGCGATGAGGACCCAGCCGTAGGCGATGGTGTCGTGGGGTGTGATATTGTAGAGGACGTCGGCCTCCTTCAGCTGGAAGGACTTGACCACCCAGCCAGCCAGGTTGATGCCCAGTAGCACCGCGATCATCTGTCGGCCCGGCTTGATTCGCTGCTGGAAGTCCTCCTCGCTGCAGCGCCGGAAGCAGTCCTGGATCAGGTACGTCTGCAGGATCACCTCCACTAGCTCAAGCATATTCAGCGCCAGCCGCCCCATTAGTAGGTCCTTGTGCGTCCCCTATTCCAACGCACATACACACCCACATTCAGGCCCTTAGAAACACAGCTTAAACGATAACGTGTGGCCACATTCCCTTAGATGTATCACACACAATACGCTTCTTTTCAAGGTGTAACACATTCCGTGTCGTTCATTAGATGGTGACTGAAAACCAGACCTGAACCAGCACAGAAGGGAATAACTTGGACAATGCTCTTTGAAGTACTCTGTGCTGGAAGCAACCCGGCGGTGCAAACTAGAGAATTGTGAAGGAGACTGCGAGGCGGCTTTGGCTAAAGGGGAGCAACGTGACTGTGCTCGCCTAGCTAATTTCCTCTTCGAAAACATGCAGAAGAGTTTTGGGTGGGGTTGAATGGAGATACTTGAGATTGCTAACCAATCTACAGGGTCATCCCACAAATTCTGTCTGCGTTTTACCTTTACAGACTATTTTATAATGCCTGCTGAGGCTGAACAATACTTTTTTTGTTTAGATGCAGTTAAACTGATCAAATCTTGTTTCATGGGACAATAATATTAAAACTTGCCTGATTAAAACCCCAATAAAATGGAAGTACCCGAGAATCATTTGAGGCACGTAATGTTTTATGGCTTCAAGAAAGGAAACTCAGCAGCCGAAGCCGTTAAAAAATTCACTCCTTCGAGAAAGGAACCTCATGGGAAAAAGGTTCTTCTGCTTCCAGTCTGGTGGGATCGCCAAGGCACAATCCACTATGAATTGTTACCACCTGGTGCTCCAGCAATTAATGTTCAAATCTGCTGTCAGGAATTAGGGAGTCGTCGAAGCAAGCTTGGAGGGGGAGGAGGAGGAGAAAAGACCTGGTCTAGTGAATCGAAAAGGGGTGTTAACTCGTCAGTGCGACCCCACACAGAAAGTGTCATGTCATTAAAAGTCAAAGAAGAACTTGGTTGGGAGAAAACTCCTCACCCATTTTACTAACCAGACCTTGCGCCTTCAGTATAGCATTTATTTCAAGGCTTGCAAGATGATTTGTAAATTGGAGCTTTTGCAACGCAGCTGGAAGAGTTTGAATGTGATAGTATTTTATGAGTTCTTAGCATAATCAAAACCAAATAATTCTAAAATAATGAAGGTGTTAATAAACTTGTTAAATGATGGAAGGAAGTCATGGACAAGCAGCATTTGGTCACTTGGCTTATTTATGCACAATCCGGACAGACACTATGAGATGACCTGATATTTAATCACGAAGGTAGCCAACAATAGGTCGTCATATATATGCCAACACCAGTATTCATCAAACTCCCTAGGTCACACCTCAGCGGAAGCAGGCTTATTAACCAGTCCCTCTAACGTTTGGCCTCCCAAACTCCTCCGACCTTAGCCCGTCGATGCACCTTTATTTCTGTAGCGCTGACGTCGAGAAGGACACTTGTCACCGCAGCGCCGTGGTCAACCGAGGAATGATTCGAAGCAGTAGTAAGGAGACCTTTATTCCAGGGACAGTACACAACCAGCCTGCCCTTGGTTCATTGTGGGAGCGGATTGAGACTGTAATAAATGCTAAGGGCAGCGGGTGTTTTAATATGCATCTCTGAAGATAGTATAATTCCATTGTTCATTGAAATCCTTAAATATTGTAGCTACCAACTACTAGTCTCTACAAATGAGACAAGACTAATAGCCAATCCCGATCTACTATTTGTGCTACTAATACGGAATAAGTAGTGGTGATTTTTTACACCTCTGAGGTGATGCGGTTGAAGTGGCTGGCGAGGGCCACGGTGGCGACGAGGTAGTTGGCGGAGAAGAAAAAAGCGATGTAGAGGACGAACTCGTCGATAGTGGATTGCCGCGAGGCGATGGTGAACTTGAGGTGCCGCATCTTAAAGAAGGACGCGAGGGTGACGAAGATGCCCATGCAGTTGAGGAACATCTCCTCGGAGAAGAGCACCGCGCACTTCCACGGCGTGATCTTGCCCGTCTTCGGGCCCTTGCCCGTCGTGATGGTCAGCGCCGAGATCGCCAGCACGATCAGCAGCGGGGCCCAGTAGCCCGACTTAATGTTCGCTCCACACTGCTTCAGCTGGGTCTTCGCCTGCAAGACATCGAGCACGACTTTCAGCCACTTTTGTGGTGCTCAAGCCTGATAAAAGGCGTTATCAGGGCTCTTCTAAGCACTCTTCAACCCCAGGATCTAAGGCGACGTGCCTGCTTAGCTCTTTAGTAGAATGATCCAAAAACTACATTTACCTTCTGAGCCGCAACTTTTATCTTTAAATAACCTGAGGTCCCAAATCTACCAAATCACAAAATATGGTCTTTAATAACTCTCGAATTCCAAATAACGATTCAAGATTGTAGATGTTAATCGGGGGATACCGAGCCTCCCAGACTCTGGTAAATTCGATATTCTAAATTAGAAGTTTGATATTCGCTTTGCCGACAGCAACGTTAATTGTTAATTTCTTCGTTTATCACATTATAGGCAATAGTGAATCATATGGGAGAGTGCAATTTTGAACAACTTAAAACTGATGTGAGATTATCATGGTCCAGTGCACTCATCTAACTGTTTCTATAACAGAAGAAGTTGTTACGGTTAAGGAACACATCAAATCGTCATCGAAACTGAAGAATATAATCAAAATCCATTCAGTGTATAGTCGATTTCTCTTTTTCATTGGCATAGCGAGGACTTTTCGCCAGGGACTGGAACAGTACTTCGTATCTATAGAACCCAATAGCTATTGCTTACTACAGAAATCATTACATAGATGATAATCTGGCACGAAAGATGACGATCATGAGTGACTTTTCCGGTAACTTAATGAGATTTAACGGAAAAAAAACATGATGCTTTTTGAAACGTTTCATTGCCCTGAGGTCGCAGCAAACTTGGCTAAGTTTTTCTTGAGGACATCTTACGAGAAAAACTGCTAAAATGCAACTACCCATCACACTAGCATACCTCTAGAACTTGTTTACACACCCAAGTACACGACACCGATGTTCAGACATGCACTAAGAAGAAGCCAAAGGTTAATCTCTAGAAAACAAGGAATCGGGGAAACTCATTATGAAAAGGAAGGGCCCGAGCACTTAGACTGGGTGATTTCCACTCACTGTCGCCCAACCAACAAGCAGGAAAGCCAATTCGAAGGATTCCAGGATGGTCCCACTTATCACCTTCATACCTTGAATTCATTATTTAAACTTAGTGTAAATAATGAACACACACTCAGGAAACTGGCCCACTGAGGCCCACATATGTCAATCCTACCCTTTCTCTCTCTCTGTATTTTGGTCTAGTGAAATAAACCTAGGCTCTTTCCTATCCGCCTTGTGTGTTCAATGTGTCCTAACGCGGTTTAGAGGACATTGACAGAAATTGGAGGTGATCGGTGACCGTCAATCGTATAAATATCCGAATTGGTAGCCACGGATAAAGAGCCTCTACAATAGTCTCAAATATAGATCTACGGTACGCATAATATGAACCTCCGAATCCACCAAAGCCTAATGAGCATTATTGTATCAATATGGACATACGATTGAAGATTCCACATTCTGTAAACAACGGGATACTCTTGATCCGGACCCTATGTTGGTAACATTAAGTACTTTCAAGCCTATTTGGAGCTCACACTACGACGTATCTGTTGCGTGGATACTGGAGACAAAAGTACGATTATAACCTGACTTCCAAGGCATTGAGCGAAGAATAAACCCAAACCATTGGATGAACCACTGGTAAGTGTGCTGAGCTCTAATGCATGTCAGCTTCGAAGTTAATATTTTCCTGAACAGTCACTTCAAAAATCCCCCAGTTCTTAATCCACGAAATATCAGTTCAAAAACGCCCAGCGTTAAATAAGAGAAGATTATGCTGTTGCTGCATACATGCATACCGCATGCATAAAATCTCGACGGATTATGTAAATGCAACAGGCTAGACTCAGAAGTCCCTCACCCCTTTAGCCCTTTTACAACCTTTGGCGAATTTAAATTTCAATAAGCGGAAGTTGTATCAAGACCGTCGAAAATTCGCAAAAGTCTTCTTTTCATCTTAGGGAATATATCAACATGATTTTGATGGAATACACGATTTTCTGTTGACTTTACCATACAATAGCTTTGTTTAGGATTTAAATGAATACTCTCTTTTAGTGAGAAACAAAGCCATTTCATGATCATCCAAACCAACAATTCTTTCAGTGAGCCTGGAAGAAAATCCTAGATTATTACCACCCCATATTTTAACGAATACATGAATAGTCGTTATTTCTACAGAAAATACCCTCATTGCCGTACAAAGTTTAATTTTGGTAAGTGAGTGAAAACGAAACCCCTTTCTCATTCGACCTGCCATCTACACTGTTCTATAGTTTGACCTCACTGCTGTTTCTGGATTTAATAGTATTTACAAAGCCACTAACAGCTCTTCTCATAGCTTAGTTGAGCAGCCTTATGTCAGAACATTTCCCCAAGTACCACCCAATAAATGAAGCACTAAAATTGAGAGTCAGGGACATCAAAAAGATTGCCAACAGGTTGAAGGTCTCTACCCTTGCCCAACTCATGAAATACACATTGATTACTAGCCGTTTAACTTTGGATAGAAGAGGCAAAACTTAAATTTACCCTCTCTCCTAACACTAAGTATTCACAAAATGATCATGAGTGAAAAAGGGTTATGTTTTTGATGGATCTTTCAATGTAAAAACTCCCGTATCTCAACCAATAAGCGCTTATGAAGACTTCCGATTCCTTGCCACTTTCCCATCAATTATGCACATTAAGATGCTACCATTGAAGGCAGTCGAAGAAGATGGGAGCAACAGCAGTGCACTTTATCCACACCCACCTTCCTGATGTGCTTCGCCATCAGCCTGGAGAGGCTTCTGCCCTTGGGCCGGCGCCGCTTAACCCGCATGCCCTCCTCCGGATCCGTCACAGAGCCCTCACTCCTCGTCATCGTTGCCGTGATGCTCGTCTCCGAGTTCGAGCTCGCTTTGCCTGTCGCCGTGGCGCTGCTCTCTCGCCTTCGCGTGCCCGTCTCTATGGAGCTGCGGCGCTCGAAGCCGCTGTCCGCCTCGTAGTCGTCGGCTTCCTCCTCGTCGTCCTCATCGTCCCCGTCGTCACTATCGCCCTCCAGCTCGATGTAGCTCGGCTGCCCGATGCGCACGGTGATCTCGTAGATGAGCGCGGCGGAGAGGAGGCAGTACTCGGAGACGGCGGGTAGGAGGTAGAAGGAGACCGAAGAGGAGGACTCCCCCCCACCGTATTTGCCGTGAGCGGCGTCGGCGCTGGCATTGGGCTTCGAGTCGAGGTGAAGGGTGGTGGAGACCTTGTCTACCATCACGTCCGCCCACATGCAGAGGTTCGTGCTCAGCACGTGGATGAAGCACGACCCGAAGATCTCGTTGTTGTGCAGGATCACTATCTACAAGCACAGAATCACAGAGTGGTAAGAATGACTTCATTACTTGATTTACAAATGAGCTTATACCCTTCTCCTTCATTCGCACAGGTAATGGTGTTCAGCTAATTTTTTATCACAACGAAATTCTCCCAATGCCTGGCCGTCCCCCAGACCCTAACCAACCGATGGACTATTGCGTGCTCTGACGCTGACACCTAGAAAGACTAGATAACCATGCTGGCACAACTACAACACACCCCTAGTAAACGTCAGAATTAGACTAGATGTCGTGGAACCCCTTCCTCCTAGGGAAAGTGGAAAATCAGACAACAGACATGGTTTGAAACACACGCTATATGAAAGTCATTTAGAGTAAATATTTGGTATTCCATTTCTCCAGAATCCATTGTAGATGGTTAGAAACTGTAAGGAGATCGATTCACAAAACCTTCCAAATACTACGATATCGCAAAGGACCTCGGGCTGGCTTCGATTCGTTTTGCGACAAAACGGGAGATGAGAATGGCAGACAAAATGACGATTGACCGATTCCACTGTCCGATTAAAGGTCAGAGAATGGAAAAGAGCTGAAATACGTCTAATTGACAAACAGGATCGATTTCTCCACGTTTATTCCACTAGTACTCATCTATAAAAGGTACAGGATTGATGGTTCATTTAGTCGTGACAATTCTGTAACTACCAAGAAGGATCGCTTATTCCAAAGTGGTAGCTCCTAAGATAGTGGGTTTTTAAACCACAGAATCCATCAGACCTGCTCCAGCTCCGATATAGTCTAGACAGCTAAAAAGATAAGCTGTCAAACTTTTTCCAGTCGCATGGTGGAAGAAAAACTGGAGGCAGACGTCAAATACCGTGCTAGTGGCCTAAGTCCTGACTTCCTTATCTTGAGATTCCTGCATTCTGATTTTCTTATAACTTTTCGACCAAGCAACATCAGCAGAATTAGTGGAACATTTACGTCAAAGGGAATCACCAGATTTGATAAAATCCCTTCAGAAAGGTTACCTCAATTAATGAGTAATTCTTACATTACTTTGCGATTGGAGTGCATTTTTAGAGATAGGTTGAAAAACTGTGGAGCGAATTGAAGGTAATTTGGCCCGAAAAGTGCATAGTGTGAACCTGCAATACTTCTAATCATAGGATAATGTCACAACACGCTAATGTTTCACTTCAGACGACTCCAAAGGTGCCAAGCGACAATCCCCGACATAAAACATTTCTTGTCAGCGTTGTTTTTCCTAGACAAATCCTACGCAGTCTGAACACCTATAAAAGGCAAGCCTTTTAACGTGCCTATTTCCGATCGCGTGGCAGAGAAACAACTGGACCTAGGTGGCTAACCATGGGTCAAAGTGGCTCAAGTCACAGTCGTCTCTCTATTCCACCACCACCTTACTCTCGTCATTTGCAAGTTTCGTCCTATCAGCCGGACTGGTGAGCCGAATTGACACGCTAGCCCTCCAATGGAGAACGGATATTCATTAATTATTTTTAAGTCCATCACCTTCGAGGAAGTGACTATGCTTAGTCCGAAATCTTTTTCCTATCGCTCTATGATTTGGCTGGCAATAAGGAAAGGCAAAAAGTATACCAAGGTTACTGTGTAAAGATCACCCATCTCCGCATCTGAAACCAAGTTTGCTAAGGTCAGGTCATTTTGACCAACTATTAGACGGAGGCGTTTAACTTGACAACTATCAATGGTGAAGCTGAGAGCTCATCTTTTGCCAGAATTCTTATTCAACCACAAAATAGCCCTCGAAAGACCAGCATTTGGAGTTTATTTTAACTGATTTCCGAAGAGACTCTTAACAGAACCTGAATATACATCAAAGAGACTCAGCTTCGATAATTTCACCTTGAGCAGGGTTTTTTAATCATCTGTGAATGGATGAATAATTCATTCACTTCCTTGTGCTCAGACTTTGTAATTTGAGAAAGGTCCAAAAAGTAGTTGAAGGTGAGGTGGATAAGGAAATCTATCCAAAAAATGAGATGAGTTCGAATTGGATCAAAGAGATCGGGATTTTGGTTCATTTGAAATGATCAAAGAAGTGGGCCTTTGGCACTACTCAAGGAATACCTACATCAAAGAGAATCAACAGATTAGATAAAATCCTTCTTAGGGCAGTTTTTGCTCAACCTACAAGAATAAGAAATTCGCACCAAGGCTTATCCAAAAACTGAGATGTAGGGAAAAACTGAACTAAATACACACTTAGAAAGTGATCATCGTAACTATCGCTTCATCTCCTGATCAATGTGTCTACACATTGAAAATTAAAAAATCAAGACTACCCAATAATTTGACATGAGTTGTCACTGCTATACAATCACGCAGCGTACGACAGGCAACTTTCAACTGGCTTAAAAGTAGTCCGTTTAATAAAAACGGTCGAATCACAACTACACCTGCATAAACATTCAGACAGCTTTGAAAAAGCAATCAGCGTAATGAGCAAAACCGAATAGCTTAAATTCAGGGACTAGGCGAGATAGAGTCGTATGCAGAATTAGGGAATTGTGCAACACTTCATAGCAGTATTGCACATCTAGAACCAATGAAAGCCCTCAATTCCCGCTCTGCTTCCGACTCCCTCCTTGTCATTCATTCTGTAATGTAGGCGCGCGAGCACTGCTACAACCCTGTCTACAAATTCCAAGCGTTTCTTGAATATATTTGGACCTAGGCTTCGAAATCCTGAGCCTTCTTCATACCATCGCTCAATCAACACAGAAAACCATAATGGGTGATCTCGTTCCAAACTTCAGCCGAATAGGTTTATCAAAGCATCTAATGCTTTTAACAAAATGAGGGAAGCTTCCGGATTATTGTTTTCTCATACAGGTGTAGTGGCGACATGAAAATTGTGATTTATACTGCCTGTGTCTGTATTAACACCCCACAGTGTACTTATTAATGGCCTCTGGTCAATAAATTTGTGACGATTCATCATTAACTGAAACTATTCCTACCTATTACTACAAAACACATTGCCAATAGCCGTAGAGTTATTTTTTCATCCACTACACTATTTAATGCACTTTCGACCGGCTTAGATTGTTAACCTCCTCGATTAACTTGGGTGTCGTAAGGGCCTGGTTCAAATGTGGTCATTAATCTTAGAAGAGCCATGAAAATTCCCCACCTATCAGTTGTCAATTAATACCTCGCTCTAAACTGCCTAATAATTATTAATGAAATCTATGGCTAAAATAACTGACCATTTCGAAAAAAAGATAATTAGGATGCTATATACAAGTGTTAACTCATGTCTTCGCCGCTTTTACAAAAGTATTAGTAGGCTCAAGTTCTAACATAATTTTACTAAAATCAAAGTCAATATAGAATCACGATTTTGCAAGGTACGCAAGCCGTTTATTAGGGACCAGGAAACTGGCAATTGAGAGATGATCGGAAATGCAGTGAACAGATTTACGATACCACGAGCAGCCCTCTGGTTCTACGAGAATGGTCCCTTGCCATAAAGCGCATCCAAACTCAGCTGATTAAACAAAGTGCGTCTGAATTAGAGGATTTTATCTGATGGAAATTACGCCATCGTGCTGAGTTCAAAATAGTTTTGCGGTCTGCATGGTTTTATCGGGAAAACCAATCCTTCAAGTGATTCAAAAGCGCTTTGGGTGCACAGAAACACTGGTTAAAAGGACATTAAACAACTGTCTTTAGCTTTGCCTCTTATGAGCCTTTGAGTGAACCCTTTTAAAAACGAAAAACCCCTGGCGGAAAGCATGTACCCCACAATTACCCGGTCTCAACCCTGCCTGGGCTACTGAGAGTGGCAGAATCCCTCCGACGAATCCTCTTTCGTAGCAGCTTTAGAAAATATCCCGAAGTGCAGTTTTGTTAAATCATCCTTGCCGTTCATGTGCGCTTTACAAATGTGGTTATCACTGGTCTGCCTCTATTCCTCTTGTTCGAGGATGTAAGTGAATTTGTCAAGTAATTTAGATTGGGCTCTGAGACCACACAATACCCAAATGACCTATAGGGTCATTGTCAAAATGCAATCAGTTTAGATTATTAGGATTGAACCTCCAGCGTGGCCAATTGAAACTAATCAATGCCTGCCTTCTCAGCAGTCAATGTCCCAATTTTAAAGTTCACCTAAATCTCATTGGAAGAGGAAAATACTAACACTTATATCCCAAGATCTAGAATTAGACCCAATTTTTCGAAAATCCCATTTTTCAGGTTTAAAGGGAAACACGCTCTACACCAAACGCAAGTAAAATCTTAATCTTGCAACAAACTTAGTTGGGAGCAGATTCATATTCAAGTTTGCAGGCCCAATCAAATCTATTCATGAAAGTGATACAAGCAACTTCGAGTTTCAGAACGCAATAACTAGACATTCGACCAAAAGTCTAACGGCACTGCTTTCATAGGAAGTTTAAGTAAAGTTCCTTCAGATATAATTTGTATTCCATTCCAAGCTTGTATCACAGTAGTCACTGCAATTTTACACTTAATATTGTCGTATACGGGATGTGTAAAGGAGAATTTCAATGATTTTAGACAAAGAAACATAGTAGAAATTAGCAATAATCTATGGATGAAAATCGTGAATTATTGCCTTTGCAATAATTCAGAATCGAATCAAGTTGCTGCGAGAAATTTTTCTGCTAAGAACCATGAACATTTTAAGTCTTAGGTAATGGTTCGTGGAATGGGCAAGGATCTTGACTTTAATACGAATGACAATCACCTTTAAAAACAAATGCATTCCAAAAAGTACACTTGAATCAATTGAATGGACGGCTCAGGGTAAGTGCACTTCAGAAGTTCCGTGTGGCCATTCACAGTACCAGTAACTCGATATAGCGCATCAAGGCTCGTTGCAGCAGCAGCATTCAAGGACCCCACCAGCTTCCAGTTTGAACAACCTGAGCACTAGCTTATCGACTCCCGGTGTCTGGCTGTAGATGGTAAGTGCAAAACACGGTTGAATTCTCGTCGTGCTTCTAACAGCCACGCGTTAACGTACTATGGCAACTAAAGGCTCCTTCCTCTTTTAATACAAGCGGGAGTAATTGGTACTAATAGCCAGACCAATTTCCATATAAAATACAACTCCAAAGAATAGCGAAATTAATTATTTAGTCGAAGGCCATCATAATTGAATAAAATCGTTTATACTTTTGAAGGAGAAAAGTGCAGTTCTCAAGCAGACTTGATTTTAATTAATCACATTTCGATAAAAGAGTGTTGAAGTGTCCATTTCTTCAACACGTTTGTGCATTTAATATAATCCAGACGTGGATATTTTGACTGACCGTAAGTCTAATTGCCTAAGAAATGCAAATAATTTAAGAGATGCTGTTTTCAAGAGATTGTTGGAAATCAGCTAATTGAATCGTGTGAATGCACTACTTCTGCAAATGAGACTTTTAATTTAACAAGTGATCTATTAAACGATTTTTCAATTGAATCGTCAGCATCAAGAGAAAATAGGTAAACAAAGAACACACCTTCAAGGGCACGCTTAGAAAGACATTTATGCCATTTCTAAATGAGACAGCTAGACATTTTAATCAATGAGATTGGCTGTCCTTTCTTTCTTAAACCAATTCAACCCTCTTAATGTTTTAATTTTTTAGGGAAAGATTTAAACGATTTACTATGCATCGGATGAAGTCCGTTACTTACTTGACGAGTTTGCTAATACTAATCGTAACAGACATATTGGTCGATAATTGTTTGACATTCCACCTAAAACACCGGTTTTCGACAAAAGGACGATTTTGAATATTCAAGTAAACTTTCCATTAAAAGTTATGATTTCGTAATTTCCCAAAAATTCCTGAGTAAGCCCAATGAAAAAGTTAATTTTTTTCTTGTAATCGGGTAAAAACTGGTAACTTTAAGAGCAGGTGTTAACTGTAGGCTGGAGACATTCATTTCAAAGCTCCAAAAGCACTGAAGAGGCAACCAATTCATATGGAAAGAACTTGAGCGAAATTTGCATTGCTGCAGGGGTACAGGGACCGAAGGAGGAGGAGGAGGAGGAGCTGCATGATTTAGTGCCTAGACGCATGCCCATACTGAGTGCACAGCGGAGCTGCTTGATGGATAACTCTATTGTGCACTGGGAATGCACAGTCTTACAGGTTTTTTTTGGACTGCGACCCGGGAATAAGGTCTCGGGTGCGTGATTTTTATCTGTCAGTCAGTACAATTCCAGCTGAAAAACCACTACGTTTTAGCAACATGAAAAAAATCATTTACCTATGTCTAAACAATGGCAGCTAACAGTGCCTTTGTTAAAGCGGTGGCGGATTTACATAAGAAATGTTTACAGTTGTAATAACAACCTATTGTTTGTTCTCTTATCTCAAGAAAGTATATCGTACACTGATTAGAATGTACAACACAAAATTAATAAAAAACAGCTTCTTTCGGACTGAAATAAGTCATCAAGAATTGGAATGGCATTTTAAGAGACAGTGCATAGGTGGGTGACGATATCAAGGTTGGATGATTGGAACCTACCTGAATACCCATGGAAGTGAAAAACTTTTCATATCATGATAATTCGAAATCTCCATTAAACTAAAGGGCAATTAAGAAAACTACTTGATGTTCTCCATGGACATTCAAAACTGTCCTTAGAAAATGAAGATTACGATGGTGCGGCGGATAAAAAAGATAATAGACAGTTTGGTTGCGCTAGAGGAGCAGAAAAAGAGCTGTGAGAGTGCCTTGGCATTGGAATTGAATGGTTTAGTTTCTACCTTTGAGCCTCCAATCAAAGAAGGCCTTCGCAATTACTCAGACATGAATCATAGAGGCTAGATTATCTCTCAGTCCAGGAAAAAGCCAAAAACAACCGTCAGCAAATCGTTACGACTATACGATTCTCCCCTTTTGCTGGGCCAAACCCCATTGATCAGTCCTAACTAGGCGCTTTTGAGAAAAAAATTCACAAAACCTCGGCCCACTTATTCGACGATGAAATAAAACAGTTTATGAAGGGAAAAATATTCTCAGGGAAAGTGTCTAAAAAGCTTGCTCAAGGTTAGGGCGGAGGCAAATTGATTTTGTAATCGACGCTAATTGCCGTGGCTACTTAAAAATTTCCTGGTATACTGCCATTCGCTTAAATATATAAAATACCCTTACCAACCTCTTTTTTACCCTAGTGGGACCGTCAAATTTATCCTGATGTTAGGTGTAGGGATGTGAAGATAATGAAAATGTGTAAAGGTCCAGTGGTTAACCAAGCATGGAGGCTCCTACCTAATTGTGCTGCTTCTGACCGAGATTTTACTTGCAGGAAGGCAGACCCGTACTCTTAAACATGGCACAGAGTGGTTTTACTTTTCAATGGACTCAGTCAGACTTTGATGGATTCGTCCTTACGAAATTCACCCCCACACCCTTATGTAATCACAAAATAGCTAAAGGGTTTCACTGAAAAATGGGCAAATTAATGGAGGAAAGACATACCCGATGGTAGATGAGGATGAAGAGGGTCTGGGCCACGAAGAAGCTGAGCTCGAAGGTGGACTTGAAGACCTCCGGCCACTGCATCGGCGGCCCCATCTGCATCTCGTGGATTCGAATCGAGCTCTGGCCGATACTCATCGCCGCAAACACTGCGCAGATGCAGATCATACAACCTAATTACAGCAAGAGCCCCTACCGTCATATTACTAAAATCAGTTAGGGTCCAGGAAACTGCCTGTGCTTTCACCTGCAACTAGTCTGAATCCAAATCGTTATAAAAGTGTTCCGGTTTCACATTCCTCTTTGTGCTCAGCCCACAGCTATTTCATTACTGTACGTTGAGGATCACGCTGAGTGCTTTCCTACGAACTCCTTTGAGGTTTCACGTTTCCATGAAATCGCTGGTTTGAATAAGCTAAATTGATGCCACGGTCGCTATTTTTCAATGCATCACCTTGACAGCTATGATATATTAAGAGATTCTTACCCCAGTCCATGCAGTGATTACCTATTATTGTCAGTTACACATTGCAATTAAAATACTTAACTTTTAATGATCTTGCGTTGCTTTTTAAGATGTATGATAGGAGTTTATACTATCAGTAATTACTGCATTGCATTCAATGGGAGATAATGGCGTTTAACAAGCCAGACATTCTCATTGACGTGAAAAGTTCTCAATTCCAGACAACGAGGCATTGTTGATTTCCTTTCATCTCATGTGAAGACCTTGTCGCATATAATGTCAGAGCAGCATTCCTACACGTCTGCTTTGAGCATATCTCAGATCGCGGCTTAAAATGGCGTTAGTTGCCTTGCATAGACCTATGCTTTATGGCATAATTGGCATTCCTATCAAGAAGCTATCATCACCGCCTACTGGTGTGGTGCATTGCGGGGTTAGAAAATCAGGAAAATCAATCCACCAAATCACATGGAATTCAGAAACCACGAGAGGGATCCTGGTTAGCCTTCAGAGCAAAACCGTTAGCGCGATGAAAGAGTAAACTTATCAAAACAATGTATTGTGCTAATTCCAATAAATACAATCCTACTCAAAGCTACGAAACAAATGAACACACCATCGTTACTTTTAGAGGCCTGAATCATTTTTTTATAAACATACCTAAATAATAGGTATCGTGGATAAATTTTAAACCGGATTTCAAGGTGAAAAGTGAAATGATGCATCTTACATGAGTAACATAATTCTCCTTCCTGGTAGCCGTTGCAACAAAAAGGTGCAATCTCAACAATGTCGGCTGTGGAACTGAAACAGAGCCTCTAAAGCTTAATGAATCGAAGAAAAAACGGAACAATTACAACTTTTCCAGCAGTATTTGATGTCAACGGACATTGGATAATCGTCAAAATAGGTCCTTGTTAGTAGTATTTAGCTAAGTAAGATGCAATTTTTATACGTAGGTTTTTGAATTCTTGCTATAACCGGTTTTGGTGTATGAAATCGAGATCCCGCAGTACTTAATTATGCCTAGAGTGATTAAATTAAAAATTATTTTTGAGGTTGAGACATCGAAGGAATGTAAACCTCATTTGATCGATTGGTGTGATTTAGTCTTAACACATTCGTAATTAGGAAAAATTATGCCTGGGTTCCACGCACACTTTCTTTTCCACTAAAAACGACTCCCTGCCTATAAAGCCATCTGCTGCGATTTTCCTAGTGAGACTTGCCTCTATCAACTCAATTTTGACTGTTCACCCTAAAATATTCTTATTTATTGACAGGATTTTCAAATTACCGAAATACCGCTGATAACGAAATATTATGCCATTTTCCAAAATTTCTTGAATACAATCTAACGAGCGAAAACAGCTATATCAACGATGAAGGTTGTAAAAGGTCTGCAATTTTTAGAAAATCTCCTCAAAGAAGCAACTTATTGTGTTATTATTATTATTATTATGAAGTAGTATTTAATGTCTATCGTCTTCCACCCCGAAACTTCAATCACGATACTTGAAATCATTCGACTTTGCACACTTCCTCACTGTTGCACATCCAAAAAAATCTGCCAGGTCTTATTTTCAAAGCATCAAAGTAATCTCAAATTGAATTTTCTACAGTGAGTCTCATCATGACTTTGGTAAAGAAATAGTATTTGATGTTCCACACATTGTTCGTGATTAGGAATAGAATAGACCCTAAGAACGGATTGAAAGGGCTTCTAACAAGCATTAGAACGAAAAATACGTCCATAAAATGAAGTAATTGCACAATGAAATATAAATGCAGCAGTAGAAAGCATTTAAACGACTTCTATAAAACTACAAGCCTCCAATTTATCGGTGAAATAATGTTGCTTTACATTTATCACTCTCGTCTTTCGCTTTTGAGGGACTTTGGATTGTCTAGGTTCAAACTTGAAGATAGACATTCGAGGCCTCTTGTGAAAAGACAGCAAACACTTGAGAAACGATTTATCATTTATCGAAAGGTTTGACGTTTTGCAAATCCATCCTCACACCTCGAGGGCAGATGGAAATTTGCTGAGTTGGAATTTCGCAGGAATATGCCCGTATTAATGTGAATAAATCACGTTTGAAAACATAGAGAGCATCACGCCACAACATTGCTGCTGTAACCACCTGTGTGAGTGGAGATAGTAAAAAAAACTGGCAAATTCCTACTTTGCTTCTGCTGCTGATCATTGCATACTTTGTACTTTTTATACCACTAAGTACCTCCAATACTAAGCCCCTTTCGATTAGACATTTATTGGACTCTTTGGTTCCTAATGTCTGGAGCATTGTACTTGAACACACCATCAACCAGCATTATTACTTATTAAATTAACCGGCTTATACGCACACCAAAGACGGATTTTCACACAACGAAGCTGACGGCGTCAATTTACTTATACAAACATGAATCGGTCGCGCTATTTGTTCGAAGTGTTGTTCCCTCTATAAACTTATATGTGCCTTCCACGCACCAGGAATGTAGGATTATGCCGACAAATACCTTACACAGCTGAATGGTTGTCAGACTAGGGCAAAAGGCGTTTGGCATTCAAAGGTGTAGCTAACGGAAGGAAACATTGGCAGGAAGGGATATGTGACACTGTCAAGACAGGGAGTCTTCTATTTCCCAGCGAAAAAAGGTGTTAATTATTCAGAACATTAGCTCATCCAAGTTGCAAGCACACCGATGTCACAAAATGTCCAAATATGGAGTTCCCATTCAAGTGAAAGTAAAGCATTGAGGCACTCATTTAGGTGCTACACCAGACCCCAAATCACTGTAAACCAAAGGTCATCAGTTCCCGTGGTGGCTTTTTCATATCGACGAACCTCTCTAACGGATTGCCAGCCCCGAATGAGATCTGTTACACCCGCATCCAAATTTATGGAATGTGTCCTTTTGTCTCATAGAGGTGTCTCTGATAGCGCTTTTCAAACTACAGAAAGAGGACGCCCAAAAACGACTGGAGTCTAATCCTGTTCAAGACTGTGCCTCTCTCAATAGACTAAACCATCTACAGTGCAAATGAGGCTTCACTGTAACTTAAAGCTAGGGGAAGTAGCGGCCTCCATTTTGGATGAAATTTGTCGAGTTTATCTACACCTTTTCCTCAAAACACCACGGTTCTCCAATCTTTATCTGAGCACCAAATCCCTTCTTTTACAGATCTCGCAAGAATGTACAAAAACACGCACTTAGACTCAATACTGGAGCCTTCTTCTTCCTGTTCATCGAACACAACTAACCTGGCTCGACTACATACGTTCTTCCCATTAATACATGTCTACCTTTTGTCTGACAGTGAATCTGGATACCCTTCATGGGTGGCAGTTTCTTAGGACACTATAATCCATGTGACCTTGTTTGGACTTGATCTAGGGCCGAAACCTAAGAGGGTCAAGTGGTGACCAAGCCTTTCTGTCACAGTTGGCCTGTTTCGTGCAATAAACCCACAAGCTGCCCCGAATAAATCCCTACCTTCTTCAACCTTTCGGATGTTCAAGTGGAGGAGAGTATGAAATCGTCAAAGTGATGTTCTCTTCGACAAGATGGACACCTATTTTGAATAAATAAATTCCATTCCTTGACGAAGTACCCACAGTTTGCCTACAAAGCAGAGTTGGCACCTTTTTAGCACGTAAGGATAAAATGTACGACACAGCTGATATGCTGCAGCAACACATCGCCTTCTTCTCCCATCTTACGTCCGAAATCGCTCAGGATTCTATTCGTATAATCTCACAAAAGACTTGAAAAAAGAAGAGACCCGAGTATACCTAAATCCATCTCAAATCGTGGGCAAGAACAGGAGGAATCCTATGAAAACTACTTGGCAGCCTTGGTTAGAAGAAATTAGTGAAACAGGCAATCTAAGTGAGCTTTCACAACAGCAAATCTCCAGGAAAATTGGCACAAAAAGTAACGTTAGAGGGGAATAGACTGAAAGATGGTCACGTGGAAGATACCGACTACGTAGATGATAATGAAGCCAGTTAATGGTGGGCCGATCCGATCCCACTGCTCAGGAAAAGGACAAATTACTCATCAGCCAGCAGCTCTTATGTCTGCACCAACCGAACTTCTTAGATCTTAACTCGCAGATGAAATATTAGGTATTGCATCGTCCTTATCGAATCGCCAATAATATCAAAACCCAGTTAATCGACATTAGAAATATGATATGCTTTATAGAGACCTCTCCTTCAGATACGTTTACAACCAACTTGCCCCACGTAAGGGTTGAGAAGCTAATGGAATTCGTTATTTCGAGTAGACGTCTTTAAAAATACTGCAATGTCTTTTAAATATATTCATTCTTGTCATTACTTTTTCCGATGAAACTTTCAAAACCTCCCATACACCTCACGTGACTAGAGTCTCAACAACCGATGCCGAACGTAACAAATTCGAGAATTAGTTAGACTTGTTAGTAGTTCACACCGGCAGATCAAGACCCAGGTCCAATTTCAGCAGCGCTCGATGCTACCACATCAAACTTCCCGACGAAAGCGCTCACAAACGAGTCCCACCGTGCCGATTCTCAAGAAATCAATAGATGAGAGAGTAACGGCCATAACAAGTTGTTGGCCGATCTAGCCTTTTCAGAGAATGACCGGGTCAAATTCCACTACCACATACGCCTCGATGCCAGGATTCATGGACGTGTCAAACCCCGGAAAAAAGGCAAATGACTGGCGACTGGAGGAAAATGGGCCTTTTATCGAAAGGTTAAGCGTCGTAGACAATGACATCGAAAGCGGGGGAAAGACCCTTGCCAGAGCCAAGGCCGAGAAGAGAGCTTCATGGAAAAAAGGTTCTCCTTCAGTCGACCTGATGTTACCACCTAATGCAGCAGCAATTAATGCTCAAATCTACTGTCAACAATTAGGGTGTTTTAACATAGTTTTGGGGAGGAGGAAAAAGACGTGCTCCAATTGATCGAAAATTGATGATATTTTACCAAGTCAATACAACAAGACCCCATACAGCAATAATAACCGTGCCATCATCACCACCGTCATCTAGAAGGGCTCGTCCAAGTCTAGAAACTTCGACTGCAGAATACATGAGTGCATCCCTGCCAAAGAGAGTGACAACTTACGAGCTAAGCCGAGGCGGAGGTAGAGGTTGACGGGTTCGCCGCAGCGGGAGTACTTGACGATGAAGGAGACTGGGCCGGAGATGCGCTGGGCCGCCTCGAAGGTCTCGCCTCGCTTCACCGCGAAGTAGATGGTCGCGCCGAACATGACGCAGGCGCTCGTGGCGTATAGCGCCCCCAGCAGCATGTCGTGCACCACCACCGTCAGGCTGTCCTGCACACCACCCGCCAAATACACAACGTCAGACTAGAGGCTTTTGCCTTCGCATCCCCGCAAGCGTAGTAGGGGGCGCTTTTAATGCATTCGGGTAAGCTTCTAAAGTGAATTGTTAGTTTAAGCGAATGCTTCATTTTTTCATTAGACCAGAGGTTAGTGGTGGAAAGGTTGTAAGTGCAAACTCAAGAGAATCATGGGATCAATCACATGCCTCCAATCCTGTGTATATCAAAGCACGAAAACCGAATGGTTTATATAGTATTAATGTACGTCAGCAACTAAAGGATTGCTAGGCTGAAACCCTCTAAATGCTTATCATCGTCACTGGTCTATCGACGAAAGATAGACTGATTTCATAGTCGATAAGCACGCTGGTCTAATAGGTAGTGACCATAACAGAAATTCAGACGCTTTTCAAACCCACCAACTGATAAATTTATGTATGGCCGCACACAAATCCTCATATATTCGCAAATGTTTACATAGCACGGGCCAGATTATGGATATATTGTTACCTGCAGTGCATAATGATGAATTTTGGCTGAATGCAGTATTAGATGAAGTAAAGGCAGCACTTAATAACATATAGCAAATAAAACATTCATGAAATGCAGAAAATGAGATACAAACTTAAAATGGGAAAACTTTATTCTAGGTAGCATTGCCTGTCTAAATTAATGTCTGTGTTTGTCATATAACCCTGAATTCATCTAATTTTATGGATGTTGATTAGCACTGCAGATTCTGGACGAAGCCTGTGGTTACAAGCAAAATAATCATGAAAAATTAGAAAAAAATGTCAATGTGTAGGACGAGAAGCATTTGTACAAAATCCTTCCTTCCCAGTTAAAAGCCTTCATTGATGTGGTTATACCCAAAACGTTCAGTGAACTTATGATTTTTGGGTGTTTGTGAAGCGAATGGTTTTATATGGAGGTTCCAGCACATACCGAGCTGTTCTGAAACGGCGAGTGGTAGAAGCAAAACGTTATCATGTGTACGTATTTAAGGAAATATGAAATGTATTGGATAGAGTATCAAAGCAGAAGGCCATCCGAAATTCCCAATTAAACCTGTTTGAAACGAGGAATGGTTTGCCCATCGTCGCAAAATTTGATCCATATGAATCACAGTCTTGTAAAGGTCCAGGAATGGAATTCCATTTATAACATACCATTCAACAACAAAATAGCAGCCAATGAATCGAAATGGCTAAAAAACACTGACCTATGCCTAGTTCTTTGCCGTTATCACACAGCGGGATGTCCACCCCATCGCCTCTCTGTAAAGACAGGTGGTTCTTAGGTAAAAACGATATAAAACCAATGAATTTGCAAGAGTTATCACGTGCTTGGTACCTCTTTGATTCCCAATTAGACATCGACCAGACCCCTTGTGATCTAGGCTTCTGAGCGATAAGTAAGAGCGACGTTCCATGCTTTATCAAGCTAAGAAGAAAATTATATCCTTATGAGTGCCCTAAAATGGTATCAGTTTACCAATTCTGAATATCTCACCTCTTGGAAGATTAGTTATAATATTTTCAAAGTCCTACTAAATGAAATTTGTGATCGGACAATAATGTGCAGATTGTTCTGGTGATTTCGTCAGGCCAGAAACAGCCCACGCATTCGGCACCTTGGAAAACTGAAATTTACTTCCAAAATGGCCAATCTATCAAATGAAAGCATACTGGGCTCCAGTGAGCCATGCAATCCAAAAATGGTGCCCTCTTCCGCGAATTCTTTGATTGCAGCCAGTGAAATCAGGAGCACACTTACGGTATTTTCGAAATCTACGAAATGGCTTTAGATCTCAGGTATTGCGATAACCGTGGTTCATTGAGAACACCAGGGAAATACCCAAAGATAATTCTGTACAGTCAAAAAGAATCCCCTCTTTCGACACTACGGAAAATTCTTGTAGCAGAGAATGTCACGGATGTGATCATAAGAAGAGTTTTTGTCAAGACGTCGGATTCGGAAGAAGCAGATGAATGGATTACACAGAACTCTACATGTGAATGCGAATCGGTAGAAGTACGACCCTAGAATTATGGACTGGTTACCAGTTATTAGACCGCTATACTCATGCGTGTACTTTTTAGTACATTGTTATGCTGTCCTTTAAAAGAGCGTGATCTGATTGTTAAATCTTGATAAAAACCAACGCAGCACTGTAAATGGGTATAAGGCGATAATGAGAACCCAATTTGGCGACTTATAAAGGCATTTAGTTGAATTGGAGCGTGAAATATACAAAAATATCGGTAGGAACCCTAATGTGACTCATCTTTCTATACTTCTAAGGGGACTTACTTCTAATCTAATCATGTTATTGAAATGAAGCATGTTGTCTTGATATAATATCCCATCTACTTTCGACTATTTATTTTACTAGCAGTCTGTTGGAAGTAAATTTTATGAGGTGTGCAAGACAGGGCATTTAACCCCTGTCAAAGTATTAATGAAGTTTGAAATTCAACTTTGGCCACAACAGTAAATATCTAACATGCAACTAACGAAAAAAGGGAGATTCATGCCCTTAACATTTAGAGAACCCAGGTCCAAAAACACGAACAAAAAGGCACTTATACCTCCGGGAACGGCTTAGTCTGAAATGGAGACGATAAAAACGTAGATAATTTAAAAATTTAGCTCATTTTGAGTAGCTAGGAAAAGGATGAATAAGGTATTGGAAAACGTTCATAGATCCAAAATATATTTGTCAAACAAGTAATAATATTAGTAGGTTTTTCAGTTGCATTAAAGGTGTTCACGTACACCAATCATCGAAATCAGGGCTTTGTCTAGCAAATGGAATGTTTTAGCATCTGGCGTGGAGCTTGCGCCTAGTCAAGACCATCGCAACCACTTACACAACCTACGTGGTTGAAGTTTTTCTCTAATCCCAAAACCACAAGAGGGCAATTAGGGCGAGCATTTGGCAGGAGGTCTGGGAGAATTGCGGCACCACCTCCACCGGGATAAGAAATGGTGTCTAGACTAGGGCCATCCAGACTATTTACAACAGAGCATACCAAAGAAGACGGCACAGACACTCCTGGCATTCAACGGATGGAAACAGGCAAATTAGCTCTTCAGAGCTTAACTTTTGGGGCCGCTGTGGGTTTGTCAAAAGACGTAATTTTTGGACACCACTTCGGCTAACTGGTTTAAAAGCCTACAATTTGGGTTTTTAACCTAAATCGAATTTTTTTAAACAGGATAGGAGAGAACGAAAATAAGGAAGTTTAGTAATCCCATGTGCTCAATTCCATGGATACTTGAGTTTGCTATTTGTATGGGGAGCGATGTATCTTTTCTGTTTTGCTCTCAGAGCTAGCAGCGAAACCCGTAGATCCCTTAAGCGTTTGTCCGAATTCTCAATTACCTAAACTGTTTGAAAAAATGTTTTTTCGGGAAATTTGTCATAGTTATTTGGAACGAGAAAAATGGTACTATCAGCATAGTCTTGAATCTCATTACGCATTCCATCGGAACTAAAATTTACGGCGCAATCTAGATGATATGATATTTTTTTATTGTAATACCTGGGTTAAAATATGACCTATGTAATCGATAAACAATCTTCTCTTTGACACTTAGGGATCATTTTTTCATGTAACCTTCCATTAAGTCTCCCATCATAGAAGGCAGATAATGCGATTTCGATTTCTAGATCACTAGCTCATAAACCACGGAAAACAGCTTGAATAGAAACTAATTCAGGGGCATCTTTGAACTTCGCGAAATTGATACCTTATGTGGGAAGACTGAGTGTCTATTTAGGCGTTTGGTCCCTGTTCATGGCTAATGGGGACGCTCAAAGAGCATCCTTTTGAGAAAAATGAGCCTATTTTCCATTAATAAGCCGGCTTTTTGCTAATAACAGGCCATATGATAAGTGGGAGAGCGGTAGCAGAGGCTGGGTAGACTACTTGTCACCATGAGAGATAAAGAGTGCATTAAATTTTTACCTCGGTGACATTTAGGAGATAAACAATGGCAGCGGGTTGAGGAGGTTCAAAGTTCAAAGGGGACTCAAGTACTCGAGTGTTTGTCTGCGTCGGTAAGCAAAACACGCTTCGCCAAGGCCTCTTAAAGCCAAGCCAAATACACAACGGAAAAAAAACACGTCTTAGACTAAGTGAGATTTTATGCGGCACCCACCATTGTTGACCGATTTTTTCAGGTTTCAAGGATCCACCAATGACTGAGAGCAATTTTATGCAACACCTAGCATCTTTAACTGGGCACATATTACTGAGTGTTTTGAAGGTTCAAGGAAGCAGAGGGCATTCATTAATAAAATTTTAAAGAAGACTTAGATTATTTAATTGGAATTGACGTTACACTAGAGATTTTCCTTGCTGCCGGAAATTGTATTAGATATTGAAAATTATTAACCCGCATTTATTCATATTTTTTTAATTCGATTTATTTGAACCCAGCTAAGTAAACAAATCCTTATTTCCATTTGGTATTTACGATAGGTGATACGTCGATCCATTTTACGACAAAAACTTAAATAGCTAGCAGGGTCGAAATTCAAGAGTTCTTTACTAAATAGCGCTCTTTTGTGTACAAGAGTAAGAGGTTTGCGTGATGGTTAAACTTGAAAATTACTTAACTTTTCATGGTGTTAGAAATGTTCTAATGAGTAATTATTCTCATGAGACTCAAAGTAGAACAGGTATTCCCCAATACTAGTAGATGCCGAATTTCAAGTGGATGTGTCGATCCATAATTTGGCCTTATTTTAATGGAAATATTTCGAAATTAACGGGTTGATAATTTTAGATCAAAACTAACCTTAGGCATGTGACGACAAACCACTATTATTACCAAACCTGTAATTTTTGTAAATGCTAGACAGAGCTGCTTTTGCATCTCCTGGTAAACAATCTTCCTCGAAGCATAGAAAGACAACAAAAATAAACTATATATACACTTGAGACCGAGCGGAAATTTATGCGATTTAACGTTTGAGCTATATGAAATAACAAGACTAATCTTTGAACGACTCCACTATTTCCTGCAAACAGACACTTATGAAAACGTCCAACAATATGGCTTAATTCCTGATAAAAAAGCCACATCAAAATAGGCAACTCGTCCCATCCATTTTTGGCCGAATTTTACAGCGCCAACGCAACAAGTTGTAAATTATTCATTGTTACTACACGGAAGTAAAGAAGATCTGGCGCGTTAACGGATGGATTTCCTGTGTTGCAAAACGCATTCGAGTCAGCCTAGTAATTCCCCTGGCACTGTACAATCCATATATATTCACCGGTGTCAGAATTAACCAGAATTCCTTTAAAAGAGTAGACTGCTGTCCCATTTTGGCCTCAAACGTTTGCAGTCACAAACCACAAAATTGAAATTACTCTGAGCACTTCTAAAGTGAAAATACAGGTTTTGAAGACCGGGCAATACCTAATAGCGTTTGGTGACTTCAAGTATTTAAACGAAATGCGATCTACGCTACGACTTAGGCAAATGGAATTAAAAGTGCATTTGAACCCCATACCTTGATTGTTTTCATCTAAGTACAAACGGACAGTTGTACATAGCCGAACCCGGAGTGCCCTAGGCACTATTCAACTCCCATCGCTCGAATGCAATCTGGCTGAGGAGTAGACGACTATTCACACGGGTTATACACCAATTGTTGCTACCACGCCTTTGAGTCAATTTTTATATGAAGATGAAGCTCATTGCAATGACTCAAGGTACGTATCCTCAGTTTGATCCGTCTTCCAGAAAATGACTTATTCAGTTAGGACATTGATTCGTAATGTAATGTTTGTGACAATCATAATCACACGTTGAGCTTGAACACTGGATCCATGGATCTATGCTTCTTTCCATCAAGACTTGCTAAATATTATTTGACAAACGCCAAGACATGATCCAGTTGTATTGCCGAAACATATATGTTCCCGAATGGCATCAATATTTTACCGGGAGATTTACTACATAGGCGTCTTATGATTGATGGCGTAAAATTTTAAGCAGGTGAAATGCCAAACACAAAGTGGGCTTTCCAATAACTCGAAATTCCACACCCAGCCTTGGATTGCAAGATGGGCTCTTAAGCCGTCTTATCGATTGCAGACGGAATACTGGCAAGGTTATGCATAGAAATTCGACAAGCATATAAAGCACTCTTCTAGGGGGCGACAGAGCAGTAATGAATCCACCCCATCGAACTCAAATAAATACGAAAAAAGGTGGAGAGACAACCCCAATTGATCGAACTGCGAATTATTAAGCCAAACCAACGAGATGATCCACTAGAATAGGCTAAATTAAGATTGAATCAATTTGATAAGTTGGGTAATAACCAGGCAATGTCACTTTTTGACTTAAAATCAGTTTATTTCAAATGAATACGCCCTTCCTAAATGCACCATCACATTGTAGGTCTTGACACAGCTTTAGCACCTCCAAAAGGCATCGTTCGAGTGTATGTTGACGTATATTCTTTGATTAAAGATGGTATAGCTTTAATCATCTATATACCGGCAATATCAGCTCACTCAAATCCCGGGTTTTCAGGAGGGGCAACCTTTTATGGAAATTCTGTTTGTGGGGTTGATGAATGCAATATTTGTCCATAAATGACAAAACCGCCAATGCTCAAGCACTGTCACTTATCAATCAGTGGATATATGACAAATTTGGTAAACTTCAAAAATTAGAAACAATCTTAAGATTGGAGGCGATGGTAGGTGACATTATAGTGGGGTAAAGGGCCCATTTACAGCCGTTAAGCAAACTAAAGTTATTTAAAAGTGACATTAAAAGATTTATTTGACAGCCGTGAAACCCATCAACTGAGGCATTATCTATTCCCTAAATAGGTTTTTAAACCAGTTGCTAAGTGAGCATCATATGGGAGGATTATCTTTCTTAAAATGATGAAAAGAAGACCACTTGCGAAAGTAATTGCTGCACCATAAGTTTTGCAAAAAAGGAGGCGTTATCGGACGCTTTGCTCGAAGAAGACATCAGAGGGATAACGGAGACATTTCGCAATAGAAAGAACACTAATTCAAAGCACCATCTAATCTCTAAAGTAACAGAAGCAACATTTCGTTAAATCTTCACGCCGTATTGAATGGTCAAGCGACCTCATTTAACAACCAAAACCTCCCTAAACCAACGATATCAATTATATCGGTAATCCCGCATTCAAAAGACTGCGATATATGCTAATCCTGGAATTTTTGCAGCCTGACGAATATCAACACAATAGGAATCTCCACGATTCTGGAAGCACATTTTGCTTTACCTCGGCTGATTAACTTTAGGCAGGTGGCTTGCTGACCCTCAGCCGGGAGTTTCATACCCATGTCGTTTTCCTTCTCTCACCATCTTAGGTCTTAGCCCTGCGCGGCAGGAGGCCCTAATCCTTCACTCAGGCTTTGATTTCCATGGTCAAAGGCCTTCTGCATTCTGCTCCGTCACTTCCCACGCTCTAAATCTCCATTGATACATTAATACCCCTCTGGGGCATTAATGGAGGCCTCGGTCTAATCAGAGCTTTCGTAAAGATGCTGTAGTAACAGCTTTCAGTAAAGAGTAAAATAAAGACGTAAAAGCAATATTTACTTCTTAAGGCACGCATCTTTTCAATGTGCAGCTTTTTATCACCTGCCAAGCAATATCTAAATAGACACCAGTTTATCAGATGCACCAAATACAAGCTTTTTGCAATAACTGGGCGGCACTAAAGGGGATGCCATCGAAAGGGACGAACAAGCTGAGTCTCTGAGCAGTGGAAGAATTTTCAGTCGGATAATTAAGCAGCAAACAGATTCAAAGAAATACGCCAGATGTGACCACTGTTTAACTTACCACAAATTGGTGTCAAGACTATGTGCTTCGAGACAATATCTCTTTATCTATAAACACTTGATAGGATTTAAGACCATCTTTTAGCATCAATCCACTTTCTGCGAATGACCCAATGTGATCTTTTCCCAACAAGATAACACTGAGGTCAAAAAACAAGCCTGACAGTAGATTTTTTAGATAATACGGAAAGCCATTAGACTCCTAACGTGTAGGACAACACCCAGCAAAACAGCCAGACAGCCACATGACATTGGCCAACAATTAGAAGGAAATTTTCGACAATTTTGCTCGGAATCTGCATTGTCCCGTGACTAATTAGACAAGTACTGTTTGAGAGGCTTTTTTTTGGAGCTTGTAAATGTCAGTCCTAATTAAAATTTGAAGTAGCCTCTTTTGAGGAGAAACAAATCTACATTAGTTTTTGCAGAGTTCCAGGAAATTCAAAAGACCAACTTTGTACCTCAGTTGAAGATCCTTTAAATTCACTTGCTTTCGCCTTTTGAGTTGCGAAATTAGTCAACGATGACGCACACAAACTACTGAGTTAGTCTTTTGCAAAACGAAAGTTCGTTTAAAGGGAGAAGATGCACTATGCTCGCTGTTTAATGTTTGCCTGTTCGTGGTTCAACCATTAATTTGGTCGCATTCCCTCCACCAAATTGGAGATTTAATGAGTTTTCGATGCGAATTGATATGAATTCATTGCCTAGAATCCTTAAATTGATTCCTAACTCTTACATTTAATCTAATGTCACTGGAATCACTTGCACAAGTTTCAGAGAAGGAAGTACAGTTAGAGGGCGTAAACGAACCTTCTTTTCATCCATCGCCTGCACAGCCACGGCGATGCTTGCGGAGGCCATGAGCGACAGATAGAGGATGCAGAAGGACTTCCGGTCATTCGTCCTTCACAAAGGAAAAAAAGAGTGGAGAGAGGGTAGTTCAGCAGTAACCTGATTTGCCAAATGCGAGCATCCCGAATCACGAGCCTAAGCCTGATGCCTTAACGCATAAATTCAGTCTTTTAAAATTATTTAGGCATCTGCGTTGAATCCTGGCGTAAATCAAGGGAATTAAATTCCCTTTGTGGGGCAAAATGGTTAATGTTCAGTACCAATCTGAGGCCACAAAGCAATCAGCCTTTTGCGATCAGGAAAAAACGTCTTTTTTCACATAGGGTGTCTGCTCCTGGACTCCTCGTGTAGCTTAAAAAATGGGACCAATTTACTTAATCTATCACTATTGCATCTGATAGAAAGCCATAAGTAGAGCTTTATTTTAGCATTTTGCTAGAAGCTAACTAGTCAAGATACCTCAGAAGCCATACGAATTAATGTAGTAAGGTTCGCAAAATGAAAAATAACTTCAAGGTAATTTTTCGCAGATTGCTGTACTAATACCAGCGGCTTTTAACAGGGGATGTGAACGAAGGAAACTTTCGTTCAAACTTTTGTTTAAGTAAAAGCTCAGAGATCGTGAGTGTAGATAGCAATGTAGTACCCTTCCCACGAATGTGGGTGGCTTTTGATTTTTAGCAGCTTCAGTGAGACGTACTTAATACAAAATTATAATTCAAACCTGCCGCTTTCCTGTCCAGTTACAGATACGTGAATCAAAAAGCAGACTGATAAAACTTAAACATGCAGGAATATTCAGAATTCAAGACACACCAAGCTGCTGCTTCACCCTTACCCCAAAAAAATATTAATTCTAGGAGAATCTGCCTAGATAGTGTAAATCCGGCGAAGTCATTCCAATGCACTGCCGGCATAACAGTTGGACAGCACCGCTAAAACGGCTTGAGTAGCTGAAGGCGTTCAGTTTGTTCCAAGCTGCTTAGTTGAGTAAATGCTATAACCGCTCACTTGCCATAGGGTATCACTAATCCGGCAGAATATGCAGAACCACTGCTAGTTGATACAAAAGCACTCATTAGCTAGAGGTGCGCAAGCAACTGAAAAGGCTGTTGGGCAAGGTTCCAACACAATAAAAGAGCCATTAAGCTCTAGCACTAACTTTTGAACAGACGGGGAGGTGTACTACAAGATTGGGAATGAAGCACGGAATTAATTAACAGGCAATCAAATGATTGTCCGGATTGTGAGCACTTAAAAAAGTCAAAAGAATGCCTTATATTGAGTCAAATGAAAGAATATCTTTAGAGCTTCAGATAATGGTAAAAGCTATCAGAAGACATTTGAAGCTCATGAAACAATGCCGATTCTCGTAGGGTTCCATTCCAAGTTGAAATTTAGGTTAAAAAATGCGTGCTCAAATTCTTTGCAAGAGCTTAATGCTTTAATTTCTAGTGATGAGTCTCAGATTGCAGGCATTTCGGGTTAATGTCCCTGAATGGGTCAATAAAACAAGGGGATTTGCCCGCGTGTTCAATGAGTGATGCTATAAATTGCGCACTTCACATCCACGTACAATAAATTACACCCGGAGGTGAAGAGATGACCCGAAAAAAGGAAAATTGTGTGATTCAGTGTTTTAAATCCCCTCCCCCCTCCCAAGGAGAGTTCTTGATGTTGTTGGAAAGGTTAATCCAGAAATACTACGATTTTGTGGCACCTTGTTGACATATTGACTGCAAATTATGGTACATTTAAAATTAAATGAAAATTCAAAAGCTTCGACACGAGAGAGTTCATGGAGGATTTTAAAGTTTCAGTAGTACTGAAAATTTTTCGATTGAAAATGATAATGAATACACCAATTTCATTTGCGATTATTCCACCAGAAGCTGTGAATTTATTGGCAAAAAATACTACGAAAAGCACCAAGCTTGAAAAGTTATCATTTGCAAATGTAGTAAGTAGACATTTCGAGTCAAGCTCAAGAACTCATGCATAATGTCGACACAGTCGAATTAAATTAACTGTATTTGCCTTATTGATGAATGAATAAATAATTCATTCGCACAAACAAAGTGGCCATCTAAATTACATTCAGCTTGTCACTGTTGCCATAAAATTACGGTGGATGTGAATTGCAAATGGGGATTTTGTGGGACTGAGTCCTGGGTTGATTCCCCAGAACAATCGCCGTTAGACGAAACTTCTTGTGCACGAAAAATTCCGAGAACCATTGGGGATTAATAAAACTTTGAAGAGCTCTTTGAGAAGGAATAGTTCTGAATTTGAGCCCTATTTTTCATTCTCTAAAGAAGCTTCACATTTCGTTTCGCCAATTTTCACAAAACCCTGAATATTCTTAAATCGAAATTGAAATGAAACTAACAAATTAATGGGGTTCCCGTCCACATATTAAATAAATAGTCAAAAAAACGATTCAATAAACAATTCTGATTGGGTGGTCGAGAGATTTGTTTTAAAGTCTTAATGCCATTTTAAAGAAAATCGAATTCAGGAATGACTATTAAGAGCCTGCAAGGACCAGACCAATAAAAATTGAATGAACAGGTCTCGAACATTCGTTTTATCAATATTATTCAAACAGTAACTACAGACTCCCAAGATTTTGAATAGGATAATCTGTTGATTTCTGATTCGAGATCCTAAAGAAGGGGTAATAAGCACATCGGCACACAGCTATGGACTTCTAAAAGGATATCTCCATTATAAAAAGCCATCTACATAACATTAGAGAGCTTTGAGCTGATCAAAAATCGGTTCTGATTTCGTCCTGCCCCCTCCTAATCAATTTCTACTATAGGCAGTGCCAGAAATGTACAGTCACAGCCCTTAGTTAAGTGCTTGGCGTTGTCAAAGATGTCCGGGTTTGACCAGCCCCTCATCCCTAACCCCCGCCTCATGCATTCGAACCTAATCATGGTTGATTAATTCTGACCGTTTGCGCGTCGAATCTGCAAGAAATGAGGACAGGGGAGAATGTACTAATACGGTTATTGCCTCAAATTAGGGGGGCACACAAACTAATCAGATACCGTAGCCTTGAGGGGCTAGCACTAACTGGACGGACGAGGCCGATCAATCATCGGAAAGCATAAAAGTACACAGAAAAAGGAAATAGTAGATTTGCTTCAATGTCACCTTCAGCGAAGCTGCTGACACTTTCCGAGAAGAAAGGGGCTGACTATTTAACAACCTAATGAAATATGGCTGTTCACTACTGTTTAGGAGGATGTGACAATAACTGTACTGCTATCAAGTCTCAAGGCTACTAGACTGTCGAAAGCTTCGGTCATGGCTTTTGAAGTGCCCAAGGCAATCGTGATACATCAGGAAGATGCTGTATTTTTCGTTGACTGGTGCATAAATACTCGTTAGCGTTCATAGGGGGCGGAGTGCTCCTTACGACCTTTCAGTAGGCCTCACCAGGCTTTGCCTTCATTTGTGGGGGAAGGGTCCTACAATCCTACCTGAATGATCTGACACTAACTGATCTAAAACAATTCAGAGTCTACTACATTTCGTCCCTGAATCCTCCCGAAGTTGACTTCGACAGAATTTTTCTGTTCTCTCCCCACGCCTGCTGGAACCTAGAAAAACAAGGCGTGTCCGAACTAACCACACGTCCTTTTATTTTTCCCTCTTCACAACAACGCAAGCATTGACAACTTCTGTCAGTTTTTCCGCACAGAATTCCTCTACCACTAACCCGAATTCTTCGCCATTGAGTCCGGAGAAGATCTAGTTTCATTTTTTTGTCAAAGGGCATTGGGTGCGACAGTAAATCGAGTGACTCTTAAATAAAGAAAACGTCGGTTAAGAAGCAAAATTTAATTGCATAATGTGCACGTGTGTAGAAACAGTAATCTTTTTCCAAGAAAAGGTGATATAGCATTCTGCAAAGGTCAGTTAAAATAAAGTTCTTTCTTTTCACCTGAAGCATATTTCTAGAAAGTGCTGCTTGCTGAATAGAGAAAAAGAGTTAACCGTATACCCTCTCTTGGAAAACGGCTGACGATGTAAAAGTATGAGTCTATAAATTATTTAAATTGCCCTTTGCTAAACGATAACACCACTTGCTTCAAAATTAAAAACTTTCTAATGTTTAAAGAGTTGTATTTTACTCACTAACTAAACATCTTGACTGAACTAAGAAACCAGATGGAAGTCCACCACTGCTCCGGTGAAAACGCGTTCAGTTTTCCTAATACTGAAAATTCTTTGTTCGTTTCTTACAAAATGAACTTTCGCCATTTAAATAGCAATACCAAGCACTAATTAAACATTGTTTAAATTTCGATAAACAGAAGAGCAATCAGATAGCAGACTACCAAATTTGAAGTAAGAACGCCCCTCCCCCGTCTTTAGACACTTGACATCGAATGCGACTTGACAACCTCAAATAAAACCTTGCCCCCATTTTCTCCTGATTTAGGTCGTGTGGGATTTCTGAGGCGTTTTTGCCTCATGACTGAGTTCAGAAAACGAAACATATCCGTGCGCTAAACAAAACGAAAAAACAATGCTTTTCTAGTGGATAAACTTTGATAAACCTTTGAGTCCAATGTCATTTAATGACCTTTAGAGATAAAGTTTTTGTAGCAAAACGATTGGACGATGAAAATGACTATCTCTGATGTGACCGATAAAGCCACAACTCGTTCTAGGGAGAGCAAAGTTCGCACTTCTAATCAAACAATCGAAGGGGTTTGATGAACGCAACTTTACTGAGTTGTACTTGTATGGAGAGCCACTTAACTTTTGATACCTCTTGGACGCGTGCAAGGCTTTTAGATCACTTTGGCTACAAAACGGAGCCTCGTAACGCTCAAGAGAACCCATATTCCTCATCTGTCATTCCAAATCTCTCAATGACAAGAGAAATCTGTTGAAAGTAATAAACTAACAGATCAAAAAACTTCTTATTACTGGGGTCAGATGCTAGCAAATATTAGTAGTAAATGTGAACTAGCTTGTAAGCTAGTGAAAATGAGTGGGTCATAAGGGTAGATCTTTCGAAGTCCTTTGGGAGCAAGTCATGTGCTACCGACTTTGATTTTGAGTCGCAAACTTAAGTGCTCTATTTAGGGAGTTTCAATTTAGACACCTAAACAGTTCATGACGATGGTGAGCTGAACGAAAAGTGTAGAGTGAAAATAAGAGTGCGCTATACCTGGAGTACACTATGGCAGACCAGACTAATGGACCCAGGCACGAAAAGTTGTACTTGAGCCGCGGAGCTGGTTGTAAATTGACTTACGCCAAGGCGCTGGGGGATACCATCGGCTAAATGGGCATTTCGCCCAAGCATGGGCTACATCGGAGGCAAAACGCGGCTATTTTGGGAGGAAGTGGTTGGAGGAGGGTGGGATGGGAGTAGTTGTTTTGATATCTCTTAGACACCAGTGGAAAAAATTATGCTAAAGAACAACCTTGTCATCATGGGGCTGTGGTTAATGAATCTTTCATTCTTGTAAATTTTAAGCAGTTTTCGCAGACATCCAAAATGAGTATTTACAAACAATTTTGACTAACATGAGCAAAGGGCTTATGGAGTGGCTTTTGTCAGCAACTTGGCTAAATGTAATAGTGACGCTATGGTCACTGAGTAAATGCAAAATTGCATTAGCTAATAATTGTCTTGGAAAACAGGAAACCGAATTTTAAGAGGTAAAGTCAATTTAACATATTTAGTTAGGCCTGTCCACCCCAACTGTCGTGTCAAGGCCACTAGTGTCCCCCTTACAATTGAGTTCTACACTCTCCTTTCCACAACATCGCACTCTGATCACGTACTCTGAAAAGTAGTGAATAGGAGCACTTTAAACGGGCATAGAATATTCTTGAAAGTATTCAAACAGGAATAAAGAAACTATCCCTCAAATCACACAAATCGAACGCACTCCATGCATGAAATTCAAATGAACTTCCTTTATCCATCCCCTTTTCCCATTTGTCAGAGCTGGAAAGTTTTAATATTGCCAAATTCACCCCATTGTTCTCAGTGACTTCATCATATCTAACTAGGGTTGTTAGAGTCAAAAATAAAGTTGCTCCCAACTCACGGCCACTAATTACCACTACTTAAGGTGCCTAGCGGCTCGATTTATCAAATTCGTCTGAGTAGGCCTAGGAACATGATTGCATACTCAAACTCTACTCAGAATGAGCCTCGATAATTTCCAGACAAGCCATAATTTTTAGGCCTCCTTTCATTGCTCATATGTCTGAGCACTTTAGCACACTCCAGATAAGCCGCTTGCCACTGGTAGATCACGGGATTTCAGGCTACTTCCTTACCACCTACCATCATAAAGGTGGTTCACAGGTTTCAGCCGATGTAATGAGCTAATCTAACCCAATTAAGTGTTCAGATTAGCATTTAGAACTGAACCAAGCTTCAATTACCTCGCTATAAACAAAGGTTTTCCGTGTCGTGAAAGCCCGGTGCTTCCGTTCAAGGGCAGATTTCAAAGTTGTCAAAAGGACAAAATTTAGGGGGGAGAGGGGAATGAAGGCTTCGCTACAGCAGCTGACATTTCGTGTGCAGCGGGATGCTGCAAAGGCGTTGCATCAATCCGTCTAACGGGACAGGTGACTTCGCGCGCTTCCCTTGCCATTCCCCTCTGTCAGTGCAGTTTCACTGCATGACAAACGGTGCACCCACTGACCTGTCTTCCCCATCAATCTGGTTTCACGATCGAGTGGAGATAACTTTGATTGATTATGCAAATGGAATAGTTCTTCGATCATGCTTCCCACTGAACATTACCGAAATAAGAATACGGTATTCATTCAGTGGTCAACACTGGACACTGTCAAAGCAATCTGGTGGCATGAATTGGGGAATTTCAATGACGACCACTAACCTTTAGTGGTTTGAAGAAGTTAGAAATATGGCAACAGATTTCCTTAAATGTCGTAAGAATAGTGGCGGAAGAGCTTATTTTGATAATGGTGGTTGCCAATGAGAAGTAGCCGTACATATGACAAGAGGATTAAGCTCTGTTCAGCCAAACCTTAAAGAAAAGTTAAAAATGGTTGTCAGCTGTCATTTTTTACGACGATCACACAGGTCCTAACGTTTGACATCGGCCAATCAACACGGATCTTAACGCGCCGATGGACCATTACGCACCGTTGGACGCTGTTGTCGAAAAGTCACTTCAAATGTCAGTTATTCAACGACAAAATAAAGGCAGTTTCTGAAATATCTCTTTTCCCAAGAAAAGGTTGTATCTGATTGAGGCCTTAACAGGTGCCAATGAGGGCCATTTTGATTAAAACTCTTTAACAAAGGCTTATTTGCTTGTTTTCTTAAGTTGCTTGCAAATGTATCGAGTTCTCCAGCTAACTACCACTTCTATATTGTCCTGACGAAACCAACGAATTCATTAAGAAAACCTTGTATGGTTAAGGTATACTTGGGCCACGTGTAAAATGGTGTTCTACAGCTATTTTTGACCGAAACGTAGGGAGTACAAGTAACAGTCCTTGTTTGCCTATCGAATATCTTGATCATCTCCAATTTTCTGCTTTAATTCATCGATTTTTCCCATCTTGACAGATTTCGGTCTTCACAAATTTATCAATCACCCAATCAAATGCTTGTGCGCGCGGTATCAATATTATCAATCGAGTGAACATACCTAGTACTCTTAATCTGGAGGTCTCTGAAAGGAGGGAAAAGAAGGGATGAAAAAGGCATGTACGATGAAAAAGAAGGGGAGAAGATGAAGAAGAAGAAGAAAAAAAGCAGCACCGAGTGACATGGGTGGCAGGGGAATTCGAATTCGGCAAATCGTGCGCTGTAAAGTGTGCTGCCCAATGCACCAGTGAGGAAAAAAATAAGTAATACGAAATTAGAAAAAGGGTGCGTTAAAATGCGGTATAGACACAGCTTTTTTAGGAAAACCCTGATAATGACTGTTATTCAGGGGTTCAGAATAAATGTCGCAGATGTGTTGAAGGATTTCAAGCACACTACGCTTCCATTAATAGTTTAAATCTCTGAATTCAAATAGGTAATGTATGTGAAGAGGATTAACGCCTGAACCTCCCCCTTTACCATCCCGCCTGATACCTTGTGGAAAATAGTAACTTGTCTTTGAATAAATACCATGCAGGACATCGAAGAAAGGAGATTATGGTCGCTGGTCAATGAAACTTAAATCTATGAAAACAATCCGGTGGATAATTACAATGGAGATTACGAGGTGTCTGCTGCTAAAAGCAGACAACCAGGTTTCAGTCGCACTGTCGATTTTGTTGAACATCAACAGAAAAGGTAGTGGATAATTCAGCCAAGGGAATTCGGGGTTTCGGAAGTGTAAATTGAGTGTTTTAATCTTTATCATGAAGCTTACACTTAACGAAAACCTTCTCTTCTACTCATAAAATCGTCGCCGCATCTCAGAGAAGATCAGAAAGCTGTCAGCCACTTGTTGCGAAGACTACAGCAGTCACAATCGTAGGATTTTAATTCTACTGAGGTTTGCAGGCTCTGTGGATTGTTTGCAAAAGCAAACTCTAATCATAGGCTACTACGTGCAGTGAATTTCCTTGAGTATGATCAAGAACTCTTCCAGCACGGAACTCGGACTTGGTTACAGTCGTGTATTGATTATTTCAGGCTCTACAATGGATCTTCAAGTCAATGAAGACAGCTACTACTAGCAAAGTTACTCAGAGTTAAAATTTCATGCTGCACCTCGTAAAAATTAAAAAAATATCGCAAGCAAGTTTTTACTACTACATTAAGTAATCTAACGGTTGGCCAATCACCGAACATCCAAGATCTTAATGTGCAGATGGACTCTTATGAATGAGCGGAGCACTCAGTACCACAAAAGCCCTGTTGATCGACGACAGAATTAAAGCTGCGTGGAAAGTGTAAAATCAGCCGGCTAGCTCCAGGTTCTGGGTTGCGAAGGGCTGAGGCAGTAATGGGCGTTTGCTAGTGACTTTTTTCAAGTTTAATTAAGTTAGTAAATTAGCAATTACTTTTTATTCTCTCCTGATGAGTCTGTCAAATTTACTCTGTAAACCAGTCTGATAGCAGCAAATCGGCGAGAATGGCAGAAATCCTGGTAACCCTTTTACTGCCCATTTCAGCACGTTTTTTAACTAGCTGAAACCTACCAACGGTGAGGCGTAAAACATCACCCTATTAAAAGTAACACGATTAACAAAATCGGAAGAATGCATGTTCTCGTCTCGCCTAAACATAATATTAAGTCATGCATAATAGGGACAGATTTTTTAAAGATGATACATGTCTAGAAATTTTGTAGCCAAATACTTCAACGATCTGTAGATAACAGACTTGCGTGCACGATTTCGAAAATTGGTCTAGCTATTTTTCTTTACTTATAAATCACCTAGGAAATGAGGCAAAGAAGTACATCTTGAAAAGAGACTAAAAATACCTACTGCAGCTTAATAGAACATAATTGTTTCGGCGAAAACTAGTTCCTCAGGGAAACAATGGCTGAAGGAGAACACAAAACAACCTTGCACTCTCCGCATTGTAGCTCCACAAAATTACCGCTGTTTTCGGTCGTGCGAAGTCGACGGCTGCCCTCTTGAAAAATTTCCCTTCGGTGGGCAAAAGGAAAGCGAAGGAACATCCCGCTAAATTTGGTCCACGTGAAGACAATCACGTGTGAGAGTGTTGGGACACCGATTTACACCTCCAAATAATCACCAACCGATGATTATTCGCCCGAAAAGAACCCATAAACCGAAAGACGGTGTCAAAATCCCTAGTGAAGAGTATAAATACTTAATCATTTGTTTACCTTCGGAGGGGACCACCCAGTTGACTGATATTACTTAGGTTAGTCTTTACTTATGGTCGCTTACTGCAGTAACTACCGAGATTTATGTTATTCTGGGAGTAAGCAGATTTGAAAGAGCCTTTGTAAGACTAGTTAACGGCTCTATAAAAGCCCCTAATTGACTAATTTGATAGGAGCGCTTTCTTTTTCCAATTGAATCGAATTTTTCGACTGAAGGATTCGTCGCTGGTTGATCCAGGCTTCAAATCCAATGTACTTCCAGGTTTCATGAAGCATTAAATGGCAGTTGAAGTATGAGTGAATGCATGGGTGACTTTAAGAGTCACATGATGTGAAGACATTTTTAAAGTTGTAGGCAGGACGTCATTGCTGTTGGGTAGCTCCAATCATAATCAGCCTTTTGGGAGAAGCGTAATGAATAGGTTATTAAAGACAGCTTTTTAACTTCTTTAGTATCCAGTCTTCTATTCATTGAGTATCAATGCCATCCAATGCCTGAAGTCCTCTGGTGCCCATAATTCTAGTTTAATTCCATTTAAATTGAATAATCTATTATTAAATTGAATGAAAACTAAAGTATCCTTTTCTTGAAGTAGCATTGTGTTCTGAATCGTGTTTATCAGGAATTAGACAAGAGAGCTGACCCAGAAATTAAAAAATTGAGATGCTGTACATTGAATCAAATGTAACAAAGACGATTGTGCACTTTTAATTAACTAATTAATTGTCGATGAGATACACCAGAATCATAACAAGGCCTGACCTAAAGCAGTGACTCGGTATCAGAAACAAAAACGCATTACTGCATTAAATATTCACGAAACTACGCAACAGTTATCAGTTGCCTTCCGTTGAACTTTTACTTCTCTCGACGTAGTTTGTCTTTGGTTGATAGCATATTTGATGCAGAATCAAGACTTGATTGTAGTGTATAAAATTGTTGTTAACAACAATACTTATATTTTATAAATTTTGGCAATTTAAAACCGGATAAATTGGTTCTTCCCTACACTTAGCTTAAAACTTACATGTCTGTTTAGTTTTTTGTCGTACTCACAGTTGCGTAAAATTAATCGAGTTGTGCTCATGAGGATTCTTGCTTGTTCAGTGACTAGGCAAGAATAAATTAGAAAGAGATTGGATCTTGTTTAAAACCTTTTTTCCCTGTTAGTGAAGTCGATAGAACTTAAGAAAAACATACTATACGTTCTTAATATTCCCCAGGAAATGCCGCCTTGCTATCTGCAGTGTTGACCAAGTGTTGAATACCGACAGTAAGGCCATCGTCAGCTATTTTTGCAAGCCATTAGAATCGAAATGGCTTATTTACAACAGCGAGATAAAAACAAAGTACCATGCGATGTTTGACCTCGAATCGAATGAATTATTTACCCCCAAGGAAAGCCAACTATCGAATATGACATCGTATTAAATAAAAGTACAGATTACACCACTGGTCACTAATGGTACAACTACTGGGATGTTACTAGATGCCATTATCACCACAGGAGCTTAAATGTGTAGAAATATTTGCCGTGAAATAGTGCAGCATTTCCACGTGTTTTAGAAGTTTTAGGTTCACAATCATATTGCAATTACCCGAACATTCTAGAAAATTCAAATCACTGCTTTTTAACAGGATAAAATTTCGCAGTATCCTCGACAATTCTGGAATGACTTGCAAGTGAAAACGAGGACTTCCAACCTGGGAACATTCAAAATTTCTCCATTTTCCAAAAAACGGTTGACAGCAAGCGAGAAAGACCGAATCAGGATCCCAAAGTTCAATAAAAAATGTTTGAAATCTAATGAATTAACCAATGCATTAGAGACCATTGTTTCTTAAATCGTCAAAAGTACAAATGAATAAAAACGAATTTGTCTCAGACTAATAGATTTTATTTTCTGGTAAACCTGGTCATCAGGGGTATCAGAAAATCGTCGGTTTGAAGTGAAATTTACATTACATGGTGTTGCATTTTTAAAAGCACATTCAAGCCCTCGAAATGCCCTAGTGAACTTCTGGAAGGTCAACCCGAATAAAACTCCCATCAAAGAATTCTCTGAAAGAAAAACTGTGCAATTGACAAGTTGAAGAAATATTTGAAATGATATCTTCAAGATTAATCATAAAGTGGGTTATCACCACAAGCAAACTATTCATTCACGATAAAATCATACTCTATAATTTAATAAATGAGTTCATTCCCCTTTCTTATTCGCCTGTTTGTAATTAGCAGTCAATGCTATTACTACAAATATTTGGTACTTGATGTTAAAAAATTCCTGGATTACCTAAAGACCCCACCTTGTGCTTTTCTGAAAGCGGTATATCAAAGACAGTCATTACCAAACATAATTGTGCAATAAATGGCTAATTGCCTTGATAAAAATCTGCAGTTCTCGTAATGTTTTGCGTTAAGGATACAATCAGACATGTTCAACGTCTTAATCGCGACAGAGAAGACAACATTTTTAGCACTAAACAGCTCGAAATTTTGATGATCTTTTCTAACCATAGTTTAGTGTCCGTTGAACTAGAAAAGGGCAGGCGTTGCTTATCCCAGTTAGGTTTACTATTGAATAGTTTGTGATTTTTTAGATAAAACCATCCCCAGACGAAAAAAAATAAAAAGCCACTTAAATGGATGAAAGACTATCCTGAATTGCTCATACCCAATCTTCGTGATAACTGTACAAATAGAACTTTAAAATTCAGAAATTATTGTTACAACCTATCGGCAAACATGCTTTTGGATGCTCGGTAAGAAGCAATGACCACAGAAAGCATGAGGACCTAATATCGATTGACTTCTTAAGCGGCTTAGTGAACATACGATGACTTATAAATTGCGTCCGTGGACGTGATTGTCATTGTGCCGAATTTCCAACTATAATAGAAATGAATATGGTCTCAATCTACCAAGACATGGAAGAAAACCTACCAATATCGATGTTACTGAATAAGAACCAAGACTGTTTTCGAATGTAACTGTAAAATAAAACTAGCTTTCGCAATTTCGAGGAAACAGCTTGGTTAAAACCACCGCCTTAAAGCTATCAAGTCAGACTTCCTACATAGATAAAGCATTATCACAAAGTTCGTAGGAAAGCAAAAGCGAAGAACACGAAGTCTGAAGAGCTCCTAGCGGCATCCAACGCTTTCGCGTCTTAATTGCTCCATTTACTTGGTACACCATTTAGAAAAAGTACTCAGACATTCAGCATCACAGAGGTTCTGGGGAAGGAAAAGCAAAGAACACTACAGATGAAGTGGCCGAATTCATAGTTTCCTAAAAATTCTGAGCCATTTACTGGCTAAGCATGTCCAGAGAATGTCTGCTCAGAGAGGCATTAAGAGCAGTAAATTTTCTGATTTGCTTAAATCTCTTTAAGAGGGATCACATTTCGGCCGGAAATTGAGCATAAATAGTTAAAAAGAACGTTAATCAAGATAGTACCAAGAATTTCTGAAATGATGAATAGGCCATTCGTGCACTAAGGTCACCATTCTGAGGGTAATATTAAACCTCATTGTACTCCAAAGGCAAGTTGGACTTGGCAAGTATGGGGTTAGTTACATCAGTTTCTTTCATTTGGAAGTTATTCTTCATGCTATGGATGAACATTTGACGGAACAGTTGGGCAAGGCGACATGCTCATGGAATTTTTGAGGTGATTCACCCAAGTCTGGACAAAACATATCTTGTATAAGGTTGAAAAAGGGCATAGAATAGTCCTTTTATGACAGGAAACATCTGTCAAAGGTATGAAAAAATAAAACCATCGAATACAATTAAAGAAAAACCCAGAATCAGTACTTGCCATTAAATATGACCTTGAAGCAATATATATATATCGAATAAATCTTTTAACCTTCCGAAATCGAGTATGCTATACTATCCAGATAACCAGATTAAGGTCCGGGGAAGATATTGTGGTAATGGCAGTTAATTAAGTGTGAGTTCAAGCAATCGTCCTAATTAATTAACGCTAGTACGAACTGTACTTTGAATCGGGAAGCGGAACGATATGAGATATCTTAAAGATGTGTTTACTTTCCGATGAAACTCAGAGTAAATTTGCCCTCATCGATTTGAAGAAGACATACCCAATCGCAAAGCGAAAACTCCTCACTTTTCTTCTAATGGATCGCCAATTCGTCAACATTCCGCTTGAATGATTCTAGGGTAGCGAGAGGTGTATAGCCCTTATGAAGCGCAAATCCTCAATACAAGACACTGTTTGATGTAGATTTAATATGATCAGCCGATTTTCAGTTTGTGAAAAATCAATATTTGGTTATTTTCTTAACTAGTTCCGCGCTTGGATGGATTTCTAGCGGAAGTTTCGAAGACGTTAGCTTCGAAAAAGGACAAAGAATAATAAAAAGATCAAAGCCTCGTGATGCACAGATAGACCTTCAGATCCCTAATTTGACGAAATTTTAGAGGAATCTAGAAACGATTTTTACCAGTTTTTTTTTCATGAAAAAACAAAATGAAAATCATTCACAAAATGTGAAGAATACAGCGGTTAACCAGTACGCGTGGGATACACCAGCATGTGGTACGTAAATCCGGACAAAGAACGCATGAGTCATCCTGGTGGATGAATCATGCATAGCCATTGTGGATGTATGCACCACGATCGCATTTAAAAGGGACACCTCAGTCTCATCATGTGCCAATGAAAAATCAACATAGTTCAATAAGGAGAATTATGTTGGGTGACTTACCTATTTTTCTTTTGCGCCATGGATGTGGGTTTCTCATTCTCTTCATCCATGTTCAATCAATGGGGAGGCTGGTACGCTCAATATGAAAAGATTATCAGTAATAATTCCAAAGAAACTGGTAGATAAGCGATTGGGTAAGACGTGCTATGTGGTTCTGGGTGAGCTTATATACGGTGTCATAAGTGGATAAAGTCCAAGGTTTGAAGGTAAACACTCGTCAGAGCCACTTGCTGATGTCAGATGTCCTACTCCCTGATTGGCTGATTGAGAGATCGGATTAGGGCTACTAGACGAGCCTCAATTAGCAGTGAGAGCACACAGAGAGGAGTATACGTGGGAGGCAAACAGCAAAAAACACTGATCAGGTGGCACCTGGACTTCTCCAATGATAACAGAGTCCTCTTATGTTATTGGCTAATTGGTAGCCCTTTTGCATTCCTTATTGGTTAGCCGATAGCCAGTAGGAATGCTGCAATGCGCTCCTGACCAATAATTTCAAAGTCATGCTTTGGATTTTCTAATGTTCCAAACATGTTTGCCATTAGTCTAAGTAAGCATGGTTTGATGGTAGGGAGGTGTTTCGCTTTAGCGCTTCGAGCACAATATAATAAGGACTAGGAATTATTAATTCAATTTATTTAATTTACTAAATAAGTAGACCTAAACCCCGGTCATTGAAAATGTAAGGCGTAGGGTGTAAGCGAAACGTTGCCTTAAAGTCATCAAAAGGATTAAGATTTCTACAAATAGGTAACTAGTTTATAGATAGCTTAAAAAGAAGGTTTTGGTGGTTAAGATTATTAGACAACTGGTCCTTATCGAGATATCTTTCGGTCACTATTTAAGCAATAAATTTGGATTTCGCCAGCTTATCTTACAAAGTACTAGCTTCAGGATATATGACAAGAATTCATTTGATTAGTCATTATGAATAAATGGCGCCGATGTCACCCGTGAGAAAATACTTTAATCAGAAATAAACCTTCCCGTCTATCTCATGAAGGATGCTAAAAGGCTTTTATTGCATAGGCTAAAAACAGTTTTGTGGGAATGACACAAGATAATATCTGACCAAGAAGGGGCAAATATTCTCATCTTAAAGGTAACTGACGCTGCAACTCGGTAATTGTTCTCTTGATATTACAGTTCCACATATCGAATTCAAGGTACATTTGACTCATTTTTCCCAAAATTACCATTACTTGCATATGAAGTGAAACCATTATGGCAGTCTTAGATGAATAACATATTCAATTTAACTTGACGTTCTTTTTCCTTGTTTCAGTGTTAGTGAAAGGCATTTTTGGAGAACAGTATGCATGAATAAAATTATATGCGAGTTTTTCACAAGTTTTGCAACATTCAACTATCTACAAAACCAGATCGATAGTGCGATCGATAAATATAATTGTGAATTTCGTCATCTAATTAAGCATATTTCTGAATAGTTGATGCTTTATCTACTACTAAATAAAGCAGGATTGTTAATGCATTTAAACGGGCCCAAATTGAGAATTTAAGCCGTAGTGGCTACTAATATTCTGTTTCATTAACAGAACGACCTCATTTTCGTTTATATTGCGTTTCGTTAACTTTGTAAAAATATAGTCTAGAACGAATAGTTGCTGTTTCCATTCAAGAAATTAAAAAAAGATATTTAATCCACATAAATTCTTAGGCAGTTGATTCTTACCTAAAACGGTAGAAACAGCCTAAAATTGCAAAAAATTCTTGCTTCAGCAAAAAACGAGAGCTTGTATTTATATTATCTGTAGCATATTAATTTGGTAGTTCGCGATTTGATTTGTGCGAAAGAAATTCTGCTCTTTCCCTTAAGATTAATAAACAAATTACCATAAATTAAGGTCTCCCCTTCACGAAGTCCATAGGATAGCATCGTAAGTTTAAAAGGTTGAAATCCATAGTATTTACTGATCAACAAATACTAACGCATCATTCATAGTGTAATTATTCTACTAGAGATTCATTCCTTCTTTAAGTTAATCAGCTAAAATCTTGGTGCTTTCGAAGCACAAATATTCCTGTTCACACTCCATGCCACAAAAAATTGTCGATGAAAACATTAAGTACAAAAGTAGATGTTAAAAAATAGCTAGCATCTAATGTACTGCCTAAGCTGCATATTAATATCTGAGGTTTTCGTCAACCATTAAGTCATAGAGGTTAACTTATTTGATTTTCATAACTCTTATACACTGTTGGGACGTTCAGAAACTTTCTCAAAATACAAGAGATTTGAACTGTCTGAAGTCACTTTTTCCCGATTTTTTTAAGTAAAAGTTGCAAGAAATGGCCAAAAAACAAAGCATCTAACAACTTAATTGCAATAATTTGCTGATTTTCAAGAAGAAATTACACTTTTTCTGCCTATTATTCAGCATAATTACCACAATTTTCAGTTATTAGTCCTTCAAACAGTTATTTTGTGGTTTCTAAGTCTCGAAACTTTGAATGAAATGAAACATAAAGCTGCTTGGAGCACTAAAGACGGTTATAATAACATAAAATGCCCACATTATTTTAATTACAATGAGTTGCCAAATGGAAGTCTTAGGCAATTCTTAAAGACTACATTAATTAGTAAAATGCGGTAGTACGAATTCATCTAGTTCACAGACAAAACGGAGTTGGGTGAAATGTCGACTTAAGAAATCTCAAGCTGATGTGATTATCGATTAATACCGAAAGCATGCTAACCCAAGTATTGATCACGTACTAATTTACGTATTTTGGATCAGCAGCCCGATTTGTGTAAAATCTTTGCTAGTGGATATTTAATTTTTTTATTTTCATTAAGACATCCTGCTGAGGTGGTTGATGCTTATGCGAAAAATACATTTTCTAAGGCACGTATAAACATCCATTTATTTTGGAAATATGGCCAATGTTATGTTATTAAATTGCTTTGAAATTCGATAGCTAAATAGGTAGGTGTAAAATTCATCGAATGCTCACTATGAGCACATGAGAACAGGCATTGGCTCAGAATTGAGCTTATGTTATAAGCCTATCGTCTATTGCCTATACTATTCTTCTTTGAAAACCCAATCTAAAGCAAATTATTTAGCCCCTGAATTAGACGGTTAGAGTGAAACTAAATGGTTCTATGTCGTTAAAGCGGTAACGAGCATATTCCAATCCCATAAATTATGAAAATTAAAGAGTATTTAATTATAAGCACCGGTATATTGCATTAAAGGAAAGAATAATTATTAAATGTCTCATATAATTGTAATTTATTGCTTAGGACAATTTTTCGCCTTAGCTGGACGTTTAATCGTACCCGCAATCTTTACACTATTTTTGTTGATAAAATAAAGCTTCATGAAAATATGGACATTTGATTAACAATTATACTGCCCTAAAATACAAGTTTCTTAATAAGTTAAAAGTCATTTTGTATAACATTAAACTACGACCGCAGTATTTTTAATTCAAAGACCTGTTTATGGGTGTATGAGCGCTAATAAGGATGGATGTTTTAGGATAACCACAAATTACCTGTGACATTATGACTACATTTCTTAACAAAGTTTAAAATAGACGAAAATGTGAAACATGTTCAATCCTTTTCGGTATTCCGAAAGGCGAAATTTTAATGACATTTCCGAGCGACATTCCTCCTTAAATGCTCAGGTTCTTTATGGGCACTTTTGGTTGTTCAGTCACGATATTTAAAACTGCTATTTCGACAGTTCCTGCTGTAATATTTTATTTGAATAGGTACGGATGAAACCATTAGAAATTTTATCAAAGCAGGATCCTAAGTACTGCCTGGCTGTCGGGATTAAGAAACGGCTGGGGAGGCCATTGAAATGTATCCCAAAGGATCCCTACCATCACTAATTAGTGAAGTAATTGAAATAAAAAACAAGTACTTTCTCATCACTATCAGTGAAGTTATTTCAAGGTATGAAATAGTTGTGACTTGCCACAAATATAATATCCTCCCATAAATTCTGGCTTAATATTGAACAATTAAATCAAGTGATCAAATATCACATTTTATCAATGTTTCAATCATTGATGACCTATCGATGACTATCTTTGACTTCCCTCAATCTATTAATAAACCTACCTTTATTATGAAGGTAAAATTCGTTTGGTTTTGATTGTTAAAAGAACTCACAGAGTCCATACCAACCTCTTCCCTCTGTGTTCGAAAAGCTGTTTCTTCTAAATTGTAGTCTGGAGGAGCGAGGTCGGGAGAATAAGGAAGCGAACGATGAGTTTTCTCCCAGTCAAGTTCTTCGTCGATCTTTTGTGACGTGATTTTTGCCGTGGTGGGGGACCGTGCACTTTCCTGATGAAATAACACTCCTTGTCGATTCACCATAGCAGGGCTTTTTCCTCTCCTAAGCTTGGTTCAAAAGCCGCCTTAGTTTCTGATAGTAGATTTGAGCGCTACATGCTTCTCAGTTAGGCGGTAACCATTCAAAGTGGGTTATCGCTTGACGATTACGATGCCACTGTCAGCAACGCTTGAGGTTTCGTTAAAATATCCATTTTTCACCAGTCGCCGGTCACAAGTTGTCCTCCTAAAAAGGTCCAACAAGTTGACTAGAATGGAGGCGACAAGAGCAGATGTCGTCAACTCGAGATGCGAGATGATTTATTTCAGTTCGAGAGGCACCCACTTTCTGAGTTTAGAAACTTTTCAAAGTTTGCGAAGATGATGATGAACAGTTTTATGCTTTAAACTTTGCCTGACTGTCCAGTTCGATCTTCATCTTATTGGATGTTGAAATCTCTAATTCCGATTCCCTCAAACTATCTTCTCCTTAAACTGAGAGTGTATGTTACTAGCCGCTTCGGCTGCTACTGGGTTTCTTTTCTTGAAATCATAAAGCATTATCTGCCTCAAACAATGTTAGCAGAGTTCCAATGAAGCGCTATTCAATTTGTTTTTCTGTAAAACAAAATTTGACCGATTTAAATGCATCTCTCTTCATAAATATAATGCTCAGATCCATCAGACATTATAAAATGCTCTCAGTTTTATAAAAGTTAAAATTCGGACAGAACTTATGGGATGTCTCCGTAAATGCGAATTCATAATTGCATTTTACCCAACTATTGATAAATGTCCATTCCCAATGCGGCGAACCAAGTGATTTTTCCTTATCAACTGCGTTTATCGTTGTTCATCCGCTCACAAGAGATATGACCTCTTCTGTTTGTAAAAGCAGGGCCACTTTTTTGGTCCTTAATGGCCCTATAAATCACAAAGGGAACATTGATTTCGATTGAAGAAAAGGGGACTTTAACAAAGTGCAGCTACGTAAGTCTACTGTGTTTAAAGATATGCTACTTGGGTAAATATGGGTATCATTTAGATGTACGCAACATATATATATATATATATATATATATATATATATCAAATGGAGTATGTTCTAGAAAATGGTGTAATTTCTACAAAATATATCATTTCTGACTCAATAGTACTGATTTCTCTCGGTTATACTGCTTTTCATAGTTCAAATTGTATAAAACCTCACGCCAATTTATCTTCTTCGATTGTCTAATTCAACGTTGCCAAAATCGACTAAAACCTCCGTCTAAATACGCAATAATGGCAAGTGAAATAGCATTAAGTTCTCGTGCTGCTTTCCTCCAAATAGGGAACTTAGGAGGAACAAGTAGTCGCTCTATCTCCATTCGCCGTTCGTCTATCTCCTCTTATTTATGCCAATTACCTCAGAACCACATGGAGACCCGGTTAGCTCACGGTGGCCATAATACAGCACAGGTTTATTTATTAGAGTGTCTGGTAGTAACGAAAATTTTCGAATCTAGTCGGTTGATTTTGTTCAACCATCCTGAACGATCTGCTCGATGGTTGGTCGACGGTGATTGGGAATTGCCCTTAGTGGACGCTTAAAATCAAACAGAATAAGCAAAGCCAGTTACCCCGCATTCCAAAGACAAGGCACTCAAAATAGCGTCGATTCTTTCTGCTCTTCCCCCTCGTCAGTTTAAGTTGTACTACTTTCCACATTTAACTAGTCCACCGAGTATGATCATAAGGTGAAATCATTTTATTGGTACATGATCAAATCCAGAAGAGTTGAAAAATTCCAACAACGAGATATTCTGACCATCCTCCTGAATTGATCGATTTTTTTTTCAGCCGACACCTCGTTCACTTCCCTTCGTCGTCGCGTGGGTGATCCGACACTCCTACGCAACAGGCGACCGAGCTGATGGAATCAATGTCTGGCTTTTGATTGCTAGATGCAAGTACAAAGTGGAGTACTCATACATTTGCCCCAAGCAGCACCTTCCATTCAACAGAACTTTTGTGTATACAAAGCATAATTTGTACCGCGAATCAAGGCCTGCAAAAATCTCGCAGTTGTCCATTCACGTCCCTGTGTAATGACCGACCTAGTATTCAAAGGAATTGATTCCTATGAAGCTCATAGATCTTACCTTTCTTCTGTTTCGGGCTCTTGGCCCTATCTCAGAACCCAGAAGAATTCTCCATTAGTTAGATTGTTTTTTGGCGTGGATGTAAAGTCATTCCCCAGCCCACCGATCATACTTTTTTCTGGCATCCACAAGTACCCACTATGCTCTCTCCTGTCTCCGCTGTTCCTCGAATCCTCTAGTGGTTTAGAGAAAACAGCAGTAAATCGGAGGACATCGACGATAAATCGATCATCTAATCCTCTAAAATCCATCGACACTGATTATATATATTTTATTGTCCCTTTGGGTAAAAGATTCCTAAATTTTTACAGATTATGGTGATTAAGTCCCATTTTCTCAAAACATTCTAATATGAAATCAGCATTCGGTTCGAACGGATTTCGCATTAAATAATGCATCGAATTCTTTATGCCGGTTAAGTTGCTCGATTTTTCGTCAGCTTCACTATTTAAGGTTTGACTACACTTCCGAAGGAAGTTTTTTCCTGTTTATTGGGTTATCAACTATATATTGTGGCTACTATCCCCTTGAGCAATCCGTTTGAGTTTGCGCGATCTTTTCACTCAGAAATGTAAGCGCAATAACATTCGCACTGCTATTTTAGCACGGCCTTGTAATTATATACAGCATACCCATTAATTAAGAAGCCACTGAAGACAATTAGTTAATTTTCAATTTTATTGGTCTTAGTATCCATTCCCTGTTCGTCGAATGATTTTGACAAAGCTTATGGGCTATTGGATACAGCGATTCAAGGAGGGAAGAAGGTGGTTGGAGACGACCCTAGCTAACATTTAAATATAAAGAAACTTACGGACTGACTAAAGGATTGAGGCTACCAAAATTTCAGTAAGAAAACAGCATTTCTTTCTATGAGTCTTCAACAAATTCGATTCTTCTTAATTGTATTTGGGAATGAGCCATCAGCGGAGATGAATCTTGGACTTACCAGTATGAGGTTTTAAGAAGGAAGCTAGGAAGCCTTTGATCAAAAATCAGAAAAGGAAATAGATGCATAGTAGGATCGTCTTTCATCATCAGGATAGTGCACCAGAGCATTCTTCGACGGTTACGCATGAAGTCCTTTGAGAATTGTGTCAGAAAGTGCTTTCTCGCCCACCATACGAGTATTGACTGATTAAGCTCAGTGAGATTTCTACATTTTTCCAAAACTCAAACTCTCAAAGGAAACCATTTTTGACATCTACAATTCAAAAAACGGTCTTCGAACATACAACCATTAACTTAAAAATGTTATAGGCCTAAATGGCAATCAGATGGAGAAATAAGTAGAGATAGTTTAACTTTTTTCTAAAATACTGCTTTTTCTCACCCTGGTACATCCACTACCTTGCTTTCGGTTACAACCTTATTTGTGATTTTAATAGTGCATTTAGTGCAAATTTACTTTTTTATTTACGTATCAGTCAGAGAAGATTATTTCACCTCTGATCTCAACCGCATGGCTAACCAACCGAATGAAGGCTTCACAGCAGATGCCATTAGGCCCTGGAGTTACCAATGAAGAAATTTAAAAAAACCAGAAATTAGAAAATTGAATGAACTGCCATAGACTAAAATTGTACGATATGTTGAGTCTTAACCCTAGGGTCCAGGAATGATTTTTTTAATGCTTACATCATTCAAGATTCAGTTACCGTTGGCGCTAACCTCTGGTGGTTAATTTACTGTAAAGCGAAACTATTTGTTGCGGCTTACATGAAAACAACTCTTTAAAAGTACTTTCGTTATTAGGCAATTTTTAAGTACTTTATTCAGAAGATATATTTTCGTGGTTTGACCTCGCTGTCGTTCCACTTTGATTTAATAGTTTTGTTGTTTGTTTTCATTGTTCTGCATGTTAACACTTTTACTGGTAAAATCAGGAAAAAAATGTTAACTAAGACTGTTCCCCTCAAGTCTAACCAAACAGAATACATGGGTGCTTGAAAGTGCATTGGGAATGACTTTTATGAGAACTACCGCAGTACATGAGGTCGCCTCACTTAATGTCACTGTAAAATTAGCGAGTGATAAATAATAATATGTTAATATTTTTCATCATTTGCCAAATGGAGGCTACAAGTTTTTAATTTTTCGTTAAAATCACAACTTTAACTTAGTAAATTTTCCCTTTTATCACAATATTAATGCTATTAAAAGTTCATTTGCCAGTTAACATGATAAAACTTTTACAGAAAAGCTGCTGATTTGTGTTATCTTGCAAATCTTGTTTGATCACAAAATTGACGACTTGGAGTTTTCGATTAACTTTTGCCTTCTTAATATAATTTCATAAAAAAGGCTCGCATACACAACCGAAACAGTAATTTAAGTAATTGTATTACATTTAAGTTCTCTTCCATCATCTCAAAATATGTTTAGTTTTGATGAAAGAATTCATGCCCTTTAGGAACAAAAATAAGTACTGTTCCCAAGTGTAAATACCATAATAGCATCATTTCTTGTCTGCATCTATTGCTTTTAAATGCTTTTCTACATGTCGTCTTAAGACAAGATATCCTCATTACCCACAATGCGCTATGGGAGAAGTCAAGATTAATTTTCTGGGTTGACAAATTGACCTTCTAATTAAGCTATATAATAATTAATCATATGTTATGATTAGCATAAATGCAAGATTCAACAAATCCATTCACTGTTTTCTTGTACTGTATTGTATTAATTTTAAATTAAATTTTCTATTAACAGCTCAAAGTAATTTCCTATTAGTACAACCACTTGTTCAATTGCTGTTATTTAATTTATGGAAGGGATATCATCTTTTACTGGACTTTAATAATAAATCTTACGGGATTCTTAAGTGGAAAAAGTTTGAAAATACTTGAAATGCAATCTATTTACTGATATCGATTTGAAGGTAAAAGTATTTGAAAGGAATTGATGTGACGATTTTCAAAAGCTTTTTTTCCTTTTTGAAATTAGTGGGTGATATCCATCCCTATACAAATATATGGCATCTTCTTGGAATTAAATTAATAGAAACGGTAGTCAATTATAACATCTATCAAGAGAATAAAACACTAATCCGAAAGGTTGCTGCCGGGCAACTTTAAAAATTCTCACACATTAGTATGACAAATGATATGGCAGATATAGCTTTTCCGAAACAATAAGCTTCTCTTGACGTGGGGGTTAATTCGCGTTCACTGATGAAACTGATAGAGTATTGAATTTGGTGGTTTCAGTGAAACTCGATTTGATAAAGAATCCCTTCAAGTGAAGGTGGCGATATTTGATTCATTTCAAATGCCTCTAACTGCTGGCATATCAATGGTAGTGGGGAGTTCTTCGAGTCTCCTATTTCGAAGTCCGATACCCCATCAGAATGTTTGGTGCCAAGAAGACCTTTCACAGGTAACTCGTGACTGCACACAACTCCCTGAGGGTAAGATCTTCTTTAACTGTCTCCTCGGCGTATGTTACCTCGCACCTTAATTTAACAAGCTGTGACGTCAACTGAAATTATTAGTGGGCCGGTGGGCTTGAATAAGTAGTTAAACCAGAGGAGACTTGGTCATGAAGCCGAAAAAAGCAAGGAATGAATATTTGGTGAGAAAATGGACTAAATTCACTATTCAGAGACGGTGTTTCTGTAAAAGATTTGATGTTCGACTGTGCATTGATCTCTCCCTGTTCATAACAAAGCTCCCTAAACCACGAGAGCAAATTAATTTTACCGGTTCTGAAAGAGAGCGTGTAAGATTGAAATCTTACGTCTTAGAGTGTGTCTATGCCTTTATTCGGCATTTTTGTCTACTGTTTATACGTTATGGTATCAGTGGACCCTGCTCAGGACACCAATTGAGTGGCAGCATTTATGAATGGGCAAGTTGAGATCTGGTCATCCGGTATGATCTATCTGCTTGATGAATGGGCGACGGTGAGTTTAAATCACCAGGTTTTGAGGCTGGGGTACTTAGAGGGGTCCCAAATAGTTTTTGGGATAACTTTCAAGGCGAACTTTTGAAAGGTTATCCGTAGAAATGGGTCGAAATCTGCCACCCTCCCTATCTGATTTCACTAACTTTCATAATGGTGTGGAGTGAGCCGCCTATTTGCAATACTTATCTACTATCACGTCCAGCACTGAATCTTAGTTTCTCTCTCCGGGCCTGGATCCAGGAGCTCTGATAAAGATAACCTCTTCGCCTTTGCATCTTGTGAGCTCTATTAGTAGGGAGCGCAGAGTATGAACTCAAGAATGGATGCAACTGATGAACACTGTCCTGCAAACACTGAAATTGACGGAAGAAAGGCTTATTTAGAAAGCACCTTATAAATTTCAAGTCCTCACTTGCACAATAATTGAGTGAAACCTGCTGTCTGTCTTGATGCTAACGAAGAACAGAATTATTTGGCACTTGCACTTGGAGCTTAGCACAAATAACCAACACAAGACAGATCCGGAAATCTTGGCTTGAAAATTCAGGCAGTATCACAGGTAAGTCCGTGATTTATGAGGTCCCCATTACCAGTTGTGCTTTTATTAATTGGAGGGCCAAGGAAATGTGTTCGCTATGTGCCAAGGCCATTGAGCTTTTATTATAATCTGCTTCCCCTTCGGAACCGCTTCTCCGTGGCGTGTAAGAACTCATAACGAAGAGGCGGGTCTATGTTTGAGGCTGACACTGCAGGCTAACTAGATGGGATGGACTACGAATGAAGGCCTCCTTTATAAATAAAAGGGTTCCCTAGATGTGATAGTTAATGGCTTTATGTTGAAATGAGAAGGTATATCAGCATCTTTCCTTTAAAGGTTCATCAATCAATAACCAGCATCCCCTTAAGCATGTAGAGGGAAGCTTTCAAGTAGGTGAATCGTGGCTTTTAAAATCATTCCAAATTTACTTAAAAAATGCCGAAGATCCTTCATGTTTGAACAAAATCCCATTACAAGATTTCATCACACACAAATGCTGTATTCAGATAATTATGGTCAAATAAACTGCAAAAATCGGTTTATTATGATTATTTTATTGAATGATTTCGGTGAAATTAATTCAAATGGAAGTTGAGGTAGTCTCTCCAATAATTTGCATCTTCAACAAAATTCTTTTGGTTACTTAAGAGTGGAATAAATTTGGGCCTACATCTAACTCTGAGTCATGCTGCAGTGCAAATGGATACTCACCATTGGATACCCTCTTTATGCAGGGCTGAACAACAATAGTCAGCAATTCCTGGTAGGCCTCAGAGGAAAGAATTGAGCAGAGACCGTAATCTCGCATTTTATGGTCAAGATGGTACTAATTATTTTGCCTTTTTCATGATGAATCAGCTGCGGCGTTCCAATCATCATCAACGTGCAAAGGAGGCCAATTCCATTTAACCACCTTAAGTACATCTGAAAAAATCCATAGTGTCATTCTGTAAGTTTTAAACACTTATTCACTAACCAAAGTCAACGTTAGAAGTACAGTGGTAAAGCTAGCTGTGTACCTTTAATAAAGATAAGCTAGTTAATAAAAGTATTCTAAAATTTTTCAACGCAGTAAAATTATCAAGTTGGAACAAATGAAAACGTGTCGGAGCAGTTCACTAGGTGTAGGAAACGAAGTTACCTGAAGTCGCTATCAAGTAGGTCTTTTTTATCGTTTAGGTACTCTAAAAGAGAATGTGATTTTTCCACCAAGGGAAATATTTTGTTTGCGATATAGCCAAACATCAACTTTTGGTAAAATTCCAAAGAAAGAGATCAAAAATAACTGAAACTTACAAATAGGGTTAATTCAGCTATTTAAGGAAAAAGAGATGACAATTTTGAGGGGGAACCTAGATTTTGAACATAGGGTTTCTTTATAAATGGACGTCACCACTAAGGATGTTCAAAATTTGATTGAAAGAGAGTTAAAAACGCGGTCTATAGAAGCCACATCGAGACTTTTAAATGATGGGTGAGAAAGCAATGCCCATGGGAACACTTCTCAAAGGGTATGTTGCGGCTCAACCCCCGGAGAATAGATTGGTGTGCAGTAGTGGTGAAACAGGACACCACCATGAAATCACGTCTCCTTCAGTTTGCAGTCCACGTGTCCTCCAGCTTCCTTATATCCTCACCATAGTAGACTCCTGTATTTAATGTTTTTTTGCTTTTGTTTTTTTTAGATCGCAATGTATCGATATCAGGCCCATTGGGTACACCCAGAAAACTGTGGTTACCAACTTTGAGCTGACCTTTGAGAATGGAGCTTGAACAGGAGTTCTGCAGCCATTCCACAAAAGAAACAACGGCATTAAAGACGACCTTGACTTGAATGGAAGAGTGCAAGAAAGTCAAAAATGGCCATAAAATTGGGACTGCTCAAATTAAATTTCCTGTGCATCAGCAATTCCAATTCTTCACGTTTGCAATTCGGGACTGGGCAGGCTTTCAGCTTTCAACAAAATCTTCGAAATGATTTATATTTGTGATTATTAATGAGAAATATAAAAAATTTCTGGCGAAAATCACCAGCAAAGATAAATTTGAAGTAATCGATAAGATCCCTACTCCAAAAAATCAATCGAAGCACTTAGAACCATCAAGGTTCCAGAATTAATTTCAAATCTTAAAATTTCGGGGCAGATTGTGAGGGTGTGATATCAAAAGGTTACGACCTTGAAAAACGTACCAAATTAACAGAATTTGTCCACTTTGCTGAGGTTTTCAGGAATCTGGATTAAAAAAGGGAAAGAAAACCAACTTCATGGTGGGTTTTCAAGGATTTGGCTCCATCAGGCTTCTTTCCTCTAAGGAATAAATTTTTTCTTGTCTTTGATGGGACAATACAACTTGCTCCTAAAACGTCTTCCAGAAATGACGTCAAGCGCATTGACCTGAATAACAACTAAGTTAGGAAAATAAGTCAAATAAGATGTTATTGTAAATAATAATATTCGTACAAATTTCACAATCTTTCTTAATTCTTCTCCTATTCAAGTCTCTTGTGAAACCTTCTCACTCTGGCTTAAGGAACGGTATCAGTTTAGCTATTCCCATTTTTCAGAGCTGTAGGTGGATAAGTCTTCAGCATCAATCATATTGTAGCTGCGTACTTTGGTATTTTATCTTTAATGAAGAAGATATACTAGTATTTCGTAGACTTTCATCTTGGTGCATATCCATTAGCGAAATGTTACTTTAAGGGAAAAATTATCCATAAATATTTGGAATATGAGAAAATAGAGTTTTTTATAGCGGAAGACGATTTGAGTGGCTTGCACGAGAGGTACATCTGAAGAATAGTGCTTCAAAATCACTAAATAATAATGGCAAGAAATTCTTATTTACTGCTGAAAACAAAAAATAAACATATGGAAATAGAAACCTTTTACAAATAATGTCATTATGACCAGTTAAAGTGGTCAATTCTTGCATACTTTTAAGTTCTTTCAGAGCGTCTTTTGCGCTAATTAAGAGCTTGTACCAACCGTCTTTCTCTTATTTGGCAGTACTATACTCTCTTCATTATCAAACGTCTTTAGTGAATTGCATTTGTGCTAAATCCACGCCGGATACAAAGGAACTGAACTTTTCACTTTTTCCGGTTTCAAATGGTCCAGTTTTCTTATCTTTAATGCCTATATTAAGTCGTATATTGTCATTTTCATCTTAGCATTTTTTTTAGATTTGTAGTACACAATTTCTCATTGTTGTATTTAGTCAAAGTGATTAAAAAAAAATCCCTTTTTATCTGAAGACACTAATTTTGAACACTACATGCAAACTTTTAACAAAAATAGAGAGTCATTTTTAAGTTACAATTTTAACATGCATCCACTAGAAAAAAAATGATTTCAATACGTTAACATTTAGTTACGTTTTCCACTCTGCAACTGTATTGTGTGAGTTCTGAGATTACTTGAAGCTGCAATTCTAAGAAATAGTTTGTAACATTCATTATTACAAATATCCTCTCTTAACACATACAAATATATTTTACGGACTCTTTTTACAAGTGTTTTTGTGCATCTGATTATTTCTTAAAGTTCCTTCAACTGCATTTCTATTCTTTCGTAACTCTAGTTTTGTCTTAGAGAGATATTTATAGGGGTAATTGCTATAATTTCATGATTTCGCGGTCCTTCGGGAAAACTATTTTTGGATACATATTATTCAAAATGTAAATAACTTTTTTGCCAATAATCTGAAATGGTTCACGCTGTGGTAGAGACACGTTTTGGTCCTTTGGGGATTTTAATTAATCAGTTAAGTAACATTAGTAGTTTTGAGTTAATGTAATTCATTAAAATATAATACACTAAACTTCTTACATATCACATGAACACTGTCTTCAATGTGACGTAGTCAATCAAATATTCATTTTCATTCTGGTATATGATTTTCACATCTTTCTGGAAAATATGACACCCTCTTTATTGACTCAATTGCATTTGTCCAGCTGCATTAGTTTATGGCAGCCCTAGGAGTTGCAATTGGGTCCTCATCCCGTTCTCAATACGCAACGATCGATACTTATTAAGCGAGTTGTAGATTCTACAGTTTCAGTTTCCCCTTTAAGTCCTTTCCAGAACACTCCTTTAAGGAAACCCTTTTAATAAAGTACACTACCTTAAGTGTACTGGTACTCAAGGGACGCACATACATTTGGGACTGTTTTCAGGCAGTCCAGGCCCAGACTCCTTAGAAGGACCATTATTTTTCCATTTCAGTTTTTTGTAACTTTATTCTAACTACGGATTGCTGAGATGCCAATCCATACCTCTGATCCCCAGGCGTTTAGCACTTTCTATGGTCTGATAATGGAAGCAGGATGAATAACCATGAGGTATCTGAGTTGGCACTTCGCGTAGCAGCTTAAGCAAAAGCACTTGTACAACTCGCGAGACTGAAATTGTAAGAATAAATAAAACGTTTCATATCTAGTTAGATATTCTCGCTCAAGCTCGACACAACATTGTGGTATATATTTCGAAAGTTATTCCTCCCTTTGCCTGGCTGTATCATGAAATCCTAAGAATCTGGCGAACTCAAGTGAAGCGAACATGGGAAAGGGGATTGAAATACGGTATCCTCACGATTTTTGGATTAGGAGTTTAGTGTCAGAGTCATTGGACTACGTTAGCATTATTCCAGCCTTTAAAAAATTCGATGTATTCTCTAGAAATTGCCTGCACGTTTCTCAAGAACTTTGAAGTATTTACGTATTGATTGTGTTCAACTCAGTTCCTTTCTTAGCTTCCTGTTACATCTGAAATTTATTTTCATCATAGGCCTTTTTGATCTCATTTTCATCTGCGAAATCATCAATGACATTTTATTCTCGACCTCGTTGAGTGGGAACCTTGCGATTCCATTAGGTGTAGGAGAGCAAAGTTGCCTTATAAAGTGGTTTTTTTCGACGAGATGCCTTGAGACTGACCGGAACCTTTACACGTTGGCTATCACCTTGCTATTCCACCACTCTTTGTTAGTGTTCGAATAAGCATCTTTGCCATCTATTTATCTTGAAACATTCTCAACTATGATTTAAATTGTTGTACCAGATTCGAAGTTTGATGGAAATTAGTGATCAATACCCTTAGTACCCTTGTACCAGACATATTCTTCAAATGATCCCATTTTGAGCTTTATCAGCCCCGAATATGGTAAAATCACTGTTTGGACTCTAAGAAGGTTTCGTTTTGTTAATTCACAATTTTCGGACTCGTTTTGCTCTAGCTAGTTTGCATTCAAGTAATTCTTCAAACTTTACCGGCACCCCATTACGCATTCACTGTTTCAATTTTTTCGAACTTATACTAAATCGGGACTGTGATCGCGAATTCAGAAAATTAAAGCCACAAGAGACTCCTGCATTTCATTAAGCCTAAACTTTAGATCTCCTAATTGAGATGTTAGGAAAAATTGGACTTTAGAAATCGGTAAATGCTAAGTATTAAAACAACGAAGCGGGTTAACAGAATCGCATAAATGGTTCTTTTACTAGCCACTTCACGAATTTAATATATGGGAAAAAACGGAGGGTGTGCTAGATCATATGAGGTGATTATATTGCCTCGTGTGTGGCCTTGTAAAACTTTTAATTTATATTTCAGGAAAAATGTTCCAAAATCGAAAGTGTTTGTTTTATTTTGACATTTCATAACGGCATTCTGCTGCAGGTTCGTTCAATTTAACTAATTCTTCTCTGACCTATAGAGGATTATGGCAGTGACAAAAGTTAGTAATTTCAAACATCGTTTTGGTATTTTACAGCTGTTTCCCAACGAATATATAGATAACTGGGCACTGTGCTATTTCCATCTGATTATAGAATTTTATAGCTAAATTTTCAAAAACTCCCTATTTTTAAATTGAATATTCGCTTTCTAGTGATCTTCAGTAATGCTACCTTCTTTGGCAATTATACCTGTAGTACCATGTGTAAGATGAGAAGTCTCGAAACCTTTTTAGCAATACTGAGTTCTATTTGTCAAAAAAATGTTTAATTACTTCATTAGCAGGCTATTTCGAGACAATTACCATTTTGGAGACCGATTTAAAATGAAAAAGAGTAGGACTATTTTAAAACCGTTTTACACTTTTATTTTTGAGGAAAATGCCTGCATTTAATATGGAAATGGATTTCAGTCATCAATTTTTTAATAATCTGGCAAACAGCGTCAAGCTCGTTACTTCATTTCATCATACCAATGGTATCTTTGCCAACTAAAAATATTTTGTATTTAATTGATAAAAACGTATTCTAAAAACAGTATTAAAACGTTCTATATTGCACTGTTTTAAATCTACATATAAGATTTATTAAATTATTAAAAAGCGAAATATTTGCTTATTACCACTAATGCAAGTCTAAGAATTATTGAGATTGAATTTATTTAACATATCCCAGTATTTTCTACCATTCGGTCTGTACGAAACTTGTGAGGTCTTGAGAACCTACTCATTTTTAATGCTTCAAAACCCATGTCTGAACTGAGAGCGGGAGTAAGTGGGTATGTGGCCCCATTGTATCCAGCGCGCTCCCAGCATCTTTAATTTGGCGATGAACCCAGTGCAGGACACTGGATAGCCAGGGAGAATAGACTGAAACTAACTCCGCTTTATTGATTCTTTTAACTACTGTATGCAACCTAAAAACATCCACATCAAACAGATAATACGACTGTCCAGTGGTTGCAAGGCATATTTATTTAAACGACTTTTGAGGTGGTTTAAATTCATAATATCAATTCAGTATTTTTTCCTGTGTGGGGTGAAGGGAAGAAGATATTCTATGGATTCGATACAGTACTCAAACGACTCCAGCGACCTTCGTGTCAAATTATTAAAGTTAAAATTATTAAAAGTTGACCTTGAAGAAAATGTAACCGCCATCTCTAAAAGCGAACACTTTAATACCACTACCATTCGTATTCTTGGTGTCTTTAATTATGAAATTCCTTCACGAAAGGTAAAGCAGTTGGGATAGTAAATGGGGTACAATCAGGTATTATTGAGTGTAAATTAGTGTTATTAGGATGATAAGGTAACAAGAGAGGAGACTTTCATACAAATCTAATAACCCAGGAAAAGAGCGTCAGTTGTAGCGCTCCTTTAATTTTCAAATACTTCTACAATGCAATTTTTATAAGTTCTTCGAAACTATGATGTGAATGAACGTGACCACAAAAGAATATCGGAAGTGGAAAAGGAGCTATTGTTGCAGTTTCTCCCTCCATTTCGGAATACCAAAGTGTTGGGAAGTGTAGTTCAGTCAGAATAAAAAGTCAGATAATCACGCCAACAGCTCTAAAATATTGATTAATTGATCCGTGTGACATTCAGGCCGCAGCCTGACTGGCTGTACTTGGGCCTCATGCACCAGATTTAGCATTGTTTGTTCATTTGAGGGAAATGAATACCTTAAGAAGTTTTGATCTAATTTCTTGTGAATCTTCCCTGATTTTTAATCGGCCGCACGGGTGGACCAACTAGTTAGGGGATTTTCGAGAAATTACTTTACTTTGTAAAAGCAACCGGTAGTTTCCGTTCGATTCAGGCACTTCTCATGTCGATGTTTCCAGGTTCGAGGAAAATCTTTGAAGAATTCTAGGGGGAGTTTTAGGAACCACATAGTGACAGAATGTTTTGGCTATTCTGCATCATTTAAATAAGTCAATTCGATGTTTTCCTTAAATTTTAGATATGGTGGGGTAGGAGGCACTTCCCACAGAAATTCTTAGAGGATATGCTGTGGCTCAACCAGTGAAGAATAGACCGGTGCATTTATACGGTGAAGAAGGACCCAGTCATTAATTTGTTTTCGGTCTTCGGTCAAAGCTTTACCTTTTGGCTTCCTTAAAACTTGAGCAAAGTAAACTCCTCCTGTTAATCTTCTTCATTCCTAGGGTCTATCAGTATCGCACCCTCTCAATTCACCCGGGAATCCGAGGCCGTTACTTTTGGAGCGGAAGGGAGGTACCGCTTTTTAACTAATAATTTTCTCCACAAGTATTTTCCTCCTATAATGTTCTTCATTATTACTGTTATGGAGAGATCGCCGAATCCACTTGAAGACCAGCCGTATATTGATAATTACGGCTACTCTCAAAGAGTCCCTGTAAGGACGTAATTTAATATCTGCTGGGTGAGTGTTTTTGTCTCAATCAAACCCATAGTATTCATGGGGAGTTTACTAATGATTGATGTTTACAGCCTGAGAAGCTCGCAAAAAAATCTGGACTCTATTGATTGAGGAGCTGAGGGCTCTCCTATAGTGCTGCTAAAATATGAAGTTAATAAATCGAATATACGATCATATTGCTAGGCCTTTAAAGGAAAGTGCAGTTTATTAAAAGGATTACTAAATCAGTCTTAAGTAAAATATGTATTAGAAATTTGCTAAATCCTAGAAACATGCAATAGGCTTTATTGATGAACAATTTGCCCAATGAACCAAGGACCAAATCCACACTTATCCCAACACTCTTTTGTATATCTGTTAATTGCACTAGCTAAGAAATAAACTGATGAATGTTGCCTAAAGGTGGTTTTTAGATAGCTTGCATTTTGAAGTTCTATGTAATCAGTTGAATTCTCCGCGATCAATAATTCGGTCAGGAAATTTACTAGAACTCTACTAAGGTTTAGACCATTCGGGGCGATTATTAGTCTTATAATTCCAACAAAATATGAGAGCACATTTGACTTACAGCCAACTTTTCGATGGGCTAAAATACATTCGTCGCCATCTGAAGTAACCAAACTTGTTAAGAGAAATAGACAGAATTTAAGGTGAAATTTGCCTTCTGAGTATACAGACGCACTTTTGAAAACCTTTTTGAAAATGTACTAACGAAACCGAGATAAATGAATCTATAGTGCGCATTAGGTGAAAATGAGCCTGAGTCATTGAGTTACTTTCAATAGCTAACTCTTGAGGGAACCCTTTTCTGGTGCGCAAATTAAATGAAGTAGCTTTTTCCATATTTGAAAATTGTTTTGAATTACTTTTGATATCTCTGAGGTGCAATGGTTAGCAAATTAAGCCAAATTCTAATATAAGATAGAAAAATAGAATACAAATGCACAAATATAATAACTTAAACAGAGCTAAGTCAAGCGTTTAGATATATTAATAAATCAGCTTTATTTTTAGGATAAAAGCAAGTAATAGTTAGTTATTAACTAAACCATTGGCAACCTTGAGTCCTATTATTTATGTTCTGCCGCGAATTAGAAGGTCTCACTTTTGCAAGCAGGTGGCTCATTTCGATGGTGTTCGGTGGCCTATTTCTGTTTCTTGGCTTTGCATACATATTAAAAGTCATTTATTTATTCATTTCCAAACCAAAGTGTTGCTTCTTTGTTTAAAATGTTATATTTATGTTTCGAATGGCTTATAAAGTCAAATTGTATTTATTTCATTAATATGTTTAATTTTAGTCTGCTAAATGGAACCAATAAAAGAACATCAAAATGGTAGAGAAATTGCCGGCAGCAGTCTAGGACTAGGAGCTGCACTAGCTGTTGCCTATGATATTACCGAAGACCCCAATTTACCTCAATCCGGTTACAGCCATGCAGAATCTTCTAATGCATCTTTAGTTTCCTCCTCGAGATTGCATTCTGGAGTTCCATCGACATCAAGGGTACCTTACAACCACTACTCCAGTCAATGCCAACCCGTTCGATATCATGCTGGAGATCCCTACTGGGCCGTAAACGATCCTCCCATATATCAACAGCACACTTTACAGCAGCATTCTTCCTCATCTTTGCCCATGGCGGCCTATTTGACTCCCATTTCTGTGACTTCGCCCAGTAGTTTTCCCAAAAGTCCTGACAATGGGCCCTTCTATCAGCAACCTGCTCCTCAACCTTCCATATCATTCTCTGGGTTGGCTCCTCTTCCTTCGACTCACGTTCAAGTCAATGGTTGCTATAGCGATCCAACTGCCAATCTTGGTGGCACAACTGTAGGTCCTGGGAGTGAGTCCACAATGTCCACTGATTCCATGCTCTCGGTCCGTTCCGACACACTCCCCGTGTATCCACAAACCTCCGAGATTGGCTACACCATCAAACCTTCCACTCCCGTCGCCACTAGCAATGGTACCAACGGGACTGCTGCGGTCACCCCGAGTTCTGTTGGAGGTAGAAAACACGAAGACCAAAGACAAGCTGCTGTCCCATCCAGCAGCTCTGACGATGGATTGTACGAGCTCTCTGAAGAGGATGTTAAGAAAATCGATGACATGGTAGGCAGGCACCTCTTCCTCGCTTCTGTTTAGTCTACTTAATTAAATAAGTGCCTACTGACTCGCTCGATTAGAGATTTATGTTCACCCCAAGCACGCCATATAAACAGGCCCGTGACGTCACTTGGATTGACAATTAGTTACTAGGAGGGAGAGGAACACACCCTAGAGTAGAAACGTAAGAAATTTGATCCTATTTTGGAACTGTAATGTCTCTTCTTGGACGTATGTGGCTCCACTTCGCCACTTAAGTCGCTAGGCGACCATAACGCAAATGCTAATCAGGCGCATTGATTAAGTGGTCAAAAAATCGGCACGGCACAAAGTCAATGAAACCGAGGCGAATTGCTTTCTTTTGGTCTATTTTGCGTCCTTTTTCGACTGTGACTTAGATTGTTATCTCAGGGTTATGACCGGTGCAATCTGCATTTATGCTGTGTGACCTTGGACAGATAAACATTAATATCCCCTATGAGTCATTCCAGGGTTATCGGTGCATTTATTGCGCTGATCTAGGTCACGTGTTTGCAAAAGGTCATGTGTTTCAAATTTTCAGCTGGCGTTTGTCCGAATGAGGTATGGCTTGTTTAATTAGCTGCCTTGATTGCATTAAAATCAGATGTTGTCCTTCAGGACAACACCCCTTAGTACCGTGGATCGAAGGACATTTTTTTCCTTCAATCGGTTTTAGTTGATGCAAAACCCCGAGGTGACTTCAAGTCGGCATTGGAAGTACTACATGGAGACAAACGAGTGGACGCGGGCCACTTGTGCTCTGATGGCCTGTCTGTTTTCTCGCGACCAAATGGCCAACTCGACGGTTCTCGGTCGTGGTGGCTCGCAGAGGGAGAGACTTCCCACCAACCTCGTCGCTTACGTCGTCAGTATGTGAAACGCCTTTTATAATCCCCTTTTTATCTTAATTGCGCAAATGATGTTGAGGTGATTTGTGACTTTCTTATTAAGCTTCTTTTACCGTGAAACTGGTTCTTTAAAAATGGCAGATTGGCAGTGGTGGTTCAAACAATACAGCGATTGTTTATAAAGAATAGGGCTTCTGATTGCATAAAAGTTATCCTAAGAACTCTTGAGAAGTACAAGTAAAACCCACCGAGGGTAATTTGGTGTGATATATTGACGATGTCGTTGTGGTTTGATTGCAGCGAAGATGCGTCGTCGATTTAACAAACCCGCGGCCGCGGTAAGGGCTCGAATGGCGCAGAAATGCAAGGACGAGCGACGTTTCGGCCGCGTAGTCCCATCTGGTGGCGTTGCAACCAATTCTGATCGATCTCCAGCAGCTCTGGCGGGGTCTTCTGCCTCGTCGAATGGATCCACTGCTGCCTCTTCTTCTTCATCGTCGCTGTATCGAAACTCCGCCGCTGTGGGCGGCGGCGGTGGTGGTAATCGTCGTCGAAGTGCGTCCAGCTACGGCGGAAGCTCGGCCAAATCCGCCCGCCTCTCCGTCAACTCCCAACCGATGATGTATAGCAACACTCCTCACCAGACGCCGGCAATGGGTGCGTCTAGCCAACCCACTGGTCTCCTAGCCTCTCTTGTCCCTTCGTCTTCAAACTCCTCGAATCCTGCGGCAGTTGTCAACGATCCACCGGTCATTCTAGCATCTGCGCCGGAGATGGCGAGCTAGAAAACTGGTGGAGAATTCAATAAGCCAATGCCAATATGTGTGCCTTCTCAAATCTCCCTCTATCCCAAAGGACTTCTCTTTTAACACCCCCTTCCTTCATCTCCTTACCCTTCACTACCACCACCTCCACCGCATCGCTTTCAGGTGAGTCTTCACCGTCTAGCGTCTTCCTGGAACCAAGACCTGCTTTTATATAGGCACAGGTGTCAAATCTGCACATTCCTCTGCACAAATTACGAATGTACCTCCGCCCCACCTGGAAATAGCATTGCTAGGAACCGTCGCTGCTGCCGCTTAACGTGCCGTCTACTGTTACTACTGCTGCTGTTGCTGAACAAATTGTCTTCCCTTTTGTAATGACTCGAGCCTTTTTACTAACCCTGACGGAGAAACTGTACTGACCAGCACTACGACTCCTGATAATGGATGTGCCTCTGTCTTTTCATGCCCCGCCCCCTCCCCTTCTCCTCCTCCTCCTCCTCCTCATAGGTTGTGTTCTCTCAGACCTTTGTTGCCACCCCACCCCTCTCGCACTTAGCAACACGATTCCAAAATGTCCCCGACACCAACACACTTACACCTTCCGGCCTTACACTTTTCTGCAAGTCCTTTCTATTCCACTGTGTATCCGTATCTCCCTCCCGTGTACTGATAATCGGTATTTTGTGGCTACAATCGACCATGAAACATGGTTACTTGCACTTAATCTCTCCCTCCTTCGGGATTCTTCATCTCTTGGGTGGTGGGTGATTTGTTTGCGAAAATAAATTCCTTTTCCATTTTTACTTTAGCTTGAAGGAAATAAGATGTTGTACCGTCCAGTTTGGTCGCCGAGCTCAGCAAGTTCGCTTTCAATAACGGCTGGCCCCTGACTGGCTGTCCATCGTGACTCAGAGAAATGATTGGCTGAGAGTGAGTATTTTAATGAGTTGGTCTGGCCTCCAGGACTTGGAAGGTAAATCTTAAACCTACAGTTTAGAATCGGGTAATGTGCAGTCCAGTTGATCTGAGCCAGTGAATCTATTTCGCCCGGAATTTCTCTGGTGAATCAGCTTGGAAGTAGGCCGATGAGTCATATCTTAATTCCGGAGTCTCGAATGAAACTAGGCCACATTTCACGTCAACTAGCCTTAATGTCCCGCCGTCTGGTCTTTGTTTATACTTTTCCCATATCTACCAAGATGAGCTGAGGTTAAATAAACGTTATACAAATAGCAGAGCTAGATAAGTACTTTCTGCAGATGCGTGAATGAACGCAGTCATGCAAAAGTTCACTAGAGTTCAGGCGAGTCACCTCTTGCTGAGGCCTAGAAGGTCAGTGGAGATACCTCAGTCTATTGCACATTGAAGACAAGCGGTAAGCGTAGGTCAGAAATGACCCATTTTTGTAGACTTATCAATTACAAAGATTGAAAAAATCAGACAAGGTTCTTCTGCATCTGGCTCCAGAGTTTCGTAGTCTCACACCAAGCCGAAAGCGTGCGCGCGTGTGCATACGTGAGTGCGTATTTGCGATGATTGACGGCATGTTCTTACGTGGCAAGCAGCTATTCGAGAAAGACCTTTAGTGTGCTAGCACGCATACTCACTGAGCAGCAGACGTGTTCCAGCCTGTTTCAACACCGCCCTGCGGCAGTGCGTACGTGCGTGCACTCGCGGGACTTAGCAAACGTATTTTAAGAGGTTAAAATACTAAAAAAATGGAAATTACCCACCTCTAGAACATTCCTTCTGCTTAAATTTTAATAGCCCCTGATCAGTGTTCACAGATATATTCATTTAAGCACAAAAGTTGATCGCTTACTACAGCCATTGTCTAATTATGCAACTGAATAGGTGAAACAGGTTAATTTATGGTCGCACTTAAGTGTTTGGCTTTTTACGACAAATTTCACGCAATGGACATAGATAATCACTTAAGGAGGAAGTAGCAGGCCCACTTAAAAGAAGAGGGCAAGCGCAGGAGTTATAGAATGTCGCGATTGTGCACGACGTGGCGCAACTGCCAACCAATCAAGTTGCTGGTTTACAGTCAAGTGTAACCTGCTTTCAAACAGAAAATTAAATATATAGATTGTACAAGTAGAGTGAATAATCCCCATGGGGCAGGTACCAACACTTTTGTCGGTAATTCCATTTGGTGCAGCGGCCACTACGCATTTCAGCCTCTGTCTTTGAAGATTTATTAGGTTAAGGGATGAACCATTCACTTACAAATAGGTGTTCAATTGCGTGATCTTTTGCGAGAAATGCAACTTCGAGTAAGGCTAGTCGCTGTAGTACTTCCAGCGGTCATTGAGAGCTCATAAAGCTGGCAATACTTCCTATTTGGTATTCCAAACATAAACAAGGCATGAAAATTAGGCCCTGATCACATTTGCGCGCTAGATTTGATTAACGGTAGGACTGTTTATTTCGAGGACATGAATAAATCACAATACAAGAAAATACCAGCTTTACTGCTTAAAACACCCACTAGTGAATAGAAAACTAGGCTCACGTAGTACAGCTGGTATCTAGACTGATAACCCATGGCCACAGTTAACCACCAATCAAATTTCAGCAAGTTCTACCAAGTCTTCAAAAAGCTGCTCCAGATTGGTTGCTTACGTAAGATCCTTTCCAAAGTTTATTGAAAGCAAAATTTGGACCTTAAAAATTAATAGAGCTGGTGGAATCTAAAATAAGGTCATTGCGACTTCGAAATTCGGCTCATCTCCTTTTGACCTCAGGGTACTCATAAATCCTGCTGACCTGAGTTCGCAGTCTCATCCTGTGTCTCCTATTCAGAGTCTGGGAGTTTTGACGAATTTTAAAATTAGGATTTCTGCAAAAATTTCTCACCTTTGATGACTCTGAAAAGTTAAATAATTGCATTGAGCAGATGAAATCTGATCAGTGGCTCGTGAAGATGTTAGAAATGTCAAAATGTTTCTTGATTTCGAAGAAATCTTTTTTTCTGGAGCGAATTCGGCCCTGATGCATAATTAGATTTAGATTTGGTATATTTATTCGTTGACATTTTCATTTCATCAAAGCTACTTTCCTTATTCTCATGCAAGATTTTTGTGGCTATAAATAAATAAATAAGATTCACCACTTTCCCGTATGAAACGCATATATGCTTCCAGGTGGAAGTCGGTGGTGCTTTATTACCATCAGTGCTTATTGTTAGATATGGCATTCTCATGTGCTAGTTTGGCTCCCATAAATTGTCATGAGGTCTCCAGTGTCCTTTCACAGCTCTCTTCCAACAGCCGGGGAACGTGTCTTTAATGTTTATGAAGGTGCGCTAGTTGAGGGGCAATGATGTTGCTGACGATGCGCTAATACCGATGATACATAGACCGACTGTTTTGGCTTGATTAATGCCATACCGCTGTTCCTCAAACCTGCTAGATATCCATATTTGATTCGCTGTCTCACACATTCCTTTGTTTTAAATATCGAATTGCTGAAGCATCTCATAAAACACCTTGAATTATAAATTTATCGATTTATTAAAACTAATTACACTTTATTTAGTTCTTCAGATATCAATGCTAGCTCAAATTCAGACCATTAAATATGTAGAACTATGGTTTAAGAATGAAGCTTAGAATAACATTTTAATGAACTCGTGAATTTTTTTAATCGCATAACACTTACGTTACAACTACTTAACTGAAGTAGAAGAGATGGGTTGATTTTTTAATCTTTCACTCTCGTCAGGCGAGAAAATTACCCTGATTCAAAAGTGTTAATCACATTTTTGAAACGGGTAATCTTGAAAAACTCCAATTTATTCGGTAATGGCGCTCGAGCTGCACTTGCGTCAGTTGTCGTATCATCTAAAATCTCGAATAACGACGTTTATTACCAAAGTAAATGCAGATTCGATCGACCGATTGCAGAGAGTGATTGTGAAGTAAAGCATTTTCCTTCAAATTAAATTATTAACGTATCCTATGAATGCATTTAAATTGGAGTGATTGCTAAACTAGGCCAAATATTAAATCGCAGTAAAATCTATTTGCGATTTATTTGAGTCCTTAAATGAAATAAATCCATAATGCTTTATGATGGACGGGGACTAAATCGCATTTGTTCCGTAGAAGTGATGGTAAGGTGTATAAATAATATTTGGTGCATAGTCTAAGCGGCGACATTGTACTTTGGACTGTACTTTTACGCATCTTATGACATTGCCCTTCAGGCCGAAAAATGATTTGCCAAAATGTCTCACCTATTGTCTATAGACATCAGATGAATTTGAGGTAACAAATCCAATGGGTGTGTCGAAATAAAAATTCCTAAATTTGCACGAACTCCTTTGAAAGCGATAAAAAGCGGAGATTGCAGGCGTTACCTCTGAAGCCCTTTCTAGCATTTGATTGATTTTTTCACATAAATGTAGTTATAAACTCCGTTCTTCAAGAAACAAATTCCACACACAGTCGTATAGAACGGCATTTGACGTAAGCGGATCCGTCCTACAAAATGCCAATCGTGTCACTACAAATCACAACTTTGATACCAATTTCTTTCACAAAAATGCAGTTCATCTTACCAGAACTCTCTACATTGGGGCAACAGCATAAAAATTTTCCACCTTGACAGGGATCGTCGTTCTGATTAGATGTGTCAACTGCCATTTTTGTCGTTCCCAGCTAATAGAATTTACCAACTACGACTGAGTTATCGATTGACTTCACCATTGGCTTTCGTGGTTAATCTGATTTGGGCCCTTCGGAGAAGTCATATTAGTGCAAATAGTCAATTTTTTGGGGAGACCGACGAATGAAGTCTGTAGGAGGTCCGCGATGTAATCTATGGTCTTGCATGAGCACATATTTCAATTTTGCTTTAAATAAACACACATCTAGCGCTTTTCATATACACTCATGTTTTTTTTTGAAAGGAAACTAAATATTTGTAACTTATATTTAAAAAATGGTCATTTAGTAACGGGTCAGGTCAATTTAAGAGACTACACTGAGGCAAAACGTGTAGCTGAGACTTAATTCGAACTATTAGAGATGCTCTGATTGAACAAATTTGTAGAAATTCGAAAAAATCGAAATAATTTTTTTTCAGATATTTTAGGGAAAGAAATTTAGTATCTACTGTCACTAGCTCGACTTGTAGTTATGACTTTTAAAAGGACCTATTTATTACATTTAAATTTACACAAATAAATCTACTTTTCTACATCACCCTGTTAGGTGTGGGGTTTGTTGATTGGTTTAGCACTTGTTTTAGCTACTTCTCACCAAATTAGCATAGTGAAGTACATGTTAAACCAGCAGTTTTCTGAAGATGATTAGTTATTTCTTCGATAAATAACTTCTAGAGACTTAACGGTAAGGAATGAAAATATTGTTTGGTTAAAAGGCTTTGTAAACTCTTTATTAAATGAAAAAATGCCTTTGATAGGCGACCTACTATTTGAGATATTATTCCACTTTTCAGGTAAATCTCTAAGCCAAAATTAATCGATTTTTGCTTCTTGTAATTTTCTTGAGGAAGATAGCTTAAAAGACAATTCCTGAATTACGTTAAACTGAATTCCGTATTCCAAGGCAGAAAATCTAAATTTCATACCATGGTTTTATTCTTGCACCAAGGAAAAAATGTACCATCGATTCAGGAGAAGTAGATAAACATGGCGAGGTCATTTGTAGGACCCAAGATATACTGATTATTACTTCTTTCACCAAAATTAAGCTCATTGGTTATGTAAAGAGGCACTGTAGAATCAACAAGTATCGATTTTCTGCGACGTCTGAGATTTACTGTGGACCTAAACAGAGAGGCGGTTATTGGAGGTGTGGTCAGTTAATTATGCAAGATTGCACCACTGACCCGAGGGCTGTAAACCATCAGCCGTACACAAATTGTCAGGGTCCTGATAAGTTGCAGACGGGTGGTTTAGCTTGTCGGCGAACGTCACTTAGGAGGCTTCATATTTTTATCTGTGAATCCTGAAGACTGTGTAAAGGGCCTTTTGTTACAAGATTGCTATTGATTGTGTAACAGTGACTCATTTGATGTCTTATCTACTAAGCTTTGCTTAGTCCAGCCTTGATCAATACCTATCGATAAATTTGTATGGGTGAGTCGTAGTGATATGAAGTAAATCAATAAGCTCCTTGAGTAAATTTATGTCTTGACTATGTTGCTTTTTCTACTCACTTGTCACGTGACGCTGGAAAAAAGGAATATATGGGCTCTCAAAGTCCCCAAAAGTGTAGACAGGGATTACGGTTAGTGGTCACCTCTCCTAAGGAAGCCCGTCTCAGTCTCTAATCCCAGTTGTCTCTCTCAATACGCAGCTCGTCATTCATTAGTAGACGTGCTAGTGCTCCACCAACTTCGCCTTTAACAGAATTTTTTTTCGAAGACCTGATCCAGACAGAGCACTGTACTGCCATTCAAGGGACGTACGCATAGCTATATAAAAAGTAACTTTTCCGTATTTGAGTAACTTGTCGTCACTCAAAAATCTGTTTCATGGCATTGCGACTGCTACTGGAGGCTTGTACGATCTCTAAAGATCTAAGTAAGAATGATCCTATGAAAAGACCAGAGAGCTAATTTACTATTTCATGTTTCCAGAACCGGAATTAGCTCCGAGGAGGTTGTTTATTTATGGGTCTTTTATGTTGATGTATATTTCGTGAACGGACATGAATGTCACCATCATCCATCCTTAGTTTAGTCCAAAAGGCGCGGCTTCGATCTTGAAAAACCGCTGCTTACTGCCAGAATATAATTTCCTTCCGTACCGTTTCACCTACATTGTGAAAATTTTTTGATACAGTAAAACAGTCTTTGGGGCTTCAATCGACCAATCTTCACTCTTGGAGTTGACTGAATCGTCTTTCCCCGGTATTTGGGCCCAAAGACCAAACAAGCTGTGCTTATTCCTCTGCAGACAATATGTCATAGGCCACCTTTAAAATACAGATCAGATCTCCCTGAGGCAATGAGTTGAGCATAAGGCAAAAATGAGCTAGTTAAAGAACCCGTGACATTGATAAGGGTCATGGAGTCCCTGGTAGACAAAATGATCCCTCTCTAAAGAGAAAACGTTTGTTAGTATGGTCGACTGATTCGACAGCCTGACCTTCTCAAATGATGTTAATACCACATTTTGTGAGCTACCAACAAAGCTCCAATGTGATTTAACATTGTGATTGCGATCGAGAGAATTCACTAAATTAGAAAAACTTGTCTAGACTCAGATATCATCAGAACGATACGACTGTATCAGTCTGCAAAAGATCGTGAACATTTAACCATAATTGAGCAGTGTCACTTCTTAAATCATGTTTCGCCCCGGAATTCTCTAAATCATTTCTTTGCTGTAAAGACAAATGCAAAATATTCATGAAACCATTTCATCGATCGACTGATCTGCGAAGATAAAGATGACAATAGATAAGTACGTATATCAAAGCTCAATTAAACCAGTTGTTATGAATCACAAAAATATCGATTGATTTCGGTGGGTCAGATGACCACATTAGAACTGCTACCTGAATCGAATTGTGGGTGGCAATTTCGCAAAAGATATCGTCACTGTCAAACGATCCGCCGTGAGAGGTCGAGCAAATTAATCGAATTGTCAAAAAGAGGCCCCCATCACCATCATTATCATCATCATCTTGGTCATCACCTGCAGTGCTTGCGTCACTGCCTGTCGCCGTGTGCGCGCATGCTTGTTTGCGAGCTGAGCGGTGTGTCGCTACTCACACCAGCTGCTTGATTCTTGCACAATCCCCTTTGAGCACAATTTCGTACCCAATCACAAAGCTAGGCTGCTCAAATATGCCCTCTTACTTCCCATAGGGCGGAATGGGATTAGGTTCATTCAATCGATAGGGAATGACTCGAGTTTGCACACACACGGGGCATATTCAATGAAAGCACTCTATTCCTCATAGTGCAAAAATGAAACCACAAGTGTAACTTCTGGATCTAAATTCCACTACTACATAGTGAAGTCCTAAAATAACCACAAAGAAAAAAGACTAAATTCTAAGAGGAGAATTGTATTTTCTCGAAGGTTCCTACTCGGTAAATGAGCTTTTAAAAAAACTGCTTCCTTTTCAAATTTAGACTCATTGAAAATAATCTCTAACAGAAAATCAATAACGTTGCATAATTTTGATGATCTATTCCCCGAGCCATGTTACAGCACAAATCCTTCAACACTTGTAACATATTAGTTCCTTTAAAGAGGTCATTTATTATGGGGGCTTCACCAAGCAAATCAAATATTTATTGAGGGAAGACGGTCCGGGTAGAGATGTAGAGAACCGTAGGTTTGTGTGTGCCTTGAGCGGCGGCTCAAAGGCGTTAGATAGATAATTAGATGGTTCAGTCGTAGGCTCTGTGAAGTGGAGGAAATAGGCCCCTAGTATACATGGGAATGATCTTATTACTTATGGAAGGTTGCAGCTCGGAAAGGACTGAGTAACCAGCTCTACCTGGCTACAAAAGCTAGGCACTGTGTGGCGTTAACAACTTTATTCTTTTTTTCAATGTTTTCCCAGGAGGGAAAATATGGTACTCTAAAACTACATTTCTCAAGATCAAAGTCAATCATAACTAGCGGTGCAAAAAGATAGTAAAATGATTGTATAAAGACTTTCAACTAGCAGGATATATGAGGGTTCACTGAATGCTGCGTTTCACCGTGTCATCTCGTATTGCTTGCCAAAACCCGTCACTCAAGATGAGATTAATTGAAGGATTTTTTACCACGCCCCAGAGTACGTGGTGGAGCCCTGATGGTCAATACGCATTTTGTAGGAGTTTTTCAGATATCCTAGGAGGGTTTTGGTATGAAAACCTAGGCATTGATTGATGGCCCTTTTTGCTAATCGATAAATCTCTATTTTGAGGGCCTTATTAATCCGATCACCACATGTCATGCTTATTTTCTCCAATATTTAAGCCCTCTTAACTATACGCCTCACGTAAACATTTCTTTAAAAACCATTTATATTACTGTCAATATATTCAACTCAAAGGCAAGTTAATGGTGGAATTTTTGGTATATGGGTCAGATTATATCTGCAGGACTGGAGCGATTAACGATTCAAAATATGAAGACACCTAATGGCCTATGAAATCGCACGAATGAAGCGTAGTTGCTATGACTTGTGATGCGTATCATCGCACAAGTGATTGAAGCAGAGCAAGCCCGCAGGCGTCTAGAATATTCGACAGACCTCTAGGAATGAAAAGTTAGGATTTAATGGCCACTTCAAAATCAGAACAAAATCACAACGAATCAGCTCAACATGCGGAAATTGGCATAGGGCTCTTAGACATCTACGAAATAAGAACATGTTTAGTAAGATTTAGTCCACCTAAATTGAATATTGAAATAGTGTTATTGCTGCGTTTTATAAAAAAATCTGATCAGGTTTCCGATTTCTAGATTAGAAGTCTCTCCTAATCCTTTGCCCAAACACAAGATTCGGAGAAGAATCATCGTTTTGACTTTTAGAAATGATAAACTAAAATTCTCCGATGTCTGTGATGAAGATATTTAAGTAACTCCTATCCCTTGATGGATTGATGAAAAGGTTAGTGTACATAAAAAAAGACATTTAATTAAAACTTTAAGCTAGAAGAAGTAAAGAAAATTTCGCCTGCCATCGGTGAAAGTTTACCAATTAAAGGTAGAATTTTGTTTTATTATGAAAATTAATGAGCTCTGTTTCACAAAAGACGCTTGATGCTAATAGAAGACAACTGGATATAAATCTAGCACTCGGAAATTTGTCAAACAACGTCGCTGCGCATTCTACGCGAGGTGACGCAAGTGAGCACAAGTCACCTGGATTAGAAGAGAGTAACTTGACTGCGATGAAGATTGATAATTATGACATAATTTTGTCTCTTTGTACGGTGAGAAATGCTCATGGCAGACTAATAATTCGATTAAGATTTATTTTTCTGGCAGCGTTTTAGAAGAAGGCAATCGTTGAGCTACTTAATGTCGAGATGGGACCTGTTGAAGTTGATCACGCCCTCTCGTGTTTGAAACGGTGCATTTTGGAATATTTCTAGAATTTGAAATCATGCCATATTAGGCATTTAATATGCTTATAAAACTTTACTTTATTGGTCCTAGAGTTTCAGTACCTTTTTAATGCCAAAAGCTTTTCAGCTCGAAGACCGATCCAAATGAGTTCAACTAAATTCTACCTGTGGTTAACTTTTACAATAGGAAAAAATTGCATCAACTTTATCTGCCACCTAGAAATTACAGAAAACACTGCAAAACGCTCTCCGCAGTTTCCTGGAAAGGGCTAGATTGATGGCTGAATTTCGCTGAAAAAAAGTCATTTATCGGTGCATGAAAACTAAACCATCTGTACTAACTTCCAGTTGGAGGACTCCATGTGTTAGTTACTGAATGAAATCAAAACCCGGTTCCTAAAGAGACAAACTGGCATTGCCTATTCCTCGAACCACTGGAATTGTTCCAATTCAAAAGTGGTTTGATTTGAAGGTAGTTTTTTTGGTACCGAAAATCCCGAAGGCATATCAAGGTAACAGCTAATGGGAAAGTGTCTCTTTGACTAAGGCAATTGCAAGATGCCTCTGTCTATCCACCACCTCAATCTTTCATGTTCCTTGCCAATTGAGAAACCTTAGGCCTTGCGCCAAATAGAACAGCCTGCTCTAGTTATTGGATCAAAGTTCAGTGAACTGGAGGAACAATACGCTTATTGGTAAATGGGTTATTACTATATCTAATGAACCCATATTTGTCTTTCTAACTAGCATTTGTTTTTATCTGGTGTATGTGACATGAAATTAGTGAAAATGGAGGAATTTGCACATCCCAGAGGGCACAGTAGGCAGTTTCAGCAATTCAGTGATCGCTTTTAAATACCCTACCGGTAAGATCAAAAATAGGTATCATAAGGAATAACTCGCACATACACTACTGAAAAAGTCCTGAAAAATCGGGGTCGGGGGGGGGGGTGTTTCATTAGCGCCTTATCTAATGGAGGTCATTCAAACAAACTCATCAGGGCCCTAGTGGAGGTCAGACTTAGATAAGACTTCCTCGAATTCCCCTAGACATAGGCCATCACTAGAGGTCGCACATAAGTCATCCACATTGCCGGGGGGCAAGTCAATAAATAGTCTCCTCCCCACACCCTCAAAGCCACTGTCTGTGCAGCTGGTAAAAGGATATCGAGTGAAATCAATACGGTTAGGTGCATCTGCAAAATCATAAATAACCGCCTCTGGACTTCGCAAAAATAATAAGGAAGGATTTAGACAAAAACATTTTTGGGATTTGGAATTTGATTCTTTATAGGTAAATAGCTAATTCATGGAATTGATTGTTTGAAAATAAGTGCTTACCATGTGGTTAAAGTTGTGATATATTGTATGGCTATTATAGAAATTTATATCTTTAATCCTTAAATTCTACTACTTAATCACCCGCATGTATGAAAATTCAAAAGGCTACGATGGGTTTGGATTAATTTACGAAAAATTTCCGATTCTCTTGTTTTCTGATAACTTTAAAAGTTTATTTCAAATCCTTTTTTATGCTTTTCAACTACTAAATGCTGTTAGTATAGATTGTAGAAAATTAACCTTTCAACATTTATGCTTTCTGCTAGGCTAATGCAATTTTCTTCGATAAAAATTATAATGTTAAGCAAATTTTCCTCATATTAGTACGCATGGCTTTAGCTGCTATTAATAAAGTGCTAAAGATGTGCTTTGGCTAATATTATTTACTAAAGTTAAGAATCCCTCAAATTCTATTCAAAAAGACGTTTCTTATAGACATGGCGGAATTAAAATTTATGACTTCAGACTGACTTTTGGTATCCAGCAAAACAAAAAGCCTTGTCTCAAGTCTGAAATGGTATTTTATGAGACCACGGGCTGATTTAAACTAGTCGATCAATCAAGGAAATGGTTTCATTATCAGTTTTCATAAAACCACATTCCTTAGGCTGTCTGCTCATTATTACCACTTTAAACTGCTTTTGAAAAGTCTTAGTTGATTGTTACACAAAGGGTTTTCTTTCATAACAAATTTTCTCGACTTTCTTAAGAGAATTAGCCAAAAATTTCAAAAATGACTCTTCAAAACTCATCTTTGTTTTACAATAAAGCTTAACATCAATAATCATCGATTTTCCCACAAGAATCATGAGTTGAAATGTGCGGTAAAATGAAGGTATGAATTTTATGACAAACTCAACAAGTACAGATGTTGGTTGCGTAGGCATCAAATATATGTAAGTACCGTTTTTATGCTCTATTTAAATCTTCTTTCAATAACGAGAATTACGTTCTTTAGAAAAGCTTCGGGTTCGAACTTTTCTTACTTTTATCTCAATATTAGCTTTTAGTCGAGCCACGAACAAGGCTACGATGGCCAAGACAACTATTTCTTCTTCCTGCTTTCTCGCCACGAGCTCATTAATTTTCCTAGGTTTTATGCATCTTTTATGTTTGCGCATGCGCAAGTGTCCAGAAGCGCAACCGCTTCCAAAAATTTCCAGCCCCCCATTGGTTGGTTATCACTGACAAATGCACTTTTGAATACCCATCAACGTGCGCGCTAGACTACTGATGACTACGATGATGCTGATGATGGTATTGCCACTGGTATTGTGCTGCAAAGGTGGGGTGGTGGGTTGCCGAGGCACGAACTTACTGACAAGCACTTGCATGAATCATTGACACGGTTGCCGGATTTATTTCGTTTCTGGTTGGGAAAGAGTGGATCTAGGGAGGTGATTCACTGTTGGCGGAGCTGAAAAGCATAAATTTATAAAGCTAGGCTGCCAGTGGCTTTGCCAGGTTTACTTAATAAATTCGAATGAATAGTTTGAAGTCCTAGCATATCTAGTTATTTTGATTGGATTATCAATGGATATCTTTTAAAAAGATGTGTTTTATTTCATTTGCTACGCACAGTGTATTCATAATAAAGGTCACGATATTATTTGGTTGTTTTCCCAAATGTGTTAAAGGCATTCAATTATACTTTGCCTTCTTTAAAAGCTTAGCACCATCGTTCATATAGGTAATGTTATATCCGAAGCTATGCAACATAAATAAGTTACTTTATAAGTTACTTTTGATTCCGACAAATAATTCAACCCCAGAGACGAACGCGTAGTAACTATTAAGTGTATTCGACGAACCGCCTAGTCATATCAATGACTTACACAACTGTACATAATATACATAATAATGGCGGAGGGAAATTAAATGCTGTTCATATTAATCAGATATGCTTAAATATAATTTTCTGTAGTAGTAACAGGCGATGACAACGAGAAGGGATTCAGACAGAGGAATTCTTATAGCATCATGAAAAGAAGGTTGGGGCTATAGTCATTGCTTAAAAAACAAAGACACTCACTGCATAGTGTGAATATGAAAATACCGTTGCAGGAACTACGGCTGCTACAAGGAAGCATCAGGCAACATTTAATTTGATCGTATTCCCACATCAGAGTTAAAGCGTTGCAGGAGGAGGTGTCTGGATTCGTCAATCGGCCTCAACCATGAATCCTCCATCTAATTTAGACATTTGCTACCATTTCTACAAGCGTCGCTCAGGTCAGTTTTGTACAGAAACGATTGTCAGCCTTCGCCAAACTCCCCAGATCTTAACACGCGAATGAACCTTTATTGTATATCTTACCATTTCCTGTCGAAGAAGGCTATTGCCGCCGCGTGAGGGCTACACGAACCTAATTAATTCACAGCGGTATTAAGCCTCATTTTTGAGGAGACCCTTTCCCAACAAAAAGTGTAAAATCAGTTTGATCCTGCTTGTAAAGAGTAAATTAAGGCTATGAAAGACGTTAACGTCAGCAATGACTAAAATGTATAAATTTTCTTGTATATTAAATTACTTGAAAGGGTGAGTTAACAAACATTTTTCCTCCTTCCTCGGAGCCTTTTATTTGCCATTTTGTGAACAATTAAAATATCCAAGATACCGCTATTAAGCTCTCTCTCTCTATTTTATATAGTGCTTTGAAGATAAATGCCTATCTAGTTCTTATTTCTCAATGCTTAAAAATGAACCCTTTGAGTGAGTGCTGCTACTACGATGGCGTCAATCTGAATTTGATTCCAAAAGATTTCCTCTGGGTTGCCATTTCTACGAGTAATTGCTAACGCCTACAGATTAATGAGGGTTCTTTATTCTCAGACATTTTCGTCTATCTGAATTTCCAAGATGAAGCGATGTTTCACAATCTACTAGGGCATCATCACAAACTGCAAGAGGGAGGCTTAATGGGATAGAGACACAACCGATTACAAGCTCATAGAACCGGAAGATTAAGCAGGTTAAACCAAAGCAGAGCGATTGGTTTCTCTGTTTTATAAAGATAACCGTTTTCGAAATGACAAATTATAGTGTATAAAAAACTGCTGCTGTTGAATCGATAGCAAAGATGAAACATGACAGTGCTCTTTAAAAATGTATCAGATGTAATTTCTTCTTCGCTGGAATCGGATTAACGCGATGTTTGCTAAAGAACATAGGGACCTTGTTTCTTCTGCCAATGAAGATTCTCGGGATATACATGGATAAAGTCTAGCCTACGCCGTGTTTTCGAACTAGATCATTGGGAAGCATAATCACAAATTCAGCGCGAAGATGGAATTCTCAAAACTTGATATTTGCCTCTTTTTATGGTAGAGATCCATTTTGATCTAATTTAGTTGATCGCAGGGCGTTAAAATCCTTCGTGGGGCTTGACCTTTTTAACCTAGAAACATTAGGCAGAGTAAGACGAATAGCCTTCATTAATTCCGCTTAGTTTTTGAAATCTACAGCGGTATAACTAGAAATGTCTGAAAATAATAATTATTATTCTATGAGTGTACCTTTACCAAACTTCCACATGTTGGAATCTGGCTTATGATAAGTATCAATGAGTGCACTAGTCAGTTTATGTCATCTGTGCAGGCCTAAAACACAGAGAAATATCTTTTTACAAGGTAGCAGAACCTTAGTTCTGTTTAATCTTCTTTTGAAATTACCAGGATATAACTGCTAAACACCTGCAGGACAAATCAAAAGGGCAATAGGTAACATTCCGCTTAGTACTGAATCTTACTCATTTTCTGAGTAATAAACCAATATTTACAGGTCCTTCGAGATAACTTTGGCATGCTCAATATTTGCTAGATTTACAAGAAAGTCATTAGACAAGAAAATTGCACCATTTTCATCAAAACAACCGACTCTGTGTCGTCTGTTACGGTTTCACCCCGTCTATTCTTAAAATATGAAGAATGGCTTTCTTAACTAGTTATTTGGTAATCCGTGAGTGGTCACCATTAAGTAGAGCTGAGGGTAATGATGAGTCAATGCTGGGAGTGCCAGACCTCAGAAATCGATAATCTGTCTTTTTGGTTTGAGGTCTGGAAGAAAATACAACGAACCATACCACAGAGAGAACTCTCTTATCTAAATCGTCACTTGCACTGTTCCCTGAAATCTTAGATATCATCGATACCACCTTGTAGGTAAGACAGGATAGGAACAAAATGTCCTAAGTAAGAAGTCGGCATTCGCCAGGAATCCGGGCAGGAACTTGGCTGAGCAATTAAGGAATAGGATGACCCTGGAGCTGTTGAAGGGATATCTGAACAGGGTAGCAAGCCCATCGAACAAAAGATGGAGGTATCTGGGGAACAGCCAACAGCCAAAAGTTAGCCAACGATGCATCAACTAAAGCCTCTACCGAACGTTACTAATGAATTGCCTAGTGATTACCCATAGAGACTTCGGACTTACTTTGTTCCAACCAACCTCTTTCCTCGCCGATTCGGTGACCGCAGACCAATAAGACGGCATGTTGGTCTGGGTGTGTGCGCACTGCCGGCACCCTGCTGATTGCACTTTGCTGCCTTTTAGGGCTCCATGTAAGTCTATATATGCATTGGCTCATCACACCAACGCTGTCTGTTAGCAGCTATGGATAAAAAGGCTTAGAACATAGTGGTGTTTCTGGCCTTTTTTTGCCAACAGTCCCAACTGGAAATGCCTTTAATTCTAGGCAACAGCCTAGCATGTGATGAGCTGAAAAGCTAATGAAATGCTCCGAATTGTTGGCTAGACGTTGCAACAGCCTGCATATTTTGGCGCTGTAATTTACATGGCATGTCGTGATTAGCAAGCGTCTCCACACCTACTTGGCAGGTTATATTACCCATAAGGTTCTCAGATCAATCGATCAGTCTGTGCTCTACCTACGGTTTTAATTGAAAATAGCAAGAGGTTATTGCTCATCTTTTGTTATTTTCAATTCAATTTCAGTTCTGTTAAACACACCTCTTCAGTCCAAACAGTCCTCAGATGTGAGTCGACAAAGCCTCCTTATCTGTAAATCGTGTCACCCCCTAAATTGCATCCGATATTTACTATTTAAAAGTAAGTGTTCCAATGTTACATTTGATCAAATATTCCGATATTAGTGCTATAGCCCTGATTATCTATGACTTACACCCATCTACTAAGAAACGTATTAATACCTTCATTATTTTAACATTCTTTTAATTGCGATTCGAAGAAGTCTCAAATGTCACCTTCAGCCTCTTTCTGTTGCTAAGCAAAATCTGTTTCCTCTTCTAAGTGATTTTGCCAGTTCCTAAACAAATAAAGGTCTGAAGAAGAAGGGGGAGGGGGAGGAGGGGGAGGAGCCAGGCCGGGAAAGGAGATGGAGGATAGGTCATTTTCTCCCAACCAAGTTCTTCTTTTTCTTCGATCTTTTGTGATGTGATTCTTCCTGCAAACCGCACTTTCCCGGTGTCAGTGGGTGTCAGTGTTGATTCACCAGAGCAGACCTTGCTTCATACGCCGCCCTAACTGATGCCTAGAGCAGATTTGAGCATTATTAACTGTTGCTGCATTAGGTGGGAACAAGTCAACGTGCATTATAGCCTGGCGATTCCGCCAGATTGGTCGAAGGAGAAACTTTCCCATAAAGTCCCTTTCTATGCTGTGGCTGAGGCTATTTTTAATCGCCAGTCCCAAGTCTCTCCCAGAATGTGAAACAAGTTGGCTAGAATGGAGGGAAGGGACCAAGTCGTCAAGTAGAGATTTGAGTTGATGGGTTTCAGACACCCATTCATGAGGCACCCATTTTCCAAGCTTTGGAAATTTCCCCAGTTTAAAAGATGAGAATGGACAGTTCCATGTTTTGACCTAAGCTTTCATTGTCTATTCCAACTCAACTGATAAAGCAGGATAAGCTCCTTTAAGATACTCAGCTGGACGTCCAGTCCGATCTTCATCGTCGTGGAGGTTGAAATCACCCCTTCTGAATTCTCCAAACCCTCTTCTGGAAACTCTTTCATTCCTCTCCATAAACTGAGTGGATGTTTCTGGTTACTTCGTCGGCTGCTGCTGAGTGTCCTTTCTTGAACTCACAAAACATTATGTGCTTCAAGTAATTCTTGGGTACTTTCATGTTAACATGGTTTTGATAAACCAAATTTCAACTTTATTTTCCTGTAAATTGAAATTTAATCAGTCTAAACGCATTAAATATATAATAATTAAAGGTCCCATTAGAACTTGTACTCTTTAACTTTAGTTTACTTCAAAAAGATAAAATTAGGACATAAATTATGGGATAATTTGTTATGATTTTCTATATATGTACATCCGACTAGACAAACAACTGCAACAGTACTTTTAATCGATAATTTACAGGATGATCGATCTTGCTTTAGTTTCGAAAAATACCATTTCCACTTTAGCCAATTAGCTGGTGATGGATCAATGTATGCAATCACTTATCTAAGCCTCCCCCCATTGACTTCAGAGACTTCTCGATCGATGTCGCACTGGTTTCACCCGTCGGTCAATAAATCGTTTCCTCATCCTCCGTTAAACCATTAGTGGCTAAACCGCGAGTTCTGAAATTTAGAGATCAGGAGATTCGATTACCATAGACATTGACTCAATTTCCGGCCACTTAACACCCTCTGCTTCTTTGTCCACGACTGAACCATCTCAGTTTCAAAGGGTGTTTTGTCTAGGCTAATGTTTGTCCTACATATGACCAATACCCAAATAACTTTGAGGTACAAAGTTCACGAACCCATTTAAATATACGAAACTTTGGTTAAACAAAATTCTCGATGACGTTTTGGCATTTTTCCATGTAAAGATGCTTCGTTAACATTGTAACTCTGACATGAGTCAATCTTTACTAACGTCATTAATACGGAGTTTCAATCATTGCGAAGAAGAGGTTTAAGTTTTAAATTTTTTTTTAAATATGTTTTACTAGTCAAGAGACCCGGGGATATAAAATGCATACGTAGAAATCGAAAAGTCTCCAGACTTAGAGATATACGGCGATGTCATTCGGAAACGACGCTATTGTGACTCAGCCAAACTGGTGTATGCCATTTGTGTCGCTAGAAGTCTTCACGGCTTCAAACGATAAATGGTCCTTTCTTGTCGGTTAACCTTGCCTCTCATGCACCATTAGGCGATAACTGATAATGATACTGGTGGCAGTAAAAAGAGGCCAAGAAAAGTACCAAGACCTGTTTAATAAAGACATGTGAAAATGCATCGATTTCTATCACGCTGAAGCAAATATCGGTAGTTCTTGTGCGCTGTCTTAAATTACACAACTAGGCGAAAAGCGGTGGTTTTGTAGAATAAATTTGCAATTTTCGCACAGTTTTATGTGCAAGCGTGCCAGTTGGTCGGTTTTGGAGTAAGAAAACACACTGGGTGTGCGAATGTATCGCAGGCTCCTTCTTCCTGCTTCATCGTCGCGTGCGCCTGTCTGGAATTGGGGACGCTTTCCGACCTGACAAAGGGACGACCAGTTAGTGTGTGTGCTGGCGCTCCATCTCTATCGCGAGAGAGAATGCCTCGATGAAAGGGCTCTGCCACGAGTGAAACAAAATGAAAAGTGCTGGCGCGCTCACACCTTCAGTATAGGTCGCTACATTTAAACAAATAGGTTCACACGATAGGCACAGCTTGCTCGGATGGAAACTAATCCCTTTTGAGGGCCGAAGTTATTGCAATCTAGAATCCAACCACTATAACACCGATTTTCTCTAATGGGTATAATTGAAGCTCAGATGGTGTTTACAGAACTTATGAAAATTGAAATGTGATGGAAATCGGAATAAATTCGAAGACAACATTAGTTATATTGGGTGTTTAAATTGGCCATGAATAGAGGTTTAAAGGTTTCATCATTCATATGGGTGATGGAAACGAAGATAATGGGTGATTACTAGAGCTATTTCCCATTTGAATTATCATGGAAGATAATAAGTCGCAGCACAATGATTCGTGTCGAATTTCAGAATAAGATTTCCTACCTGAAAAAAAAGAGAAAAAATGTGTGGAAGGTCTTTGGCTGAATTTAGATTCCTTCTTTTTTGAATTGCTGACCACTGTGAACGACACAGAGGGTAGCTGATACTATGCTGCCATGAATCGGCCTCATCGAACTATCCCGTAAATCTTAACCCGCCGTGGGCAATAATCATGTGTTATGTGGTTGGGCGCTGTCGTCGAGAAAGACACTGATGGCGGCCTTGCTGCCAGAACTACAACTGCCCCCCCCCCCCCCAGTTATTTGAAGGACGCATTTTTGCTGTTTTCGAGGAGACCATTCCCCATTCCAACTGTAAAATCTGCTTGCTCCAGCCCTATTGAGGCTGCAATAGAAGCTGTAACAGACGGCGGATGTATTGAGTAAAACTCTGGGACAATAGCGGAATTTCCTTGCCTGTTGAAAAACATCAAGCTGTATAGTTTCTAGGCTGTCAACGTCCTATAATATACTGATTACTGTGTAAGGTACTTGAATCCTCTTGTCGTCTAACTGACGTTGGAGTCATCTCCGAAATGGCCGAGTGCCTTCATTTAAATAAGTGTTTACTTTAGGAAGTTGCGGGTTTAATGCTCCATTAAAAGGTTCAAAGTTCAAAATGGCATTTGTGGTGAGGTTTTCCATTACTTTTTTCAGATATTAAAGCTCGTTTATTTTTACAATTTCAACAATAAGGGTTAAAAGGCACCATGCTGCATAAGCTTATTTACTGATCTTCATTGGAAAGGGCGCAGATTCTTGGTAACCAAAAGCCATTCTCTTAGCCCGTTTATCTAGTGAATTTAAGCCGAATCGTTCCGCTTTTTTCGCATCGGTGAAAGCTGTGATTTATGTTATCCCAGTCCGTTCCCATATTTCTAGAAAAAAGGCCTCTTTAACTGCACAAATTAGCTTTCAGCTAATTAATAAACCAATGAATGAAAATGACTGTATAAGCGAGAAAACACGGAATTCATGATAGTCATGATAACCTCTAAAAAAGTCACAGAAGCGATTTCCATAAATAAATGCGCATAATTAGGTCGTGGTGCTCATATTTTATGACAAATACCACTGCAAGTACGGAAAATGTACCGTGCTACAACTTTTATTTAGTATATTTTGGCTAATTGTAGCTAAAATATTACCGAATAGGTTTGAAATAAATAGTAAATATCGACAGGTGTCAATAATTAATTGTACCATGTACAAGATTGCTGAAGTGTATCTGTTGAATTCCTCACTTGAAATATTTCAGTATAGTTAATCATTTTCAGAGATGTCTTTTAGCATCCAAAGTGACTTAAAGATATTCACAACTTTCGAATATTAACTGTTCTTCAATATCTGCGAGAAGGTAAGTTTTAAATGAAAAAATGTGGTAAGTGTCTTATTCGCTTATGGAGCATTATTAGCGGCATTTTGCTTGGATACCATCAATAGGAATATTAATTAAATCAAAATGATCTACTTATACATTTCATTCACCTTTTCCAGAAAATTCTGAGATTTCAGTCATCGCATTGACTTTAATTATAAAAGCGGCAAAATATTAGCACTTAAAAAAGTATAAATGGATTTTAGCCGTCAAGTCTAACTAAAGTTAGCTCACGCTTTGCTAGCTGAATAATGATCCACTTCAGCAACCTTGAATCGTTTTGACAGATACTTTTACCATTGACGAGTGGCCGTGGTCTTATTTTGTCAAATCATTAGCCCAAATGCCGGATAGTGCTAGACGAAGTCAGGGCGAGGGTGAAAGCAAGACGTAGGCATGGTTGCGCACAGGGAGACGCTATCATGTCGGCAAACGAGAGTGGTGTCTGCTGAATGGGAAAGCGACACAAAGAAAGTGATGAATGCCCGTTCGGTGGACGTGGGGCCTGTGAATCAGCCGAAATCGGCTGCACCCGTGACGCAAATAGATCTTTGTTCTCAAGGTCACTTTTAAATGACCGTTCCCGTGGTCAGAAACTCTTCCCCTTGTAAATCATCAGGACCTTCTTTGAGAATGCCTAAATCAATAGAAATCGTCAAACGCTTAAAAACTGATGAATGGAGTAAATAGATTTGCTCAAGGCTATAGTGGCGATTTGTTGCAAAATGACCGGAATGGAATGTGCAAGTCGTGAGAAAATGCAAACTTTTAGTTCATTTTTTGAGAAATTGAGGAAAGTTACTTCAAACAAATATAACTACTCCGTTGGGATAAATTGTTTCTATTAATGTAGAATGCTCGCTACTAAATTGCTTTATTAGTCTTTTTAATGCTGGATAGAAAAAATCTGTTGATTTTAGAAAGTTCACAAATCACTCGTTTCGATGATTGGTAATTTCAAAAAATACATCGCAATTATGCTCAATGTATTTTACGTAAAAATAAATTCAGAAGTCAATAGCGACTTTCAGCCAGTAGCCAATCAAATTCACCGTTGAGCAAAAGTATCGTTTGGGCTTTATTTAGCTTTAAGTAAAAGAGGTTTTTGCAACGCGAATGACATGTTACCAGTCTAGAATTCTCCAAATGGTAGACAACCTTTTTTCGAGAAGGACTGGGGGTGCAGGTTAAGCTAGACATAACAAGAAAGTGGTCCGAAATGAACTTCAAAGAGGTACTGATCTCATAAAATGTCGAGGATTTATGCAAATAGCCAAGAGCGAGCGTGTGTACACTCACGCACGCACACAGACATGCCACTCCTCTCTCCGCTGCGGCATT